>CM060976.1:268267251-268922251 GCA_030765065.1 Deroplatys truncata
AGAGAATCGAAGAAAGGCCTGTAGCTTTATATTAATTTCAAACATTTGAGTAGAAATTGTTATTACAGGTTTTGATGATTTGATTGTAATGGGAAATTAATTTTTGTGGTCTTCTATATATATATATTTTTTCTTCTTCCTCAACGGATTACCCTCCTCTTTGTAGACTTACAAGCCAATGTCTGTCAAGGATCAAGCAAACTCTGGATCATAGCATATCCAGGATGAGTGATCAGTCAAGTGCCTGGTATGCGGGGAAGAAGAAGGAAATGAAATTTAGTGATGAAAGGGATCATAGGAAAATTCGCAGATCAAATTGTCCAAAGCACTTTGGTCAACCTGGGGCCTTAACCCGGGATCTCCCAAGTGCAAGTAAAAATCGTTACCACCTAAGCCATTCCACTGGGTGTATGTTCTTTCTAAGAAGGTAATTATGAAAGTACAAGAGTTGTGTATGAAACGCCACATTTAGTGAAAATGTTTATTGCTAAACTTTTGAGTTTTTCAATTTAGTTTTTATAATAAAAGATTAACTGTTCTATAAAATTAACACTCTAGAAATACCGAGCGGAATGGCTCAGATAGTAAAATTCTTTACCCTCAATTGCTAACGTAAATACCGGATTGGACATTTAATACCATCACTATGGTTCCACCTTAAGTATAAAACTATAGTTAATAGAAATACAGAGATACAGTTGCAATGCAGTAAGGCGTCTGCCTTGCGAAGTGAGACGGTTTGGTCCAGGTATGACACCTAGAAGGTAAACTTTCTACTCTTGTACAAACTATTTTTACAAACTCTTATTCTCCATATATTTCTTATTAATCGAGATAAACATTTGCAGAAACGATCTTTTGACATGCAAAGAGAATTACATTTTACACATAGCAACCAGTTCTAAAAATATTTAACTATCGCTTAAGGCGTACTATGTTCCCCTTGTTTTGTAATTGCAAGGGCAATATAGAAATACAGTAGGCTTTAAGCATAGACATACCTCTTAATAGATGGTTGCTAGGTGCAGCACCATTCTTATTGCCACAGATTAATACTCTTTGTATATCCAAGACAAAAAAATGAATAACGAATTCCCATTTGAGAAAATAAGTATTGAAAAATTTAAGGGAATAACAAGCAATATCTCGAGAATGGTTCACTCAACAAAAAAAATGTATATGACATAAATTGTGTATTTTAACGCGATCTACATTTTTTGTGTAGTAAAATTTTGTCTATCTCTTATGGTTTACCAGTTATGCAAAAGTCGTTCACAATGAAGAATACTTTTGGAGACATTCCCAGAAAATTCAAGATAAACATTTTATTTGTCATGAAAATGTCTTAAACATATGATATTTTAATCAAAATCGTTATAACCATTTTTGAGAAAATTAAAATTTTCGAAAAATGTTCGAAGTAAAGCGTAATCTGGGGTGGGGGAATTTTCTTGAAAACATATATTTCCAGTGAAATGTCGGTATCGAATTTTTGGGTGGAATACAATACTTGCCCTCCTTACTATACTTAGTAGAGAAAGTAAAAAGTGGAAAAGTTACATTCCATTTCGCCAATATAATAGGAATTCACAAATCCCCATTCGACAGACTTCTACCTGCTGTGATTTTGTAGGGATTCACAGCGCCTCATCACATAGAACAGCGGTTTTACTTCCAAAACACAGTAAACAATAAATTGATATAATCTGTAGAGGAGGTGATAAAAGTTTTTTGAAGCACAGTGTAAGTATATTTACATAGGCCTCGCCCTCTAAGTTATCACGAAATATGATTTTTACCCTTGATGTCGGCAAGGTAACAAGCGAAGACACCTCCGTCACAAATTACATGCAATTTCGCTCGAGAAGTACGGCACGCAGTTCGTTGAGGGTGTGGTCACGTGGGGTCGTCTTGCACGCAAAGTGGCAATTAGAAACACGGGGACGCCACGAGTTGCAATTTTTCATGTCGGCCGTCGCAATGTCACTAGTGCGCGCGCATCCGACCGTTAAATGATTTGCTAAATTGAAGTGGTGCGTGAGAAATTGGGGAGGAATCCATTAGTGGACAAGACTGCGTTCCAAACATTCTCTCACCTTGGGGGCAATTGTCTGCTCCCCTCCTGTTCCCTTCTCATGTGCTTACTTACGGTTTTTAATCATGTTTTACTTATCTTCTTTTTTATTGCTTTATCCACTCCTTAGCTACAGTAAGGAAAACAATGCATTCCGCCCAAAAATTCGATATCGCGGGTTCATTGAAAACACATGTTTTGATACCTCTGAGCCCAAAAAAGTAATTTTTGGAAAAAGAGCCGTATGTATGTGTGTGATTGTCGGTGTACGAGTCTGTAAACTGCAGAATTAAAAAATCTGATGTGTTACATCTACATGACTTTCTCTAACCCTCGTCGTTTACTAGTGGGTATACAGATTACTCTTACGAAAGTTTATTTTCCTATCTACTTCATTTTAATCGAGATAAACCTTGCAGAAACAGCTACATTACACATTTCGTTACAGAAAACAGCGATAGTCAAATGTTTAACAACTGGACGCTATATGCTGGCCTTAAAATTCCATACTGTTTCCATGACATCGCGAGAAACAACTGAATGTTGACAGGACTTTGACCAAATAATGAACAATTCGAATCATTAATAGTGGACATGACAGAAATGGCTTATGCCACAGAAATATTGAAGTAAATTGTCTTTTACAGAGATCTACATTTCTTGTGTAGTGCGTTTTCGCTTAGCGTTTACCAGTTATACAAGATTACACAAAGTTCCTTCCGAATAAAGAGAATTTCACAGGCTATTCCCAGAAAATTCAAAATATACATTTTATTTTTCATGTAAGTATCTTTAAAATATAGTATTTTGAGGCAATATTTTATATATTGTAACACTGTGAATGCCAGAGTGATTGTAGTGTAAATTAATATTATTGTATGTACGTGATTTTAGATGTTTGTTAGCTATAAGTATTGTTAGGAAATAAGTTTACACGGCCTAACTGAAACTGACAATAGAAGTGGGTAACAATAAACCGAGGGGGTGAGTTGTTTATCAATAAGAAGAGACAAATAAATGACGCCAGGTTAGCGTGCCTTTTTATAGAAATGAGGGACTATCTTCCCTAGAGCATATATGTTAGTAGTAGTGATTGGCTGACTAAAACAGACACTAAAGTGGGCGCGATTTGGTAACCAATAGGAGCTATATTATAATGTTTAGGCAATTCGAGGTGAAGGAGTATATATTCTCGAGCCATAAGCAAGTATCGTGCAGTTTTGAAGAATCTTTCACGAGGTACACGTCGCAAAGTTAGTTACAAAAACGTAAAGTACGCGAAATAATTGGTGCGTGGCAACTGAAACGACTGTAGTTACGTTTGTAAATATCACAGTTTCAGTCAGGCGTGTATAAAGATTAAATATGTAAATTATTAATGAGTGTGATGGCAATAAAAATGTAGAAATAAATTATTTTATCAGTGTTATCTTTTAGCAACAAATCGTTTCCATTTACACACCCTGCTCTGAGATACTTGCTTGACTGAGTTATAATAGCTGACCAGAGGACAAAGAACCCAAATTTAAAATAATAAAACAAGAGGCGCTCAACAAATAAATAACACAAACCATGAGAACTGCGACAATTTTAATCAAAATCATTGCAGCCTTTTTTTAGAAAATAGGAAGTTTCGAAAACTTTTCCATGTAAAGGGCAGTTTAGGGTGAAGGGATTTTCTTCAGTATCTTCGTGGCGCAGCTTTGGAAGACATTGAACCTAAATATGAAGTTTAGTGTTTATCTGACTTTTCATTTTTGAGTTATGCTGTTCACAGACGCACACACGAGCGTTTTTCTAAAAATACTTTTTTCGATTCAGGGGACTTGAAAACATGTAATTCCGGTGAAATCCCGGTGTAGAATGTTGGGTGGAATGCATTATCTTCTATATTCGTGGTGCAGAAAGTAAAAACGAGGCGTCCAATAACTACCAGGTTTGGTATGAATGTTCAGTATCTTACAAAGATGCTACCGACACGAACAATTTCAAGAAAATCTCTCATCCCCAAAACACACTTCACATAAAACTTTTTCGTTACTTTTGATAATCTCAAAACTGGCTGTTTCCGATGACGATTAAACTACCAGATGCTTAATACATTTTAGTGACAAACTGTCTATATTAAATTTTTCGGTATTAGCTTGTGAAGAACTGTTCGTACTAAATGGCTTATTACTGTTTCCACCATGTACATAGTACGTAGAGAAGTTATTGCATTCCACCCAAAAACTTTTATCGAGACTTAACCGAAAATACGTGTTTTGAGCCCCCCGCAGTTAAAAGAAAGCATTTTTACTTTCTCTACTACGTATAGTAAGTAGGGGAAGTATTGTATTCCACCCAAAAATTCGATACCGAGATTTCACCGGAAATACATGTTTTGAGACCCCCTGAATCCAAAAAGAGCATTTTAGAAACATGTCCGTGTGTGTGTGTCTGTCTGTCTAACAGCATAACTCAGAGACGAACAGTCGCATAAACTCCAATTTTGGTTCAGTATCTTCCAGAGATGCGACACGAAGGTTTTCAAGAAAATCCCCCCACCCCAGATTACCCTTTACATGGAAGATTTTTGAAAATTATAATTTTCTCAAAAATGGTTATAACGATTTTGATTAAAATATCATATGTTTAAGATATTGTTATGACAAATAAAATGTATATCTTGAATTTTCTGGGAATGTCTCCAAAAGTATTCTTCATTGTGATCGACTTTTGCATAACTGGTAAACCATAAGAGATAGACAAAATTTTACTACACAATATATGTAGATCGCGTTGAAATACACAATTTATGTCATATACTTTTTTTGTTGAGTGAACCATTTTCGAGATATTGCTTGTTATTCCCTTAAATTTTTCAATACTTATTTTCTCAAATGGGAATTCGTTATTCATTTTTTTGTCTTTGATATGCAAAGAGTATTAATCTGTGGCAAAGAGAATGGTGCTGCACCTAGCAACCAGCTATTAAAAGATATGTATATGCTTAAAGACTACTGTATTTCTATATTGCCCTTCTAAATATATATTCCCCTTACATCTACAAGAAAATTAGCAATAAGGTAGAGTCTGCAAACGCTTATCTCGATTAACATGAAGTAGATGGAGAATAAGCGTTTGCAAAAATTGTTTGTACAAGAGTAGAGGAAGTCATGTGTGTGTAACACTTCAGATTTTTAGATAACGATCCGTTTGTGTGTCTGTGAACAACATAACTTAAAAACGAAAAGTCTGATAAACACCAAACGTATTTAAGTTCAGTAGGTTCTGAGGCAGTATTTTTAACACTTAAATGATTTTCAGCCAAATTATATAATATGTAAATTCAAAAAAGCCGGCCTTAAAGCAATATGTGTATGCAACAATATATAAAAAGTGTATATTGCAGTCATTATATATGATTATATTATTGTATTCATGTTCAATAATAATATGTGAGTTATTACGTAATTTCGTAATGTAGAAGCTGTGAAAATAATAAGTTTAAAGTTGCTTACAATGAGGTAACCTTGAGGCAATAATGAGTTTGAGAGTTTGATAACGCTATAAGTCATTATTGGAGCAACAATAATGCTATTTTTGTGACAGTTTATAAAATAGCCAATGAACAACCAAAAAAGCTTTAGTTAAATGAAGGTATTCCATTGGACTAGGATTAGCCAATCAGAAACTGAAATATAGCAAATTTTACATATTTAGAGTTCAGTTGCCTGCAGACAGCGTTACTAACCAGACGCAAAAGGTGTCCTCAAGAAATATAATATGTATTGGTGTGAGACGAAAAATAAGTTTACGTGTTAAAAAGTGTAATTAATTACTAAAAAGAATCTCACAGCTCTATATCAGTGAAGTGTTATTTAAATCGTGTCAAGCATTAGTAAAAGGAGTGAAGTAAAATTATAATCAGTGTAAGCCTACATTCTTCAGCCGCACCAAAACCCTGCCGAGACATCCATATCCCTAACAATAATACTGACGCAGCTGAGGCAAACATAAATAAATTATATTTAAAGAAACATTCAAATTACAAAGTTAATAGTTTTCAAACTTGGGGCAAAGGCCACCTGAAAGTACATTTGGGACGAAGGCTACCGGAAAGCGGGTTCAATAAGTGCGGTTACAACTACTACAAGTTCGGTTCCCCAACAGTTAAAATATAATACAACTCCTATAGCACTCCACCTACTCCAGTTCCAAAGGGCGACACAAAGATTTTCAAGGAAAATTCCCTCCCAAACTATTCTTTAAATTGAACATTTACCGAAACGCTTTGCTTTCTAAAATTGGTTCTAAACGTTTAGATTAAAATACTAGATATTAAAGATATTTACTTGACAACAAAATGTTTATCTTAAATTTTCTGGAACCAGCCTGTGAAGCCCACTTCATCCGGGAGGAATTTTGTGTAATTTTGTATAACTGGTAAACGTTAAGTGACAGAGGAAAACTTACTACACAAAAATTATAGTTCTGTTTAAAACATACAGTTTATTTCAAATAAGTCCTTTGGGCTATAAACCATGTCTCAGATATCCTTTATTAAAGATTCGAATTGTTCATGCTGGTCATTCTTAAAGTCCTTTCAACATTCAGTTGTTTCTCGCGATGTCATGGAAACAGAATGGAATTTTAAGGCCAGCATATAGCATCCAGTTGTTAAACATTTGACTATCGCTGTTCTCTTTGTATCTATAACGAAATGTGTAATGTAGTTATTTCTGAGAAGTCTATTTAGATTAAAATGAAGTAGATAGGAAAATAAGCTTTAGTAGGAATAGTTTGTGTACCTACTAATAAAGATAGGGGGTAGAGATTGGCATGTGTGTGTATAACAAGATTTTTTTTATAATTTGTGTACCTTAAGAGTAGGGCCAAACATTTTGATTTCGTTATAGCATAAAATGTATAACAAATACAATTTTACTGGCGTTAAGGACTTCTGAGGTATTCTTTATTATTGGTTTGCATTTTAAGATACTTTACTCTTGTTCAAATTGCTAATGTTTTTCTCTCGTTGCTATGCAAAGAGCATATAATTTCAAGTCATCACCTAGCGATCGGTTTTTTAAAGATCGCTTTAATGTACGGCATTCTTCTTACACCTTCAACGAAGTGTGAAAATGTCTAAGGAAAGTTTATCTCGGTTAACAAGAAGTAAATAAGACAGTAAGTTTTTGTAGAAAAGTGGCTTGAGAAAGTCATGTGAATGTGGCTTCTTTTCCTCTACGAATTGATTCATTTCTTGGTATATTCTGGTTCTACCTTGAAGGCACTTCCTTCTCAGAACAAAAACAGGGTTGGTAAGCCTGCACCATGAAATTTATAGAGTCCATTCTTCCCCTCCACAAACAAACAAGAGGAAGGTAGAGAGACCAAACAATGAGTCTGTTCCTCGCACAGGTAAACCTGCCTGAATTAGTTCTAACCCACTGATGTCAAATAGTTGCCTCCCTGCAACATTGTCTGTGCAAAACGCTCACTTTGCTACTATGAGATATTATACCAGCAGGTGTAAAGGCTTAAAGCTGCTACCACCTAGTGTGGCTCTGTATCCTAACGTCACAAGTGAATATTTGCACATGCTGCGACTTTATTCTGATGCTTTTTACTTTCTGTACCTACTATATATCCTGGCGTGCGTAAAATGTTGCCCGTAATGGAATGGTACTGACAAAATCTAGCCCCACCCCCTACCGGCGTGATCACCTCCGATTTTCGAGTATAATTCTAGCCACTAGATTGGAAAGGTACTTTACCTCCCCCAAAGTATGGTCGTGCTGAAGGATATCATTACAACTTAAACCTTATATTTTCTGACTACACTATCATTTTATTACTGTCGTTTAGTAGCGACATCACTTTGTCTCCATGTCGCTGCTGAAAGCTCTCATATATGTAAATGTTATTCAGTTTAACCTTACAGGCAAATAATTTTTTACCACTTCCTCTAGAGACTGGAGTAATTTGTTATAGGTTAAGCCTTTTCTTGTGTATTAATCTTAGCGTAATTCTTTCCTAGAGGTGGTATTCTAACCACCCCTTCATTCCATATAGATTATAAACATCGTTCATTGGTTTGTTCCCTGGATTGTTTTTTAGACCGGTCACATAGAGAACTGGGTGGAGCCAAAAGGAAGCCTTACGGAGGAAAAACACTGTGGGATCTTGAGAAATGGGCCACTTTTATATGCGCAACAGTTTTTAAAGATTTACTTGAAATAAAATGTAGGGGATAGAAAAAGAAGGTTTGATAAGAATGATTTGCATGCCCACTAACAAAAATGGAGTGTAAAGAAAGTCATGTAAAGTATCACATCAGGTTTTTACGGTTTAATTCCTTAATACCCTTGCAACAAATGTAAGTTTTCATGGAGTGTATAATTTTCCTTTAAACAGCTAATATTTTATAGCCCAAAATATGATAGTCATAAAAACAACACGTGGTTATTTTAAAAAAATAATATAAAGAATGATAATCAAATATTCTAATAGCTACATTCTGAAATGGATTATGAAAAATTGTGATGCCTCTGGTTACTCTTTGTAGGAAAGGATAGGTTTTGAATAAAGAAAAAAAAAGTAAACAGTAAAAATGATGTATTACTTACAAGGACACACAATAATTTAAATACCTGCATGGCTTTAAAAATGGTGTACAAAGATATGCTTCAACCCCTCTGGAAGATTAATACTTCGTAGATATGTAGTGTAGGTATGGTGTGCCTTTTTGTACCAAAATTCTTAAAATATATTTCTTTTACCAAAATGGTTAAGCTATCTTTTCGGTCGTCCCTTAACCCTCCGTCAGGCGCGCGCTTTGGTAGAACGCCGTTAGTCGCGCGGGGCCTTGTAAACCCGCGCTATATTTTTGTTCTTGTTTGTATTGTTGTTTTTTTTTTCTTTTATTTTCTTTTTTTCCCTGTTTTTACCTTTATTTAGATTAAGCGTACAAGGCATTCATTAATAGGTATTATCTTACAACATAAAAATACAAGCTAAAATATGAGTACATATACGTTATAAATTGTATTACAGTAAGTATAAAGAAATACATTGCCATTTCCAGGTATACATACAACTTGTAATTTCAAATTTTCAGTTACTCAGAATCATCTACTATCTCACCCGTGATTTCCCCGACTAAACAACTATCGCAAATAATTTTAGCATGTTTGCTCAAACTCAGGGAGGTGTTGCATTTCCCACATGGATATTTAGTTTTGCAGTTCATTTTGTCTTTGTTGCAAGGTTCACATCGTTTCCTTTTCAATGTGCATAGTGGTGTATTTGACAATTCATCTACGCCGGATTCTTCAGGTTTATATTTTGTCAAAAGGCGTTTCAAATCACCGGGTAGATTTGATGCTGTTGCTCTCCTTTGTAGCTGTTGCAACAGTAAAGCTAAAGATAGTGATTTTAAATACTCCTGCCTTGTGGAATATTTATTTTGGTTTCCAAGGAAGATAACCCTAGAATTGATACCTGCAATGTTCAAGATATGGTAAAAAATTACCATGGGCCACCTTCTCGTTGTAGCACACAACTTATCTACTACATCAACTCCAGATTTAGTGTCGTTGTAATGCAGAATTATTTCAGGCTTTTTCTCAGCACCTTCTGATTACTGTGTGGATGAAACTTGAGAGAAAAACTACTGTTTTACCCTTTTTTGGAAGTGTTTCATTTTTTGTGAAGCCAAATATGCTTTCGTACTGACTGCGATCTTTTGGAGAAGTGAAACTAGTGGGTAATTCTTTTTTGTTCTTTCGCACTGTACTGACGAAAGAAAGTTGTCTTTTGCGCAATTCATTCACCAGCGATACATTGGTAAACCAATTATCTGCAGTAACATTTCGTCCAGTGCCAGAGATTGGTTCAGTTAGTCTCAGCACTACAGCCTCTGCCGAGTTAGTTTGCAGATATGGTCCGTCCGGCTGCTGTCCACAATAAATCTCATTGTTAGTTGTATAAAACAGTTTTGCATCACTCAAACAGAATATCTTTATGCCATACTTGTTTGGCTTGGATGGTATATGTTGTCGAAAACCACATCGACCACGAAATGCCGGCAACTGTTCGTCAACAGTGACATTTTGTCCAAGAGAATAATGGTTCTGACAGTTGTTCAGAAACAATGTAAACATTTCTCTAACAGCAGCCAATTTATCCAATCTTCGTCGCTCCAGTCTTGAGCTTTTGTCATCAAAGCGAATACAGCGTATTAGAAAACTGAATCGTTTTTCGGACATAGCCATTCGGAATAGAGGAATTCCAAGGTCATCGGTTCTCCAAAAATCGCGAATATTCTGGCGTCCACCACGAAAAATTCCTGCCAGGTACAATAAGCCTAGGAAAGCTTTTATTTCTATTACATCTGTAGGTCTGCTGTCTCTTTCACGATCAAAGTTGTGCTGCACACTACTAATGTAAGTATTTGAGCTTTCAACAATCAAATCAACTATATTTTCGGTAACAAAAAGATTCCAACAATCAATTTCCGTTTTCGCATTTTTGGCAGCTCCTACCACACCAGGAAGTTTGGTCAATATATTGTGAGCCCTTGTCTGTGTCATTTTCAAAGGTGTTTTTTTCCATTTTGTTCCATCTCTTCCTGAAAATAACAACAGAATGTATTGTCAATAATAAAAAGAAGAAGAAAAAGAAGAAGAATTATGATACGCATATGATGTTACCTATAAAATACATGTTATCACACAAGCTGCTTTCATCATCTTCCTCTTCATCTTCATGGTCAGTTTCTGAATCTAAAGATCTCGTTTCGAGTTTATCTTCTGAATCAGAGTCATCTGATTCATGTAAGTTGTCATCCACGGGCAAGGCATCATCATTGCAAAGTAGGCGATGTACTTCTTCCAAATCATTCGGATTTTGTAGATCGTACCTTTTACTCGTATTCATGACGAAGCAGTAACAGCTTCTTGCAATAGCAAAGCAATATTGCACAAAAGCTAATGAGAAACAAATCTGTCAACAATATGTAACGAGAGCAGACGCGCGGGGCCTGGTTGACCTGTGTGACACGTAACCTAGCTATATTCACACGCACTCCCACCCTTGTGCACCCACGTGCATCTCTAGCACCTCGTGTCGACGTGAATTCTTGGAGATCAGTGATAGAGAGTGGGCTCTGAGGCCTTGCCTGCCCTTATATACGGGGGCCTAGTGACGCTCGCATCTGCGTTTAAAAATGTAACAACGTTTCCTATTGGCCCTTAGACCGCGTTACCTTAACATATATGAGAATGTGTGGATTCAGATCCGTGCGCTTAAGCGCCATCTTGTAGCGTTGTGGAGCCAGTTCCATATCTCCGTCTCTTTCTTTTCTCTATCTGTCTCTTTCTATTTCTCCGTACCGTTACCGGTTCCCTACCTGTTGGCTTGTGAAGGGTACGCTCTACTTAGGATTATGCCTTTCCAGGAATTTTGCTAGCTCGCCCGTTTCTTACAATTAGCTCTGTACAAATGTTGGATGTATATTTTAACATGTTAGTGAATTAAATTATTACTGTACAATTCTTATGTGTATGGTTTCCCTTTCATATGTACAATTCCTCTATATATGTATAATATATCCCCTTTTTACGAGACAAACGACAAATGACATTACGTTAGGCAATAACCAGAACAAATTGCGCCCATCATTACTAGCTTGAAGCACACAATTACAGGTGAAATTATTTTGTACGTTAAGCACTTCCGAGATATTCCTTGTTATTGCTGTGACTGTTCAAACACCTTATACCTCTTGCAAGTTGTAAGTCATTATTCGTTTTTGCCCGTGCTCAAGAAAGAGTATACACTTTAAAGCCGTCACACAGCGAACAGCTTTTTAAAAGTCTATTGCTTTAGACTATCGTATTATTTTTATATCTACAACGAAATGTGTAATAAAAGTTATTTGTATTAACAAGAGGTAGACAGAACAGTAAGGTTACGTAAGAATAGTTTGCAAGAGAATGAGTTGAGAAACACATGTGAATGTAACGCGTCAGGTTTCTTTTGGCTTCCATACTATAGGATGCTATAAAGAAAGTAAAAATGTTTAAAACCAGTTTTGTACAAAATTTGATAAAGTATAGGGTATCTATTGCGGCTACCAACCCCCAGGATGAAGGGATGAAGTGAAGGAACCACAGGAGAGTGCAGGCAGACTGAGTACAGATACGTGTGGAAGCTCCTAACAGTTCCTGGCTCGAAGACCCTTCCATTAGCCTAGAGAGGGCGATAAAACTGGTGCAAACAGGCAACCTTCTAGTGCACCGCTATTAGACACCTAGGAGCACACTTTAAACATGAGAAGGAAACGAAATGAAGCGGAAATTATGGAAAAGAAATAGTAATAAGTGAGAAATCACCTCAACATTCGCCTGCCGACCAGGCAAAATTATGAAAATCCATGGTCAGTTTGTGCGGTCGACGGGAATCGAACTCGGGATTTTCTGAGTGCAAGCCTCGCACTTTACCGCGGAATTAGCTCGCTCGGTTCAAGTTTCATATTGAATTGAGAAAGTTGAATGGTTTCTTACGATACTAGCATCAAACATGGGGTTTTGTTCAAGGTGTTTATGTTTCATCAGTTTTAACCATACTCGTATATGAAGTCTAAATAGGTGGGCAATACTCTCTTTGTGCTAGCTAACTTCATCTGTAAGAATTTAGTTTCTATGTTCATCACTCGAGTGTAAGTGGTGGCCTAATGTGCAGGAGTACATTTCAATTCTGACTTTATATTACACTACAAACCCAATACTTTCTAAATGTAACAGTGTCATGCACATTGAAGAAGGTTAGTTTTGTGGTGGTATTGTATTATATTTCGACTGTTAGGGAGCCGAACTGGAAGTAGTTGCAACCGCACGTATGCTAAAAAGTTTCCGGTAGCCTTTGTCTCAAGTTTAAAAATATTAACTTTGTAATTTGACTGTTTCTTTAAATATTGTATATTTATGTTTGCCTCGGCTGCGTCAGTATTATTGTTAGAGACATGGATTTCTTTACAGAGAGGGGTGCGTCTAAGAATGTAGGCTTACAGAGATTATAATTTTTACTTCACTCCTTTTTTTTAATTCTTGACACTGATATAGAGAGAGCTGTGAGATGTTTTTATCAATTACTTGCACTTTTTAACACGTAAACTATTTTTGTCTCACACTGAATACGTATTAAACTTTTCGAGGACGCATCTCGCGTCTGGTGAGTAACGCTGTCTACTAGCAACTAACTACTGAATTTGTACATTTTGCTCCATTTTAACTTCTGATAGGCTAATTCTACTCCAATAGAATACTTTCATTTAACTTAAGCTTTTTTCTGGTTGTTGATTGGTATTTTATAAACTGTCTCAAAAATTACACTATTGCTGCTCCAGAAATTACTAGTAACATTATTAAACTTTCTTATTAATTATTGCTTCAAGTTTACCTCATTGTTAGCAACTTTTAACCTATTATTCTTGCAGCTCCTACATTATTGAATTACGTAATACATTCACATAACATTATTGAACATTTACATATTAATATAAACATTAATACAGTGACTGTTACATACATTTTTATATATTGTTACATACACATATTGTTTTAAAGCGGGCTGTTATTGAATTTATATATTATATAATTACACTGAAATCATTTAAGTGTTAAAAATACTGCCTCAATCTGTTTGTAACTGTTTTAGTCAGTGAACGATGTTAAATTCGTGTGATCGTTGTTTGTTTTGTTTTAGAATACAAAATACATTTTTACGACCACATTGAAGCTGGTAGAGGAAGGAATGTCTGAGACAATGTAGGCCGCAGTTTCCGCTCAGAACCGTGAATGATAAATCAGGAACGAGATTGATGATGTAATGTGTTAATATTTGTGTCGAGTCAAAGATTAATTAACTCTCCGAAATACACTACCAAGCGTGGAATGCTTTGATTGACAAGTGGAAATGATCTGATACACGTGGTTAGAAAAATGATTCATTTACCGTGTCAAAGAAGTTCCGGGGCCAAACAGATTGAGTTGTTCAATCATTTTATTCACACATGGCCCTCTCGGATAGGATATGTGCTACTTTTAATTTTTTTTTTTGTATCCGGTTTTGCTTTAATACTCGACAATATTCACTGATGAAAAAGTGCATATTTTTACTTTATCTAAAAAGTATAGTAAGCAGGAGAAATATTTTATTCCACCCCAAAAATTCGATACCGTAATTTACTGCAAATATGTGTTTTGAGGTGCCTTGAATCCAAATAGAGCATTTTTGGAAACATGTGTGTGTGTTGGTGTCTGTGAACAGCATAACTCAAAAACGAAAAGTCGGATACATACCAAACTTAGTATTTAGGTTCAGTAGCTTTCAAAGATCCGACACAAGGGTTTTCAAGAAAATTCCCTCACCCCAGACTATCCTTTATATTATATTTTCTGTAAAGTTCATCTCGATTAACATGAAGTAGATGGAGAATAAGCGTTTATAAAAACAGTTTGTACAAGAGTAGAGAAACTCATGCGAGTGCAACACATCAAATTTCTCAGAAACAGAATGTACAGGAATGCGAAAATTATTAACGTGTTTCGTCATATGTCTCTATATACTGGCCTTGAAATTTCACTCTCTCTTCCCATGACATCACCAGAAAGCTCTGGATAGCGATATCAGTTTAAAAAGTGACGGAAGTATTGAAAATTTCAGACCAATATTAACGAATATCTTGGAAGTGGATAATGCTACAAAATGTTATTTGATATAAAGTGCGTATTTTAAACAGATTTGCATTTCCAGTTTGTTTTTCGCCATCTGTTACAGTTTACTATTATATAAAACTAAAAAAGGTGACTTCATACTTATTTTTAGAAATTTCAAAATAAACGTTTTATTCGTTATACGCAAATTTTAATATGTTGTATTGTAATTTTTGAGAAAATAGAAAATCTGAAATCCTTTTCACGTAAAGGGTAGTTCAAGGCACGTTCTATTTGTCGTGGTAACTTATTAGAATATGGGGATTGTAGTTCAAATCGTTGGAGCCATTTTTTAGAAAATAAAGATATTAAAAAAATGTTCGACGTAGTTGGGTTGGGGGGTTTTATTGAAATCAAAATAAAACACCAAGTTTTATATTTATCCGGCATCTCCATTTTGAGTTATGTTTTCTACAGCACACAGGGACCTTCTTCAAAAAATCCTTTTGTTTTGGGTTCAGGGCCCCTAGAAGCATAGATTTTCGGTGAAATCTTCACATAGGATTCTTGGGTGATATAAAATATAGGCTAGTTAAATTATATTCGAACCCAGTCACGGCCTCTCTCTACTGCGCGAGACAACCGGCAGTCGCCGGGGAAATTACGCCGACAGAGGCGGACTAAAATCCTTACCTTATAATAGATGCTGGAAATGTTGACCTGCTCACAAACAGGCAGCATATCTCGTGTAAATATTCTCACTCACTCTCCGAAGATCAGCAGCAGGAATTCATGTGATGAAACGCCTCATTATGATCAGAAAATTGGATTGTGGTTTGCGATAAGTGCTAAAGAATAATAGCGCCCATATTCTTTGATGAAACAATAAATGCAGAGCGAAATCAGAGGTTAATTCTGAGACCGTTTTGCAATCGCTTGACAGAAGAAGAGAAATCGCATGGTTGGTTCCAGCAAGATTCTGCAGCAGCACATACGGCTGCCTAATCATTACATGCAATAAGAGAGGTGTTTGATGACAGAATAATTAGTGGTGATTTGTGGCCACCTCGTTCTCCTGACCTAACGAGTTGTGATTTTTATTTATGGGGTTCTTTAAAAGACAAAGTGTATCGTTCCAATCCTCGCACACTGCAGGAACTTAGACAAAATATTGTGCAAGAAATCACAAGAATTCCTGCTGTTGATCTTCGGAGAGTGAGCGAGAATATTTACGCGAGATATGTTGCCTGTTTGAGAGCAGAAGGTCAACAGTTCCAGCATCTATTATAAGGTAAGGATTTTAGTCCGCCTCTACCTCTCGCGCAGTTGAGAGAGGCCACGAGTGGGTTCGAATATAATTTAACTACCTTATACTTCCTCTTCTTACTATACGCAGCAGAGAAAGTAGTAAACGATAACGGGTAGAGAAAATCATGTGAATGTAACATAACGTAGTTTTTTCTATGTATTTGTAAATGTCAATCATCTCTTTGGCCTATAAAGATTTAAATATAAGCAATAATAATAATAATAATAATAATTTCTAAATATTTTATCCATGTAAAATAATAAAACTTAATTGATTTCTATGCACTATTTATAATTTCTACATAAAGTGTATAGAAACGTATAAGTGGCTCTTAACATCAGAATATTTTATCATTTCAAATATGGGTGAGATATTAAAAATAATAAACAAATGAGAAGTAAATTTGTTGTGAACCTTAGTGTCAAATATACAATAAGTAATTTCCTCACAAAACAGGCTGTTTTACGCCGAACTCTTTTGACAAACGAGAAAGAAGTTACTGGTGCGGAAATGGACGCAAATGATCGTAATTTTACCTCGAGCACTAAAGCTATCAAATGTCCTGTTATTGGCTAAAATATCATATATCTCGGTAATATCAACACTAAATAAGTTATAGGCGTTCTGATTCAAAACGCGGCCCGTTAAATATGAACCGTCCGGTTGGTGTAATAAACTCGCACTTTTATGTTCACGCAGCATCAGCGCTAAATCATTACTGGACCAAAAGGTTTTGTCATAAAAATCTCATCCCGATATCATTATATAACACGTGCGTATTGATTTATACCCAATTTATCGGCTGTAATCTCGATAGACGTTTTGATTGTATCGATATACTAGCGGTTGCGTGCGCCTGGATAGTGCTTTACCTAGTGTTAAATCAGTTCCCAAGTTGGATCACTTTTTAGAGTCGAGTCAGTTGCGGTTTTGCTTTTGTTTTAGGTATTTTATAATAGGCGACTTACAAACTATCATTTCATGTGTCGCATTTAACAACAACTTATAAAGATCCACAGGGCCGTGCTTGAAATTTGAGAGTTGCAGGTGGTGTGCTACTGGAGTTGGGAATACTAGCTCGAAGTTCCCTGCTTCTATTTTCAGTCTGCCTTTCTTTTCCTTTGTTACTTTCTCTGCTATCTTCCCGCATTTTTGGTAACATGTGTGTGAGTGTGAGTGTGAGTGTGAGTGTGTGTGTGTGTGTGAGTGTGAGTGTGAGTGTGTGTGTGTGTGTGTGAGTGTGTGTGTGTGTGAGTGTGTGAGTGTGTGAGTGTGTGAGTGTGTGAGTGTGTGAGTGTGTGAGTGTGTGAGTGTGTGAGTGTGTGAGTGTGTGAGTGTGTGAGTGTGTGAGTGTGTGAGTGTGTGAGTGTGTGAGTGTGTGAGTGTGTGAGTGTGTGAGTGTGTGAGTGTGTGAGTGTGTGAGTGTGTGTGTGTGTGTGAACAGCATAACTCAGAAACGAACAGTCGGATAAACACCAAACTTGGCGTTTAGGTTCAGTATCGTCCGGAGATTCGACACGAAGGTTTTCAAGAAAATCCCTCCACTCCAGATTACTCAATTTTAATTGCCTCAAAAATGGCTCTAACGATTTTGATTAAAATATCATTTGTTTAAGATACTTTTATGACAAAAAATGTATATTTTAATTTTCTGGGAATGTCTCCAAAAGTATTCTTCATTGTGAACGACTTTTGCATAACTGGTAAACCATAAGATAGACAAAATTTTACTGCACAAAAAATGTAATACACAATTTATGTCATATGCATTTTTTGCGGAGTGAACCATTTTCGAGATATTGCTTGTTATTTCCTTAAATTTTTCAATACTTATTTTCTCAAATGGGAATTCGTTATTCATTTTTAGTCTTGGATATATAAAGAGTATTAATCTGTGGCAAAGAGAATGGTGCTGCACCTAGCAACCAGCTATTCAGAAATATGTGTATGCTTAAAGGCTACTGTATTTCTATATTATCCTTGCAAATACAAAACAAGGGGAACATAGTTGGCTTTAAGCGATAGTCAAATATGTTTAGAACTGGTCGCTATGTGTAAAATGTAATTCTCTTTGCATGTCAAAAGATCGTTTCTGAATATGTTTATCTCGATTAAATATGAAATTTCTAAAGCTAAATGATTCTAAAATTTCGTCACAGCTGAGCCAAGTCAATTATAAATAATTTTAAATGTCATTCAGATTTCTTTAATGCTTTTTAGAAAAACGTTATTTTATTTTAATTATGCTAATTAATCAGGTGTTTCATATGAAGCAGAAAACATAATTTTGAAAAATTAAAACTGCTCAAAGTTTTATCTGGTATGCAGAATTTTATTCGCTTCTCTGGTTGTCTCAGAAAAAATGGTTTAAACCTGTAAACACAATTTTTATTTTCGCTACCAGTACATAGTAGGCAGAGAACATATTGCATTCCACCCAGAAATTCGACACCGAGATTTCACCGAAAATGCATGCTTTGGAGACACAAAAAACCTCTGTGTATCTATGAATAGCAAAACTCAAAATGAAAGGTCGGATAAATAGCAAACTAGTTATTTAGTTTCAGTACTTTTTGAAAATGTGATAAAAGTTTTCAAGAAAATCCCCTCAATGGAAACTACCCTTACATCGGAGAGTTTTCGAAGTTTTTTATTTTCTATAACATAGGTAACGTTTTAATTAAAATACCCTATATGAAAGATATGACAGGACAAATAAAATATAAAGTTGTATAATTTACTTTACTTTATTTTATTTTACCTCGCTTTAACTCCCTGGTCATATCGCGTCGTATCTGTTGGTGGATAACTCTTAGAACGATATGTGATGGACAGTTAGCCTTCTAGGTCTCATCCCTGTAACCACCCGCTCCGTCACGTGTCATAGCGACCCTAGCGCATAGCTACCGAATCTTCTGCTTCATGCCGTGCAGATGACATTAGGGTGCCGTCCATTCCGACCGCTGCCCCCATATAAAGGCAGACAGTTAGCCTTCTATGTCTCATCCCTGTAACCATCTGCTTCATGCCGTGCAGACGACATTAGGGTGCCGTCCAGTCTAACCGCCGCCCTCACACATAAAGGCGGACAGTTAGCCTTCTAGGTCTCATCCCTGTAACCACCTGCTTCAAGCCGTGCAGATGACATTAGGGTGCCGTCCAGTCTAACCACCACCCTTACAAAGAAAGGCGGACTATTAGTCTTCTAGGTCTCATCCCTGTAACCACCTGCTTCATTCCGTGCAGATAGCATTGGGGTGCCGTCCAGTCTAACCGCCGCCCTCACACAGAAAGGCGGACAGTTAGCCTTCTAAGTCTCATCCCTGTAACCATCTTCTTGTATAATTTTTATAATATTCACTTCAAATAACTTTTTTGTGCCATAAGAAATTTTCGAAATATCCGTTACTAATGGTTTGAATTGTTCAATAGTTTGTAATTTTTTTAAAGTAAAGTCAACATTCAGTTGTTTCTCGCAATGTCATGGAAACAGTATGAAATTTAAGACTAGCATATAGCGCCCAGTTGTTAAACATTTGACTATCGCTGTTCTCTTTGTATCTATAGCGAAATGTGTAATGTAGCTGTTTCTGTAAAGATTTATTTGGATTAAAATGTAGTAAGAATAGGTTGCATATCTGCTGATTTAGGATAGAGAAAACCATGTAAATGTAAAACAACAGAACTTGTTTAAAATTATTTTCATTTGAACGGGAATTTGTATAACGGGTAAACCTTAATAGATGTATAAAAAAGCGTACTACACAAAAAACGTAGATCTCTTTATATCTCAAATTTATTTTCAGTAATGTTTTCTCAAATCAGTTAGTTCCCAGATAACCGTTTATATTGTTTTAAAACTTTCAATACCTTATTCATTTATTAAGGTATTGTCGCTGTTCAGTTGTTTCTTACAATTTCATTGGAATATCATGTATCTAGTAGCTATAATATTTGACTTTCACTTCAGTTTCTTCTATTCCCGTTGTACTTACAACGAAATGTGTAATGAAGCTATTTCTGAAAATATTAATCTCGATAACATGAAATAAGTAGAAAAATAAGACTATATAAGAATATTTTCTAGGAACTATATAAACATAAATGATAGTTGACAGAGAAAGTAATGTGAATTTTACAGTTAAGATTTCTTGAAAATTATTTCCTTGAAAATTGTCATACTTAGGTCTCCGAAAAGTAATTTTCTATTATAATTAAGGTGTACAAATCTGTAATTTGCGATTATACTAGATTATTTTAAAGTAGTTGATATTTTAGAGATGAGTGCGAGAATTCAGCCAACATTTAGCTTTGATGTTTTCCTGGACAGAATCTCATAAATATAAACTCCGGAGTATACGTGACGTAATCATTACATTTTTAACCCTCCGCTCCACCCCCTATCCTCCCCTTCCCAGGTGTGATGGGAATGAAAAGGCCAATGTAGTTTGGACCTATTTGTCATATAAATCATACCGCTGCCGCCAACGCCGCCTGTGTGTTATACGGCAAACTACATCTTCAACTTTTCCTCATTTTGCCGCATACCCCAACATACTGGATGAGCAATAATTCATGTTCCCCAGCTATTTTTTATACAGGCCGGGTTAGTTAGGGCGATGTTTTACCATTAGCGACAGTGACAGAGTAATGGTCTTCTTATTATACCACCAGCCTTCCTTGTTTGTACATGGGGAAGCATACCTCTGTGGGTTTCTCAGACCGCTCGCTCGCTCGCGTGCATCTTACTGTTGCTCCCTCTGCTAAACGTAAGGGATACGAATGCATTTTAAAAACTGTAAGGTTACTAGCTGTACTGGAAGTAAGCGATAAGGGTGATTTTTACTTTCTCTACTACTATAGTAAGTAGGGGAAGTATTGTATTCCACCCAAAAATTAGATACCGAGATTTCACCGGAAATATATGTTTCGAGACCCCCTGAATCCAAAAAAAGCATTTTTGGAAACATGTCCGTGTGTGTGTCTGTGAACAGCATAACTCAGAAACGAACAGTCGGAAAAACACAGAACGTGGTATTTAGGTTCAGTATTTTCAAGACATGCGACAAGAAGGTTTTTAAGAAAATTCCCCCACCCCAGATTACCCTTTACATAAAACATTTTTCGAAAATTTTAATTTTCTCAAAAATGGATCTAATGATTTTGATTAAAATATCATATGTTTAAGATATTTTTATGGCAAGTAAAATGTATATCTTGAATTTTTTGAGGTCTCCAAAAGTACGACTTTTGCATAAGTGGTAAACCATAAGAGATAGACAAAATTTTACTGTACTGAAAATGTAGATCGCGTTAAAATAACACAATTTATGTTGTATACATATTTTTTCTTGAGTGCACTTTTCCGAGATATTGCTTGTTATTCCCTTAAATTTTCGAAAACTTATACTGTTTCTCAAATTCGTTATTCATTTTTTTGTCCTTGTAATGTAAAGAGAATAGAATGCTCCACATAGCAACCAGCTCTTAAAACATTTGACTATCGCTTAAAGCCTACCAATTTCCCTTGCACCTACAAGAAAATTAGCAATAAGATTAACATCTCGATTAACATGAAGCATATGGAGAATAAGCGTTTGTAAAAATAGTTTGTACAAGAGTAGAGAAGGTCATGTGAGAGTAACACATCAGATTTTTTCTTTGCATAGACATTTTGGCCTTCATTATTTTGTATTTTGTATGCTTATTAGTATATTTTTGTTCCTGAGAATGAAGAAGATTTTATTGAAGTTACTTAAACTGTCGTGTTTCTTCCCAACCGAATAACGAGACAGCCCGAATGTGACAACGTAGAAGTCGCTCTGCTGCATTCACGAGAAATCATCATTACAAACTGTTTTATTTTTAGTTGTTCAGTAGTATTTTCTCAACATTTTATTATTATTAGAATTATTATTTTGTTATTTGTAGACATCTGAGTATTTTAATTAACTCTCTGTTTAACTATCGTGTTAAAATTATTAAAAGCCTCCAAAGAAGCTCAAGGCTATTGGCTAAGAGCAACTTAGGCTAAATGTTGTGGGTATAAACTGTCAAACCACGGGCAATGCCCAGTATTTTGCTAGTAGGTATAGGGCTATTCAAAAAGAAGGAACAGATTTTAAATGTTTACTTCTAATGAACGACAATAGATAGCGATACATCTCTGAATAGAGGAGAATAAGGAGAATTTTAGGGGAAATAGGAATGGGTAACTTATGGGAGGAGAGAGAGAGGGGATAGTTAAAGATTTCTGGAAAGAAGTGAGGAACAGACTAGAATACATAGAGAAACAAGAATTATTTCAAAGTCTGGAAGGAAAGAAAAGATTGGAACTATATAGACAATTAAAGGTGGACTGGGGAAGGGAGAAGTATGTGGATGTAGGTATTAGGTTAGTGAGAGAAGAGTGGGCCTGGTCTAGATTAAGTGCATATAGGCTAAGGGAAGATAGGAAGGGAGCGAATTTGGATAGATGTCCTCTTTGTGGAGAGACAAGTAATGATTTGCATTATATAATTTTTACCTAAAGTTAACAAAGAAGTATTAAAAGTTAGGATAATGGAAATACAAAAGGAGAGGGATATAAAAATAGGAGAATATATGGGGAGAGTAAGAGGAAAATGATTTAGAAAAATAAAGCAATATGAATTTGTTATGACCCACCATGCATAAATAACCACCGTGTTAAAATGCATGATGGATCAAAGAAAGAAAGAAAGAAAGAATAGCAACTCAAAGTAATGTACTAAAAATTGTAAGAATTTTGTATAGCATTATGGAATAGAGGAAGGTTTAACATTTTATTTTGTGTTCAAAATGACCACCATTTATTATATCAAGACGACCAGTGCTATTCCGTTTGCATACGCAATGCAATGAAACAATGGATGCACTCTTTGCATACTGCAGCACACAAAACAACTTTTACCATGGCGTCGCCATTTTCTAGTAAACGAACCCAGCGCCGCTGTAGGCAACGAATGAAACTAATAGGTGGGGCTTGAAACTTTGAACTTTCCTCTATTTAATGATATGTCGTATGCGTCGTTATCTATTGTCGTTCATTAGAAATAGGTATTTAAAGTCTGTTCCTTGCTTTTTAATAACTCTGTATTAGTAAGAACGTTGTTGTGTCCAGTTGAAATGATGAACTGTTAATGGAGCGGCGGTCTGTATCAAGCTCTGAAAGAATGCCTTGTTCTGACCAAGCATGTCAGCCAATTACCGGAACTGCAGCAAAAAGTATCAGTCGCATGTAAGGAAGAAATGCTGCGCTCCAGCACGTGCTAAGAAACCAAAGCAGATGACCAGCTGGTAATTGACACATCTTTTTGTAGCTGCGTTCTCAGACGTTGTTTTGTTTATGTTGGGAGACGTAAAAGTATTTATCCTTTGCTGTGCACAAAAGTACCGCTGGCTTTGTTACGTAAATTTCTTATAATGCTTCCTTGATCTGTGAACGAAATAAAATCTATTACACTCCACCCAAAAATTCTACATCGATATCTCATCGAAAAATACCATTCCTGAAGCCCATTTAATCAAAAATGAAGCCTTTTCAGAGGGAACCTGGTGTTATATTCACATTGTTTTTTCTAATCTCTGTTGTTTATTAGCGGACATACAAACTATTACTACGAAAGCTTATTTTTCCATCTACGTCATTTTAATCGCGATAAACAATGCAGAAACAGCTACATTACACATTTATTTATAGATACAAAGAGAACAGCGATAGTCAAATGTGTAAAAACTGGACGCTATATGCTGGCCTTAAAATTCCATACTGTTTCCATAACATCACGATAAGCAATTGGATGTCGACAGAATTTTAAAAGTGGCGCAGTGCTTTATTAAATAAATTGTGTGTTTTTAAAGCACCTGCATTTTTTGGGTTGTACATTTTCGTTGTTAACTCAAAGTTTACCAGTTGTACAAGATAATACACTGGTGTGAAAAACCTAAGGACGAGATGGGTAAAGTAACATAACAAATGAACCACTTGGTGCAAGCAGATGAAGGTGCGGGAGCATGTTGCCAGAGGTCTCTCATAACGTACACAGAAAGCTGGATGTCACATGGCGTAAGTGTAGCGAGCCTATAGTGCCAAATGGGTCTGGTCCCGCAACACGGGATAGTTGATGAAACAGGGCAAGACGGTGTGCGGCAATTAACGAGCTGTTACGGTGCATTGTAGTGGTGTTCTTCATTGCAACATGGCCCGTAGACACCATTTGGATGACTTCACACGGGGAAGAATCATCGGGGCGAAGTGTGACGAGTGTTGCTCAGGAGTTTGGAATTGCTCACAGCATTGTTATACGTTCATAGGGAATCTTCCAAGCCACAGGCACTACTGTCCCAAGGAGAGGTGGAGGTGGACCACGCTCAACTACAGCAGAAGATGATCGCCACATTGTGCAACAGGCAAGAAGGAATCCACGCCAAACAACGGATGCAATTGCAACCACATTTAACAGGACAGCTAGACACGTAATCTCACGATACACAGTGACACGGCGACTACACAGAGGTGGTCTCTTTGCCCGACAGCCAGTACGTTGTGTTCCATTGACATCCGCACATCAGCGGCACCGTTCGCAATGGTGCCAAGAGCATCAAAATTGGACCAACAAGGAATGGAGTCCCGAGCTCTTCTCGCATGAGAGCAGATTCAATCTAAGTAGTGATTCTCGACGAGAGGTGGGAACACGTAATGAACCCAGGAACATCCTTGAACGTGATCGACTTGGTGGTCCGTGTGTTAAGGTTTGAGGAGGCATAACGTTGCATGGGCGCACCGACCTCCATATCTTTGAACACGGTACGCTCACTGGTTAACGTTATCGTGATACTGTACTCCTTCCCCATGCCCGTATTTTCAGGGATGCAGTCGGCCCTGACTTCATTTTTATGGATGACAATGCGCGACCGCATCGAACATGGCAGGTGGAGGATCTCTTGGAACGAAAGGATATTCGTCGATTAAGCTGTTCTGCCTGTTTCCTCGATTTAAATCCCATCGAACACGTGTGGGATGCTCTGTGGACACGCATTGCATCACATACACATGCACCAACGACTATCCAACAGTTGTCAAAAACGCTGGTGGAGGAATGGAACGCCCTACCACAAGAACTGCTTACCAACCTTGTGGACAGCATGGGAGCACAATGCAGAGCATGCATTGCTGTCCGCGGTGATCATACAACATTTTAAGCACCATGTATCTGTTTCTGTAAATTTAGAGAGCCATTATATTCACTTTAGTGTAGTTTATGGTCTATGAATAAAAGTGACATTTCTGTTCGTCTCATTGCATATTTCGTTTAGTTCCCTACTGTAGCAGTTCCCTCTATGTATGATTCAAGTCTCATCGAGCTATGTGTCACAGCATGCGAAGATTACTTTCGTCCTTAGGTTTTGCACACCAGTGTGTATAAAGTTGCTTCTAAAATGAACAGGACTGCACAGACAATTCCCAGAAAATTAAACGTATTCCTTTTTATTTTAAATCACTTTAATATATGGCATTTTATTCAAGATCAGAAATTTTTCAGAAAATCAAACATTTCGTACAATCTTACACGTAAAGGGTAGTTTGGGGTGAGGAATATTTTTAGGAATCTTCGTGCGCATCTTTGGAATGTAATGAACTAATACGAAGTTTGGTATTTATCCGGCTTTTTGTTTTTTAATTAAAGTGATCACAGGTAGACACACACGCAGATCATTTTCTAAAAATCTGATGTGTCTCACTCACATGACTTTCTCTACTCTTGGACAAACTATTTATACAAACGCTTATTCTCCATCTAGTTCATGTTAATCGAGATATCGAGATGTTAATCTTATTGCTAATTTTCTTGTAGGTCCAAGGAAAATATGGTAGGTTTTAAGCGATTGTCAAATGTTTTAAGAGCTGGCTGCTATGTGGAGTATTCCATTCTCTTTCTTTGTCCAGGACGTAAAAAATTAATAACGAATTCCCATTTCAGAAAAAATTAAGTATTGGAAAATTTAAGGGAATAGCAAGCAATATCTCGAAAATGGTTCACTCAACAAAAAAACTGTATATGAGATAAATTGTGTATTTTAACGGTATATACACTTTTTGTGTAGTAACATTTTGTGTATCTCTTATGGTATACCAGTTATGCAAAAGTCACAATGAAGAATAATTTTGGAGACATTCCTAGGAAATTCGAGATATACAATTCATTTACCATATAACTGTCTTAAACTTTTGGTATTTTATTCAAAATAATTAGAGCCATTTTTGAACAAAATTAAAATTTTCGAAAAATGTGGTACGTAAAGGGTAATCTGGGGTGGGAGGATTTTCTTGAAAACCTTCGTGTCTCATCTCTGGAAGATAATGATCCTAAATACCAAGTTTGGTGTTTATCCGACTGTTCGTTTCCGAGTTGTGCTGTTCACAGCAAGACACACACACGGACATGTTTCCAAAAATGGTTTATATGCATTCATTGCACCTCAAAACATGTATTTCATGTGAAATCACGGTATCGAATTTTTGGGTGGAATGCAATACTTCCCCTACTTACTATACGTAGTAGAGAAAGTAAAAGCCCTTTTGTTATTCAGGGGCGTCTAAACATGCATTTCCGTTCAAATTTTAATATTGAATTTCGGCTGGAATAGAATACGTGATAGAGAAGGTGAAAAATATCCATTTGTGTGTCTTTGTTGGTGAACTCAAAAACGAGAATTCTGATAAATATCAGATGCGACACGACGATTAACTAGAAATTCCTTCCATCCAAAACTGACCTTTTCACAGAAATTATTTTTGGATTTTCATTTTTTCAGTAGATATGTAACGATTCTTATCAAAATACTATATTTTTATATTTTTATATTAAAATTTTAAAAATATTTGCACGAAAAATAAAATGAATAGCTTGAAATTTCTTCGGTTACCCTGTGAAGTCCACTTCATTCGGAATGGCATTCGTAAAATTGTCGATTGCTGGTAAACAGATCTTATTACAAAAGTATTCAACTGTTGAAGGCCACCGACAAAATTCAGGGAGATAATTCCTGACTAGAAATGGAGCACATATTACCTTGTAGCCGGAAATGAGTAGTTTTCACGGTAGATGGCACTGAAGAACGACATCAAAGAGCCCTAGCACACAGTACACGGCCTGAATCCCATCCATGTCACAACAGATGTTCAAAGTGGCCTCCATGGGATGCAATGCACGCATTCACACGTCGCATCGTGGGTTGCCTCACTCGTTCCAGGCTGAGTCCGAATATCGTCAAAGGTTTCGAACATCAGCAACAGCCTCACCGTACACAATGCTTTTGAGAGCCCCTCCCCCACAAGTAAAAATCTAGGGTGCGTATACGTTCAGTGATCGAGCTGGCCATGTAACACGACATCCACGTCCTCTCCAACGTCTAGGGAAAATTGTTGAGGTGTCGGCGAACATTAATGCGGAAGTGGGCATCGTATTGCCAAGGGCACATTCTTCAGCAGTGATAGCAGAATGTTTTGAAGAAGGGCCAGAAGGTTTCTCTATTCAGCCGTTATGGAAGAAGAACTGTCCGAATGGGCGGTCGCCAATAATCCCTGCCCAAACATTGACACTGAACCGCTGCTGATGAGACGCTTCATCCATTCCGGGAGGATTTTCTGTGAGGCAGTATTTTTAACACTTAAATGATTTCAGTCAAATTGTATAATATGTAAGTTCAATAACAGCCCGCCTTGAAGCAATGTGTGTATGTAACAATATATAAAAAGTGTATATTACAGTCATTGCATGTGCTTTATATTATTGTAAACATGTTTTGTGAATGCATTACGTAATTTAATAATGTAGGAGCTGTGAGTATAATAGGTCAAAAGCTACTAACAAAGAGGTAACAATGAGTCAATAAAATTTTGAGAGTTTAATAATGCTATTAGTCATTATTGGAGCAACAATAATGTAATTTTAGTGATAGTTTATAAAATAGCCAATCAACAACCAGAAAAAGCTTTAGTAAAATGAAGGTATTCTATTGGAATAGGATTAGCCAATCAGAAACTGAAAAGGAGAAACATTTATAAATTCAGAAGTTAGTTGGTTGCAGACAGCGTTAGTAACCAGACGCAAAAAGTGTCCTCAAGAAATATAATATGTATTCGTGTGAGACGAAAAATACGTTTACGTGTTAAAGAGTGTAATTAATTAATAAATAGAATCTCACAGCTCTCTCTCTATATCAGTGAAGTGTTATTTAAATCGTATCAAGCATTAATAAAAGGAGCGAAGTAAAATTATAATCTGTGTAAGCCTACATTCTTGTCGCATCACAACCTTGCTAAGAGAAACGTGTCTGACAGTAATACTGACGCATCCGAGGCAAGCATAAATATTTAGTAGTTAAAGAAAGTCTAATTACAAAGTTAATATTTTTAAAAATTTGGGGTGAAGGCTACCGGAAACTGTTTACTACAGGTTCGATTACAACTTCTACAAATTTGGCTCCCCAACAGTTGAAATATAATACAACTCCTTCAATACAACAACATTCTCAAATTAACGCCCAAAGCGTGGAGCTAATAAATAACATATTTCTCATCTGTAGCGCATAGATGGCGATGATGGAGGTTAATGATACCGTCTCTACCAAGGTGACCTCCTCAGTAAAGAGGACTGAAAACGGAAATCCCATAATGGTGATGACCTATTGTACAAATCAGTCACAGTAATTCCCGTGGGGGAAAATCCACCGGTAAAAATCATACCCGCCAAGAAATGAAGAATTTGGACCATTAATAACGGATATCTTAGAAATAGCTTATGCTACAAGAAAAAATATTTAAAATAAGTTGTTTGTTTTAAAGATATATATATATATATACATATATATTGTAGTACGCTTTTTTTCTCGCTTAACGTTTACCAGCTTATATAAGGTTGTACAAAATTCCTTTCGAATGAAGAGGACTTCACAGGCTATTCCTAGAAAATTCAAGATTCACATTTTATTTGTCATGATATCTTTAATAATATGGTAATTTTAATCAAAATCGTTTGAGCTATTTTTAGAAAATTTTGGATAAATCCTCCTATAAAGGGTAGTTTGGTGGTGGGATTTATTTAAAATCTTCATTTCGCATATTTGGAAGATACTAACCTTAAATACCAAATTTGGCTTTGATACGACTGTTTGTTTTTGAGTTATACTGTGCACACACACAGGCTTCTTTCTATAAGTGCAATTTTTGGATTCAGGGGCCCCAAAAATATGTATTTTCGGTGACATCTCGGTATCGAATTAATTTAATATCTTTAATAATATTGGTAATTTTAATCAAAATCGTTTGAGCTATTTGTGGAAAATTAAAATTTAGGAAAAATGCTCCTATAGAGGTAGTTTAGGGGGTGAAATTTTCTTTGAAATCATCATGTCGTATATTTAGAAATTACTAATCTTAAATAACAAATTTGGATTTGATACACTATTTGTTTTTAAGTTATACTGTACCCACACACACACACACACACTATATATATATATATATATACACAGGCGTTTTTGTAAAACTGCTTTTTTGGATTCAGGGCCCTCAAAACAAGTATTTTTGGTGAAATATCGGTATCGAATTTTTGTGTGGAATGCAATACCCTCTCTACCTGCTACATATGCGATAGAGATAGTAATAATAATAATAATAATAATAATAATAATAATAATAATAATCATTCCATGGTGCTATAACTCGTGAAAGGTTTAGACCTGCCAACCCGACTATCGGCTTTACGCCCACGTACGCACAGCCGAGGTAAACAATCATGCAACCGATACGAGGAGGTGATATGGTGAGCTTTACACATCTCCCAGTCAGAATGTTGGCATCCGTGGGCGAGATCGCTGACTATCGCATCAATTAATTTTTCTCACGATCCTGAATGGTCAACGGTCCTATACCGGGACTTGAAATGTGCATCCCGATGGGTGGGATCCAACTGTGGCCGGGAACCAGAGTGCCATGTTCTAGGCCACAGCGCCACGTCGCAAGACTATATGACGAAGTGCATTTTTATATTATGTCGTGCATATTTTTTCCCTCCTTTTCAGTATTTTATGTGTTAGAATAGAATATAAACTTGATGAGAACGTAAAATTTAGATATTTAATAACTGCAAATTTCATTTCCTCTTACTGTCATAAAAACAAAGGTGATGTATCCATTTCATATGAAAGTAATTACCGTATGTCAAATGTAAATCAATGTCAATAAATAACAGTGTCAGGTATACAAGAGGAAAGGCAATTTATTCCTTAACTATCAGTGATGTATGTGAGCTTTCATCTCATATCTCTCAAACACGAAGCCGTAATAAAACTTCTTTTGCACATTAAGCAGCCTTTGCTTTACATACATTATAATTTTCTACATCAAATTTATTTGAAATGAATTTTATGTTCTATGTATCTAACTTTTTCTGTATTGAACGTTTATCTATCCCTTATGATTTATGATAACCCGAGGATAATTTGCATAACCTTGATAAATTGACCATAAATTGTCATTCTTTGTGAATCTATATAGGTTCCCGTGTGTATTTTACATTTTGCAAGCGTACCTAACCATATGGGGTTTTTACGCTGCGTTGTGTGTTAGGGTGTTTCGTAAATTTAAACGGTTTCCCCAATGTAAATTTAACACATCCATTGTATATTATTGTTGTATAGGCCAAAATATTTGCAGTTAGATATTAAATTTTAATTACCCCAGCATATATATGGAGTGGCATAGCATCAGAAGTAGCGAGAGGACCAGAAACTTTAACTACAAATTCCAGAGCAGCTGTGGGATAGTTATCACAAAAATACATAGAATTTGACATTAATCACATTACCTGTGGTTTATTGAATATAACACGGTGCCCCTACATCACACACAAAATATAAAAAGGAAGAAATTAAGGGAGATACTACACACACGCGGTTACATTCACATAGACCTTCCACACCAGACACTCGACCAGAATTGACGCTAAAACACAGCACATACAGAAGAATCTCTCCACTCTAGTACGATCACCAGCTAGACAGTGGCGAGTTGCCACGCCAAACGAACTTCAAAACCCCAGCCGAAAGAATATCCCAACAATACTGTCGCCAAAGACGCAATAATGTGTCTGGAGTGACAATACACACACGTACATGCCACAATGCCATAGATGGTGAAGCCGGACTATGGTTGTCATTTCATTTTTAAGCCATACCCTTTGCTTCGATATCTGCCATTGATTCTTCTGCTGGCTGCTACAGTGGTTGGCTATGAGATCTTTTTCTCAATGTATGCGTAGGCATAGTGTGAAAGCATAAGACCAGTTTAAATTGACTGAGAAATTTAATGCTTGATATATTGAAGCGAGTTTCCGACAGTCTGAAGTTAAAGAATGAGACTCATTATGAATATTAGCACTACAAACTACAACAGTTGACTTACTATATCTGCTAACTTCTGCAGTATCTACTTTACGGTTTGAAATACCTGTTTCCGCAATAAAAGAAGACAGACGCATAAATTGCCACGAGTCACTAAAAGACTTACCGGCAAAACCCCTCGCGGCTGTTGCTAAGTCTTTCTCGCACAAGCGCGTTATTTGGCGCTTAAAATAATACAGGAGTTATCAAGTGCCCAGGGTGACGAATGTTCGTTACAAAAGTGGCTCTAATTTTCGTGCACTTGTATCAACTTAAGATCCGCCTACTTTATAACTACTCCACCAAGACTCCTCCTTACCCGAGCCAATATTACAATTCTTAGGTGTGCGTCTGTTACCTTGTTGCGTCTGTTACCTCAGAATTTCTTGTCCTTTCTCTTTTACAGAATTATACGTATACGTGACTGCTCAAACGTACTGCATTCCAAGAACTTCAATATTAACGTGTTGGGTACTTCGGCTATTGCTAATGACTTTGCTTAACATGACTCGCCAATGACCTTTGTCTTGGACAATTTTTTTCAACTCGGCTTATTGTGTTATACTATTCAAAAAGTATTGTAATTAAAAAAATATTGTTGTTATTTCTATCTTATTATTATTTATTAATTTAATTATTTATATCAATAATTACGGTATCAGTGGTGTTCGGGTTGATGTCTCCTGACATACCTGAGCGTATTTTCAATTCATCGCAATAAACCTAAAGTAGAAGGTGTAACGAAAAAGTAGAATCAGAGTGACAACATTTAAATACATAGCCGGGATTTGAACCACGGATTCTCCCGTTTTCCGTCAGGTTGCTCTAACTGAACTGCCATGGCAACAAAGGGTTCGACATTAAATTCCCCAACTGACTCGCAAGTGGTTGACTCAATAATTGGTTAATCTATTACGACTGACCAGTTTTTCAGCTGTCACTTCTCTCAGTTCTCACTGTCACTGTTCTAAGTTCCTATCTAGTTCAACTACACTGGGAGTTCACTAATGTTACTTCAATGAGGTGAACTAGTTCAGTTTTCCGTCCCTTCACTTCCTTCTCGACGTAGGCCCTCACGCCAGATGGTTTACTTCTCTCGGGAGTTGATCACAAGACCTCCACAAGGTGTCGCTACGCAGTAGCACTCACTGCAGCCGTCACCAACTCGCTCGGAGAATCGCTTTTAATGTCGCAAGAGAAACTCATCCTCAACTCAACTCGCACTAGATTGGGTACCTCAAAACATGTATTTCCGTTGAAAACTCGGAATCAAAGTTTTGGGTGGAATGCAATACCTTTTCTATCTACTATGTCGTGGTAGAGAAAGTAAAAAATATGGTGTAATACATTCACATGACTTTCTCTACCCTTGAAACGTGAACCTTTGACCCAAGAGGAAGTGGATTAAATTAGGAATAATGGCAGATTGTTACTTTGAAAATATATTCCATAAATTAATTAACAAGCCGACTTTCTTCCATTTAATAAACTTACACTTCAATAACGTAGATAATTACAATTTACAAAACCCTTCGTTCACCATTCTTTACGGCTTCAATGCGTTAAATTAAATTACAATAATTACAGAATTGCTTCCTGCTCTCACATTTACCGATATATTTCAAAACTAACAGCAATAAGTCTATAGATCAGACGATCGATCTTTTCGGTAAAGAATTGCTAAAGAGAATTTTGGATAGGTTAAGCGAAACAAAAATTTAGAAATACCGTCTAGAAATGCCTTCTGTCTAAACGTTATCCTGTTTTTCCTCGTAACCTAGCTCGCAGTCGAAGAAAAACTGTTCAGCCTTGTGGACAGCACCTTGAAGAAAGCTAGAACTGATACGGTGCCTGCGCAGTCGACGACCACAATCGCCTGACGTACTGCGTGACTCAAAACAACTGCGCCCTTTCTTGTTGTTGTCGTCTCCTTGAGAACCACTATCATAGTCGTTTCACTTCTGTTCCCGTACATGTCAGCCTTCCTTTAGTACAGCCCAGTCAATTTGGCACACCCACTATTGTTTGAGTATTAGTATACATACCCTTTTACTAAAGCTTATTTCTATATACACTACGTTTTAATTCGTCATAGATACAAATAGAACAGCGATAGTCAAATGTTCAAGAATTGGACCCTATATGCTGGCCTTAAAATTCCATACTGTTTCCATGACATCGCGAGGCACAATTGAATTTTAATAGGACTGAAAAATTACTAAAAATCAGCAGTTCGAACCATCAATAACAGGTATTTCAGAAATGGCTTTTGCCGCAAAAAAAAACTTATTTGAAGTAAATTATGTATTCTAAAGACAGATGATTTCTTGTGCAGTACGCTTTCATCTGTCGCTTAATATTTACTAGTTATACAGGAGTATAAAAAATTCATTTCGAATGAAGAGAACCTCGTAAGCTATTCCAAAAAAATTTTAAGATGCACATTTTGTTATCTAATATCTTTGATATATAACATTTTTATCAAAATGGTTAGTGATTTCTTAGAAAATAAAAAGCTTTAAAAATGTTCCATTTAAAGGGTATATATGGTTGGGAGATTTTTTTTCTTTAAAATCCTCGTATCACATGTATCACAAGTTTGGCATTTGTCCTACTTTTCCTTTTTGAGTTATATTGTTCACATATACACGCACCTTTTTCTAAAAAAATTACTTTATATTTATTCATGGGTCCCGAAAATATATTTCCAGCTTAATTCTCGCTATCGAAATTTTGGGTGGAATGTAATCCCTTCTCCAGTTACTATGTGGTAGAGAAAGTAATAAAATGAAAATATACTTTTAAAACAAGAAAATGTGCAGAAAATTTGAAAAGCGCTGAAATAGTGTGCTTCTTAGCAAAACGGGAAGAATATTTATAATAGGGTCTTTCAACAAGGGTGTCTTATTTTTAACATGTTATAGCTGCCGTTATTATTGAGTTACAGCAGTCATTTTTTCATGTAGTTACAGTGATCATTGTCAAATAGCCATGGAACCTTATAGCATTCAGCAACGCGTAGAAATTGTGAAAATGTACTATGAAAATGTATCATCTGTTCGCCAAACCTTCCGTGTATTGCGTTAAGTTTACGTTGTGCATAATCGTCCCTGCGAGAGAACGATTCGGCGTTTGATCGATAAATTTGAAAGAAGTGGTTGTGTCGGAGATCAAAGAACGCCTGTACGTAATCGACGTAAGCGCTCCAACGTAAACATAGGCGCCGTTCGTGAGAGTACGCGAGAACGGAAACGAATAAATTGTTCGTCGAGCGCAAAAATTGGGATTTTCGCCAACCACAACTTGGCGAATTCTGCATCTGGACTTGACGTTTAACGCTTACAAAATGGTGTTAACTCAAGAACTAAAGCCCTACGACCATAGGTTGCGCCGTGTATTCGCTGACTGGGCTCTGGAGCGATTGGAAGCTGACACGGATTTTTGTCGAAAAATCATCTTCAGCGACGAAGCCCACTTTTGGATGGATGGTTGTGTTAACAAACAAAATTACCGCTATTGGAGCAATCGCAATCCAATGCAGATTCAAGAACAACCACTTCATCCCCCAAAAGGTTACTGTGTGGTGTGGATTTTGGTATGGTGGAATCATTGGTCCATATTTTTTCCAAGATGAAGATGAAGAAGCAGGATTGGGAGTAAATTTTAAATTTGATTCAAAAACAATTATTGCTGTATCAACTTTAAGACAATTAGGATTAATAATAGGAATTTTATCTTTAGGTTTTTCAGATTTAGCTTTTTTAATTTATTAACTCATGCTTTATTTAAGGCATTATTATTTATATGTGAAGATGGAGAAGCTCTGTCATTGGAGAAAGATACGGGGCTGTTATAAGAGACTAGTTTTGGTATCAATTGGATGGTATGGATTTCAGAAGCTTCTGGTTCAAGCATGATGTTGCCACATGTCATATTGCTCTCGCAACAATCGATCTTTTGAAGGAGAAGTTCAGAGGTTTCATCATTTCCCGTGGTGGTGATGATGTTAACTGCTCCTGAGGTCATGTGATTTAACGCCGTTGAATTACTTCTTGTGGGGTTATGTTAAATCTCGAACTTATGTCAACAAGCCAGAAGCAGTAAATGATCTTTGAATAACATCACGTGTGTTATTCGTGAAGTTGGACCTAATTTACGTTCCTCTGTCTTTGAAAATTGGGTCAACCGTATACGCGCAACCCAACGAAGTCGCAGCTGTCAGTTAAGTGATGTTCTCTTCCACACGTAATGACATTACTTATGTTGCAAAATAAAAATAATAAACCTCTATCATTTATAGAACGTATTTGATTTAAGTTCAAAGATAGGACACTCTTGTTGAAAGACCCTATTATGCATCATGAATAAATTGTTGAATAAATTTCTGAATGCTGAGAAAATATACGGATTTGCATTAAAATACTGCCCCTAATTATTATTTAACATAATTTTGGTATAAAATCTGAAATACTATAGATTAATACACAACGAGCGCATCTGAAATTTAACGCTATGCTTACATTATTTATCTAACGAGTCAAACTGACGGAGAACTGTCATTACCTTTTATCTTCTTCTGGTTTGGCGTGACACGTGATTTCTAGGTGCTTATTGCGTTTTCCTTCGCACGCCATTCTTGGTCATTAGGGAGAAAGATTCGACGTGGTGAAGTAAGAGACGTACAATCTCACCACCTTGGGAAGGGATGAACGTCTGGTCGAGGTAATTTGTAGCTTACAGCCACGTTATTAAAAACCAACATTCGAAAAAAAGGGGGGAGGGGAAGGATGAAGAATCCTAATAATAAGCAGAGAAATAAATGGGCAGACAGGAGACAAACATTTTCCTTTCCGCGTCTCAACAAATAAAAATGCTTTGCAATTACTGTGAGGAAAGTATGGGATTATAACATGAGATTAAAGAAATGGCAAGAATAAGGAACACAAAGGAGAGAAGGGGATTCTCGAACAAAGGCAGTGACCATTACGCTGAGGTGCTGCCATCTTCCTTTCACTTGCTGTACTAACGTTTCTTATTTCTTTTGTTCGCAATGGACAAGATTTTTTCTCCGTCTGTGTTGAATTGTCGACTTCCCTCTTCCATTATTTCTTCTACCGCAAGAAGTCATTCTGTTCGACGAGAAAGGATTCCTCTGTAGCAGTTCGTGTCATAAAATGTGATAAGAGTGTGTCACATACGAGTTTCCATACCAGGAGACACTTGGGTGAGGCAGCTACAGGGTCATCACATTAAAAGGCAACGCTGCTAGCGACACTTGAGTCGCGGGCGTGCACCACACGTTTCCTGACACTTCATCCACGCGAGAACCGTCATACGAATCGAAATGTAGCAGAAAGGGTTGTTGGGCGACATTTGTTGCGGGAAATTGTTGGTCAGTAGCATCTGGAAAGCTCCTCTGGTTGATGCTATCTGCTGCAGTATACTTGTCCTCGGGTATGGATGCTCGTCGGCTGCTGTATTTTCCATTCCTAATCTTTCCCTGTATTCTTGGTCCTCAGGGTTATCGTGGGTGAGGCAAGTTAAAAAATCTGATGTCTTACACTTACATGACTTTCTCTACTCTTCTACAAACTATTTTTACAAACGCTTATTCTCCATATGCTTCATGTTAATCGAGATGTTAATCTTACTGCTAATTTTCTTGTAGATGCAAGGGGAATATGGTAGTATTTAAGCGATAGTCAAATGTTTTAAGAGCTGGTTGCTATGTGGCGCATTCCATTCTCTTTGTATCTCCAGGACTTAAAAAAAATTAATAACGAATTCCCATTTGAGAAAAAGTTTTGGAAAATTTAAATGAATAACAAGCAATATGTCGAAAATGGTTCACCCAACAAAAAATGTATATGACATGAATTGTGTATTTTAACGCGATCTAAATTTTTTGTATATTAAACGTTTGTCTATCTCTTATGGTTTACCAGTTATGCAAAAGTCGTTCACAATGAAGAATACTTTTGGAGACATTCCCAGAAAATTCGAGATATACATTTTATTTTTATGAAAAAATATAAAACATATGATATTTTAATCAAAATCGTTAGAGCTATTTTTGAGAAAATTAAAATTTTCGTGAAATGTTCCATGTAAAGGGTAATCTAGTGTGGGGGAATTTTCTTAAAAACCTTCGTGTCGCATCTCTGGAAATAATGAACCTAAATACCAAGTTTGGTGTTTATCCGACTGTTTGTTTCTGAGTTATGCTATTCGCAGATACACACAGACGGACATGATTCCAAAAATGCTTTTTTTGGATTCAGGAGCTCTCAAAACATATATTTCCGGTGAAATCTCGGTATCGAATTTTTGGGTGGAATACAATACTTCCCTTACTTACTGTACGTAGTAAAGAAAGTAACATACTGCATTTCCCTTAATAAATGTGGTTTATTATCAAATATTTTTGGGCGGCTAGCTTTTCCCGTTATACCAATCCCACCATTAGAATAAATCAGGAGCCTAAATTAACTGCACACGTCTTCCCACCCATACACACACACACACACACACACACACACACACACACGTGCATCTGTCGTCAAGAGCGTAGCACTTTGTGTCGACGAAATTCTAGAAGAGAGTGAAAATCTGGGGCTTTGTTCCCCTTTATATACCTGAGCCTAGTGACGCTCGCCTTTGCGCTTCAAAATGTAACGACGTTTCTAATTGGTCCTCAGACCGTGTTACCTTAACATGTATGAGAATATTCTACTCCAAAGTTTTGCGCTTACACGTCACCATGACGTGTTGGGAAGCGGATTCAATATCTCCATCTCTTTCTTTTCTCTATCTGTGTCTTTCTATTTATCCTTACCGCTACCGACTCCCTGTTCATTAGCTTGGTGAAAGGTGGGCTCTACTTAGAATTATCTTTTACCTGGAATTTCTTACAATCTGCTTTGTACAATTCTTGGTTGTTGAATATTTTAACATGTTTCTTGGTGAATTATATTATTGCTATGTACAATTCTCATATGTATGTTATATCCCCTTTCAGAAACAAACAGATGGAAGGGTTAAGGCCAACTGCACCATGATTATTTCACAAATTACAATATTGAATGTCCCTTAAATTGCTTAACTTTTCAAATATGATGATGGAAATTTTCTCCTTGTGCTAAAAGACGGTCATTGCAGCATCTTAACAGATTATGATTCCCATATTGCAGCTCTTCTTAGGAAATGCTGCTTAATTCTTCACGTATATTATTTTACAGTTCTTGTAATGTTTGGGGATTTTGGTTATACATTCTGTGTTTTAAAATGTCCCACAAGTAAAACCTCGCAGGACGTGGGGTCTAGGGGTCGAGCGGGTCACACCCCTACACTGATCACAACGTCAGCAATTGTATCCAAAGAAGTCCGAGCTGTATGAATTGTAGCTCCGTTTTGTTGAAATACGCCGTGCATTCGCTCATCTGTTATTTGAGGAAAAAACTGCGCAAAATTAAGACTTGCTACCTGGCAGCATTAATTGTTTCGTGAAAAAAATAGGGCCAACTGTTCTAGCTGCACTCACAGCACCCCAATCACCGACCTTAGGATCATGTAGGGGACTTTGATGTATGAGGGAATGGAGCAATAGCGGGGACTGGAGTATCGGGAGGGAAGTGGCGCGCGACCGCGACCGGTGCCGCAAACAACGTTGCCGCTTTATTTGATGGCACCGTAGATGCCCGCTGCTTCCACGTCACTACTAGAAGGGTCTTTCCATATGTCTTGGCAACGATGTAATTGCGGGAGATATGATTCTTCCACCACGTTATGGATGCCAAACTTCAAGCAGATTATGGACCCATATATGGATGCCAAATTTGAAGGAGATACATGTTTCTAGGAGTGTTCTCCCCACGCTTTGGGTACAAACTTTCCAGAGGTCTTTGCCCCACGTTTAGGAACCAACTTTTGCGGCAGAGTTATTTGTTTATTTTATGGTTCATAATTATTTTAGTGTTTATTTATTATATATGCCTCGGCTGCGTCAGTAGTATTTTGTAGAGCAAGTATCTCTTAATAGGGCTAGTACGGCTGAAAAATAAAGTTTACACAAATTATAATCGTATTTTACTTTTTTATTAATCCTTCACACGATTAAATAACACTTCACTGATATATCCTACTATATAACTGTGAAATTATTGTTAATTACACTTTTTAACACGTAAACTTTATATATTATCCTCACCGCAATGAATTTTCATGTCTCACATACAAACACTGAACTCGTACCGAACCTAACTGCCTGGGTACGCTATCTTATAGCGTCTGCCGTTTGAATTTGTACATTTCTCTATTTCTAGTTTTTGATTGCCTAAGGCTACTCCAATACTCGTAGAATACTTTTATTTTACTTTCGCTTGCTTTTCACATCCACGTGACCATTTATAAACTGTTTCAAATATTACATTAGTATTGTTCCTACAACTATTAGCAGCCTTTTTAACTTTCTAATTTATTGTTGTCTCAAGGTTACCTTATTGTTAGCAACTTTCGGCTTCTAATTTGTAATTCTATTTGCTATGGAAAGCAGCTTGCTTCCATTCTCACAGCCCTACATCCTTAAACTACATTATACATTCACATAACATTTTATACATATACATAATAAAATAAACATAATACAATGACTAATATACACTTTAAATAATATAACACACGTATATTGCTTTTAGGCGGGCTGTTGTTATTTTTTTACTTTCGCTACAACACATAGTAAGTAGAGGAAGTATTATGTTCCGCTCAAAGATTCGATACCGAGATTTCACCCGAAATATACGTTTTGAGGTGCACTGAATGCATATAAAGCATTTTTGGAAACATGTCCGTTTGTGTGTCTGTGAACAGCATAACTCGGGAACGAACAGGTCGGATAAACACCAAACTTGGTATTTAGGTTCAGTATCTTTTAGAGATGCTACACGAAGGTTTTCAAGAAAATCCCCCCACCCCAAATTACCCTTTGCATGGAACATTTTTCGAAGATTTTTATTTTCTCAAAAAATGGTTCTAAAAATTTTGAATAAAATACCATAAGTTTAAGACATTTTTATAGCAAATGAATTGTATATCTCGAATTTTCTGGGAATGGCTCCAAAAGTATTCTTCATTGCGAACGATTTTGCATAACTGGTAAACCATAAGAGATAGACAACATTTTACTACACAAAAAATGTAGGTCGGATTAAAATACAAATTTATGTCATGTGCATTTTGTTTTGTTGAGTGAACCATTTTCGAGATATTGCTTGTTATTCCCTTAAATTTTACAATGCTTATACTTTTTCTCAAATGGGAATTCGTTATACATTTTTTTTGTCCTGGTAATGCAAAGAGAAGGGAATACTGCACATAGCAACCAACTCTTAAAACATTTGACTATCGCTTAAAGCCTACCATATTCCCCTGCACCTACAAGAAAATTAGCAATAAGATTAACATCTCGATTAACATGAAGCATATGGAGAATAAGCGTTTGTAAAAATAGTTTGTACAAGAGTGGAGAAAGTCGTATTGTATAATTAGACTATCATTTAAGCGATAAAAGGTACTGCTTCATAATATATTTCAAACATGTGGCATCACTGTACTCTCTGTATATGTATTCGAACCCCGCGGCAAACCTTACCGAATTCAACCGTCGGATGGCGACTGTAAGTCAGGATAGCTAGGTATCAGCGCCAGACACATACATCTGAGCTTGGCCGTGCCACAAGATGGATGTAAGCAGATTGGTACGGCGATCAAGCGTGAAATTGCCGTACTTGGTGGTCGAAATCCTACTCAGTGCCATGCAAACCTACGAGAAACTTTAGGGATAGGCCATTGCCCTATCGCACTGTTGCACATTGGGTGGAGGCGTTCCGATAGGGACGCGCAGCAGTTGCAGACTTGCCGCGAAGTGGGCACTCCAAGTCTGTCCGTGTTGTGTTTAACAGAGGACCAACTTTGGAGTGTGGAGGGATTAATGACACATGCAGGTATGTCTAGGGCAACAGTGCTCTGTATTTTATGACAGGACTTTAAGGTGCGCAAGAAGGTTCCAAATGGGTAATCACATTAATTAAAGAGGTGAACGCGATATGAGACCAGCCGTATAAACCTGGAAGGGAATGACATGCTCAATCGCATTATTGCTATTGATGAAACCTAGGCACGAGCGTACCAATCTGAATTGAAGACCCAATTCGCCGAATGGCGTCACCCAGGTTCACCATGAGACACAAGGTACGACAGAATCTCATTCTGGCGTATGACAGCTACGGTATTCTGGAGTGTCACCCTGTTCCTGAAGGCAATACCGTCAATGCCCAATACTACCGCAACATTCTGCTGCACCATCTGCGGTATACACTGCCGCGAAAATGTCCGTCGACAAGTGGCACATATGAATGGCATTTCCCATGGCATTCAACGCCTTCCTCACCGTTGGCAACGCTACGTAGATACCCTAGGGGACTATTTTGAAGGACAGCCGGTGCCATGGATGTTAATTGATTGATGTTTGTTCCATTTGTGTACAATAAATTTACACCTAGTTCCATTGCGTGTTTTTCATTTCAACATGTGCAGTTAACTCCTGCTCTCGAACCCTATTTTATGTCAGCATTGAGATCCACACTGCCTTCCGGGTGCAGTGCACAGCGTGGATTTCCCTTGTCGTCGAATAGTTGCTAGGACTTGCGGAAACACCCTCGTATATGAATCCGTCCTTGCAATAGCGGTGGACCGACCCGTCGCTAACAACGCAAAACAGTGTTTATATACCCCGCTTAACTTTCTAATATACAATAGCAACGATTTTTAAACAGAAATCGGAGAAATAATTGTATTCTTCCAATTGAATTGAATAAGACTACTACTGAATACAATATTAAAATATACATTACAACAATTACAAAAAAGTTCATAAAATCAGTAACTCTTTTCCTGAACTATCTTCTTCTAATCCTTGCGAGTAGCTTAAGGCAGTATTTCTAACACTTAAATAATTTCAGTCTAATTATATAATATCTAAATTCAATAACAGTCCGCCTTGAAGCAATGTGTGTATGTAATAATTTGTGAAAACTATGTAACAGTCATTGCATATGCTTATATTATTGTATACATGTTCAATAATGCTATATGAATGTATTACGTAATTTAATAATGTAGGAGCTGTGAGAATAATAGGTTAAAAGTTGCTAACAATGAGGTAACCTTGAGACAATAATGAATTTGAAAGTTTAAATGCTACTAGTCATTATTGGAGTAACAATAATGTAATTTTAGTGACAGTTTATAAAATAGCCAATCAACAACCAGAAAAAGCTTTAGTCAAAGAAGGTTACCGTTACCGTTACCGTTAAAGAAGCATTATATGCATTGATGGTGATTCACTGCTTGTTTCGGCTCACTGATACTGTCGCAATGTGAGCTCCACGGTAAAGCGTGTGACTGACATTCCTGAAATCGTTTCCCGGCGACCGCCCACTCTCACCCATGGATTTTTCCGGATCTTCAGGCGAATGCTGGGATGGCTTCACTCATCCCACCAATTTCCTGTCTCTCCATTTCGCTCCATCAATCATTTTATTCACACTTCAGACCGTTTGGGCTGTTTCAGGTTTGGAAGTGTCCATGATGATGTTTCGGTGCAGCGTGGCAGGAAAAGATGAAGCTCTGTGAACTTTCTGCGTCCTGGTCCTCCATCGGCTGCTTGCCCGAGTATACGGATCCCCCCTTGGGAGGGCGTTGGACACTATGTGGGCGGGGTCTCCGGTCTGCCTGTCCGACTGCCGGAACAATGTATGGGCATTGCGATTGCTGTGCAGTCACTCCGGTTGCCCGTTGTCTCCTCTCTCAGGGCACCCCCTCGAGGAGCACAGCACAATATCGGCATTCACTGAATCGCTGTCGAATCCCCTCCGAAACCATTGCATTCCCGCTAAGATTTGAATATGGTTTCTTACCTCTAGTACTTTGAATCCCTCGTCCTCTGTCATCTTCGAGTGTTTGTTTACTTATTATGACAACGCGCTTTCATTTCGCTGACATTTTAAACACAAATAACCACACCGACCAACAGCATCAGTAAAATGACTGTGAGCCTCCGTGTGCAAGCAGTTAACGCGTGTTATAAAGGTACAATATTTCTTGGAATATAGGTTGGGATGAGGATTAACTCCACAAAATACCGAGTAGCTTTATTGGACTTTAAGGTTGGAACAACGTTGGCAGCATTCATTCATTCTTTCTTTCTATTTTTTTCGCTTCTCCGCCTTCACGGTTAAGCGGGCTTTTACTGTATTACACTTAAGCTGTTCGACATGATGCCCCGAAAGCCCGAAACCTGTTGAAATATTTTTGAACACTCATGCAGCCGAAATTTTGAAAAACAGATACTGTATTTTAATTCGTCGAGCGTGTGGAGATTTGTTACATAGACTTTAAGCGTTTCCTACAGATGATAATCACATGGACTTAGATCAGGAGAGCGAGTCTTGTCATCAAACTATGAGGCAGCAATTTTCTCTTTCTACAACAGCATCTATCTTGTCTAACTTTTCCTCCGTTTGTAGTGTTCGCTATCTCTTTGATTTCTCTACCAAGTACATTATAAAACTATTATATTTCAAACAAAAAAATCGATATGGAAATTTCAATGGAAATGCATGTTTGGAGGTGTCGCGGTAATCTGTTCGTGTTTTTTTATTTACCGGGCGCCTGTTATTGTTTTATTACTTTGAATTTTGCGTTCTTTGTCCTCCGACTAGCTATTATTTACTCAGTTAAGCAAGTATCTCTGAGCAGGGCGTGTAAACGGAAAGGAGTTTTTACTAAAAGATAACACTGATAAAAGAATTACTTTTCACACTTTTATTTCCGTCACACTTAATTAATAGTTCACATCTTTAATCTGTATACACGCCTGACTGAAACTGTTAAATTTCCGAATGTAATTATTATCGTATAGTTGCTGCTACTTCACGTACTTTGTAACTAACTTTACGACACGAGAGATTCTTCCAAACTCTATGATGTGCACTTAACGATAGATACTTCAAGACTGCGCGACGTGTACCTCGCGAATGATTTTTTAGAACTGCGTGAAACATGCTTATAGCTCGAGAATATATACTCATTCACCTCGAAATGCCTAAAGATTATAATAGAGCTACTATTGGTTATCAAATCGCGCCAACATTAGCGTCTGTTTTACCAGCCAATCACAATTACTAACACATATTCTCAAGGGAAGATATTCTCCCCATTTCTAAAGAATGGCACGATACCCTGACGTCATTCGTTTCTCTCTTTTTAGTGATAAACAACTCGCCCATCGGTATATTGTTACCCACTTCTATTGTCAGTTTCAGTGAGGCCGTGTAAACTTATTTCCTAACAATGCTTATGGCTAACAAACATCTAAAATCATTGTCATACAATAATGTTAATTTACACTACAATCACTCTGGCATTCGCAGTGTTGTGATATAAAATACTACCTCAGAGGTCCCCTGAGTAAAAAAGATAATTTTTAGAAAACGCTCCGAGCGCGCGTATAAACAGCATAACTCTCAACGTAATATTGAATAAATAATAAACTTCGCATTTAAATTAAATTTTCAAAACAAAACAAAAAAATCCCGCTATTCCCAAATGATCCTTTACATTAACATTTTTCGCCATTTCTTATTTTATGAAAAATGTCTGTGAAGTCCTCTTCATTCGGAACCAATTTTGCATATTTTTGTGCTACTGATAAATCTTATGAGATTGACGAGCTACTGCACGAAAAACGCACATCTGTTTAACACATACAATTTATTCAAAATAAACTCAGTCATTTCCGAGATATCCGTTAATATTGGCTTTAAGTTTTTAATTGTTTTGCTATTTTTTCAGTTTGTCATCATTCACTTGTTTGTACAGCACCCGCTTTTAAACATTTCATAACCGTTTTGGTTTCCTTTATATCTCTTTTTGTAACTTGTTCTGTAAACGTTGATCTTAGTTACTATTAAGTGGATATAAAACAAACCTTTGTATGAATGCTTCATAGAAGCTACATAAAAATAAACGACAGTGAGAGTAACATAAAAAGAATTTTCTAACAAGGACACAGTATACCTAATTTTTCTAACAATCTCTAAACTGTAGAGGTGTAGCCTTAATTTCTGTATATTCAATCTGATATCCAGTATGGGACCATTTTCGAACTAAACTTAATACAATAAACACACATTGTTCGGTAGTATATACCACGATAATTACACATAACGTTATTGCAGCATGCCAAACAACGTGAGCTAGGTTATCGCTGAGCAAGATGATTCTAAATAAACCCTTTACATTTTTCTAAGAAGCTATTAGGTATGGATTTGTCAGGAATAGTGACACAAGGGAATGTATGTATATGTGTACATATATAAAAGGCTATAAATGTATTTATGTATTACGATCTTATAGGCTGCAAAATCCTTGCACTGTTTGGACCTAAATTTGGACCCAACAGATACTTCGGGTAGCATCACAAAAACACTGCAATGGAAGAAGGGGTAGAAATGTTCAGCGCAGGGCAATTTTATGAATTCTGAGCACGAATGGGATTTTATTCTGAATATGTTGGTTAAGTAAAAATATAAATGTTTCTCCCTTCATTTTTAGGGGTAGTGGTGTAAAAATATCCCAAATTAGCAAGGGGTTGAAAACTATTCGAGGGAGCATTTTGGAGGATTTTCAGGAATAGAAAATTTGACACATTTTTTTTTACAAAAAACAGCCCTAACTGAAAATTGCCAAAAGGTGTTCGTTGATGAGTAATTTTGAGGGTTTTTCAGTACAAATGGGACTGTTTCCTCAACATTTTTATGAAATAAAGGTATAAAGTCTATCACTTCATTCTTTAGATGTGGAATGACCTCTGTAACAAATTTTCGGGGTATACACGCAATGTGTGCACGCTGCGAATTTGTATCGACAGTGCGGCGATGGAAAGGTGATGCCACAGGTAACCTGAAACTATAAACAGAAGCGTTAGGGGTAGAAAAGAACATAAACACAGATAACAACTCTATTATAGCAGTAACGCAAGCGTACTATGACTGTGCAGCACTGGGTCCGTGTATTCCTACAACTTCACGTGTACTAAGAGGGTGGTAGTTATGTTGATTCCTCGCCTAGTTCTATAATCAGCTATGATTTACCACTGCTATCTGTTAAATTGTTGTGGCCTAAAAGATACATTATTACTGCAAAATAGGAACACAAAAAATTACTAGACCTTTATACCTAATTCTACCTGCAGATCCTCATTTGTCAGAGAAGTAATGTTAACAGTGCATTCTTACTGGAAAGAATTCTTCCCATGGACCCCAGAGGGCTGCTTGACTGGTAGGGCGTTCATCGCCCTCTCTCGGTGACTCCGGCAGTGACACATGTGTCTTCGAGCTCGGAAATTTTATGGAGTTCCGCGCGTCTCTATGGCCCGTCAGCATATGGCCTGTAGCCTACTGTGAGGCTCTTTCACTTCACCCCTTCCTCCTTGGGGTGGTAGGTAAAATAGATCTCTGTAGGTAGCGCTGCTGAGGTGTCCCTCTCCATATATATCACCGACAGTCCCTCCATGGTCTAGGCTTACCATACTAGTCTCTAGTTCCCGAGGTGGCGCATTCAAACCCGGTGGAGCGCGATAGAACTTTTTTGGGTGTGAAGGTTCTTTGTATGGCTTCCTTCGTGAAGGGAAGTAAAACTGTTACTTCCGTGTACGTAAAAGAAGCTCAATCCTGTTAAAAAGGCCTCAGCAAAATCTCCGGTCTTTCACGCCCAATATCAAGAACCATAGTGCATACAGAGCGTCCATAAACAAAACTCAATAGAATTTTTGAGAGTTCGCGGGAGGCGGGGGAAAATCAGAAATCTTGTTAAATCTCTGTATTGCTTCTGGGATTTACTTTAGGAGATAGCCACACCCTCCTTATTTCTCCAAGCAATCAGCCAACCGGCGCTGAAGAACACCGCCATCCACGAAACAGGATCAAGTCACAGCATCACAAACTACTCTGAAAGCCCGATATAAGGTCGCCCTGAGTTTGGAACCGTCTGTAGCTAGATATTTAGACCTAACAAAATCTTATAGCAAGAAATTTGAGAGCCCCTACTCTTGCCTTCTGCTGGTTCTGACATTAGAAGAAAAGGGTACCGCATTTTAAGCTACGTTGCCTCTTTTATGGGAAGAAGAAGTAAGTGGATGAGAAAAACGGGACGCAAGGAAATCTTTCATGGCTTTTGTGAGCGAACCCTACTCTTGTCGGCGCAATAAGCCAAAGAAGTGATTATTTTTCCCGCCTTCCCTTTCCTCATTTTTCGTCATGACCTGAAAGACAAACACATCCAGCGTATGGGATCATAAAGAGAGCGGTGCAATAGAAAGGAAAGGTACGGAATATTGACGGGGTCTGGAAGCGCTTTCAGCCAAAATGATACTCTTTCACAACCTCTGACTTACATCTCGAACCGAAATGTTTAATAAAAGAAAATATTGTTCCCAGGGAACCGAACAAGATATCTACAGTGATTTTGAAGCCACAAAAAACTGTAATGTGTGACAGTCGCAGGCCTTTCAATAGAGACACTGAAAACGTTTCAAATAAAACCTTATTGCCTACTTTCTTTACTGCTTGGCCATGGTGAAGGAAGCATTAATTCAACCCAAACAATTTTGATTTTTCAAATTAACAGACACTTTTAGCGGTCCCTGACGCCATTGTATAGTTGAAAATATCACAACTGAAAAAAGCATGTGATGAGATAAATTCCATGACCTTCTCTACCCTCTGTCGTGTATTAGAGGGCACCTCTACAAACTATTCTTACCAGAACTTATTTTTATACCTACTATATTTAATCCAAATAAATCTTTACAAAAATACCTACATTACATATTTCATTATAGATACAAAGAGAACAGCGATAGACAAATGTTTAAGAACTGTAGGCTAGACCCTGGCTGTAAAATTCCAACTGTTTCGATGACATCGCGAGGAACAACTCAAAATCGATAGGACTTAAAAAGAATGTCAAAGTATTGAAAATTCGAGCCTTTAACAAGGATATCTCAGAAACGGTTTATGCTACAAAGACTTATTTTAAGTAAATTCTGTGTTTTAAAGAGATATACATTTTTTATAGGTATGTTTTTGCCTATCGCTTAATGTTTACAGGAATATAATATTATACATTGCCTTCATTTTTTTGCCAAGGACAACCGCCTTTTATGCGTAGCGGCCGAGACGGCAGTCACCACGGTATTATGCCACTACGCAGCAGCGGCGGAGAATGTGACAAGGGTATGTTTATCAGCTGTGACCTGTCTCAGTCGTTGCTTTGTCTTCGCGTTGTGAAGTGTTTGGACAATACGTGTGTTGTGTGTTATTTCCTTAGGAATGTTATTCTCTTAGTGGTACACGGAATCGCCTGCCAAAGAATTCACACTTGAGCAGCTTATTTTTATGTACGATACATACGTGAAAACTGAATCATGTAGACAGGTGTGTGGACAATTTCAGCAGCAATTGCTTGGTTATCCGTGTAGAGACACTGTGAGATGTTTGGTCTATAAATTTAGAACAACAGGATCGCAAAGCGTTAAAAAATAAGGTTTATAGGAACAATCCCATACCTAAGACGAACTTAAGGACAACACAAAAGCAGAAACATTACGCAAGAAGAACTTATGCGTGTGAATGGTAACTTCTTCCGACGATGTCAAGAATGTCTTCGCGCAGATGGACACCACTTTCAACAACACTTATAACAAGGTTAGTACTCATATCTTACTAACACTCGTAAGTAACACGAGAGTTACGGAACGGAAAACCACGCAGTGTAGTAGACTTATGTGCAGACCACCATTCGCGCGATCCGCGGCCTTGACATAAAAATATTCTTCTGAATGAAGACTTCCTAGACTATTCCCAGAAAACTCAAGATATAGATTTTATTTGTCATGTAAATGTCTCAAATATATGGTATTTTAATTAAAATCTTTAAATCCATTTTTTTAAAAATCAACATTTTAGAAAAATGTTCCATGTAAAGTGTAGTTGGGCTGTGGAGGTTTTCTTGAAAATCTTCGTGTCGCATCTTTAGAAGCTACTGAACGTAAATGCCTAGTTTTGTATTTATCAACTTCTCGTTTTTGTGTTATATTGTTCACAGACGCACTCTCGGACGTTTTTCTACAAATACTGTTTTGCATTCAGGAGACCGCAAAACATGTATTTCCGGTGAAATCTCAACATCGAATTTTTGGTTGGAATACAATACTTCCCCTACTTGTAGTTGGGGCGATAATAAGCGAAACTCCGCTTGAAAAATATAAAATTAGAAAATGATAGTGTATAATTTTTGCTTTGATTCTAAACTGTTGATAAAATTTGTTTCTCGTTGAATTTAATGCTAATGTTATGCTAACATATTTTCCAGTATTTCATGGTACGAAGTATATTCGTAAATAATTTGATACATGCTTATTTTTTACCCAGAAAAAGTTTACTTTTCATACCCGGACCCTTCAACAGTTACAAATTACTTTAAAAATCTGATGTGTTACACACACATGACTCTTCTACTCTTGTACAAACTATTTTTACAAACTCCTATTCTCCATCTATTTAATATTATCCGAGATAAACATTTGCAGAAACGATCTTTTGACATGGAAAGAGAATTAAATTTTACACATAGCGACCAGTTCTAAAAATATTTGACTATCGCTTAAGGCGTACTATGTTCCCCTTGTTTTGTATTTGCAAGGGCAATATAGAAATACAGTAGCCTTCAAGCATAGACATTACTCTTAATAGCTGGTTGCTATGTGCAGCACCATTCTCCATGCCACAGATTACTACTACTGTATATCCAAGACAAAAAAATGAATAACGAATTCCCATTTGAGAAAATAAGTATCGAAAAATTTATGTGAATAACAAGCAATATCTCGAAAATGGTTCACTCAACAAAAAAAATTTATATGACATAAATTGTGTATTTTAACACGATCTACATTTGTTGTGCAGTAAAATTTTGTCTATCTCTTATGATTTACCAGTTATGCAAAAGTCGTTCACAATGAAGAATACTTTTGGAGACATTCCCAGAAAATTCAAGATATACATTTCATTTGTCATAAAAATATCTTAAACGTATGATATTTTAATCAAAATCGTTAGAGCCATTTTTGAGAAAATTAAAACTTTAGAAAAGTGTTCCTTGTAAAGGGTAATCTGGTGTGGGGGATTTTCTTGAAAACCTTCGTGTCTCATCTCTGGAAGATACTGAACCTAAATACCAAGTTGGTGTTTATCCGACTGTTCGTTTCTGAGTTATGCTGTTCACAGACACACACGGACATGTTTCCAAAAATGCTTTTTATGGATTCAGGGGTCTCAAAACATATATTTCCGGTGAAATCTCGGTATGGAATTTTTGGGTGGAATCCAATACTTCCCCTACTTACTATACGTAGTAGAGAAAGTAATAATGTATAAGCTGATACTGCAATACATACGTATTTTGTATAATATCAGCAGATAGAATCGTTAAGCTCCAGTGAGTTCACTTGAATGTACTTACTAGTTCTGCTGGAGATTTACTTTAAAACTAACACGTTCTCTGAATGGCAGTGTAAGATTGTAACCATCCTTGAACAGCCCACTTAAGCCGTGGTGCGAATAAACTGTGCTGATAACGCTCGACCACACAATGCTCACTCGACAGTGAAACTCAGGCATTAAGTTTTGTTTCTAGTTATCTCTCTTCCGAAGTGAAGCATATTTTAATGTTTCTGTTGCAAAGGAGAATCGGAGAATGCATTAAGAGAAGAAAGGAGCTCGGGACATAAATAAATTAATGTAGTCTTGTTTCTTAAAGCTCTCTTTGGTGGCGAACATTTAACGCTGGCAACAACGTTTGGGCCTTTTACGTCTTTAAGTAGAGAAACTTGACTACTCACTAGAGATGAAATTAGCAGTTTGAAGCTATGTTGCAAAGTGGTCTTATGTGTTTCTTATCACAGAGATAACAACTACCTTCCGAGATATTAAATATTTAATAACAATTTGATGCAGTATATATACAGCTTGAAAACTGCTTACAATATGAAAATTCAAATTAAGAAATAGATAATTTTCATCTTGTTTTCTGAACTTATAATAACAATAAAGTCTATTATACTATTACGTATTTAGAATTCATTTTTACTTTTTCTACCACGTGCTTGGTAGATAAAGTATTTAATTCCATCCAAAATTTTGATATCGAGTTTTCACCGGAAATACATATTTTGAGAACCTCTAAATAAAGCAAACCATTTTAGGAAAAAGACCGTGTATGTGAGAGACACAGAGAGAATGTATAACTCAAAAACGAAAAGTCGGATAAATACCAAACTTGGTATTTAGGTTCAGTATCTTCCAGAGATGCGACACGAGGATTTTCGAAAAAAATGCTACCACCCCAAACTACAATTTGCATGGAACGTTTTTCGAAACTTTATATTTTTTAAAAAATGACTAACGATTTTTATTAAAACACCAAATGTTAAAGATATTTACAAGACAAATAAAGTGTCGTCGTCCTTTCTAACGCGCCCATATGGCCTATGAGCTTCGGGAATACCTCATTGTAGAAAGTGACAACTGGTGTTACTGCGAATTTTGTTTCTGAGTTATGCTGTTCACACATACACACACAGATCTTTTTCTAAAATACTTTTGTATTTAGGGGCCTTCAAATCATGTATTTCTGGTGACGATATCGAATTTTATTTTAAAACATACATTTTTGATACTTTAGTAGTTATTAGATATAATTGGAGGGTGGATTAGAGTGACCTGGTCCGTGGGTACAGACGGTGGCTAAAGAAATATATCGCAGTAGGCATGATGTTCCGCTTCGCAAACATAAGAAATATATTAGACAGTGTACGTATGTACCTATTACCTCTTGCGATTTCGAAAAGAGTTTCTGGTGATACAGCTTTTGTGTGAGACGGAGAACGTTCATTTTTGACAATTTTCGGATGTGGATGGAGTATTGCCCACTGCCATGTACAGACCTTTTAGTATTCACTTCATATTATATGTAAAATGTAGTGTTTTATAAGCCAATTAAAACATTAACAACCGTTATGGACAGCACAGTAGACGCATTCCTTTGATACAAACTGTAGGGCATTCTGCCCGTTGTTTACATCTGGAACCATACTCTCTCTTTCAACATAAACAGTCTACAGTACAAGGTCTCACTTATCCTCTTTAGAAATAATACTGTGCGGGTTTTTTAAGGTGAGGCCACAGTTCGGCTAAATGCGTAGCATGTTGTGCTGTAGTGAACTGGGTACTTTACCGACACGCAACAGGCGGCGCAAGGTTATCTTTATCAGCTGTGCTTCAGTCGCTGCTTGGTTTTTCGTGCTGTAAGGGTACGGCCACGCTGTGAGCGTCGAGCTGCGCGGCAAGACGAGCGACCTGTCTCGACAAAGGGCAGTGGTGGGGGTTGACGAGCGTTGCCTTGTCCATGCACAGCGTCATATCACTGTGAGCGTTGAGTGGAGCAGATTTGACATCATGGCACTTTCTAAACTTACCCGCATGTGCTTGCTGTTGGAAAATAATTATTTGAAGATAGCAAGAATGAAGGTAAACAAACGTTACGGGGTGCATCCTATAAATCGGCAGCGGAAGGTTTTTGGAGAATTCCATCATTTATACCCACAGCTTCGAAGATTTACGGACAAGTTTTTCGAGTACACAAGAATGTCCTTACAAACGTTTGATTTTCTCCTGGAAAGACTACATCATCGACTGGAGACACAAATAACTAACTTCCAGAAACCTATTAGCCCGAGAAGAGACTGATCATAACACTGAGGTAAGACCGTTTTCTGCAGTCATAAATGCATATCCTCCTTCTATACTACTGTATTTTTCTTCGAGACAAAGTGCTATTTTGATATTTTGATTAACAGCAAACTACTGAGTTGTTGTTGTTATTATTATTATTATTATTATTATTATTATTATTATTACAGTAGGCAAGAATGAGCACATATAGACCTATAAAACTCATTTACCTTTTTTTATAATTTATTTCGGAACAATTAATAATACAAGAGGCTGTGTTTACTTAACTTGCACTAGATTCTCTTTCATTCACAATCTCTAAAATGCCATTTATTATTTATGCCTTTAACCTCAATTTCATGACTTCATTCAAATTCTGAAAATACGGATGCAGGCTAACTAAAAATTGAAAATCCGGATCATTGTTCTTTTCTGAGTGTTGTTGTTCCTGCATCAGAAGTTGCAGTTTCTTTTCTTCCAGCTCTAACATTTTTTCATGAATACCTTCTGATTTTCTCTTACGAGGTCGCAACTGAGGCAGTGTAACTTCCGGTGTTGATGTAGTGAGTGTTCCCGGGGAGGTAGATGTCCCAGATTCATCCTCGCTTTCTAAAGTTTCTGCTGTTTCCTCCTGGTTGCTGGCATTTAAGTTTCCAGAAGTCTCTCCGGGGGAAATCACATCCTTTACGAATATCATGGACTCATAAAATGCCCATGATGTTACTAAAGTTCCAGGAGCCCCCGATTTTTGCTTCTGTGCTTGCTTTTGGTGCTCCCTCCTAAATTTATGTTTTAGGTTTTTCCATTTGCTTTTTGCCACGTGACCTGAAATACAAGAGCATATTAGAGAGAAAAAGTTTCAGTAATTGTGATGTAATTACTACTAATCATATACTATTAGCATGATCTAGCGGGAAGCGCACATGACTGCTAACCCCGCGGTCCCGAACTTCGATTCTTGGATGTAGGATAGAAATTTTCCTTTAATCAGGATTATTTCCTCCCCTCCACCAGGAAAATGTGTGGATGTGAGCGTGTACCAATTGAAGAAGGAAACCTGCTGATTGCTTCCTACAGTTCAAGAGTTGTTAATAGCTACAGTTATCATTCAAGTAAAAGCCCCCGATATGACCATAGAATTTAAAGGATTAAAAGTTACAACAAGAAATAACTTCAGTAAAGTAAATTATCGTGACTAATAATAAGCGTAACATAGTTATTTTCCTTCTTTTCAGGTACTTAGCTACTGGATCGTCATTTAGGTCACTGGAATTTTCATTTAGGGTCGGAAAATCAACCGTAAGTGTAATTGTTCATGAAACATGCCAGGCAATTTGGGACGAGTTCGTTCAGGAGTTTATGCCTCAACCTACAGAGGAGCAACTCCAGAAAGTAGCTACAGAGTATTATCAACGCTGGAATTTTCCAAATTGTTTTGGGGCAATTGACGGTAAACACTGTCAAATAAAATGCCCTCGAAATTCAGGCTCCAGCTACAACTATCTGCGTTACTTCTCCATAGTGCTACAAGGAGTTGCTGATGCAGACAAGAAATTTATGACGGTTGAAGTGGGAGCAAGAGGAAAGCAAAGTGACGGAGGTATTTTCAGTGCATCTACTCTATTTAATTTGTTAGAAGCAAATCAGTTCAATGTGCCTTCGAACCAAACACTGCCGAATTCAAATATTCAACTACCGCTGGTGTTAATTGGTGATGAGGCATATCCTCTAAAACCTTATTTGATGAGGCCCTATCCAGGAAGAGGACTGACACCCAGGCGAGAGAATTTCAACAAACATTTATCACGGGCTCGAAAATGTGTTGAATGTGCTTTTGGTATTCTGTATGCAAAATGGCGATTCCTTTCCAAAGATATAGAAACTGATGTAATCAAAGCCAATCGATTTATTAAGTGTGCCTGTGTTCTACACAATATCATCCGTGAGCGAGATGGTGATAGTGATTTTCATTATCGAGAAGTGATGCAACAGAACGTGAATGAGGAAGCTCATCTTGAAGCTGCATTGAATAGAAGGAACAATAGTTCTAGTGAGCTTGCCAGACAAGTCAGAGAAAAGTTTGCTGAATACTTCGGTGAATTACAGAATGTAGCGTCAGACAATTACGTTTGCACGCAATGACAAGATAAAAAGTGTAAACTGAGTATTTGTAAACTGGTTTATAGTACATAAATATAGCTTATACTTCTACAACTCATGCATTTCTATTTTCCAACACTTTTGTTTTATTTATATATATATCCATCTTCTAACTACTTATGTAAAGTTCTATACACTACTATTCTCAAATTAAAACACAATGGGTGCTATGAATAAAAACAAGCAACAGCTTGTAAGCTGCAGCTCCAAGCAAGTTGAGAATCGAGCATCAGGTCGTGGTTTGGTATAAATAAAAAATTCCCCTCTTCGATGAGCTATTGCTATCACCTACCAAACTTTTGCTCAGTGACCTTCACCACGACACATCATCTGAGTAAACAAACACGCCTATTCTTCTGTCAGGAGGCGATTTAATCTTTGCTGCAGTTAAATATACATATACTCATTCATGTTAAGCATACTCGTATTTATGAAACCTAATAGAGGTACAGATTTTAAATAACATATTAAAGATTTCGCAAATTAAATAGACATTGGGATTCACCCAACTTTCAACAGATAACGTTCATCCCCTTTCTAAATCCAATCTCTGATTTCCTTATTTGATAGCATTACAAACGTGTCACCAACTGATATATTGAAAGTACATTGATATTTTCTGCATCTGTATAAAATATCACTACGTAATTCTAGGAATTTATAATATGTTATCATGAATTAAAGTTAAATTGGGTGAAAGAGCTTCATTTCGTTGAAAGTTAAATTTAAGTTTGGTTTTATATGACATTCTTTAGTTATAATCTGCTCTACGTGTTCATTTGTATATCGCTTTGATTATATTACCAGTCTTCCGGTAATGAGAGCGGATCGCTATGACCTCACTCACATTCTGTTTATAGTACCCAGATGAAAACACGTCGAGATCTTTTTAGCATTGTCGAAGGTCCACATCGTGTTTCATTTGCCTGTGGAAGAAAATAATGCGCAACTTTGTAGAATTTTCTCTTTTAAATAACTGTTTATATCTGCACACATCCGAGTCCTTGCGTCTTGAAACAATTTTTAATTTCTCTATCACTTACGTATAGCAAGTAGAGGAAGTATTGCATTCTAGGCAAAAATTCGATACCGAGATTTCATCAGAGATACACGTTTTGAGAGTGCCTGAATTAAAAAGAAAAATCTTTAGCAAATGTGTGTATGAACAGCATAAATAAAAAAAATAGTTTTCAAACGTAGTATCCTCCAAGATGTGATAAGATTTTCAAGAAAATTCCTCTATCCCAAAACTATCCCTTTTCTCAAAAATGGCTCCAACAATTTTGATTAAAATACGCTATTGTTTAAGATATTTGCATGGCAAATATATCTCGAATTTTCTGGGAATATCCTTTGAAGTGCTCTTCATTCGAATTACTTTTATGTAACTGCTAAACTACGCATGTGTCTGAACAGCGAACTCTGAAAGGAAAAGTCGTTAAACAACAAGTTTGTCATTTAAGTTCATACCTTTCAAACATGCGTCAGGAAGATTTTCAATAAAATCCCCCACCCTAAACTACCCTTTATATGGAAACTTTTTCCAAAAGCTTTATTTTCTCGAAAATGACTCTTAACGATTTTGATTAAACATAACATGTTTAAAATATTTTCATGTCAAATACATATATTGCATTTCCTGGGAATATCCTCTGAAGTCCTCTTCATTTTGAGTAACTTTTGCACAATGAGTAAACCATAAGATAGGCAAATCTATCTACAAAGAATCTTACTGCAAAAAGAAAATTACAATTTATGTCAAAGCATTTCTTTTTTTAAGTTAACCATTCCTGAGATATTCCTTGTTATTGGTTTAAACTCTCAAATACCTACTTTTAATTCACTCAAATGGGAAGTCGGTATTCGATATTTTCTCGTGGTCATGCAAAGAGCATCGAATTTCAAAGCCCTCATATAGCCACGCGCTGTTTAAAAATCTGACTCACTTTACCTACTGTATCGTATAACGAAACTGTAAATGTAAATTGAACGTTTATTAGAAGAAGCTGGAATAATAAGCTCTTGTAAGTGTAGTTTGTAGAAGAATGATTAGAGAAAGCCATGTGAATATAGAACATCAGGATTTTTTTGTCTTTTTTCCGCGATCATCTAAAAAGAACGGAATTTCAATTCCAACGAATAGCGACCCATATTTACAATATTTGACTATCCCTTTAGTTTACTGCATTCTTCGTATCCCTACAATGGCAGTTTATCTCGATTAACAAGAAGTGGATACCAAGAATAAGCTTTTGTAAGAATTGCTTGTAAAAGAGTGATAGAGAAGGTCGCGTGAATGCAAGTCGTGTGATTTTTATTTCCTCTCTGGAACCACGATCATGAACTCCACATGATATTAAAATGCAGTTGGGCAAGCTGAGGTACCTACGGAGGTACGTCAAGAAATAGCAAGCAAAAGCTTAGTAAAGATAGTGAGAAATGAGCTAATGCTTGCTTTCATTTATACCACTCATGTGTTAATAACTATATAGTATAAACAGAGCTTTATTTGGCATTTAAAATAGCCTATAATTGAATGTCCTACCAAGTAAAATGTAAACCATACTCACCAGGAATATTTAATAGAGCCCTAATATCATCCCAAGCTTTCTTCGTCACCGCAACATTTTTAAAATTCTTGTCACGGTCATTCCACAAGAAATTTCTGGTCTGCACCTCCGAAATCAAGACGTCTTTTTCTTCTTTGGAGAGCACTCGGTCGGTCATGTTAAAACACTTGATCTAAGCGGCGCGTTGAGAATCTCAAACAATACTGAGCGTTGAGCGACAGGTAGTGAAGGTCCGCGCGGTCCCTTCCCCTCCAATTTGACGCGCCGCTCACACTGTGGCCAACCGAACCTAATCTCTATTGTTTGCGACTACCGCCCGGCGTGCCGCGCAGCTCGACGCTCGCAGCCTGGCCGTACCCTAAGGAGAGTTATGCCTCTCAGAGGTGAAGGCTATCCAAGACATCTGTGTTGTGTATGATTTACTTAAGACTGTTAGTCCACTCAATCCCCGTCGACAACTTCACGCTTGAACAAAGAATTGTTCTGTGCGATACATGAATAAAAACCAAATCATGTGGACAGGTGTGTAGACAGTTTCAGCAGAAATGTCCTGGTGTTCCAGTGCCAGACGTCTGGTTGATAAGTTCTGACGCAGTAATTTGTATCACAAAAATGTAAATGTCAGAGTGATTGTAGTGTGAATATGCATTGTTGTGTGACATTGATTTGAGATGTTTGTTGATTGTAAGCATTGTCGAGAAGTGGTTTTATACGGCCTTACTGAAACTGACAATAATAGCGTGCAATAATGTAGCGAGGGGGTGAGCTGTTTATCATTAATAGAGACGAGCAAATGACGTCAGAGTGGCGTGTTTTTCTTAGAATTTGCTGGAACATTTTCCCCAGAGCATATGTTTTCGTAATTTTCATTGGATATAAATATAGACGCTAATGTTGGCGCGTTTTATTAACCAATAGCAGCTCGGTTATAATCTTTAGGCATATTGGGGCGAGGAAGTATAAATTCAGAGTCAGAATCAAGTTTCACGTAGTTCAACGGAGGCATTCATGGAGTATACATCGCATGCAGTTCATCAAGGTTACGCGTAGCAAATTTGTGAAAAATCTCTCGCGTCGTAAAGTTAATTACACAAAAAGTTGAAGTACGCGAATTAATAATGGGCAGTAAAGAAGTTATTATAACAGTTTCAGTTAGGCGAGTGTCAACATTAATAGGTGAAAGTGAATAATGTGTTACGACAATAAAAGTGTAAAACAAATTCTTTTATCAGTGTTATCTTTGGATAAAAACTCCTTTCCGTTTACACACCTGTACAAGATAAGTGCTTGACCGAGAAATCATAGCTAGCCGGAGGACAGTGAACCCAAAATTAAATACAATAACAGGCGCTCAGCAAAATATAACACGAAGTGACCGCGACAAATTGGCTTCCATACGTGCGACAGATAAACATGATGTATCTTCCAACTACCAAAAAATAATAAAAATATTCCACTGCAGTTCAGAACAACGGGATCGCTAAACGCTAAACCTAAGAAGCAAATATGAAGTGTTCTAACGCAGAAAAATATTGAATAAGTTGGTGCATCTATTTGTGGGAAACCTAAAAAATAAAGTTTATAGAAAGAATTCCTTGAAGTAGTTAGTACCTTTACGTTATATTTCTTGCATTGAAGGAGTTGTATTATATTTCAACTGTTGGGAGCCGAACTTGAAGTAGTTGCAACCTCACGTATAGTACCCAGTTTCCGGTAGCCTTCGCCCCAAAAGTAATTTCCGGTGGCCTGTGCCCCCCAAAAAAATGTTTTTAAAAATATAAACTTTGTAATGTTGACTGTTTATTTAAATTTTATATGTATTTATGTTTGCCTCGGCTGCATCGGTATTTATACTTTTTTTAGAGTCATGAATGTCTTAGCAGGTGTAGTGCGGCTAAGAATGTAGGCTTACACAGATTATAATTTTTTTTACTTCAATATGTTTATTAATTCTTAACACAATTTAAATAACACTTCACTGATATAGAGAGGTGTGAGATTTTTTATTATTAACCACTTGCACTTTTTACCACGTAAACTATTTTCGTCTCACTATTTTCTCGAGGACACATCTCACGTCCGATTAGGAACACTGACTACAAGCAACTGACTCTAAATTTGTAAATTTTTCTATTTTTCAGTTTCTGATTGGCTAACCATAGTCCAATAGAATACCTTCCTTTAGATAAAGCTTTTTCTGGTTGTTGATTGGCTATTTTATAAACTGTGAAAAAATTACATTATTGCTTCCAAGAATCAGAAGTAGTGTTGTTAAACTTTCAAATTCATTATTGTCTCAATGTTACCTCATTGTTAGCAACTTTTAACCTATTATTCTCATAGCTCCTACATTATTAAATTACGTAATGCATTCACATAGCATTATTGAACATGAACATAATAATATAAACACTTACAATGTCTGTAATATACACTTTTTATATATTATTACATTCACATATTGCTGTAAGTTATGTAACAAAGATACCAGGAATATCTTCACACAGATGGACACCACCTATAACAAGGTTAGTACTCATTATAGTGCATGTTACTATCACTAGTGAGTAAGTAACACAGGAGTTATGTAACAAAGATACGAGGAATGTCTTCACACAGATGGACACCACTTATAACAAGTTTTGTACTCATTATAGTGTATGTTACTATCACTAGTAAGTAACACAGGAGTTATGTAACAAAGATACCAGGAATGTCTTCACACATATGGACACCACTTATAACAAGGTTAGTACTCATTATAGTGTATGTTACTATCACTAGTGAGTAAGTAACACAGGAGTTATGTAACAAAGATACCAGGAATGTCTTCACACATATGGACACCACTTATAACAAGGTTAGTACTCATTATAGTGTATGTTACTATCACTAGTCAGTAAGTAACACAGGAGTTATGTAACAAAGATACCAGGAATGTCTTCACACAGATGGACACCACTTATAACAAGGTTAGTACTCATTATAGTGCATGTTACCATCACTATTGAGTAAGTAATGCGGGAGTTGTATAACAAAGATACGAGGAATGTCTTCACACAGATGGACACCACCTATAACAATGTTAGTACTCATTATAGTGTATGTTACTATCACTGTGAGTAAGTAACATGGGAGTTATGTAACAAAGATACCAGGAATGTCTTCACACATATGGACACCACTTATAACAAGATTAGTACTCATTATAGTGTATGTTACTATCACTAGTGAGTAAGTAACACAGGAGTTATGTAACAAAGATACCAGGAATGTCTTCACACATATGGACACCACTTATAACAAGGTTAGTACTCATTATAGTGTATGTTACTATCACTAGTGAGTAAGTAACACAGGAGTTATGTAACAAAGATACCAGGAATATCTTCACACATATGGACACCACTTATAGCAAGGTTAGTACTCATTATAGTACATGTTACTATCACTGTGAGTAAGTAATACAGGAGTTATGTAACAAAGATACCAGGAATGTCTTCACACATATGGACACCACTTATAACAAGGTTAGTACTCATTATAGTGTATGTTACTATCACTGTGAGTAAGTAACACAGGAGTTATGGAACAAAGATACCAGGAATATCTTCACACATATGGACACCACTTATAGCAAGGTTAGTACTCATTATAGTGTATGTTACTATCACTGTGAGTAAGTAACACAGGAGTTATGGAACAAAGATACCAGGAATATCTTCACACATATGGACACCAATTATAGCAAGGTTAGTACTCATTATAGTACATGTTACTATCACTGTGAGTAAGTAATACAGGAGTTATGGAAGAAAGATACCAGGAATATCTTCACACATATGGACACCACTTATAGCAAGGTTAGTACTCATTATAGTGTATGTTACTATCACTGTGAGTAAGTAACACAGGAGTTATGTAACAAAGATACCAGGAATATCTTCACACATATGGACACCACTTATAACAAGGTTAGTACTCATTATAGTGTATGTTACTATCACTAGTGAGTAAGTAACACAGGAGTTATGTAACAAAGATACCAGGAATATCTTCACACATATGGACACCACTTATAGCAAGGTTAGTACTCATTATAGTGTATGTTACTATCACTGTGAGTAAGTAACACAGGAGTTATGTAACAAAGATACCAGGAATATCTTCACACATATGGACACCACTTATAGCAAGGTTAGTACTCATTATAGTGTATGTTACTATCACTAGTGAGTAAGTAACACAGGAGTTATGTAACAAAGATACCAGGAATATCTTCACACATATGGACACCACTTATAGCAAGGTTAGTACTCATTATAGTGTATGTTACTATCACTGTGAGTAAGTAATACAGGAGTTATGGAACAAAGATACCAGGAATGTCTTCACGCATATGGACACCACTTATAACAAGGTTAGTACTCATTATAGTGCATGTTACCATCACTAGTGAGTAAGTAATGCGGGAGTTACGCAATATAAAACTCCCAGTGTAATAGTTTGCGGAGCACGCACACGCGCGATCCGTAGCTTCACCATAACATGATCGCAATGTAGTTCAGTACCTACAGTTTCTCGTGTTAAGATTCAGAAGCAGTTTAATTGTTCATCCTCAGTCTGACGGCAACTCGCTTCAAATAGCTCATGTCTTAGCCTCCATTGAATTTATCAGTCAACTAAACTGGTGTTCTCTAGCCACAAACTCACCCACGCGTATCCTCAGAGAAAGATACCATAGCTCATCAGCAGATTCATCAACGACGAAGATATTGGAGACTGTATCAAAAGTGTCTCACTCGTCAAACGTTTTTTGTGCTCAAACCTTTTCGCCGCTCACCTAGGTCTCACCTTTATTAATATGGTAATGCGTGTGTGTCGGATTTGAATTCAATGCAATAAGGAATTGACTTACCCAGAACTGGTGTGGAACACAGACAATAGGGAGCTTCTGCAAGCATTAAATAAAGAATAATACTAGAAACATCGGCACTGCACGTGGTAGTGCGAAAATAACTCTTTTTAAAGCCACTTTCACGGTGTAATATTTTGATTGTTGGTGACTGTACAGGTATAAATCCCCTCCAGCAGCGTTAATCTGAGACAGCGATATAATTAATGCTAAATCTGGCCGTCACAGAGCTTCAAACACGAGCTTATGTAGAATACACAGCAAGTAAACCCTTCACCGGAAGGTTAATCAGCTCTGTTCAAACTTGGTTACATATAAAGCAAGGAGTAGACCTCCTCTACCCAATTATACCTCGTACAGTACCTTCAGTTTAGTGCGGGCATCGCCTCCTCTTAGATATCAACTATTTGGAAACAGTAAAAAAATCTCATGTGGTACATGCACTTGCATTCTTTACCCTCTATCGTTTATTAGTGGACAGACAAATTATCCTTACTCTAGCTTTTTTTCTGTCTACTTCATTTTAATCGAAATAAACCTTTACAGAAACAGCTACATTACACATTTCGTTATAGATACAAAGAGAACAGCGATAGTCAAATGTTTAACAACTGGACGCTATATGTTGGCCTTAAAATTCCATACTGTTTCCATGACATCGCGAGAAACAACTGAATGTTGAAGAGACTTTAAAGAGTGACTAAGAAATGACAATTCTAACCGTTATAAAACGGATATCTGAGAAACGATTTATGTTACAAAATAGCTTATTTAAAATAAACTGTGTGTTTTACATAGACCCACATTTTCTGTGCAGTATGTTTTCGTCTGTCGCTTAACACTTATATAAGATAATACATAATTTCTTCTAAATGAAGCGGACTTCACAGGCTATTTCGAGAAAACTCAAAATATTCATTTTATTTGTCATGTCAATGTCTTTAATATATCGTATTTTAATGAAAATCATAATAGAAAACTTCGAACAATGTTCCGTGGAAAGATAGTTAAGGTGGAGGGATTTTCTTAAAAAGCTTTGTGTCGCTTTCTTGGAGAATACTGTACCAAAATACCAAGTTTAGTACTTTCCGATTTTTCATTTTTGAGTTATGCTGTTCCCAGGCAGACAAACACATGAAAATATTCCGAAATATGCTTTCTTTGGATTCAATGGGCTTCAAAACATCTATTTCAGGTAGAAATCTCGGTATAGAATTTTTGATTGGAATTTAATATTTCCCCTACTTACTATACGTAGTAAGGAAGTAAAACCAAAAATTCTGTACCGAGATTTCACCGGAAATACATGTTTTGAGACCTCCTGAATCCAAAAAAGCATTTATGGAAACATGTCCGTATGTGTGTCTCTGTGTATGTGAACAGAATAACTCGGAAACGAACAGTCGGATAAACACCAAACTTTTTAATTAAGTTCTGTATCTTCCAGATTTACGACACGAAGGTTTTCAAGAAAATCCCTCCACCCACCACTTTACATGGAACATTTTTCTAAAATTTTAATTTTCTCAAAAATGTCTCTAACGATTTTAATTAAAATATCATATGTTTAACATACTTTCATGACAAATAAAATGTATGTCTCGAATTTTCTGGGAATGTCTCCAAAAGTATTCTTCATTGTGAACGACTTTTGCATAACTGGTAAACTATTAGAGATAGACAAAATTTTACTACACAAAAAATGTATATCTCGTTAAAATACACAATTTATGCCCTATACATTTTGTTGTTGTGTGAACCATTTTTGAGATATTGCTTGTTAGTGCCTTAAATTTTCCAATACCTTTTCTCAAATGGGAATTCGTTATTATTATTTTTTTTCCTGGACATGCAAAGAGATTGGAATGCTCAACATAGCAACCAGCTCTTAAAATATTTGACTATCGCTTAAAGCCTAGCAATTCCCCTTGCATCTACAAGAAAATTAGCAATAAGATTAACATCTCGATTAACATGAAGCATATGGAGAATAAGCGTTTGTAAAAATAGTTTGTACAAGAGTAGAGAAAGTCATGTGAGTGTAACACATCAGATTTTTGGGTTTTCATTTAATGAACTTAATATTCTTGCGTGATTCATAAAGTTAAGTCTCTAAACTCAAAAACGATACTTTGTATTTAAGTTCAACGTTTTCCAAAGTCAGAACATGAAGGCATCAGGAAAATCCTACGACCAAAAAATACTTTTACACAGAAGAATGTTCCGGTGTTTATTTTCTGAAGAAATGTCTAATTCTTTTGATTAACCTACTATTTTGTGATTTTTTCCAGCTTTTCAGCTGTCACTGGTTCACCGGGACTTCAATTAGATCACTTTGTCAATTCACTAATGAGAAATAGTTCAATTTCCCCGTCACTTCACTTCTATTCGTGACGTAGCCTTTTCATCCGGACCGATATGAACACATACCTGTACAATCTCTAGCTCCGCAGTCGTCACCAACTCGCTCGGAGAACCGCACTTGATGTCGTAGTCTCGCGAGAACGCTTGCATGGAACCTTCCATGTTCTGGAAGCGGGAGGAAAGGAACTTCCAGAAAATTTTGGTTATATGTCGATAGCGCTTCTGACGTTTACGTCGGGCGAGAGCGCGATTTATCTTCATCTCCGACTGCCTGGCACCAACTTCCCAATATCCTAGGGCATAGCCACTGCGTCTAAATACACTATGTCATAAAAAGTATCCGGACACATGGATGAAAATGACCTACAAGTTCGTGGCGCCCTCCATCGGTAATGCTGGATGTCAATATGATGTTGGCCCACCCTTAGCCTTGATGACAGGGTTCACTCTCGCAGGCATACTTTCAATCAGCTGCTAGAAGTTTTCTTGGGGAATGGCAGCCCATTCTTCACGGAGTGCGGAACTGAGGAGAGGTATCGATGTAGGTCGGTTAGGCCTGGCACGAAGTCGGCGTTCCAAAACATCCCAAAGGTGTTCTATAGGATTCAGGTCAGGACTCTTTGCAAGCCAGACCATTACAGGGATGTCATTGTCGTGTATCCACTCCGCCACAACCCATGCAGTATGAGCAGGTGCTCGATCGTGTTGAAAGATGCAATCGCTATCCCCGAATTGCTCTTCAACATCGGGAAGCAAGAAGGTGCTTAAAATATCAATGTAGGTCTGCGCTGTGATCGTGCCACGCAAAACAACAAGGGGTGCAAGCCCCCTCCAGGAAAAACACGACCACACCATAACACCACCACCTCCGAATTTCACTGTTGGCAGTACACACGCTGGCAGATGACGTTCACCGGGCATTCGCCATATCCACACCCTGCCATCGGATCGCCACATTGTGTACCGTGATTCGTCACTCCATACAACGTTTTTTCCACTGTTCAATCGTGTAATGTTGACGCTTGTTACACCAAGCGAGGCGTCGTTTGACATTTTCCTGCCTGATGTGTGGCTTATGAGCAGCCGCTCGACCATTGAATCCAAGGTTTCTCACCTCACGCCTAACTGTCATAGTTCTTGGAATTCTTGTGTGGTGGTCTGGATAGGTGTCTGCCTATTACTCTTTAGGACACTCTTCAAATATCGGCGGTCACTGTCAGTCAACGGGCGAGGTCAGCCTGTACGCTTTTGTGCTGTACTTGTCCCTTCACGTTTCCACTTCACTATCACATCAGAAACAGTGGACCAAGGGATGTTTAGGAGTGTGGAAATCTCCCCATCAGACTTCTGACACAAGTGACACCCAATCACCTGACCACGTTCGAAGTCTATGAGTTCCACGAAGCGTCCCGCTCTGCTGTTTCACGATGTCCAATGACTACTGAGGTCGCGAAATGAGCACCAGGCAGTAGGTGACAGCACAAACATCTAAGATGAAAAAATATGTTTGTTGGTGTTTCCGGATACTTTTGATCACATAGTGTACATTAAATTTATTTGCATAACAAATAGGATGAATCTTGAGTAGCCCGTGAAGCCTTTCTCATTCTGAACGACTTTTGTGTAACTGGTAATTCTTACTGCACAAAACATAACATACATCCAACTTTTTGTGCTATTAACCATTTCCGGAATATTATTTGTTATTGGTCTGAATTTCCAAACACTCAACCTATATTTTCTTCAAGTGGTAAGTAAATGAGTAGGAGATAAAGGTAAACAGCTACTTAGCGCCTGAGAAAGGTATATGTATTTGAAAATACAAAACCAATAACAAGAAATACATACGGAACCTATCTTGTGTATCTCTTATAGATTATCAAATACAAAAATTGTTAAGAGGAATTCAGAGGCTATTCCCAGCAAATTAATATATTAGTTTCATTAGTCTTGAAAATATCTGAAATCTGTGGTATTTTAATGAATTATTAGGCATTTTTGAGAAACCAAAAATAACAAAAATTTGTTCCATATAAAGTGTAGTTTTGGTTGGAACATTTTCTTGAAAATCTTCGTGTCGCATCTTTGGAATATGCTGAACTTAAATACCAAGTTTGGTATTTAGGACTAGGTCTTACTGCAAAGGGGGAGTTAGAACCTCGACCTACAAGGTCTTTTGTGCTTGAAGCCTCTGATGGGATGAGGTGAGAGGAGACAGAGGGCAGACCGCTGAGAGATTCAACTCCCCGGATGGCAGTTGGTCCACCGGTTCCCGTTCTCCTGCAGGCTTATACATCCCCTGGGGGCCCCGGGTGTAGGAGACCCCCCCGGGTAGGAAGAGTTACATAGGTCATCCTTTTCTCCTGCCATGCAACGCTTAGACTCCCGCCGACACTTGTATCCCTGAAACAGGCAAGCAGATGAAAGCTGAAGTGAAATGAGAATGGAGGTGAAATGGAGGGACAGGAAATTCGGGAGTTGTAATGAACGTCCTAACAGTCGGCTAGCTACCCGAGAAGACTCCCCGAAAAATCCCATAGGGTCAGGAATGACGGCCGTGACATCCCGAATGCGGGTGATAGTTTTGGTATTTAACTTCTTGAGTTATACCGTTCACGCACTTACACACATCTTTCTGTGTTCAGTGGGCCTCAAAACGTGTACTTGACGTAAAACCTCTCTTAAACTTTGTTGGAGTACAAAACTTCCTCCACCTACAGTATGTACGTGACAGAGAATGTAATAAGTGATTGGAACAGTGCACAGTGATGCGGCTGTTACACATCCGATTTGTTGCTACGGCAACAGCGTACAGTTTGATGGCCAGATAACACACAACTGGAGTGCTAACGAGCACCCCCTCCCCATTTCCGCAACAGGCTCTCTCCATGTGCTCACGTGTAGCAAACATCGGGAGAGTGTTTTGAAAATAGACGCGCTCCAAGCAAATCCACTTTTTAAATAGCCCAGGCGTGGGTTGATGAATCATGGCGACGTTCCTCGCATGCCGCGACTCGACTGTCATAAACACACAGAAAAGCAGGTGCTCGATTCGGATATTCTTCTGAATTTCCTGTTTTTTGGCACAGCGTTTGCTAAAACACTGGGCGATTTGTTTCGTTACTGCGCAAGATATGCTGCATTTGACATCTTCATGATGTGTGCAAGGTGTGGCAAATCATGGCAAAAAGAGAATTTCGCAATAGGTTCTGCCTACGCAGTATTACGTAAACCCACACGCCTGTTTAAAAAACAAACCAAAGAAATGGTTCCATTACGCTCTCTAAGGAAGATACAGAATTTAAAAGGGTGCTGAAATTCCATAATATTTGAATGAGTCGCCAGAAACATATAAATGATGCCATAACACTTTAAAGAACGTAAAAGTAAAAATTCAAAAATAGCAATGCATATATCGAAAACGGGTGATACATGCCACGGCAAAAAATGCTACTTGGCGGTGCACGCATCTCGTCCATACCTTTCAACACCTTCAAAGCAGCACTTCACTAGTATCCATTCCCCCCCCAAAAAAAAACAAAGAAATACATGTATTGAAAAAACATTCTGTTGATTCTAATTTTAATATTCTACTAAATTCAGTTCATTACATTTGTTTCAATATGTGTTCTATCGCGTTACCTGCAAAAATCAATAAATACTCAACAGTAGAGGAGTGGTGGGCAATTTCGCACAAATTATATTTCTCTATGTTTATTCCTGTAACATTTCAGCTAATCCAGCCATGGTGCTGTTCTACAGCCACTTAAACTTCATTTTTTTAACTTTTCAAACCATTACATAGCGAGTCAACCTACCCCACTAGGGGGAAGGTTTGCAGAGTATGTGGAGGAAGTTAACTACATGTTATAATGGAAAATGTCCGTTTTAAATAATTTATTGAAAACAAATACCATGATCAAGTTATTAAGAACACTTCATATATATAGGGTCTTTCAACAAGAGTGTCCTATCCTTAACATGTTATATCTGCCTTTGCTATAGAGTTACAGCAGTCATTTTTTTCATGTGGTTACAATAGTCATTGTCAAATAGCCATGGAACGTTACAGCATTCAGCAACGCGTAGAAATTGTGAAAATGTACTATCAAAATAGATCATCTGTTCGCCAAACCTTCCGTGTTTTGCGTGAAGTTTACGGTGTGCATAATCGTCCCTGCGAGAGAACGATTCGGCGTTTGATTGATAAATTTGGAACAAGCGGTTCCGTCAGCGATCAAAGAACGCCTGTACATAATCAACGTAAGCGCTCCAACGAAAACATAGGCGCTGTTCGTGAGAGTGTACGCGAGAACGGAATCAAATCAATTGCTCGTCGAGCGCAAGAATTGGAGCTTTCGCCGACCACAACTTGGCGAATTCTGCATCCGGATTTGGAAGTTTCACGCTTACAAAATGGTGTTAACTCAAGAACTAAAGCACAACGACCATAGGTTTCGCCGTCTTTTATTATTGTCATTTAAGTGTTTAATTAACATTGGATGTTATATCTTACCCTAAGTACCTGTTGATATGCTTTAAAAAACGTTACTATGATGAACCTGTGATTTTATATATAAAAATCTGATGTGCTACACTCACATGACTTTCTCTACTCTTGTACAATCTATTTTTACAAACGCCTATTCTCCATATGCTTCATATTAATCGAGATATCGAGATGTTAATCTTATTTGTAATTTTCTTGTAGATGCAAGGGGAATATGGTAGCTTTTAAGCGATAGTCAAATATTTTATCGCTGGTTGCTATGTGGCGCATTCCATTCTCTTTGCATGTCCAGGACATAAAAAAATGAATAACGAATTTGAGAAAAAGTATAGGTATTGGAAAATTTAAGGAAATAACAAGCAATATCTCGAAAACGGTTCACTCAACAAAAAAAATGTATATGATATAAATTGTGTATTGTAACGCAATCTACATTTTTTGTGTAGTAAACTTTTGTCTATCTCTTATGGTTTACCAGTTATGCAAAAATCGTTCATAATGAAGAATACTTTTGGAGACATTCCCAGAAATTTCGAGATATACATTTCATTTCTCATGACATTATCTTAAACATATGATATTTTCATCAAAATCGTTAGAGCCATTTTTGAGAAAATTAAAATTTTCGAAAAATGTTCCATGTAAAGGGTATTCTGGGGTGAGGGGATTTTCTTGAAAACCTTCGTGTTGCATCTCTGGAAGATACTGAACCTAAATACCAAGTTTGGTGTTTATCCGGCTGTTCGTTTATGAGTTATGCTGTTCACAGACACACACACACACACAGACACACACACACACACAGACACACACACGGACATGTTTCCAAAAATGCTTTTTTTGGATTCAGTGGGTCTCAAAACATATATTTCCGGTGAAATCTCGGTATCGAATTTTTGGGTGGAATGCAATACTTCCCCTACTTACTATACGTAGTAGAGCAAGTAAAAATTAATCGGAAATGCCGGAAAAAGAATTTAAACACACAAACTGCTGTTGCTGTTGTTACATGCGGGTGAGGTCCAAAAGCTTTCCAGCTAAAATATTAATATTTAATTACCGCATCATGTACATTGGGAGATATAGCTGCAGAAGCAGTGCGATAGGGCTAGAACTTTGAACATCACATTCTAGTGGAGGCGTGGGATATTTATAACAAAATACACATAATTCACATTAATCACATTAACTGTGGTTTATTCAATAAAAACACGATGCCCCTACATCGCAAACAAAAGAGATAAAGAAAGAAATGGGGGAGTCGCTACACACACGAGCTACATTCACACTTTTCACATACAACCTCACTCACTTGACTCTCAGACCAAAGTGAGGCTAACACAACCCAAAGAAAGGTAACGGTAACCTATTCCCCCTCTCCAACCCTCGCTAGACCCGCTAGCTCGAACTGGAGAGCGTCATGCCAAAACGAATTTCAAACCCAATGTCGAAAGAATTATCAGAACAATGCTGTCGCCAATGCGACGCAATAATGTGTGTGGCATGAGTTACCAATTACTTAATACGTCACACTATCATTATGCTAAACTGTCCCGTTTTTTGTGCCAACTTGTCCTTGGTCTACTTGCTTTAATGGAAGCTCGCGCAGCGATCAATAATACGGAATTAAAATGCATGAAATACCCAGGAATAAAGCCATTTAAAGAAATTCCAAATATTTAGAAGTTGAAGTTTTATTGCTGTATTGTTATTTCGATTGTTGTGGAGCCGAACTTGAAGTAGTTGCAACCGCACGTATGGTAAAAAGTTTCTGGTAGCCTTCGCCCCAAAAGTACTTTCCGGTGGCCTTTGCCCCAAATGTTTTAAAAATATTAACTTTGTAATTTTGACCGTTTCTTTGATTATTATATGTTTATGTTTGCCTCGGCTGCGTCAGTATTTATTTTTAGAGACGTGAATCTCTTAACAAGGCGTGGTGCGACTGAAGAATGTAGGCTTACACAGATTATAATTTTACTTCACTCCTTTTATTAATGTTTGACGCGATTTAAATAACGCTTCACTGATATAGAGAGAGTTGTGAGCTTTTTTTATTATAACTTGCACATTTTAACAAGTAAACTATTTTCGTCTCACATGAATACTCATTAAATTTCTCGAGGACGCATCTCGCGTCCGGTTAGGAACACTGTCTACAACCAATGCGTCCAGTTATGACGGCTATCTACAAGCAACTGGTTTGATTTCTACCATCTCAATTTGTAAATATCTGTAGTTCAAGTTTCTGATTGGCTAATGCTATTCCAATAGAATACCTCCATTTAACTAAAGCTTTTTCTGGTTGTTTATTGGCTACTTTATAAACTGTTACAAAATTACATTATTGCTTCCAAAAATTACAAGTAGTATTGTTAAACTTTCAAATTCATTATTGCCTCAAGGTTACCTCATTGTTATCTCATTGTTAGCAAATTTTAACCTATTATTCTCACAGCTCCTACATTATTAAATTACGTAATACATCCACATAACATTATTACATCTATAGAGTAATATAAACATACACAATGACTGTAATATACACTTTTTATATATTGTTACATACACATTGCTTTAAGGCGGACTTTTATTGAATATAAATATATTATATAATTACACTGATATCATTTGTGTTAAAACTACTGCCTCAAGTTATTTAATGTTGGATATTGCGGCAGTCACCTCCTCCTGTCCGTTGCTCGCGGCTTACCTTGCTGCATCCTCCATGTTGGCTCCAGAGGTTCGCAGTGTGCTGGTTCTCTGCAATTTTGTCCTCGGCTAGCTGCAGTAATTTTCTTTAACACTAGGTGGGGGCATGGACTTATCCTTGGTAAAGGAAGCGTAGACCTCGGGTCGTGGTAAAAGGGAGACATAGACGTGCTTTGGTTACGAAAAGATGACACTGCAATTTCTTTTATTTAACTACTCCACGTAGCACACAACACTGATATTACCGCCGTTAAAATACTGTCCACCGCTGTTAAAACGCGTCGCGGATATGACACGAAGTTTAAATATGCTTATTAACTCTTTACGAGTAGCGGTTCTTAGGTGTGTTTCGAAAACTGTCTTTATTCCCTTTTGGCGCGATATCTCTCACACATCCTGCAGCATCTCTCCCTGCCCACAAATGACAAAATTCCAAACTGAAATGCCTCGAATTTGCTCCAAACAGATCCATTTATAGTCGCAGGCTTCTGGGGCTGCTTCCTTTCCTATTGGTCCATTTTTAGCGCCACTCGACGCGTCTCACTATTTCGTATACACTTACAGGGATCTCATTGGTCCAAGTTTAACATAAATCGCGGCTTTTCCTAAATTTACCGTTAAGCTAGTTGTCTCTCTCACTTGGTCACGGCGAATTATCGAATAAAAGGACAATACTTTACACCCTCGCTGTATGGACAATGGCCCTGCGACCAGAGAGACATCGTAAAACTAGATTTTCTGCCTTCGAAGACACTATTCCTGTAGCTAAAACATTTCGTCGTGGACAGTATTTTAACACAGCGCTTAAATTATTTACATTAAACCATTTATAACTCTTCTAATATTAGTAATCCAGATACATACATAACGTTAAATCACCCTTCTTGAACTATATAAACAGTATAAGAAAAAGATATGTACATAGTATGATTTAACATCAATAAAATTAATTAATAAATTATCTATAATTACAGTTCTCGGCCTCGGCCTAGAGTTGCCGTTTCAATATGTAGCCAGGAAAGAAAATTCCTCGTGAAGTGAATATTTACTACTTTGCGGGAAAAACAACTTCACGTACTACAACTTGTCATGAAGGATTGTCGCGTCCGTGGGACGTGTATTTGGAGACAATAAACAGTGTGTCTAAATTTGGCGATCTGATGGACTTTCGAGACTCTCTCCTCATCCTTCCCTCCCAGTGGTCACGATCTGTTGGACAAAGCGGCGTCTGGGTAGGTTTACTTTGGGTTCTCCAGTTTCCCTCACCATTCATTCCGCTGCTCCATTACCTTTCCGTTCACCCAGTTCATCATTACATATCATTTACTCCCTTACTCTGATACCAGGCAACGGGCTGATCACCCATCCTGGATATTCTATTTGATTCAAAGTGTCTGCTCCTCAACAGACCTCGCTTGTAAGTCCTGGCGGTGTAAGCCCTGCATACGAGGAGGGTAAACAGCGAAAGGAGAGGAATATCAAATATACACATTTTCTTGAAAATCTTTAAGGAAAATTTTGATAAAATAAAAAACATATCGAAAAGTATATGTGATGGGATGTTTGGGGTGGAGGATTTTTTTAAATCCTTGTGTGGCTCGCATCTTCGGAAGACGCTGAACTTAAATATTGCAAGTATTTATTGAGCATTTTTTTTCACTTAGGCTGTTCACAGCTCCTTCTGTAATTTTTTTCTTGCTTTTTACATTCATTGGGCCTAAAAGGTATGTTTTTGTGAAATATAGATATCGAATTTTCGGGTGCAACACACTACGTATACTCCCGTGCATAAAATGTGGTCCATTATGGAACGTAACTGCTTATGTTGGTACTGACTAAATCTAGCAACACCCCCTACCAGCGTGGCCACCTCTGTTTTTCGAGCATAATTGTTGCCAGTGTATTGGTAGGGTACTTTACCTCCCCCAATTTTGTCCGAACTGCCCAAGCGTAGCATTATATTCAGAGTCTTTTGAGACAGTGGATTGCGGAAGGTAGAAAACCGGTTGCTCGTGTAGGGGCCAGGTCGGCTTAATGCGGTGGTTCTTTGTGAATACCGGTACGGCCTCACGATGTCCTTAGCTACCCTTCCAATGTCTCAAAAGACTGAACAAAGAATAAATCTTATATTTCCACGCTATGCTACTGTTACCTTAGTAGCGGCAACAGCTTTAACCTCTGTCTCCATGTCGCTGATGAAAGCTTACATATACGTAACTGTGTAGCGTCATCCAGTTAAACTTCACTTCCTTCACAGTTTCCTCTAGAAGGGCCGAATTATGTTGTATGGTTGAGTCTTTCCTTGTGTACCAATTGTAGCAAACCGCCTTCATAAAGGTGGTACTTAACCACACCATTGGTTTTCTTTTGCGTCTCTGGATTGTTTTTTAGACCAGTCACATACAGAACTGACACTAGCTGGATGGAGTCGGAGGTTGATTAGATTGTTTTGTGAAGAGGGCAACGAGGAGTGCACCGGGGGAAAGATATGAGGTGAAATTAAAGAAACACCGGGTATCTAGAACCATGATTAATGGCACAGCAATGACAGGGCCACTACAGTTTCCAGAATCCGACTCTCAGGAAGTCGGACAGGTAGACCGGAGTTCCCGTTGCGTACAGGGTCCAAGACCGAAGGCCGAGGGACAGAGAAAGTTCACAGAGCACATCCATTTTCCCTGCTATGCCGCACCGAAACACCATCGCCGACACTTCCAATCATAAACCAGACTTAACGGAGTGAAGAATGAAACGAAATTGAGGGAAAGAAGTTAGAAAAAACACTCTAGCATTCGCCTGGCCACCTGGAAAACAAAAAAAAAACTGTGTTACACGCACATGACTTTCTCTACTCTTGTACAAACTATTTTTACAAACTCTTATTCTCCATCAATTTCATATTAATCGAGATAAACATTTGCAGAAAAGATCTTTTGACATGCAAAGAGAGTTACACTTTACACATAGCGACCATTCTAAAAATATTTGACTAACGCTTAAGGCCTACTATGTTCCCCTTGTTTTGTATTTGCAAGGGCAATATAGAAATACACTAGCATTTCAGCATAGACATATCTCTTAATAGCTGGTTGCTATGCGCATCACCATTCTCTTTGCCACAGATTAATACTCTTTGCATATCCAAGACAAAAAAATGAATAATGAATTCCCATTTAAGAAGATAAGTATTGAAAAATTTACGGGAATAAGAAGCAATATCTCGAAAATGGTTCACTCAACAAAAACAATGTATATGACATAAATTGTGTATTTTAATGCGATCTATATTTTTTGTGTAGTAAAATTTTGTCTATCTCTGATGGTTTACCAGTTATGCAAAAGTCGTTCACAATGAAGAATACCTTTGGAGACATTCTCAGAAAATTCGGGATATACATTTTATTTGTCATGAAAATATCTTAAACATATGATATTTTAATCAAAATCGTTAGAGCCATTTTCGAGTTATGCTGTTCACAGACACACACACGGACATGTTTCCAAAAATGCTTTTTCTGGATTCAGGGGGTCTCAAAACATGTATTTCCGGTGAAATCTCGGTATCGAATTTTTGGGTGGAATACAATACTTCCCTTACTTACTATACGAAGTAGGGAAAGTAAAAACATGTGTTAGAGAGGGCGGTCGCCGGGAATCGATCCCGGGAATTCCCGAATGCCCAACAGATACATTACAGCCTGAACCATCCCGTTCGGTCAGAGGTGGAACCTTTACGGAGGGAAAAACACTGTTTCAATCCAGGAGTTGGACTAGTTTTTTGCACATTACTGTAAGTGGCCACAGTTTTGTGCTATTCCTGATTTGGAATACATATCTACAGCAAGAGAAGTAAAAATATCAGTGCGTAATTTTCTAAGCGATCGCTTCTGCTCATGTAAAATTTTGTTTGCGAAGGGAAAACGTAAAATGTTGCATGACAGCCAAGCACTCTCTACTGTTTCAAAAAGTACTAATATAGCTTTATAACCTATGTCAATTAAATGAATATTTAAAGCGAGTACACTTCATTATGTATTTTTAAAGAGAGTGATGCTTCATAATTAATTAACAGTAATTATTTGTACTCCATTCAAACAGTCAACATACACAAAGGATAAAATTTGTTAGTTTGCTATTTAATTCCAAACGTCGCAAACAATTGAGTATAAAATTTGTGTGCATTTTAATGCATGATCTAGTGGTTCATTTTACAGCTTTTAACATCAAGTGCTAAACGAGGTGAATAATCAAAATTATTTTGATTTTACATTTCCTACTACTCGTCTATAGTAAGTAGAGCTATCATTGCATCCCACCCAAAAATCGTTATAGAGATTTCGCCGGAAATACATGTTTTGGGATTCTCTGAATCGAAAAAAAAGCATTTTTATAAAAAGGTGTGTATATGTGAACAGCATAACTCACATAGGAAAATTCAGCATCCTCCAAGGTTTCTACAGGAAGATTTCCAAGAAAATCCCCCACCCAACATTGAAAAATGTTCGTAATTTTTAATTTCTCTACTACTAGTTGTTAGGGAAGTATTGGATTCCACCCAAAAATTCTATACCGCGATTTCACCGGAAATACATGTGTCTGTGAAGAGTGTAACTCAAAAACGAAAAGTTGGATAAAAAACAAACTTCGTATTTGAGTTTAGTATCTTTCAAAGATGGGACATGGAGATTTTTAAGAAAAACTTCTCCACTCCAGACTATCCTTTACATGGAAGAGTTTTGGAACATTTTTATTTTCTCAAAAAGGGCTTTAACGATTTTGATTAAAATATCATACGATGAAAATATTTTCATAGCAAATTAAATGCATATTGAATTTTCTGGGCATGTCCCCAAAAGTCCTCTTCATTCTGAATGACTTTAGCATAACTCTAAACCTTTTTCTACACAAAAAATGCACAGCTCCTTAAAACACACAGTTTATGTCGTACTAGACCTTTTTTTTGTCCAGTGAGCCTTTCCGAGATATTCTTTGTTATTTGTTTGAATTTTCTAGTACTTATATCTTATGGGAATTCATCGGTTTGTTTTTTGTCCTGGACATACAAAGAGAATAGAATGCTCCACATAGCAAACAGCTCTTGAAACATTTGACTATCGCTTAAAGCCTTCCCGTAGGGGAGGGGTTCAGACCCCATCAGCTGCTATGGTGTGGGCGCTGCGGACCCTTAGCACTCTGACGTTACTAGAAGTACGCGAGGCCGAACATTCGAGTCCTTCCCGTTCGGGAGCTTTTCAGATTGGGTTGGTCAGGACGGGGAAGTGTTTCTCGATACCCATGGGAGATTGGGAACGTCTGTATGGGTTTCCATACCGGCGGGGTTGTGAGACACCTCAATGTCCTCCGGTACCGCCCTGGAAAGCCGGTAGACGACATGCCGAGGTTATCGTAGTCACCCTTGCGGGATGGCGCGCGTAAGTGGCGTATCCACTTCCATCTGCGCGTAAACGGGGGGACCTTTTTAGGAAATCAGATATTGACCTTATGGGAAAACCCTCGGTGGGAGAGCCACTCGGTTGGCGCTAACCCTGGGCTTAGAAGGGGAGTTTTGCCCCGGGTAGACCTTCGCTCTAACTATCGCTTAAAGCCTGCCACATTCCCCTTGCACCTACAAGAAAATTTGCAACAAGATTAACATGGAGAATAAGCCCTTGTAAAAATAGTTTGTACAAGAGTAGAGAAAGTTATGTGAGTACAATACATCAGATTTTTTAAGTTGGATTTATAACCCGCCTTTAACTACAATAATCTTAACGTCGGCCTTTCCTTGGAATATATTGTGACTTTGTCCGGTTTTTACAAACTGTCACTTCTCTCAGTTCTCACTGTTACTGTTTCATTTTTGGGTGGTTCAGCTTCACTGGGAGATCACTTCACTAAAGCGAACCAGTTCACTTACCCGTCACTTCACTTCTTTCGTGACGTAGCCTCTTGGATGGGCCACTTCAATGGGGAGTCGAACACAAGATCTCCACAACCCGTCGCTCCACAATAGCACTCGGTGCCGGTCACAACAATCGTCACCAGTTTGCTCGAAGAAACTCTGTTGCACTCGTTCGCTCACTGCCTAACTCAACAACTCTCTCGCGACTGACTGACTACTGCGAGAACGCTCGCTTGTATACGAGTGTGTAGTTAATGGAATCTTCTTCAACGTTCTAGAACTAGTGCAACAACTTTCTGGAGGTGGGGAGCGAGAAAAAGCTTCCGAAAAGTTCATTTATCTGCCGATAACCGCACGGTTTTTACTCTGGCGAGCAGCACTTACTGTTGTTTACTCCGACCGCCCGTTGCCGAAGTTCCGATACTCTTGGGCCGTAGCCAGTTCGTCACAATATTATTGTCAATAGGCAAGTTATTCATACTATAATATATTCACATGCAGTTGGATTTTTGAGAAACTTTACGTTTTATTCATTGGATCACACACACACACACACACAAAAGTTATATTCTCATTCATACTTCCGGACTCTGGGGAGATTAGGGATTAATCTTGTCTAGAGAAAAGTTCTAACCCGTAGCCGGAAATCAAACCCGGGACACCTCACACAGCAGGCAGGTGTTCTACCGACTGACGTACGAGGTAATTGTGTGTTTTCTCAAAAGAAGCTCTCATAATTTTGTTTAATACACAATGTGGTTAAGCTATTTACATGACAAATAAAATGTATATCTTGAATTTTTTTGGAAATAGCCTTGAATTGTGGAACCAGTTATGGCACACCTTTTATTTCAAATGCAATATTTAGCGTTGACAATTTCCGAAATATTATTTGTTATTGGTCTGAATTTTTATCTCAAGTGGTAAGTCGCTACTAATTTGTTTCTCGTAGTCATGCGTAGAACATGAGCATACACAGCAACACAGTTTAGCCTGCTGTATTCTTCTGATATATACAAATATATGTGTAATAAAAGTTTATCTTTATTAACAAGAAGTGGATAGAAAAATCCGATGCGACACGTTCACGTGACCCTCTCTACTCTCTATCTTTATTGGTGGATACAAAGAGAACAGCGATAGTCAAATGTTTAACAACTGGACGCTATATGCTGCCTTAAAATTCCATACCGTTACCATAACATCGCCAGAAACAACTGAATGTTAACAAATAGTGACCATTCGAACCGTCAATAATGGATATCTCGGAAACGGCTTATGCTACAAACATTATTTTAAATAAATTGTGTGTTTACCTTTTACTCTGTTGCTTAACATTTACGAGTTATACAGGACTATACAAAATTCCTTCCGAATTAAGAGGACTTCCTAGGCTATACACAGGGAATTTAAGATGTACACTTTATTTGTCATGTAATTATCTTTCATATACGGTATTTTAATCAAAGTCGTTAGTATTTTTTTTAGAAAATAAAAATGTTCGAAAAAATCTTGATGTGAGGGGTACCTACTTGGGGTGGGTAAATTTTCTTGAAAATCCTCGCATCGCATCCTTGGAGGATGCTGAACTCAAATATGAAGATGGTGTATTGTATATGTAGAGGGTAGTTCCACTTTTGGGGAGCCAAAACTTGAAGTAGTTGCAGCCCCACGGTACTAAGGTACCGGTGGTCTTCGCCCCACATTTTTTTAAAGAAATCAATTTTGTATTTTTTATATTTCTTTAAATATTAATATGTATGTTTGCCTCGGCTGCGTCAGTATTTTTGCAGGAAACACGTATCTGCTGCGTCAGTATTTTTGCAGAAAACACGTATCTCTTAGCAGGGAGTGATGAGGCTAAAGAATGAAGGCTTACACAAATTATAATTGTTTACTTCACTCTTTTATTAATCCTTCAGACGATTAAATAATACTTCACTGATATATCCTACTGTAGAGCTATCAGATTAATGTTACTTACACTTTTTAACACACAAACTTTATTTTTTATTCTCGCCGTTATGAAGTTTTATGTCTCACTCTTAACCTGTACCGTATCGAAGTGCTCGGTTTCCTGCGTCCGGTTGGGTACGCTATCTTCTAGCGTATAGCGTTTTCCGCTTAAATTTGTAAATTTTTCTATTTCACGTCTCTGATTGGGTAATCCTACTCCAATAGAATACTTTTATTTATCTTAAGCATTTCTAGTTGTTGATTGGCTATTTATAAACTGTTTTAAATATGACATTATTGTTCCAAGAGTTACTAGTAGAATTATTAAACTTTCTAATTCATTATTGCCTCAAACTTACCTCATTGTTATGTCATTGTTAGCAACTTTCGACTTCTATTCTCACAGCTCCTACGTTGTTAAATTACGTAATACATTCACGTAACATTATTATACATGTGCATAATAAATAAACATAATACAATGACTGTAATATACACTTTATATATTATATTATACGCATATTGCTTTAAGGCGGGCTGTTATTGTATTGTTTTATTATATAATTAGACCTATATCGTTTAAGTGTTAAAAATAATGCCTCAGTATTTATCAGACACACATATACGTACGCACACGCACACACGACCATGTTTCCAAAAATGCTTTATTTGAATTCATGGGCCTCAAAACATGTATTTCCGGTGAGATCTCGGTGTCGAATTTGTGGGTGGAATGCAATACCTCTGTAGGTGAAAGTAAAAATTGGATCTAGGAATTTGAGTGTGTTAGTGGCAGTTGATATGATAAAGCGGCGTGTTGTTATCTCGTATTCAAGAGACCTGCGCGGCCTCTAATTACGCTGTAATGTGTGCAGACCGTCCAAGAACAATAGGTTAGCCACACACGCCCACCACGGAAATGAAACTCTGTCCCCCACAAAGTGAGTTTACCGGTCATTGTTGCGTTGCTCTTCTCAAGTTAACCTGCCATTTCAATTGTTTGCACCGCAACTACTGACTGCTGCAGCGCACTTTTGTTCCGCTCGTCAGCAGTTTCAACTAAACAACTGAAATCTGAAACAGGTGAGCGCCGGCCACCATCCTTATTACACAAGGGTCACTAAAATGTTGTTCTGTTAGCTTTGTAATAAGCAATCGGTGTTAATGAACAGTGAAGAGCTACAGGGTGGGTGCTATTAATGGGATACATTTCTAATACAACGAAAAAATACTAAGGCTAACACATTACCAAAATATTTAAGTATATCACTAAGGTTCATTTTTTGAATATCATATTCCTAAGATGGTTACCACCTTGATGAGATGAGAACAGCCCTGGGCTTTTATAGGCATATTAAAACGGTTATGGCCCAAGGTTATCGGAAGATCGACACCGGGCGGTCGGAGTAAACAATAAAGCCTCACGTTTGGGAAACAAACTTAAAGTAGTGGTATTGTTTACGTAAATTATTTATTTAGCTCCATGTATGGACGTTAATTTGAAGAAGATTGTTTGTTACGTAATATGCTGTTACGTATCAGAAGCCGATTTTAAGATGTATTTTTGTTGTTACGATCCAAGTTTAAAAAATATTACATTAACTTTGTTATTAAACTGGTTCTAGAGATATTATTTATGTTTGTTTTTGCCTCAGCTGCGTCAGTATTACTTTAGAGGCATGTTTCTTTTAATCAGGACGTAGTGCGACAAGAATGTAGGCTTACACAGATTTTAAGTTTAAATTCACTTCTTTTTATTAATCCTTGACACAAATTAAATAGCACCACTGATATTAAGAACTGTGAGATTCTTTTACTTACACTTTGTTAACGCGTATACATAATTTTTCGTTTCACACGAATACGTAAATATTTCTTTAGAGAACACATCTTCCATCCGGTCACTACCAAGGTCTGTCAGGAACTTAACATATTTCAACCGTCCAAAGCCGTAAACTTTTGTATTTCAAATCTCTGATTGGCTAATCCTAGTCCAATAGAATACCTGCATTTTACTAAATCTTTTTCTGGCTGTTAATTGGCTATTTTTAAACTGTCACAACATTTACATTATCGTTGCTCTAATTATGACTAGTAGCATTTAAACTCTCAAACTCATTATTGCCTCAAGGTTACCTCATTGTTACCTCAATGTTAGCAACTTTTAATCTATTATTCTCACAGCTCCTACATTATTAAATTACGTAATGAATTCACATAACATTATTGAACATATTTACAATAATATAAACATATACAATGATTGTTACATACATTTTACAAATTGGTACATACATATTGCTACAAGGGGGCTGTTATTGAATATACATATTATATAATTTAATTGAAAATTATTCAAGTGTTAAAAATACTGCCCCAACAAAGACAACAGCCAGTATAAACACCGGGCGCGCTATCAGCAGATAAACAGAACCATCTGGAAGCTTCTTCTACCAGAAAGTGTGTCGAAATAGTTCTAGAAAGTTGGAGAATTTTTTTGAAATATTTCACTGACCATATAAACGAGCGCTCTCATTGCGAGGCGAGGAGTCGGTCGAGGCGCCCTTATGGTGCGACATCACGTGCAGTTCTCCGAGCGAGCAGATGACGGCTTGGGTGACGTGCAGCGAGTGTGTGGAGGTCTTGTGTTCGACTCCCGAGAGAAGTCAACTATCCGGCATGAGGAAGCTACGTCAAAAAGAAGATAATTCAACTAGTTTCCTTAGTGAAGTTGAACAACATGAAAACGAAACAATGACAAATAAGAACTTAAAACAGTGAGAGTAAGAACTAAGAAAAGTGACAGTTGAAATACTGGACAATGTCACTATATTGCCCATAACGTAGCACGATGTTTTCTGTCAGCTCATCAACACTATGGGGTCTTGAATTAAATTCAGTTTTATTTATGGATGCTCTTTAATTGCTGTGGTCCTAAGCGTCCCAGTCTATATTGGGCGTCAATGACTGATAATTTTGCTCAGAGGCCTCTTTATCAGCTTTATGTTCTTGTATATACCGTAAACCTACGACAAGGGACCACCGGCTTTACTTCCCTTCCGAAGAAAGCCATGCTAAGGATTTTTACGCCCGAAAAAATCCATCGCCCTCCGCCGGGTTTGACCCCGCGACCTCGGGAACTAGTGGCTAGCATGTCAACCGCTATACCACGGAGGCCGACGTATGACGTCTTGTCATGTAAGCCCACAGGAAGTAGTCGGGTGGGGCCAGATCCGCAATGGATATCGCCGAAACTGGAAATGAGACATCCAGGGAATTGTTGTCGAATGGTTCTCGTTGGCAGTAATCGTGTATGACTAGTAGCACCATCGTGTTGCATCCACGTATCTCTAATAACGAGCTGTCTCATTTCAAGAATGAAGAAGGTTAGTCCTGTAGGACTCGTGGCAGTGACAATCCTTCGACAGCGATTCCCGTTTTCTCTTGGAGATGTTGTGTTAAACGGAGTTTATTGGTTATATATTTAAGAATGATTACTATAAGTGATGCCCAAAGTTATATATTCATATGTGAATAGTCTAGAACTGTGCACGTAAAACAGAACGCCACTGCGCGAAAAGGTAAACAAATGCGCACACCTCTTTGGCATAGATGTATATTCCACCTATAAAGGCCAGTAGAATGCCTCCTAAAGCTGCGGTGATGGTATAAATGGAAGCAAGTGTACATGGTAAATAATGGTATATCGGAACAAGTAAAAGTTCAGACATATCCTACATTCATTTTTCATGTTTCTGGCTACTTTTATTTGTTTCTATAGAGTTAGGGATAATATTATTTTTAATAAAGTCAACTTAAAAATTCAATGCCACAACCGGGATTTGAACATGATTCTCCCGCGGTTGATCTAACCATTGAGCTACTTTGACAACATTCCGGTGGAAATTGTATTCCCCAATTGGCTCAAGTTGTTTCTCAGACAGACCCCCAAGGCATCTCACTCGAGATGGCAATGTCAGTGGCGACCTGCAATTGCAAGTGTTTATGGGTTTATTAAGGTTTTAATTTATTATTATGGCTATTATAATATATAGGCGGCGCCGTGCCCGAGTGGTTAGACCGCTCGCCTCCCACCGAGGTAGCCCGGGTTCAATCCCAGGGACGTGCATGTGGGATTTGTGGTCTGGACGAGTTTTCTCCGGTTTCCCCCGCCATCCATTCCACCAACTGCTCCATCATCACCTTTCCTTTCATCCATTTCACCAACATTTCGTTTCATCTACTTCCTTCATCCCATACCAGGCGTCGGGCTGATCCCCCATCCTGGATGTTCTGTCTGATCCATGAGTGTCTGCTCCTCGACGGGCCTCTGACCCCAGGCACCCGCCTGTAAGTCCTGGGGGCGTAAGTCCTACATAAGAGGAGGGTAAACAGATAATGAATGAATGAATTTTACAATATATAATTATTTGAAATTAATTATACTATTAAAAACTTGCCAAGACCAGGCTAAGGTCTGTAAAAGGTATAATTAATTTCAATTAGTTATATAATAATAGTAATAATACTAAATGATATTATTAGTTTGTATTTTGTGTTTCGGCGTATACTTAATGCTCATTGGGTTATTTTTAGCTGAACATTTTTGTTTATTTTTGTAGATAGCTTGACTAAATGTGTGTTTAGGCGACCTAAAAGACGTCATTTCGTCAGGAATCTTCATGGCTTATAACCATCTAATAACACCGTTACGTTTGCAGAAAGTAAATTGTTGTTGAATTGCCTGTTATGGACCACTGAATTCTTTTTATGCAAACTCAAAAATTACCTGAACGTTGCAGTTACCTCCTTTTTATTTATAAGGTCAGTTGAACAAAAGCAGAACCTTTACTTGCATAGAAATCTGTATGGAGTGATGCAAGCTGCGTGCTGAATCAACAGTTGTCAGAAAATGTCACAGCGAATGTTTTTTTTTTCTGTGCGTTGCCAGGAACCAACAGGAAACCCTTACCAGAGACAGAACGGGCACATCGCCTGCTCTATAAATAGCCATTCATTATAACGTAATACGCATGTGGACGCCTCAAAAGTTGAGAAACGAGACAAGAAGAGTATAGACTCGCGTGTAACAAATGGGTTACATTTGTCAAGTGGCGCACGTGCAAAATCACACACTGGAACAAAAACCAACCGTCGCGTCGCGACCTTAACTCCAGGTATTTTGTCTCGTTTTTAAAATCCGTAACCTGTTGGCCTTGTAACGTTTGTAAATTAGATTATAAGTTGTTCAGACGCTGAATTGGTATGTGAATCCGACGTAGTGAGAAAATGTTCCCACAGTCGCTACAAAAACATTTATTTGACCTATATTGTACATATTTTGTGTAATATTATTTTGGGCATCTCTTATAGGGGGCGCAATTCTAAATTAAGTCACTAAATATATAACGAAAGAAATCACCAGATAACCTATTTACAAAAGACGGTCTTGGCTAGTGTTATGAGTCATTGTCATGTCATATATTCTAGTCAGTAATATAGTTTTCTTCGGTGCTAAGGTTTGGTCATCACCTTGTTTCTCCGCCATAATCACTCATTACCTATAACCTGAAAGCACCTTAAGTGTTAAATTAAGCACTAAACCGTGCTATGAACTTAATATATATAACATACGTATGTTATTAAACGTTACAAATTACTGTACTGTAATAGTATGAAGAACAAGTTATAGTTATGTTTTAATAGGATTTCGGCGTGCTTACTGAAATTGTTATTTTGCTTCACGTATGAAAAATCAGTTTCAAGATGTATTATATTTCGCCTGTTGGGGAGCCGAACTTGAAGTAGTTGCAACCGCACGTATGGTAAAAAGTTTCCGGTAGCCTTCGCCCCAAATGCACTTTCTGGTGGCCTTTGCCCCAAATTTAAAAATATTAACTTTATGATTTGACTGTTTCTTTAAATATTATATATTTATGTTTGCCTCGGCTGCGTCAGTATTATTGTTAGTCATGTTTCTCTTAACAGGGTTGTGATGCGGCTGAAGAATGTAGGCTTACACAGATTATAATTTCTAATTCACTCCTTTTTTTATTAATTCTTGCACGATTTAAATGACACCACTGATATACAGAGCTGTGAGATTCTTTTGTTAATTACTTGCACATTTTAACACGTAAAACTATTTTCGTCTCTCATAAATACGTATAAAATTTCTTGAGGACACATCTCGCGTCCGGTTAGGAACACTTGTCTACAACCAACGCGTCCAGTTATGAGCGCTGTCTACAAGGAACTGACTGGATTTCTACCGCCTAAATTTGTAAATTTTTGTATTTCAAGTCTCAGATTTCCTATTCCTACTCCAATAGAATACTTTCATTAAACTTAAGCTTTTTTCTGGTTGTTGATTGGCTATTTTATAAACTGTCATAAAAATTGCATTATTGCCTCAAAGTTACCTCATTGTTAGCAACCTTTAACCTATTCTACAGCCCCTACCTTATTAAATTACGTAATACATTCACATAACATTATTGAACATGGATACAATAATATAAACATATACAATGACTGTTACATACATTTTTATGTATTATTACATACACATATTGCTTTAAGGCGTGCTGTTATTGAATATATATATTACATAATTAGACTGAAATCATCTACGTGTTAAAAATACTGCCTCATTACTTAAAACAAAACAATTAAATTTCTTGGTTTGCTTCTAAACAGTTCATTTTCCTCTAAAAGTAAACCCCATACAAACAGAAAACGCTTACATAACAAAAACTGATGTGATACATTCACATCAGATTATTAGCGGGTATACATACCAGTCTTGAAGCATATTTTTTCTGTCTACTACGTTTTAATCCAAATAAACCTTTACAGAAACAGCTACATTACACATTTCGTTATAGAGAACAGCGATAGTCAAATGTTTAACAACTGAACGCTATATGCTGGCCTTAAAATTCCATACTGTTTCCATGACATCGTGAGAAACAGCTGAATATTGACAGGACTTTAGAAGTATGGCTAAGTATTGAACAATTCGAACCATTAATAACGAGTATGTCGGAAATTGCTGATGATACAAAAAACGTTATTTGAAATAAATTGTGTGTTTTAAAATCTGTTGTGTAGTACGATTTCGTTTATTGCTTAACGATTATCGGTTATACAGGATTACACAAAGTTGTTTCCGAATGAAAAGGATTTCATAGACTATTCCTAGAAAATTATAGATATACATTTTATTTGTCATATAAATATATTAAATAAATAGTATTTTAATGAAAATCTTTAGAACTATTTTTTCCACAATAAAAGCTCCCTGTCGCACCTTTGGAAGGAACTTAAATACCAAGTTTGGTTTTGATCCGACTTTTCGTTTTGAATTGTGTTGCTCATAGAAACGCACACCCGCGGACTTTTTGTTTTAATAAAAATTATTTTTGTTTATTCAGGTTCCTCAAAACATGTGTCGGTGAAATCTCAATATCGAATTTTTGGGGGTAATGCAATACCTGCTCTACTACCAGGTACGTGGTAGAAAAAGTAAAAATTGCAAACAAAAATCACATTTCTGGATAACCGTAAAGGTAAACACATAGTAATTAATAATAACCTAACCAAATAATATATAATTATACAAATTCAACGCTAGTATAATTAGCCCAATTAATGTAACTAATCCAATTTATATAGTAGTATAATTAATATTATAATCAATTGGCGAATAAATTGGTCACCAAATATAACTAACCTTCCCAGTGTATGTAACAGGTGGTATATGCGGGGAATTTGCCTGTTATGAATGAAATCTAACAAACACGTATACTACTAGATACTAAGATTATCTCATAATGCTGGAAAAATGTAAAAATCACACTTTAGGAATCTGAATATTGTAAATTCTATACGGTTTACCAATTATACAAAAGTCATTCAGAATAAAAAGGATGAAGGCTATTTGCAGAAAATTGAAGATAATACATTTTTTGGTCATAGAACTACGTATCTTACACGTTAAATCAAAATCGCGAGGAAAAATAAAAAATAAGAATATTTTACGCTGAAGTTACATACGAAGTTCGGAATCTATCCTTTTCGTTTTTTGAAGTATGCTGGGTTAAGCGGACCTAAAACATATATCCTTATTGAAATCTGGATTTCATATTTAAAGTGAACTATTTCTGCATCTGCTATAAGAAACAGACTATAAGGTAGTATATCAGAGAAATAAATTTACATAGTTGACTGAAATTTTGTATATCTACCACGTAATAGTAGATAAAAGATATATTGCACCCAAAATTCGATATCGAAATTTCAGTTGAAATACATGTTTGTAGGCTTCCTGAATAATAATAATAATAATAATAATAATAATAATAATAATAATAATAATAATAAACATTTAGAAAAAGGTATAGGTGCGCATGTGAACTTGGTATTTAGGTTCGGTCAAACGTTACAAGAAAATCCCCAACCACAAACTACCCTTTCCATAGAAAAAATTTGGTTTTCTTTTATTTCTTCATGAATGGCTGTAGTGATGTTGATCAAACTGCTATACATTTAAGATATTTATATGTAAAATAAAATGTAGGTATCTTGGATTTTCTGGGAATAGCATTCGGAAGGAAGTTTGTATAATTTTGTTAAACTGGCAGAGATAAACAAAGGCTTGCTTCACAGAAAATGTGAATCTTGTAAAACACAATTTAATACATATAACTTTTTTGTGGCAATACCCATTCCCGAGATATCCGTCGCTATTGGTTTAAAGTTTTCAATACTTTTTTCAAATCCTTTTTTATCTACTCCTATCAGATGTTTCTCTCGATGCCTTGGAAACATCTAATTTCAAGGCCAGTATATAGCGGGCATCTTTTTAACATTTGACTCTCACCATCTCCATTTTACATTCGCTTCTATTTATAGTGTCATCGCATCGTCGAGCGGTATTTTACCAACCTTTTCATAACAAGCAGTGGTGTGTGTTAACTCTAGCTCACGCGATGTATGCAAATATTTCAGAAGTGCGCCGCGGAAGAATTACCAATTTGTCACTTGAAGACATTGTTAAGGCAATGCAATGCACACTCGCATGGGCAGATTATTAAAATAATGTCTACCGGATATGTCCACTTTGACAGTAAAAAATATAATTTACTTGTCTTACATTGTAGTTTCATTAAAAATAATGCTTACCGAAAAATTGTGCAAAACAGGTTTTGTTTAGTAGATTTAGATTGAACAAATGATTTCAACAATTTTAGTAAATGCGTCTTCTTTGAGAGCAAAAATATAATGTATTCCAATTACAATATGTTGTCATAAAAATATTCTTGCGGAGATATTTAAACATTGTTATTATGAGATGACGAGTAAAGCTATTGATCAAAGTTGTATATTCATATGTGAATAATCTAGAATTGTGCACGTAAAACAGGACACCACTGCATGCGCCAAAAGGTAAACAGATATGCACACCTCCTCCTTGCTATACATACTCCACCTGTGAAGGCCAGTTGAATGCCACCTGAAGCTGCGGTGACCGCATAAATTGGAGCGAGTGTACATCTAACGAAATGTGTAATGGAGCTATTTCTGGAAACGTTTATCTGGATTAACATGAAGTAGAAAGAAGAACGAGCTTTTGCAATATTAGTTTCTAGAAGTTGTATAAATATAAACGATTGTGGGTAAAGAAAGTCTGTAAGCGAAACACGTTAGCTTACTTAATAGCTTACGAATTAAGTTTTGTGGAAAGAGGCCCTATAATATACCTTGTTGATGGCAATCTATGGTAACTAACTTAAGACCCTCGTACCTTATGAAAAACCACGCCTCCACCAGTAGTCATGTTCTATCTGGCAGCCTTTAGTTTAAGCAGCACAGCTTACACTGAGCAAACGGCTACGAAATACAGGGGTGTCCAGCTTATTCCATTCCTCCTCGCAGCTTTCCAGACACCATCCAAAGTTCGCGGCCGTCTCCTTCCAAGGGCTCTTTTCAGTAACCCAAATGCACAAACCTCCATCATTGATGTATTAGATGACCTAACACGGATGTCGCTGAAAGGTATGGAATGTATTACCATTTCTCTCTCTATGTTCTCCAAAAATTTGTAGGTTGAAACAGACGTATTGCTTGATGCCTTATCCTGATACAACCCAACTTCATTTACATCTGCTCCATAGAGAGCATGGAGTTTTGTATGGAAAATTGGTATCATGACGTTAGTCTGATAATATGCCAAGTTGATTTTAACGTTTTTATGTACACGACGAATGGTTAATTTGTCATTATAACTCGACCTTACTATTCCTTAAATCATTGGGGAAAGCCTCGTTAGTTTCCTTATACCAAATTTCAATTTTTTCTCCTTTTAGTCGGCAATATATAGCCCAGGGTTTGTTGCAGTCAGTTAGATAAACAATTGCCTCATCTAAAAACACAACAAACATCCACTTTTCACCAGCTAGGTATCTTTCACACAGCTTTCCACTGTTAGTGGCGCGTTCTGCAATGTATTTAGGCAACAGCTTATATCCCCGGCTGTTATGGTACTTTTCTAGAATCAAATTCTGGTTGATTATGATATTTATATTAGTAGCAGAGATCCGCAATTGCAGAGCAATGGCCCTCTGAGTTGCAGAATTTGGTCCAGAGGCATGGGCCTTCATCTTCCAAGTTATCTCCAGGATGCAACTGGTGGCCGATCGTGGATTTCCCTGTTTCTTGCTCTTTGGAAAAGTTCCTGATGTGGCCTTACCTTTCTTTGTTGAGTGCACATGAGATCGCTTTCTTGGATATGGTAAAACCACGCCTCTTGTACTGCTTAATAATCTTGAAATACAAGTATTTTGGATCGGAAAGGGCAATAATCTATTCTTATCCGAATGGTACTACTTTTAACGCCGTTTGATGCAGCAAGAACAAGAGCACACAACTGAGCAAACACTCATACTGCTGAACTTTCATTCGGTTCCATATGTTTCAACGCGCACCTATTGTAGTCGTCTGATATGAGGCAGTATTTTTAACACTTAAATGACTTCAGTCACATTATATAATAACAAGGAATATGTGTATATAACAAGATATAAAAAGGGTATTACAGTCATTGTATATGTTTATATTATTCTATACATGTAATAATGTTATCTGAATGTATTACGTAATTTAATAATGTAGGAGCTGTGAGAATAATAGGTTAAAAGTTGCTAACAATGAGGTAACTTTGAGGCAATAATGAGTAAGAAATTGTAATAATGCTACTAGTCATTCTTGGAGCAACAATAATGTAATTTTTGTGACAGTTTATAAAATAGCCATTCAACAACCAGAAAAAAGTTTATGTAAAATAAAAGTTTTCTGTTGGATTAGGAATAGCCAATCAGAGACTCGAAATACAGAAGTTTACAAATTTAGGTGGTATAGAGCAAGTCAGTTGGTTGTAGATAGTGTTCCTAACCGGACGCGAGACACGTCCTCGAGAAATTTAATACGCATTCGTGTGAGACGAAAATAGTTTACGTGTTAAAAACCGCAAGTAATTAATAAAAGAATCTCACAGCTCTTTATATCAGTGAAGTGTTATTTAAATTGTGTCAAGGATTAATAAATGTAGTAACTAAAACTTATAATTCTGTAAGCCTACATTCTTTAGCCGCACCACGCCTTGCTAAGACATCCATGTCTCTAACAATAATACTGACGCAGCCGAGATAAACATAAATATATAACATTTAAAGAAACCGTCAAATTACAAAGTTAATATTTTTAAATTTGGGGCGAAGTCTACCGGAAACTTATTTACCATATGTGCAGTTGCAACTACTTCAAGTTCGGCTCCCCAACAGTTGAACTACAATACAACCCCTCAAATTGACTTTCCATACGTGAAGCAACAACCTACTTAAAATTGGCTCCCAAAATGTGGGGCAAATAACAATACAACAACCAAACTTTCTTCAGATATTTTTACCATAAATCGTGAACAACCCTCCATATTTTTGTCAACGATTTTTGAATGACAAAGAAAAGTGTTTTGGTCTTCAGTTTTTATACATCCTGTTTGTGATATCGACAAGAAAGGAATCTCCATCAAAAGCCACAAAAAATTTTAAACACACCTAAAGGCAGGGAGACCGGCCACAAGAAGAAGCAAGCATCGTGAAACAAAGGAAAGAAACCGCTAAAAAGGAAGAGCTGGCAGAGAGATAAAGAGTAATGGAAATTAATGATGCATAAGGTGAAAGTAAGAAGCAGAGATAAAGGAATTAATGATGCGATGGCTATACCACTAGCGTATGTATGTATATCTCCAAGTGGCATTTCCCTCCTTCAACAGTGTAATTAAACTAATGTGCTAGCTTTAAGGAGCACTTAAATGCTCTCTCTGTGAGAGATTGGAGAAAGGAGGAAGTGTACCTCGCTATTTCCAGTTTGTGTCTCCAACCATGATATTGCACAGTGTCACGAGTATATTACTCTACCCGGTTTGTCAGTAAGTATAGAGTGAAGTCACTTCGCTCTGCGGTAGCCTAGCCCATGTTGCCATTCACGGTGAAATAGCCTTGTGTGTACAGTCGATCGAACCTTATAAACGAACTTGATGTGGACGAAAGACTCTTATAGAAAGAGTGGCCTAAAATACAATCTCTAACATAGCAAACGTTGATTTCAAATCCAATCACATGGCAGTTACCCTTTTGTATTTGCAGATGTTTAATAACTCGACTTGGTTTGATTAGGTTTTACTTTTGATTATGTCTTTTTACATGATTAATTTTATAATGGCGCTCACATTATCTGTTCACACTACAATGAAGAAAGTTTGTTTCACGTATGGAAAGCCAATTTGATGAAGTTTGTATTGAAAGAGTTGTATTATATTTCAACTGTTGGGGAGCCGAACTTGGAGTAGTATACAACCGGAAGTATGGTACAAAGTTTCCCGTAGCCTTCACCCAAATGTAGGGGAACGGCGGATAGTATGGGCCCCTTAAGGAAAAAGGTGTATAACATTTATACGTTTGCTTAAAAATAAGTCATAGCTATATAAAATCTTTCTTTAAACACTTTTTTACAAATATGGTTTGAAAAAATTAAACCCAAGGCAAACACACACATACACTAAGGGTTTAAAGAAGTCTTATATTTGGAGATAGCGGAAAAAAGGTCGGGTAGTATGGGCCATATAAAGAATACGGGATTTTAAATTAAATAACACAAGTTTGCGGCATAATAACATACATAATGTTTATTTATCAACGTATAATATGATTTAAAATAAAAAAGTGAAAATTAAAGGCACAAAAGTTTTTTTATAAGTGTTTACAAAAATGCAATGTATGTTTTTGTGAACAAAAATGACTTTTAAAATGAAATTATAACCTTCATGAAAAAAGAAGAATAAGGTTTTAACTAGGCTTCATCAGCGGCTATTGTTTATACAGTAATCACAATAATAATACAAAGCATCTTCAATTACAGCACAAAGTTCATGAACCCACCCCTCACATGCTTTGCACTGGATCCAGTTTTCTACAAAACTTTCACCACACACAATGCATTCCACATTGTCACATGTTGCATCTTCTGTGGATGTACCTGGCTTTGGATTTTTATAATCTTTGTTCTTGATTGTCTTTTCCTTATTTCCTTCCAGTTTGGTTTTTTTCTCAATTTTGATTTCAGGCCTAACTCTGTCTAACCTCTCCTGTTGTTTTTCAAATTTTAACTGTCTTCTAAACTCTTTTGCAGCTTCTTTTTCAAGCTCCTTATTTTTCTTTTCAATCAAATGTTCTTTAATGGGTGTTGAGGTAAGTATTTCACTTCTCTCTACTTTTCTTTTTCGGCTTGTTAACCTCTTTTCTGCACAGGAGGGCAAAGGAGATATCTTTTTCAAAACGCTGGAAAAGCTAGGTTGTGAAGATTCAGCAAGTTCTGTAGTGGGTGGAATAGGTGTTGGATCAGTTGAAGGGGCGGTTCCCGAAGTAGTGGCAGCAGCATCAGCAGTGGTCTCAATGGTTGATGGATGTTCTATATTGGTAAGGGCACTGCCCATAAAATCCAAATCAGTGAAAATGTGTGGATCAAATGGGTAGATTCCTGTGCATTTGAAGCCGCTTTCCGCTATATCTAGGCGACACACTTGCTTGTAGGCATCTGCAACTAGGCTTGCGATGTCGTAGTCATTGATTCTAGCCCCAGGGTTTGACCTCATTCACAAACTGCAAGCATGATTGTAGCAGTTTTTGAAAGGTTTCATAAAGGAGCGGTCAAGAGGCTGCAGTTTGTGTGTCGTATGGGGTGGGAAAGATAGCATGTGGATATGGTTTGTTCGAGCATAGGAAATGACATCAAGCTCCTTGTGCGTTCCATGACCGTCGACGATGAGCAAAACAGGGTCTTCTGCACTAGGTTTTGTAAAGGTCACGAAGTGCTGGAGCCATTTAAGGAAAGCCTCAGTTGTCATCCATCCATTAGGAGTTGGGAAGGCACAACTCTCAGCAGGTGCACCTATCATTAGGCGGTCGTTCATCCTTTTCCTGGGGAAAATGAAAAGTGGAGGAATAAACTGTCCGGCCGCACTCATGCAGAACATTAGAGTGACATTACGGCCCCTTTCTCCTGATGTCATTTTTCCAACTTGGCGCTTCCCTTTCACTGTTATAACCTTGTCATTTTCATGTACGCAAGAAATTCCTGTTTCGTCACCGTTAAAAATCTTAGATGGACGAAAGGAGTGCTTGTCAAGCAATACTTTTAGTTGGTTAAAAACCCTTTCAACCTGTGGTTCATTAAACCCGACACAACGCATCAAACTTGTAGATTGAGGTTTCCTGTAACTTAGTTCTGGGTGCCTCTTCATAAAACTTGCATAAAAATCCTTTCCTGCAGTTTTCTTTTCTTTATTGAACCTGTGAGGCAGTTTTAAATTTTCTGCCAAATCATAGGTTAACTTTAAGAACTCGGGTTTTGCTAGGGGAAACAATCTCGAGGCCAAATCTCTCATGTGCTCTACTAAAACTGATTCTAACTCTTCTTCAAACGTTGGTTTGAAAAAGCCCATTTGGGGTTTCATGATGGTTTGCTGGTTTGCTAAAACAGATTTTATTTTTCTTTGCAGTGTAGTTCTTGGAATATTAAAATGATCGGCCGCAGCTCTTGTAGTCATTTGACTCTCTAAGACGCATGAAACCGCCTGTTTCATGGCTTCCTCTTTCCATTCCCCACGACCTTCGCCCTCAGCCTTCTTCTTGAATTTCGGCATCGTGTCCTAAAAGTAAAAAATTACAATTTGCTTACACGGCCCATACCACCCGATTTTGGTATGGCCCATACTACCCGACCGACATTGAACACTTAATCATGGCGGTAACAGGAATCGGCTTGAGCAACCGGAATTTCATTATTGCAGTAAAATCTACATTAATCTAGCCAAATGTTAATACTAGTTTGATAACTTTACTCCTTACCTTTAACAGTAAAGGATGATAACGGAAGTTGCGTGTAACAACAACTTGAGCACACGAAAACAAAGAAAAGTATATAGCAATCAACACAAAGCACCTACGTCATCCAAGTTCTATCACAAAATGGAGTGATGAAGAGCCGCAACCTAGGCAGTATATGTGCCTGCTACCTAGCGGCATATCTGAAAAACACTAAGTGGCCCATAGTATCCGCCGGCCCATACTATCCGCCTTTCCCCTACTTTCCGGTGGCCTTTGCCCCAAATGTTTAAAAATATTAACTTTACAATTTTGACAGTTTCTTTTAAATATTATATATTTATGTTCGTCTCGGCTGCATCAGTATTTATTTTTAGACATGAATGTCTTAGCAGGGCGTGATGCGGCTGAAGAATGTAGGCTTACACAGATTATAATTTTTTAATTCACTCCTGTTTATTATTTTTAACACAATTTTAATAACACTTCACTGATATAGAGAGCTGTGAGATTCTTTTGTTAATTACTTGCACTTTTTAACACGTAAACTATTTTTGTCTCACACAAAATACATATAAAATTTCTCGAGGACACATCTCGCGTCAGGAACACTGTCTTCAAACAACGCGTCCAGTTAAGAGCACTGTCTTTCTACAAGCAACTGATTTGATTTCTACTGCCTAAAGTTGTAAATTTCTTTATTTTAAGTCTCTGATTGGCTATTCCTAATCCAATAGAATAATTTTATTTACCTAAAGCTTTTTCTGGTTGATTGGCTGTTTTATAAACTATCACAAATATCACATTATTGTTACTCCAAGAATCACAAGTAGTATTGTTAAACTTTCTTACTCATTATTGAATCAAGGTTACCTCATTGTTAGCAAGTTTTAACCTATTATTCTCACTTGCATAATACTTAAGTTAACATTATTGAACATACATATATAATATAAACATTGTGGTGGTATACTTTATAAAGTTATATTTATTTATTTGTTGAGCCCCACGTTTGGGAGCCAATTTGCGACGGTATTACTTATAATGTTGTTTGTGTATTTGTGTTTACTCCTCGTGGTGAAGCCATTTTGTGACGTGATTCTTTGTTAGGTTTGTTAGCTCCATCTGGTGTTAGTAATTTGCGGAAGTATTAGTGTTTGTTTGAAAGAATGCTACTGTTATTTTATTTCATTTTGGTTCACTGTCCTCCGGCTAGCTATGATCTGTTTGGTCGAGCACTTCTCTTTATACAGGTTGTGTAAACGGAAAGGAGTCATTTATCCAAAGATAACACTGATGAAAGAATTTGTTTTACACTTTTATTGTCGAACACATTCACTATCACATTTACACATTGATCTTGCAACTCGCCAAACTGAAACTGTTATAATAACTTCATTACTGATCACTCTTAATTCGCGTACTTCAACTTTTTGTATAATTAACTTTACAACACTTGAGATTTTTCATAACTCTGCTACGCGTAACCTGCGAATCGATAACCGACGTGTACTGTACAAATATTTCTGCTGGACTGAAGGCGACGTGTAACGTACAAATGTTTTCGACCAACTGACGGACTGAAGGACTTTACCTCTAACGTAGCCCTTTTTATACTCCTACACCCCGATATGCCTAAAGATTATAACTGAACTGCTATTGGCTAATAAAACGCGCCAACATTAGCGTCTATTTTTATATCCAATGAAAATTATGAATACATATGCTCTAGGGAAAATGTTCCAGCAAATTCTAAAGAAAAACGCGCCAATATTACGTAACTTCCTCGTCTCTAATAATGATAAACAGCTCACCCCCTCGCTGCATTATTGCACGCTATTATTGTCAGTTTCAGTAAGGCCTTATAAACTTACTTCTCAACAATAATTACAATCAACAAACATCTTAAATCAATGACACACAAAAAAGCATATTCATACTATAACAATTCTTTACATTTAAATAATTTGTGATACAAATTACTGCATCAACATTTACAATGACTGTAATATACACTTTTTATATATTGTTACATACAGATATTTCTTTAAGGCGGGCTGTTATTGAATTTATATATTATATAATTAGACTGACATAATTTGAGCATTAAAAACACTGGATCAACAAATAATCATACTTCAATTTATCACAATTCAGTACTCTGCTTTCTAAAAAGTTATTCTTTGATCTATTATAATACACATAAAGGTTAAATACAGGAAATTATGAATTCAGAAGAAACTGAAATGGAAGTGAAACCGCAGAAGTAGCAGTACTTACCCACAAAAAACCCAGAAAGTAAATAAAATTTAGTATTTAATCGCTTCATTGAGTGGTATAAGGTAAAACGTGGTGAAAATAATTTCACTGAAAATGACTACTAACGAATCAACAAAACATCTGACATCTGGCTTTTTTAACATAATTTGTCTTGTTTCAAGAATGCGTCCTAAACGTGAAATCTGTGAGGTTAAATAATCAGTGTAATATTATTGATATTTTACAAATTCGAGCGCTGTCTGAAAAACAGGATATGCCAAAAGTGTTATGGTTTTATTTTACTTGTAGGACTGTAAAATAAAACTTTATTTTTACCCCTTGTATCATAATCTACTATTATCTTTCCGCGTAAGCCTCGTGTCCGTATCAACTATGAGGAAGAAACATAAGCAAACAAATGCCACCTGGATTCATGTCTTGTGTTTGAAACGCAACACAACTATATATGAGGAGCATTCAAATGAAACCTGGTCAGTACGTCTAACTTTGCGCTACACGTAAGTGGCACCACGTAACTGTGTGTATGGTGGGACCATCTATTGGTAGAGTGACTGCAGCGTGCGCAACGTTTGACGTTGCATAGCGACAGTGTGGTTTCACGCCGAAGAGAAGGTGGTCACACAAGTTATCGTCCACTACTGAATATGAAGGCGAGTAAGCAGGAACAACGAGGAGTGATTCGATTTTTAGCGGCGGAGAGAGTTGGAGGCCATGAAATGTATCGACGGATGAAGGCTGTGTACGGTGAGTATAGTCTATGTCGTTCAAGTGTGGTGGAACGGCGCAAAAGATTCCTTGAGGGGCGCGAGTTACTGGTAGACGATGCTCGTCCTGGACAGGCTCTCGTGTCATCACGCCTGAAATGGTTGCTGAAGTGAATGCTTTAGTCTTGGGCAACCGCAGAATCACCGTGGACGAGATCCACCGGTTACTGGGTATTAGCGTGGACACCATTCACACCATAATGCATCAACACCTGAAATTTCGAAAAGTTTGCGCTCAGAGGGTTCCCCACCAACTGACCGCCGAATGGCGCTGTATTTGAGTCATCTACAACGTTTTCATGAGGAGGAATACGGCCTTCTGTCGGATATTGTCACCGGTGACGAAACATGGTGTCACTATTTGGAACCGGAAAGCAAGCGTCAGAGCAAGCAGTGGAAACATGCGACTTCACCACCTCCAAAGAAATCAATGACCGTGCACAACAGTTCTGGTAAGGTCATGATGTGCTTTTTTGACCACAAGGGTCAACTGCTTGTCGAGTTCCTGGAACGGGGAACCACCATCAATGCCCAGCGTTATCAAGCCACTTTACAGAACCTTAGACGAGCCATCAAGTCGAAACGCCCGGGCATGTTGTCCAATGGTGTTATTCTCCTGCATGATAATGCCCGCCCACACACTGTCAATACGGTGAAGACGACATTGCAGCAGTTTCGATGGGAAGCGCTGGAACATCCACCGCACAGTCCAGACTGTTCACTGTGTGACTCATGTTTATGGACCTCTAAAACAAGCTATTCGCGGACATCGATTTACAACGGACGACGAAGTGTGTGAATGGGTCCAGGCCTGGATCCGACAGCTTCTTCAAAGATGGAATCGACCGGCTAGTGTCGCAATGGAATAAATGTGCCAAGAATTTTGGCGACTGTTTTTGAGTTAATAAAATCGTTACCTTTACTTTACACAAGTGACCGGGTTTCATTTGAATGACCCTTATAGTATTGGATGAAGATGTGTAGGGCTGAAGTGGGGTCTGAGGCCTAAAGTGGTCTAATGGCTACACACCTCAGTTATAAGAATGTCAATAGCTTATGCAACGCTGGTTTGGTGGCCTGCCTCTCATGTGAAAGTTGTTACTGCCAAGCTGGGTTCACTGCAGATTGTGGTGTATGATGGCAACAAGGCCGGTGCGGATGACTTAAGTCCTCCTTAGAGATCTTGAAGGAGATAGCCAGGATGAGTGCGCACTGCCTCTGGACTGTAAGGGGGTGATGTTTTACGCTACCCCTTAAAGGGCACTCACTGATCCTCTCTGGATTACACGAGAAGTGACCTGTAATCTTGATAATAGGGGATTTGATGGGGACTAGGTATAATCTAGTCCATCCTACAAAGTGGTAATACTCTCCAGTGAGGAGTGGGACCTAGAGACCGGGTTTCTCACGAAGGCAGGGACTGGACGTGGTTCACGGAAGTTCCTGTGTTGGGGCAGGACGGGGACTGGGGCCTGGGGTCCTAGAACCAGGCTTGTCATTCCCTTTGGTTTTCCAGGCTGAGGTTTTAATCTGTTCCATGCATATTTATACTATGCCATGCGGATGAGCAGATATGTACATCTCGGATAGTATGCCAGCTTTGAAAGCACTTAAGGCGGTTAAAACTAAATCCATATTTGTGTGACAATACCAGAGGAATGTTGGATTGAATCTGTACCAGCTGTCCGATTACACTTCCTTCGGTTCCTGGGCACGCTGTTATTAGAGGAAACGAGGTGGCAGATACATTTGCAAAAAGGGGATCGGGGCTCGATGCTATTGGGTCTGAGCCCTCCTACGGTGTGTTGACTAGAGCTGTCAAGTATGACATAACCCAGCGAGGGTTCATCTTGAAACTGGAGTAAACAAACCACTGCTATGCAGGTCCACGACCGGAAGATGAGCAAGTTTCTCCTGAATTTGACTAATCTCAGAGGAGTTGCGGACTATCTGACAAGCCACAACCTCTTACACAAGACCCTTTGTCGGAAATGTGTGAGGGACTTTGAGATCTTATAACATATACTATGTGAATGCTAAGGTTTTGCTGTGCATTGGTATGTAACCTTAGGATCCTTCTCTTTGGAGCTAGAGGAGTTATAATAATAATAATCCGTAATAATAAACACCGAAATAAAACTTGAGTTTGAAGTATTTGAATTGTTTCGTTATTTGCACCACGCTCTGGGCGTCAATTTGAAGTAGGTAATTGCTGATACGTATTGAAAGTCAGTTTGAAGAAGATGTATTAAAGAAGTTGTATTATATTTCAACTGTTGGGGAGCCGAACTTGAAATTCGTTGCAACCACACGTATAATATCCGGTTTGCGTTAGCCTTCGCCTCAAGTTTAAAAATATTAACTTTGTAATTTAACTGTATCTTTAGATATTTTTCTGTTTGCCTCGGCTGCGTCAGCATTTGTTAGAGACACGTTTCTCTTGGATGGGTTGTGGTGTGACAAGAATGTAGGCTTATACAGATTTTTAGTTTTAATTCACTCCTTTTTATTAATCCTTGACACAGATTAAATAGCACTTCACTGATTTCGAGAGCTGTGAGATTCTTTTATTTAATACTTGCACTTTTTAACACATAAACTATTTTCGTCTCCTACGAATACATATTCAATTTCTCGAGGACATATCTCGCGTCTGGTTATGAGCTCTGTTTGGAGGCAAGTGAACTGTTTTCCCACCGACTAAATTTGTAAATGTCTGTATTTCAAAGCTCTGATTGGCTAATCCTAGTCCAATAGAATACCTTCACTTAACTTAATATTTTTCTGGTTGTTGATTGCCTATTTTTACTTTCTCTACTACGTATAGTAAGTAGGGGAAGTATTGTATTCCACCCAAAAATTCGATACCGAGATTTCACCGGAAATACATGTTTTGAGACCCCCTGAATCCAAAAAAAAACATTTTTGGAAACATGTCCGTGTGTGTGACTGTGTGTCTGTCTGTCTGTGAACAGCGTAACTCAGAAACGAACAGTCGGATAAACACCAAACTTGGTATTTAGGTTCAGTATCTTCCAAGGATGCGACACGAAGGTTTTCAAGAAAATCCCCCCACCCAAGATTACCCTTTACATGGAAAATGTTTCGAAAATTTTAATTTTCTCAAAAATGGCTCTAACGATTTTGATTAAAATATCATATGTTTAAGATATTTTTATGACAAATAAAATATATATCTTGAATTTCCTGGGAATGTCTCCAAAAGTATTCTTCATTGTGAAAGACTTTTGCATAACTGGTAAACCATAAGAGATAGACAAAATTTTACTACACAAAAAATGTAGATCGCGTTAAAATACACAATTTATGTCATATACATTTTTTTGTTGAGTGAACCATTTTCGAGATATTACTTGTTATTCCCTTAAATTTTTCAATATTTATTTTCTCAAATGGGAATTCGTTATTCATTTTTTTGTCTTGGATATGCAAAGAGTATTAATCTGTGGCAAAGGGAATGGTGCTGCACCTAGCAACCAACTATTAAGATATATGTATGCACTTAAAGGCTACTGTATTTCTATATTGCCCTTGCAATTACAAAACAAGGGGAACATAGAACGCCTTAAGCGATAGTCAAATATTTTTAGAACTGGTCGCTATGTGTAAAATGTAATTCTCTTTGCATGTCAAAAGATCGTTTCTGCAAATGTTTATCTCGATTAATATGAAATAGATGGAGAATAAGAGTTTGTGAAAATAGTTTGTGCAAGAGTAGAGAAAGTCATGTGAGTGTAACACATCAGATTTTTTAAACTGTCTCAAAATTTACATTATTGCTGCTCTAATAATGACTAGTAACATTTAAACTTGCTCACTCATTATTGCCTCAAGGTTACCTCATCGTTAGCAACTTTTAACTTATTATTCTCACAGCTCCTACATTATTAAATTACGTAACGCATTCACATAACATTATTACACATGTATACAATAATACAAACATATACAATGACTGTAATATACACTTTTTATACATTGTTACATACACATATTGCTTTAAGGCGGGCTGTTATTGAATTTACATATTTATATAATTAGACTGAAATTATTTAAGTGTTAAAGCTACTGCCTCAAGTTTAAATTAAATACTGGATATTTAACGTAAAACTCGAGTTAATTTTCAACGCATTCAAGGAGGAGGTAAGATAGGAACAGTGTTTTGAATTTCTACTTTCTCTAGCGCATATGTATAGCGGTTAGAGGAAGCATTGCATTCCACCCAAAAATTCTATACGAAGATTTCACCGGAAATACCGCACTGAGGCTCTCTAAATCCCTCCCAAAGAATTCTCAGAAAAGTTCTGTGTGAATGCGTGTGTCTGTGAATAGCATTACTAAAAAACGAAACATTGCATAAAAATCAAAGCTGTATTTAAGTTCACCTTCCATGCATGAGACACGAAGGTTTTCCAGAAAATTCACCTAGCCCAAACTTCTAAATCAAAAGTGTTTCGTTATTTCTTTTTATTTTCTCTAAAATGTCTTTAACGATATATATTCAAATACAAAATGTTAAAGATACTTACCTGAAATATAAGGTGTATATCTTGAATTTTCTGTGAATAGCCTGTCAAGTCCTCTTCATATGGCAGACACTTTATATAATCCTGTATCACCGTTTAAGGGATAGACGAAAACGTACCATACAAAAAATGTGCATCTCTATAAAACACACAATTTATTTCAAGTAACTTTTTTACTAACATAAGCCGTCTCTGAGATATGCGTTACTAATAGTTCGAATTGTACAATATTTAGTCATTCATTAAAAGTCCCATCAACATTCAATTGTTTCTCGTGATGTCATGGAAACAGTATGGAATTTTAAGGCAGTATATAGGGTCCAGTTGTTAAACATTTGACTATCCTGTTCTCTTTGTATCTACAACGAAATGTGTAATGTAGCTAGTTCTGCAAACGTTTACTAGGATAAAAATCTGATGTGTTACACTCACATGACTTTCTCTACTCTTGTACAAACTATTTTTAAAAACGCTTATTCTCCATATGCTTCATGTTAATCGAGATGTTAATCATGTTAATCTAATTTTCTTGTAGATGCAAGGGGAATATGGTAGGTTATAAGTGCTGGTTGCTATGTGACGCATTGCATTCTCTTTGAATGTCCAGAACATAAAAAAAATGAATAACGAATTTGAGAAAAAGTATAAGTATTGGAAAATTTAAGGGAATAACAAGCAATATCTTGAAAATGGTTCACTAAACAAAAAAAATGTATATGACATACATTGTGTATTTTAACGCGATCTACATTTTTGTGTAGTAAAATTTTTTCTATCTCTTATGGTTTACCAGTTATGCAAAAGTCGTTCACAATGAAGAATGCTTTTGGAGGCATTCCCAGGAAATTCAAGATATACATTTTATTTGTCATAAAAATATCTTAAACATATGATATTTTAATCAAAATCGTTAGAGCCATTTTTGAGAATATTAAAATTTTCGAAAAGTCTTCCATGTAAAGGGTAATCTGGGGTGGGGGGATTTTCTTGAAAACCTTCGTGTCGCATCCTTGGAAGATACTGAACCTAAATACCAAGTTTGGTGTTTATCCGACTGTTCGTTTCTGAGTTATGCTGTTCACAGACACAGACACACACACACACACGGACATGTTTCCAAAAATGCTTTTTTTGGATTCGGGGGGTCTCAAAACATATATTTCCGGTCAAATCTCGGTATCGAATTTTTGGGTGAAATACAATACTTCCCCTACTTACTATACGTAGTAGAGAAAGTAAAAATGTAGTACATAGAAAAATAAGCTTTTGTAAGAATAGCTTTTGTACCCACCTATAAACGATAGCGGATAGAGAAAGCCATGTGAATATATCACATCAGATTGTTTGTGTAATACGATTTTATCTACCTCTTGACCTCTACCAGTATTAAAAAATTCGAAGCGTTAATTGAGGATATCTCAGAAATGGCTGATACGTGAAATAAACTTTGTGTTTTAAAGAGATCTACATTTCTGGTGTAATACGTTCTCGTTACAAAATTCCTTCCGAATGAAAACTTCACATGCTATTCCCAGAAAATATAACGGGTAGGTTGGGGATGTAGGGGAATTTTCTTGAAAATCTTCGTGTCACATCTTTGGAAGGTACTCAAGTTAAATACCAAGTTTGAAGTTTGACGCATATGGGCGTTTTTTTATTTCTTTTTTCTTTTTTTTTTATTCGGGGTGTCTTTAAAGATGTTTCCGTTGGAACCTCGTATCCAATTTTTGGTGAAATGCAATACCTTCTCTACCTAATATGTACATGGTAGAAAAAGTAAAAATATATACCTCGTTAAAGGGCACAACCATTAACGTTAAAGGTAGCGTTAACCATTTCCGATTTGTGCTTTGTTGTGTTTTGGTTAGAGTTTTAAATTACTTGTGCTTTCCCAAGTGGTAAGTCGCTATGGGTTTTTTTTTTTTTTGTGATCGTGCAAATAGGATGGAATTTCAAAGCCATCAGATAGCGACTGCTTTTTGTCGCGGTAACTTTCGTGTTATCTTATTTGCTGAGCGCCTGTTATTGTTTTACTATTTTGAATTTTGAGTCCTTTGTCCTCCGGCTAGCTATTATTACTCAGTCGAGCAAATCTGTTGAACAAGGTGTGTAACCGGAAAGGAGTTGTTACTAAAAGATAACACTGATAAAATAATTTATTTTTACACTTTTATTGCCGTCACACTTTATTCATTTCACATAATTACTCTTGATACACGCCCGACTGAAACTGTTGTATTTTCGAATGTAACTACAGTCACTTATTTGCCGCGCATTTCACATTTTATAACTAACTTTAAGAAACGAGAGATTCTGTAGAATTGTGCGACATGTAACCCGTGAATGATTCTGTTGAACTGGGCGACGTGTAACCCGTGAATGATTCTGTTGAACTGGGCGACGTGTAACGCGTGAATGATTCTCTTAAACTGGGCGACGTGTAACCCGTGAATGATTCTGTTGAACTGGGCGATACTTGTCTCTGGTTTTAGAATTTATACTCCCTCACCCCGATATGCCTAAACATTATAACAGAGCTACTATTGGTTAATAAAGCGCGCCAACATTAGCGTCTATTTTTTTTTGTCCAATCAAAATTACGAACACATATGCACTAGGGAAGATATTCCCTCCATTTCTAAAGAAAGGCGCGCCACTCTGACGTCATTTGTTTGTCTCTTCTAATTGATAAACAACTCACCCCCTCGCTCACTGTTACCCGCTCTTATTGTCAGTTTCAGTGAGGCCGTGTAAACTTATTTCCTAACAATGTTTATAATTAACAAACATCTCAAATCATTGTCGTACAATAATGTTAATTTACACTACAATCACTCTGGCATTCACAGCGTTGTGATATAAAATACTGTCTCATTTTAAAACAATTGGCTATCGCTTAAACTACTGCATTCCTATTGTACCTGTAAGGGAATATGTAACAAGCCATTTATAGAAATATTTATATTGATTAATATAAGTAGATAGAAGAATAAGTATTAGTAATATTAGTAGGGGAATGAGTAGAGAGAGTAATGTGAGTGCTACACACATAATTTTTCATCGCTAGAAAGCTAACAACTGGTAGAGCTAGCGAAGGGAGTGTATTTAACCCACATTAGCTAAGAAGCGAGCTGGCTACACCGAAGATAAAACTCGCTCTGATGCTGCAAGGATGAACGAATTTGGCTGCTGTAAGGAAAAAAAAAGTTGCTCCCCCCCCCCCGCCCCTGGCAGATGTCCTATTTGTTTAGTGGCTGTGTTCCAACATTTCAAAGTACACCTATAGCGTGTATGTACCCGTGTTGTCACGCCCGTGATTTGTGGCCCAGTGCATGCGTCTGTGTTGTTGCACGCGAATCCAACAGGAACAAAGAATGTCGTTGTGCTGAAATGCCACTTCTTTAAGCTACTGGCTTCGTTTCCTGGGCTTAGCATTCTTGTAGACCGTGTAACAGGATATTAACTAACATTAAATGCTTAAGGGGGGTTGCCAGCTGTTTCATAAATAGGGATTTGTTTTGCGGTAAAATACCTTTACGTTACGAGGGAAGTAATGCTGTTAAGGACGCTCATTTGTTTTAAAACTACATGGCTTCTTCTTGTCGCATTTCTCATTATTCATTTTATTAAAAAGTAATTTTACTTTCTCTTACACATATTTAGCAAGTAGGGGAAGTATTGCATTCCACCCAAAATTTCGACAACGAGATTTCAGGGGAAATACACGTTTTGAGGCCCTCTGAATAAAAAACATTTTTTGAAAAAGGTGTATATGTGTCTGTTACCAGCTTCACTCAAAAGTCGGATAAATACCAAACTTCGTATATACGTATCTTTCAAAGACGCGACACGATTTTTGTCGCGGTATCGTTCGTGATATCTTATTTGCTGAGCGCCTGTTATTATTTTACTATTTTGAATTTTGGGTTCTTTGTCCTCCGACTAGCTATTATTAATCAGTCGAGCAAATCTCTTGAACAGGGTGTGTAAACGGAAAGGAGTTGTTACTAAAACATAACACTGATAAAAGAATTTGTTTTTACACTTTTATTGTCGTCTCAATTAATTTCACATATTTGCTCTTGATACACGCCTGACTGAAACTGTTGTATTTTCGAATGTAACTATAATCACTTATTTGCCGCGCATTTCACATTTTATAAGATTTTATTATACAAATAACAAATGAATAAGTTATAAACTTAATGTTAAGATTATGTCTTAATTAAATCATATTTACTAAAACTTTTTTACTCAATTTAACATTTTAATATAAATACTAAATATAACTTTACGAAGAGAGAGATTCTGTTGAACTGGGTGACGTGTCTTTGGCTTCAGAATTTATACTCCCTCACCCCGATATGCCTAAACATTATAACAGAGCTGCTATTGGTTAATAAAGCGCACCAACATTAGCGTCTATTTTTATATCCAATCAAAATTACTAACACATATGCTCTAGGGAAGATATTCCCTCCATTTCTAAAGAAAAGCGCGCTACTCTGACGTCATTTGTGTGTCTCTTCTAATTAATAAACAACTCACCCCCTTGCTACATTGTTACCCGCTTCCATTGTCAGTTTCAGTGAGGCCGTGTAAACTTATTTCCTATCAATGCATATAATTAACAAACATCTCAAATCATTGTCATACAATAATGCTAATTTACACTACAATCACTCTGGCATTCACAGTGTTGTGACATAAAATACTACCTCATTTTCAAGAAAATCCTCCACACCAGTCTACCATTTACATGGAACATTTTTCAAAAATGTTGATTTTCTCAAAAATGGCTACAACGATTTTGCTTAAAATATCATATGTTTAAGGTACTTTCATGGCAAATGAAACGTATATATTGAATTTTCTGTGAATGTCCCCAAAAGCCGTCTTCATTCTGAATAAATTTTGCATAACAGGTAAACCGTAAGAGATAGACAAAATTTTATTACACCAAAATGTAGGTGTCGTTAAAACGCATAGTTTATGTGATATAATTTCCAATACTTATACCTTTCTTAATTGGAAATTTGTTATTCATTTTTTTATGTCCTGGACATACAAAAAGATAGGAATGCTCCACATAGCAAACAGCTCTTAAAACATTTGACTATCGCTTAAAGCCTACCAATTCCTCTTGCATCTACAAGAAAATTAGAAATAAGATAGTGAAGTAGATGGGGAATAAGCGTTTGTAAAAATAGTTGTACTAGAGTAGGGAAAGTCATGTAAGTGTAACACATCAAGGATGTAGCTGACTCAAAATAGAAATGTAGATCTCGCAAATCGCACCTAATTATAAGTCACTTTGCTTTGGGTTGTACATTATTCCTTTTATCTGCAGTCTAAGTATATCAATAATGGATCAAGAGGGAAATAATACCTTGCTATTGAATTAACTGGCAAGTTATAACTTCTAATAGTTGTTATCACTTTCTGGATATGACTATTTCATTTTAAAGTCTTTGGCGCTTCGCTTTGACTTTTCACTGCACACCTTTTATACAAAATATTACTTTATGTGCAATGCAAACTAATTCTTTAAAGACAATCAAAATTCCTTGCATGCTTTACTAAGTCCACTTTTGATTCGTTCTGCCAACAATTTGTATCCTGAGGCAGTTCTACAACATTTATCACCACCAAAATATAATTTAACTGGAGCGTGTTTACGCGATTATATGACGGCACGACGGTCTAGATGGTGTCCCAGACAAAGCCAGCGCGTGGTCCTTGTGCTAACGATGTCCTTGTAGCACCGCTGCGTAATTCTGCATCGCAGGAACCTTTAACCACTTCTTGGAGAAAGCCAAAGTCTTCGCCAAGAGGTATGTGGCTCTATTGCTAGCAGATTCTTCTTTCGAAATGCTAGGCATAGTTACGTAGGCTAGCCAGACTAAGTTACAGTCATGACAAATTATTAACGACTGCCAAATTATTTGCTGTAAATAACTCTGCTGCTTTATGAAGACTAGACTTTGATTACAGCTATAGGATAGTTAAATTATATTCGAACCCACTCGCGGCCTCTCTACTGCGCGAGACCGCCGGCAATCGCCGGCAGAGGCGGACCAAAATCCTTACCTTATAATAGATATTAGAAAAGTTGACCTTCTGCTCTCAAATAGGCAGCATATCTCGTGTAAATATTCTCGCTCACTCTCCGAAGCTCAGCAGTAGGAATTCTTGAAATCTCTTGCACAATGTTTTCTCTAAGTTCCTGTAATGTGCTAGTATTGGAACGATACACTTTGTCTTTTAAAGAACCCCATAAATAAAAATCACAACTCGTTAGGTCAGGAGAACGAGGGGGCCACAAATCAACATTAATTGTTCTGTCATAAAACACCTCTCTTATTGTATGTAATGATTCGGCAGCCGTATGTGCTGTTGCAGAATCCTGCTGGAACCAACCATACGATTTCTCTTCTTCTGTCAAGCGATTGCAAAATGGCCTCAGAATTATCTTCTGATATTGCTCTGAATTTAATGTTTCATCAAAGCATATGGGCCCTATTATTCTTCTAGTACATATCGCACACCACACTCCAACTTTCTGATCATAATGAGGCGTTTCATCACAAAAATTCCTGCTGCTGAGCTTCGGAGAGTGTGCGAGAATATTTACACGAGATATGCTGCCTGTTTGAGAGCAGAACGTCAGCATTTCCAGCATCTATTATAAGGTAAGGATTTTAGTCCGCCCCTGCCGATGTAATTTCCCCGGCAACTGCCGGCTGTCTCGCGCAGTAGAGAGAGGCCGAGAGTGGGTTTGGATATAATTTAACTACCCTATATTTAGTCTGTCATTTTAAAACTTTCTGTCATGCAAAGTAACATGTAGCTATAACTGTTCTGTTAAGATCTACAGGGCGGCATTCATAGTCCATCTTGGTCCGACCCAACTTACTACTTCCGGTGGATTTACAGCTGACCATCGATTTTCTTATTCATAGACCGGGACTTGCGTAGTTTCGGGGATCAAACGCCTTGGTCCGGACCAAATTTTGGTCTACCTCAGAGGGGTAGATTAAAGGCTGTAACATTCTTGCAAAACCGATTTAAATATAGTCAATGCGTAGAAAGACACAACATTAAAAAAAATAAGTGAAAAAGTAAAATGCTGGCCCAATTCTAGAATGCATTGAAATAAATCATTCCTCCAGAGTAATAATGTTTGTACTACAAATATAATTAAAGGAAATAAAATAAATGTTTAATACAGCTCTAAATGAAAGTAATAAGCACTGCATATATTTTCATTCAAATCTAAAAACATTAATAAATTGCAATTGAAATACATCCTTTGTCGTTCTCACGCAATATTTGGCTTTTTTAAATACAATTTAACACCCAGTGATATTCCAATATGAATTCGCTTCGATAGAATTTACGTGTCGCTCCGGGAGTAGCCTGTGAAGTCCTTTTCATTCGGAAGGAACTTTGTATAATCCTGTGTAACCTGTAAACGTTAAGCGATAGACGAAAAAGTATACCTCTTTAAAACGCACAATTTATTTCGAATAACTTTTTTTGTGGCCTTAGCTATTTCCGAGATATCCGTTATTAATGGTTCAAATTGTTTAATAGTTAGCCATGTTGTTTCGTTTCCAGTTGTTTCTCGCGTTGTCATGGAAACAGTATGGAATTTTAAGGCCAGCATATAGCGTCCAGTTGTTAAACATTTGACCATCACCGTTCTGTTTGTACACCCACTAATAAGCGATAGAGGGTGGAGAAAGTCATGTGAATGTAGTACATAAGAAACTTTTATACTCAAATGAGAAATTAATTAATGTCATTTACGTACCTCTGTTCTTTATGCAATAATAGAGCAATAATTTGTAAGACGTTTATGGTTAAACTTACCCCCTATAATTGTAATTTCTACTGTCTCGGCTATTCCTAGTAACGGATGAAGAAACCCTTAATACATACAATGAAATCGAGGTGAAAGTGGTCGTGTGGGAGTATGGAATCTACATATTCACCAAGTTAACTTCTTTGGAAGTAGATTACTGCTTTGTCTAATGGGTCATTTACCGCCCTCTCTAGTGGAACCGGTCTTCTAACCTGTGCTGTTAGGGATTCCCGTGCGTCCCTGTGACCCCTTAGCCTGCGGCTGAAGCATCCTGTGATTCCTCCCTTCATCCCTTCCTCCTGCTACAATAGATCTATTTCGCGTCTCACGCTTAAAGGACAATACAGGTTAAATGGGGTGAACTGTTAACAGATGTTCTATACCTAAGCTCGCAACTTTGGCGCCCCGGTCTACCAACAGTAAATGATCCATCACCAAACAGTGATACATCTGCACTATTATTTAAATCTATTGTAGCATATTTTAACACTTACCCTCACTTTATCTCTACCGTTTGTAACTATTTAGTACTTCGAAATACGATTTTACAGGCATAAAAATACACATTATCAAAGAAATATGCAGATATGAAATGACTAAAATTTTAAATTCCTAGGGTATTATAGTTTACACTTGATAAAATTACTTTCAACGGGGTGAAATGTTTTCAAACAGCAAATAATGAACGCCTCACGCCGCTTTGCACTTTTCCATCATATTGCGTTAACCTAGCGTGTTTGTTTCCCCCATATGTTTTACTTTCGTTTTTGATAACGTCCTTGGAGGCCCTTTCTTTCGTTCATTTTGTAATCATATTCACTACTGTTTCTGTACACCCAGGTAGCCTTAGCTGTTTCTATTACTGCCGTACTAACACCCATTTTACTTGAACAATCTAACACGTTCATAATACCCAGGTGTAGCTTTAGTAATTCACTGGATCTGGTAACCACGGTATTTCAAAGCGAAGTATTTGCCATCTACAAATTACAAATTTTAGAGGAGAGTATACAAAAATTGATGTGTTACACTCACATAACTTTCTCTGCCCTTGTGCAAACTATTTTTATAAATGCTTATTCTCCATGTACTTCATGTTAATCGATATAAACGTTCGCAGAAACTATCTTATTGCTAATTTTCTTGTAGACGCAAGGGGAATTGGTAGACTTTATGCGATAGTCAAATGTTTTAAGAGCTGGTTGCTATGTGGAGTATTCCATTCTCTTTGCATTGCCAGGACAAAATGAATAACGAATTCCCATTTGAGAAAAAGTATAAGTATTGGAAAATTTAAGGGAATAACAAGCAATATCTCGAAGATAGTTCACTTACAATATATATATGACGTAAATTGTGTGTTTTAACGAGATTTACATTTGTGTGTAGTAAAATTATGTTTATCCCTTACGGTTTACCAGTTATGAAGAGGTCTTTTCGGGACGTTCCCAGAAAATTCAACATATGCATTTCATTTGCCATAAAAATATCTTAAACTTATACATTTTAATCAAAATCGTTAGAGCTATTTTTGAGAAAATCAAGCTTTTCTAAAAATTTTACATGTAAGGGTAGTCTCGTCTGGGGTATTTTCTTCCAAATCTTAGTGTCATACCCTTGAATGATACTGAACCTGAATACTAAGTTTGGTATTTTTCCGACTTTTCGTTTTTGAGTTATGGTTTTCACAGACACGCACACGGACCTTTTTCTGAAAGATTTTTTTTATAAAGGGGTCCTTAAAACAGGTATTTCCCGTGAAATCCCGGTATTAAAGTTTTGAGTGGAATGCAGAACTTCATCTACTTACTATACGAAAGCCAGGCAGCACTACAGGCTTTAAAAGTCCATCTAAACTTGTAGGCAAATGCATCACTGCCTTATCCAACACGGCAGAACATAACAAAGTTGTTTTGTCATGGGTCCCAGGGCACAAAGGGATTGATAGTAATGAGAAAGCTGACAAACTTGCGAAGTAAGGATCGACACAGCTGAAACCCAATCTAGAGCCACCTCTAGGCGCACCTAAGTGTTCCATTAGAGAGCCTATAACAAACGAGTGTAAAAAAACAACTCTCTTTGACCTAGAAGAGGATTCTAGGTATATGGCATGGGAAATTTTTTATCAAAGAATCATGCAAACCTTTAACTGACAGACTGCTTATATGTAGTATGTCTCAGTTAAAAACAAAAGTAGCCTTTGCTACTGTGAGAAACCATATACACAAGAGGTGGGATAAGCTTGTGTCGCGTCTCAAAGTGAAGTCACAACGTAACGCGACTGAAAGCTTGCGTCAATGTTGCTAGCTAGAGGCGAGAGGGTGGTTGGAAGTAAACAATTCACTGGCGGAATTCGTGATGGCTTTGCCTACTGAACGATCGTTTTCCGGGGAACGGAAATTTCTAGCGGAATGGGAGGATGAACACTTTTGCTGTACTGTATTTCTTTGATTTTAACATTTATAGTTAATTATCTGTGCAACAACAATATAAGTATTTTTGTAATTAAAAACTGAAAATTTTTTAATATCAAGGTACCGGGATGGAGTATTGCAGATAGAGAATGTGAAATCCTTAATTTGCTCAAAGCTTTTCATGGTGTATTTAAAGCAACATTCAGAGAGACTACGTTGGATACCACTATTCGGGTGATGAAATGACAAGTATTTGTTGCAAAGGGAAGTTATTGTAGTTTAATATTTTATTTATTTTAGAAACTGAACTTGCGAAAATATTGCAGAAGTTAACTGCGAAGAACACTGTACAATAAGTCCGGAAAATTGATGGCTGTAAATACAAAACTAAATATGCTAGTTACGGGAACCCCAAAAACTTTTTAAAAGGTTGCATTTCTGAAGCTATGTTTGACAAAAGCTGTAGAAACATGAGACACCAAGAACCTTGCAATTTTAATAATATTAATATATCTCTAAGAACCATTACAAGGACAGTTGAAACCGTTTAAAAATGTATAAAGTCAACTTAAACGCAATATAATTGTCAACTAAACTGTTGTCTACCGTAACACCTCCCTTCTGCGGCAGTAGCACCTCCTGTCCGAAGTTGTTCAAAGTGGTTCGTGATGCCCGTAGCTCTTGACTTACCTTTCTGCAGCCTCCGTGTAGACTCCGAATGTTCGACGCGTGCCTATTCTCTGCGTCTCTATCATCGGCTAGCTGAAGTAATTACTGAAATATGTAAGAGCATGGACCTGTCCTGGTAAAAGAAACGTAGATCTCGGGTGTGGTAACGGAGAGAAAATAGACGTGCTTCAGTTACAAAAAGACGACACCACTGTTTTTTTTTATTTAGTTACTCCCCGTAGTACACAACACTGATATTGTCGCCGTTAAAACACTGTCCACTGCTGTTGAAACACGGCACTGATATGACGCGAAGTTTATACACTTAACAAATCTCTTTACTCGTAGCGATGCTTATATGTGTAGCGAAACCTGTCTTAATTCACTCACTTTTGGCGCGACATCTCTTAAGTGCCCGGCAGCATCCTTCCCTGGCTGTAGTTTCGAAGTAACTCCACGATCTTTGGTCTTAACATATCTATTTATAGTCGCGGCCTTCTTGGGCTACTTAATTTCCTAATTGCCACTCAACGCGTCTCACTATTTCATATCGATTTACTTGGATCTCATTGGTCCTATTCCACCCCCGATTGATCAATTTTAACATGAAATCGCGGCTTTCCCTAATTTTACCGTTAAGCTTAAGCTTGTTGTCTCACTCACTCCGGTCACGGCGAATCACCGTACGAAAGGACAAAGGCTCTACACCCTCGCTGTACGAGCAATACTTTTGCTACCACAGAGACATCGTAAAACGCACTTGTTGCCTTCTGAGACACTTTTCCTGCAGCTAAGATATCTCGCCCTGGACAGTATTTTAACATAGCGCTTAAATTATTTACATTAAACAATTTATAACTTCTCTAATACCAGTAACCTAAATACAAACATATCATTAAATCACCCTTCTTAAGCTACACAGGCAGTAAAAAGAAAAATAGTTGTATATAGCATATTTTAATTTCACTAAAAAGTAAATATTCAAATTATTAATAATTATATAGCTCGGGCTCGCCTGGAGTTGCCGTTTCACTTCCCTCGCAGCAGTATCTTACTTCCGTGTTTCTTGTGAGGGTTGCGCTGTGTTGTGTTGTCGGCGCATGTCTTCTGCCCATCTCTAACCTACACATATTAAGAAGATTTCAAGGCAGCATAGACTGTAGACTGTGAAGCGTCGGCATCAAGGAGATACAACATCTTTGTTTATGGAACCAGAGGACTACAACTCCAATACACTACTGGGTCTGAGTAATCTGATGAGGGATACAGGACTGGCGTGAAGCGGTAGCAATTATTACAGTGTCAGCATAATAAGCCTTAGACCTCAGTGCAACTGGAGCTTTTGCACACGGGCCCAAGTCCTCAAAAACATTAATTATTATTTGGCGCTTCTTTTTAGTTTGGCAACCATAACTATAAATATTTACGAAAAATGTCAAATAAACTAATACCACTTCACAGTTTTCCGCACGCTACACAACTGGTGTTAACCTATACTGCCTTCTGCCTCGCCCCTGGCGCCTGTTAGCTGAAAAAATAGATGACTTTTGCTTGTCATACACAATGGATGCAAGAAGTTAAGAGGACTCCAGCTTCTTTTAAAAACTATCCCCAAACTTCCTCAACATTTTCTCTCCGTTACTCTCCGATGTAAACCCAATAAAAAGCAAGTTTCTCGCTAGTTGACTTTTATACTACATAAGTATAAAATTTTTCAAAAAAGTATAACGCTTCTCTTATTAAAGATATAATATTCAAACTAGGCAAGTATCAGAACTCAAATATAGTGTGGCTAAGAAAAAATATTGTTAGGATCTACCCCTCATTGTATTATTTGTTGCCAATATCGGACTTTGAGTGAAAGTTTCGTTTTCTTCAGAAATTTGTGCACAAAAACATCTCTAAAGGCTATATTAATACTAGAATGTGATAGACGAAAATATTTTAAAGAGAATAACGTGTTAAAAGCTGAAATACAAACTCAATATTTACATCAGGTAATTATCAACCTCGCGATAGTGCGAGAGTAGAAACAGGCCGAAGAGAGTGCTACAACACTTCTGTGCTGGCCTATGCTCTTAACTCTGATCTAGGGAGTGGTCGCAGGAGACCAAATGAAAAAATTTAAGCTCACTTTAACTGTAATTTATTTGCACACTTGGTCGCAACTAGTCGTGAATTCGATCCCACAATTATTTTACTGAGTTGCGAGATCATATCTATCAAGCTGTACCTCCCCTCTATATAGCGTTCTAAATTACTATCATCTGCTTCATACTCTCGGCCATCAGTGTCGCATGAAGTTCACACCCAGAAAATTGTAAAAATTCGTGAGAATGCTTGTTCCTTGCTTTATTTACACACCCCGCTAAAAATGCTATTTTTCTCCATAGCTGTTTCAAAATAATCCTGTGATTGGCTGATTACATTAGCGTCGTATGAGAACATTTTATCTCATCTCTCTCCTCATGGCAAGATTGTTTTTCCATGTTTGTCACAGCCTCTCGCCATCTCTCTTCAACTCCTAGTTGTCTTTCTCACTCAAACGTCTCCGGTAGCCGTGTTCAGCCAATACCATGTTCTTCGTGCCACCCTAAAGATATCTCCGACTGGTACCGCCGGGTTTTAGGTACCTAACCTACACAGCTGCACGGCTAGCTAGCTTCTGTTACATTTACCATATAACATATTTACACTTTTATAATATTATTTACATTGCTGCACCATTGTTCCCGGTACACATACAAATATACTGCCGCAAATGAAAACAACAGTTGTTGCAAAGCACACTTTATTTGTCACTTAAACACTCAGCATAACACAACAGATACACTTGTTTTCTATTCTGAGTGTGTGACTAGTGAACTGTCGAACCATAACTGATAACTGAACTGTACTCGGCACTGTCCACTTTTCACCATCCAAACTCTTCGTAACTTCCAACTGAGCTGAACAAACTCTGCAGAGCCCCCCTTGTATATTTGCCGGATACAAAGCGGAACCTTCTCGAAGAACAGGTGACTAGATAGAAAACGTGGAGATTTTGCTGGAGTTTTGTCGACCTCCCACACGTCAGCTGAAAGGCTTATTGTGCAACACTATTGGAAAGGATACTCTCATTGTTTCCCAGAATCTGTTTCCTTGAACAAGTTGCAGTATCTTGGTTCCAATGTCAGCATCCTTTGCTAGATCTTCCCTGGTTATAGAAAGAGCAAGTCTCTTTCTTGCCAGGAATGGACAGTCGAACAGAATATACGAGGAGTTGCCTGGTCCTCTCTGCACATTTTACAGATGGGTTCATTGTAGAGTCCTACTGTACGTAGATTTTTCCTGAAGTAACCATGTTCAGAAACTAATGCAACTAATTTCCTTATTCCTATCCAATCTCAGGAGAGATGAGGAAAGAGTGTTGCTTGGACCTAAGACCAGTTTACTGGCTTGTCTTTCTTCAGGACAGGTTTCCTGCCTGAGTTTGTGTACTTCCACAGGTTCAGGGCCAACATATGGCATTTAAGTACCCCTTTTAGCCAGATGATCAGCTTTTTCATTTACATCGATGTCCTGATGTCCGGCACCCAGGGCATTTAGGTAATCCCATACCGGTTTTTATTTTACCTGGTCTGAGGAAGGTGCTTTTAAAATACTTCCTCTCGGTGTGGATGAGAATTCGTTTGCCACGGTAATATTTTCTCAAGGCCTGTTAAAGCTCAGCATAGTAAATACTTCTGCCTAAAAAAACTCTGCAGGTTACTAGAATCTGCCGAAAGGAATCTTTTGGAACAGTAATTATCCAAGTGCTGGAAAGTGCACGGTTATTGTTCTAAAGGCCGGTCGTTAGCCGCACCAACCGGGCGAGTTAGACGAGTCGGGACGCGCTCTCACTGCTGGACGGCAGGAAACTTCGCGCCCCGATCACAATACAGTTCTCTCTTTGTAATATTAGTATACATTTATCAGTTTTTATTAGCAAGTCTTTTTCCACATTGTAATGAAATTTTGTTTGTATGTACGTTATAATTTTTGGGGCGATGGCTAGCAAACGTGGTATAGAAATCACAAATTTAAGGTGCTCGGAACTAAAATTGGATAATTTCTACAATTTTAAACAAGTTTAATTGCAATTTAAATCTCAGATTTGTTCAACATAGTTTCGTGGTCACTTTTACGTAGCTGTTCCAAAAACTGAAAATCAAATCAGTTTTTGACAGTTTCATGTAAATTTGAAAATGTCACAAATTCCTCAAATATAGTTCTTTACAATCAAAGACTAAACTATGTGTAGCATTAAAACGTTTCTGGGAAAAAACATATTAAAACATGCAATAATTTTAATGTTCTGAAATTTAATTATGTATTAGTGTGTATTTTATTTGTGACGTTTCTTATACATTTGTTTCAAATGTCCTTGGCAATGATGTATATTCTATTCTGCAGTAATTGTCCTGCACACCGTGGCCACCGCACGGCCTCGCATGTTGGCCGCCGCGGCTCCAACTCCTACCGAAACACCTACAATATCCCGCAACCACCTCAGTTTCTCATAGTTACAATTAAAAGGATAATAATGACATACTTTATCATAAGAGATGTTGGAAATCTTATCCTCTATGCACACACACATTCCTGGCACTCCAGACTACCATTTACATGGAACATTTTTCGAAAACGTTCATTTCTCAAAAATGGCTCTAACGATTTTGATTAAAATATCATATGTTTAAGATATTTTCACGACAAATAAAATTTATATCTTGAATTTTCTGGGAATGTCTCCAAAAGTATTTTTGCATAACTAGTAAACCATGAGAGATAGACAAAATTTTACTCCACAAAAAAGTAGATCGCGTTAAAATACACAGTTTGCCATATACATTTTTACTTTCTCTACTACGTACAGTAAGTAGGGGAAGTATTGCATTCCACCCAAAAATTCGATACCGAGATTTCACCGGAAATACATGTTTTGAGACCTCCTGAATCCAAAAAAAGCATTTTTGGAAACATGTCCGTGTGTGTGTCTGTGTGTCTATGTGTGTGTCTGTGTGTGTGTCTGTGTGTGTGTCTGTGAACAGCATAACTCAAAAACGAACAGTCGGATAAGCACCAAACTTGGTATTTAGGTTCAGTATCTTCCAGAGATGCGACACGAAGGTTTTCAAGAAAATCCCCCCACCCCAGACTACCCTTTACATGGAAGATTTTTCGAAAATTTTAATTTTCTCAAAAATGGCTCTAACGATTTTGATGAAAATATCATATGTTTAAGATAATGTCATGAGAAATGAAATGTATATCTCGAATTTTCTGGGAATGTCTCCAAAAGTATTCTTCATTGTGAACGACTTTTGCATAACTGGTAAACCATAAGAGATAGACAAAATTTTACTACACAAAAAATGTAGATCGCGTTAAAATACACAACTTATGTCAAATACATTTCTTTTGTTGAGTGAACCGCTTAAAAGCTGCCATATTTCCCTTGCATCTACAAGAAAATTACCAATAAGATTGACATCTCGATATCTCGATTAACATGAACCATATGGAGAATAAGCGTTTGTAAAATTAGATTGTACAAGAGTAGAGAAAGTCATGTGAGTGTAACACATCAGATTTTTTTTGTTAAGTGAACCATTTTCGAGATATTGCTTGTTATTCCCTTAAATTTTTCAACACTTATTTTCTCAAATGGGAACTCGTTATTCATTTTTTTGTCTTGGATATGCAAAGAGTATTAATCTGTGGCTAAGAGAACGGTGCTGCAGATAGCAACCAGCTATTACGAGATATATCGATGCTTTAAGGCTACTGTATTTCTATATTGCCGTTGCAAATAACAAAACTAGGGGAACATAGTACGCTTTAAGCGATAGTGAAATATTTTTAGAACCGGTCGCTATGTATAAAATGTAATTCTCTTTGCATGTCAAAAGATCGTTTCTGCAAATGTTTATCTCGATTAGTATCAAATAGATGGAGAATAAGAGTCTGTAAAAATAGTTTGTACAAGAGTAGAGAAAACCATGTGAGTGTAACACATCAGATTTTGCGACCATCAGAGTCGAGTGAATGTTTCTTATTGGCTAGTGGGATACAATAAGGTAATTGACCCAGGTATAATATTTTTCTCTTCGCAAAGTAATGTATATTGGAGCATAGAGAGAACTGATGATGCACACGAGATTACTGTGCATGGCGCGAAGTTTGGTGTGCAGTATATGATACAGAATAATAAGACAATAGATGCAGGAATGTCTTACTCCATTGTTTCCCACCACGCATATGGCTGATGAATCGTTAAATTTAATTTAACAATTTTTGAAAATAAGGTAAATTAGTACAGGACTCTGGCACTCAGGTTTTAACTCTCTGTAATTTCAATCCCTTATGGGCTATGAGAACGTGAGGCGGTTGCGGGGATATTATAAAAGTTCCAGCGAGAGTGGCTGTGCTGTGAAGGAACAGTACTTTACTGGGTGGCTATTCTTTGATTAACATTTCATATCATTAAAACGAAAATCGATTACTTTTGAGGTGACTGAGAGGTCCGTTTGCGTCAAAGATGTTGATAAATTGGATATTTGACCACGAATAAAAATAAATTTCACCGAATCACATTGCAGATGAAAGACAAATATCTGGGAATAAGTGGCCTTCTCCGAAGTCCGAAGACAACCAGGTTATCTGTACGGCCCACACTCGCATTCTTTGGTTTCCCAGAAAGTGTTCCTTACAGAAATATTCCATTGAGCAGAATCGATGTTGGCAAGTTGACAAGCTTGTTTTCACTCGAGCCCAGAAAGGCTTCTTTCCCATTCATCGTCAACTTGAACAAGTTTACAAATGACGCGCGTACGGACGGATTCACACTTGTGCTGCTCCTCGCTTTCTTCCATTCATTCTTTTGTTTTCGGCTTTCCTTCATTACCATTCACTTCTGGTTTGTTTTTGCTGCGCGTTTCCCGAATTCCTTCCACTCGCGAGAAAATGTTTCACAAGTGAAAGGAACATTACATCTTGGCATGTTTTACCTCACGCTGGTTTCTGGAAGATGTATCTCCCACGTTGTTTGCTTTAAAAGAGAAAAAAATCTGATGTGTTAACTTCACATCTCTTTCTCTACCCTCTATCGGCTATTAGTGGCTATACAACTAATCCTTATGAAAGCTTATCTACTTCATTTTAATCGAGACACACCTTTACAGAAATAGCTACATTACACATTTCGTTATAGATACAAAGGAGAACAGCGATAGTCAAATGTTTAACAACTGGACGCTATATGCTGGGCTTAAAATTCCATACTGTTTTCACAACATCGCGAGAAACATATGAAAAGCGACAGCAATTTAAAATTGAGAAGTTATTGGAAATTTCAAACCTATAACAACGAATATCACGGAAATAGCTGAGGTCACAAAGAAGTTATTAGAAATAAATTGTGTGTTTTTGAGATCTACATTGTTGTGTAGTAAAGTCTTGTCTATCCCTTAAACCTTTAGCAGTTATACACAATTCTACAGAATTCATTCTGTTGAATAGGACTTTGCAGCCTATTCCAACAAAATTCAAGATAGACATTCCATTTGTCATGTAAATGTGTTAAACATTTGGTAATATAATCAAATTCGGTAGAACAAATTTCAGAAAATAATTGTATCGAAAAATTGTCCATATAAAGGTGATTTGGTGTGTGGAATTTTCAAGTAATCAACTCTCAAAATGGAAATCTGAATTCAAATGCAAAGTTTAGTACTTTTTACTTTCTGTACTACGTACAGTAAGTAGGGGAAGTATTGTATTCCACCCAAAAATTCGATACCGAGATTTCACGGGAAATACATGCTTTGAGACACCGTCAATCCAAAAGAAGCATTTTTGGAAACATGTCCGTGTGTGTGTGTGTGTGTGTGTGTGTGTCTGTCTGTGTGTGTGTGTCTGTGAACAGCATAACTCAGAAACGAACAGTCGGATGAACACCAAACTTGGTATTTAGGATCAGTATCTTCCAAGGATGCGACACGAAGTTTTTCAAGAAAATCCCCTCACCCCAGATTACACTTTACATGGAACATTTTTCGAAAATTTTAATTTTCTCAAAAATGGCTTACGATTTTGATTAAAATATCATATGTTTAAGATATTTTTATGACAAATAAAATGTATATCTCGAATTTTCTGGGAATGTCTCCAAAAGTATTCTTCATTGTGAACGACTTTTGCATAACTGGTAAACCATAAGAGATAGACTAAATTTTACTACACAAAAAATGTACATCGCGTTAAAATACACAATTTATGTCATATACATTTGTGTTGTTGAGTGAACCATTTTCGAGATATTACTTGTTATTCCCTTAAATTTTTCAATACTTATTTTCTCAAATGGGAATTCGTTATTCATTTTTTTGTCTTGGATATGCAGAGAGTATTAATCTGTGGGAAAGGGAATGGTGCTGCACCTAGCAACCAGCTGTTAAGAGATATGTATGTGCTTAAAGGCTACTGTATTTCCAAGTTGCCCTTGTAAACATATTATCCCCTTACATCTACAAGAAAATTAGCAATAAGATAGAGTCTGCAAATGTTTTATCTCGATTAACATGAAGTAGATGGAGAATAAGCGTTTGTAAAAATATTTTGTACAAGATTAGAGAAAGTCATGTGAGTGTAACACATCAGGTGTTTTTGTTTGTGTCATGCTCTTCACAGAAACACGCATATTCTCGTGGACCTTTTCTAAAAAAAAAGTTCTATTTCAGATTCAGAGTGCTTTAATGCATGTATTTGAGGTGAATTCTCAGTATCGAAATTTTGGGTGAAAGCAATATCTTCTCCACCTAGTAGGTACACAGTAGAAAAATTAAAAGAAATCTGATGTGTTACACTCACATGACTTTCTCTACTCTTGTACAAACTATTTTTTTACAAACGCTTATTCTCCATATTCTTCATGTTAATCGAGATGTTAATCTTATTGGTAATTTTCTTGTAGATGCAAGGGGAATATGTTAGGTTTTAAACGATAGTCAAATATTTTAACGCTGGTTGCTATGTGGCGCATTCCATTCTCTTTCCATGTCCAGAACATAAATAAATGAATATCGAATTTGAGAAAAAGTATAAGTATTGAAACATTTAAGGGAATAACAAGCAATAACTTGAAAACGGTTCACTCAACAAAAGAAATGTATATGACATAAATTGTGTATTTTAACGCGATCTGCATTTTTCGTGCAGTAAAATTTTGTCTATCTCTTATGGTTTACCAGTTATGCAAAATGAAGAATACTTTTGGAGACATTCCCAGAAAATTCGAGATATACATTTCATTTCTCATGACAATATCTTAAAAATATGATATCTTAATTAAAATCGTTACAGACATTTTTGAGAGAATTATAATTTTCGAAAAATGTTCCATGTAAAGGGTAGTCTGGGGTGGGGGGATTTTCTTGAAAACCTTCGTGTCGCATCTCTGGAAGATACTGAACCTAAATACCAAGTTTGGTGTTTATCAGACTGTTCGTTTCTGAGTTATGCTGTTCACAGACACACAGACACACACACGGACATGTTTCCAAAAATGCTTTTTTTGGATTCAGGGGGTCTCAAAACATGTATTTCCGTTGAAATCTCGGTATCGAATTTTTGATGGAATACAATACTTCCCCTACTTACTATACGTAGTAGAGCAAGTAATACGTTTTGAAAGCTCATACAAAAAACAAAAATATCTCGAAAATGTGTAATGAGATCTATGCTTTTTTGTAGTAAAACTCACTCTATCTGTTGCGGTTTATCAGTTATACAAAGTTCATTAGGATTGAAGAGGTTTTCACAACTTTCTGCTAAGAATTGAAGATATACATTCTTTATAATGTAAATATTTTGAATGTATAGTTACAGTTAATTTTCATCGTTGCTACTGAATTTGAAAGAAATAAAAATTACGAAACTTTTTCCATCTAAAGGATAGTTTGGGAGAAGTTCTTGAAGGTTTGTGTCGTATTCATATAAGATTCTGAATTTAAATGTAAAATCTGTTAATATGACTCAATGGCTATGCCCCAAGATTATCGGGAGTTTATCGTCCAGCAGTCGGAGATAAACAACGATAAGTCGCGCTCTCGTCCAGCATAAACACCACTGCTATTATCAGATAACCAGAATCTTCTGGAAGTTTCTTCTCCATCTCTATAACGTCTGTACAGAATGCGGTTTTGAAGATTACATTGTGTGACTTGGGAATAATAGTAACATTAAGCATTAAACAATATTTCAAAAGACAGCACAGACATGATAAAGAAGAAAAATTGAAAAGTTAAAAATTATAAGAATATTAAAGATGGAGTTGATATAAAAAACGTGCCAAGGAAGACTGCAGTGTCGTTATTTAGGATGGCAACTGGCCACGATTGCCTCGCAGAACATCTCTACAAGATACGATGCCTACCTACACCCAAGTGCACTCTCTGTGAAGACGATGCATCCTGAACATGCAAAGGCCCTAAAAGTGATAACTTACAGACTTTATATTGGGAAGCCAGAGGGAAAATAATGCAGATCAATTAAACCCCAGTGCCATTGGTCAACAACAACAGATTCCATTGTATATACAGCGAGAGCCTTCACATCCTTTTTTTTTCGAGTGGAGGAGAAAATGATTTAATCACTTACCCCAGCCCCGATGGGAGTCGGGACTGAGAGTGTGGGACTCACTCGGCATACCCACTAAAAACTCCTCCACCGGAGTGGAAAGAAAGGTTTGCTGCGGTACCGCCTGAAGCACCCGCGCAGACCGTGGAGAAAAATGTAAACTGGCTCGCAATGCGTTAACCAGTGGAGTTAGTTATTGGGAGCTGGGAGACAGGCTTCACCGAAGCCCAGCCTGCCCCCTAGCGGATTCCAGGAGAGATTTGTTAGGAGTAGTGTGAGTTGTGTAAGGATATTCCAGGGGTATTGTTCTTGATGAAGTTTTGGGTGTCCTTATTCACGCCGTGGCGCTGCGTCCTCTGGGTTAGTCTCAGTCGTACATCACAAGATGATCTTGTATGCGAGTCAGTGGTTAGCTGGGCCGGTGGCTGCGTCTCAATCTTAAGCTAGAACATACTGTTAGAGGAATACATATATATATATATATATATATATATACATTACTCTATGTTAGTGTATTACAAGGTGGCGCTATATACAGAGGAGTGTGTGTGTATGTACAATTTATTTAATGCCCATTATGGGCATTGTCTTTTGAGTTGCTTTTCATCATCATCCTGCGGATTAGTAACTAGGCAACCCTGCGTTTTACAGACGATGCAAAATCAGGTGCTGACACCGCATTCCCCAGCTCGGGTACGGTGGTGTTCGTTGTTAACGTGGTCTAATAGTGCAATGATTAAAATACTGGAAAGTTATGGTGAAGGTCGGAAGTTCAAATCACGCCTGCGTATGAAATAAGTTTTTTTTGTTCATTTCTGTTCATATTTCGAGAACGTTCTAGTAAATCATGATTTCTTTTCGAATGTACTAGAAAGTGGACTTGCCTATAAATACGAAATATTTGTAAATATTAAAAAATAAATAAATAAATAAAAGTTACATCTTAGCTTGCTGTGACATCACACCGGGCTCGTTGCGTTGGGTTAGGGTGGCGATGATGGATATGGTAGCAAGATCTGAGATATTGTATCCGCCGGCATGGTGGTCGGTTCGAACACCTAGTAGAACCACAAAATTCTAAAGGTTTATCTGTGCATAATGCAAAATGTTAAATGCACTACTTTGGTAACCAGAAACGTTCACAACGGTCATAATATGGGCTTGCAAAGGTTATCTAGTTGTATAGACCTACTGCATTTTGTAAACTCTGAAGTAGTTTGTATTGAAGGAGTTGCTGCTACGTATGTAAAGCCAGTTTGAAGATGTATTGTTACGTTATGGGCGTTAATTTGAAGTAGATATTGTCTTTACGTATTGAAAGCCAGTTTGAAGAAGATGTATTAAAGGAGTTGTATTATATTTCAACTGTTGGGGAGCCTAACTTGAAATTCGTTGCAATCACACGTATACTACCCGGTTTCCGGTAGCCTTCACCCCTAGTTTAAAAATATTAGCTTTGTAATTTGACTGTTTCTTTAAATATTATATATTTATGTTTGCCTCGGCTGTGTCAGTATTATTGTTAGAGACATGTTTCTCTTAGCAGGGTTGTGGTGCGACTGAAGAATGTAGGCTTACACAGATTATAATTTTACTTCACTCCATTTATTAATCCTTGACACAAATTAAATAGCACTTCACTGATATAGAGAGCTGTAAGATATTTTTAATTAATACTTGCACTTTATAGCACGTAAACTATTTTCGGCTCACACGAATACATATTTAATTTCTCGAGGACACATTTCGAGTCAAGTTATGAGCACTGTTTGGAGGCAACTGAACTGTTTTTCCTCCGCCTAAATTTGTAAATTTCTGTCTTTCAAGTTTCTGATAGGCTAATCCTAGTCCAATAGAATACCTTCATTTAACTAAAGCTTTTTCTGGTTGTTGATTGGCTATTTTTAAACTGTCTCAAAATTTACATTATTGTTGCTCTAATAATGACTAGTAGCATTCCAACTCTCAAACTCATTATTGCCTCAAGGTTACCTCATTGTTAGCAACTTTTAACCTATTATTCTCACAGCTCCTACATTATTAAATTACGTAATGCATTTACATCACACTATTACACAGGTATACAATAATATAAACATATACAATGACTGTAATATACACATTTTAGATATTGTTACATACACATACTGTTAAGGCGGGCTGTTATTGAATTTACATATATTATATAATTAGACTGAAATTATTCAAGTTTTAAAAGTACTGCCTCCACTCTCAGAACAGTTTATTGACCTTCTTTTGTATGAAAGAATAGCTTTAAATAGTAATATATTATTTATTGATGCCTTATGTTTCTAAGTTATAATTTCAATATTATATGCGTTTATTTATGATGTTAATTAAAGCATATTCTAACAAGTAACAATTTATATTTTAATGAAATTCACATAATTCAACTAATTAAGTCAAACGACACCTTTATGCCCAAACTATCAGGTGTCGTTAAATTTACTAAACATAAAAAGTACCTTTAAGTGGAAGTACTAAAACCTGGGACCCTCACTGAAAACCCACGCCCAAACTGTTGCGCTACGGGTATAAACTGCAAGAACAGCGGTGGAAAGCATTCGATGCAGTGGACAGTGTTTACGGCATAGCCTTACAACGCCGGGACTGCATAGCTTCTCAATCCGCAGGCTGAGAAGACTCACTGGTATAAGCGAGTGTTCTCAAGGGAGCAGCTACTCCGCTGAGCCAGTTGGTGAGCGCATTTCTACTGCGACATCAAGTGCGCTTCTCCGAGCGAGTTAGCAACAACTGTATTCGACTCTCCAGCGAGTGAACCGTCCGGAAGAAGAAGCGTCACGAAGGTGAGGCGATGAGGAAATCGAACTACTTCACATTAGTGAAGCGAACTAAGTGAAGTCCCACTGAAAGTTGAACCAGATCAAAATAGTAACAGTTGAAAACTGGACATAGTCGCAGTATTTATCCAATAGTTATGCACAGACATACTATCATAGGTATGTGGTATAGAAAGTAATTAATCTGGTTTATAAACAATGGGAAGTGTAAGAGCAGACCAGGAAAAGGAAAGCAATTAACTGTGACGTTCGAAGACACTTTTAAAGAATTGAATAAATTTCTCGCAGAAGAAAATATTGTTGAACTAAGAAAAACATCTAAATAAGGAAGAATAGAGGTCATTGGGTTTACAGAAAACTACGATTCATAGATTATGTAAAAGGTTCTTGGTCTGGCTACGCAGTTTACTTCCTCGGTCGCTTACCTCTCTGTGAACTTTGAGGAATGTTGCATAGGTCACTGCCAAAGAACTGTACAGATACAAATTGCATCGGTTACGCCAGCAGCTCTCTTTTTTCTCACTCTTTTGTCACACCTGCTTTTTTGTTCTTTGTAATATAAATGATGCATAAAATTAAATTAGAATCCGCCAACACTACTAGAGCCAAATTCTACCAGGACCATCTGAAAACTCCACAATCAGCGAGAATTCAAAGTGAATAAAAATAAAGTGAAAAAGAAAACATAAAGAAGAAAAAAAGCTGGTGTGTCAAATTCACACGACATCCTTTACTTACCTCTGTATAATCAATTATATGTCACTCGAGAAGAAACTTAGGTTACTCGAGAAGAAACTTATTCTCCATATGCTTCATGTTAATCGAGAAGTTAATCTTATTGCTAATTTTCTTGTAGATGCAAGGGGAATATGGTAGGCTTTAAGTGATAGTCAAATATTTTAACAGCTGGTTGCTATGTGGCGCATTCCATTCTCTTTGCATGTCCAGGACATAAAAAATGATTAACGAATTTCCATTTGAGAAAACGTATTGGAAAGTTTAAGGGAATAAGAAGCATTATCTCGAAAATGGTTCACTCAACAAAAAAAATGTATATGACATAAATTGTGTATTTTAACGCGCTCTACATTTTTTGTGTAGTAACATTTTGTCTATCTCTTATGGTTTACCAGTTATGCAAAAGTCGTTCACAATGAAGAATACTTTTGGAGACATTCCCAGAAAATTTGAGATATACATTTCATTTGTCATGAAAATATCTTAAACATACGATATATTAATCAAAATCGTTAGAGGCATTTTTGAGAAAATTAAAACTTTCGAAAAATAATCCACGTAAAGGGTAATCTGGGGTTGGGGGATTTTCTTGAAAACCTTCGTGTCGCATCTCTGGAAAATACTGAATCCAAATACCAAGTTTGGTGTTTATCCGATTGTTCGTTTGAGTTATGCTGTTCACAGACACACAGACAGACACACAGTCACACACGGGCATGTACTCCACCCAAAAATTCGATACCGAGATTTCGCCGGAAATATATGTTTTGAGACCCCCTGATGCAGAAAAAGAATTTTTGGAAACATGTCTATTTGTGTCTGTGTTAACGGCATAACTCAAAAATGGAAATTCGGATAATTGCCAAACTTGTTACATGGAACATTTCTGGAAATTCCCTATATTAAAGATATTTGCATAAGAAATAAAATAAAATTTTGAATTTTCTGGAAATTGTCTGTGAAACCCTCTTCATTCGTAAGGAATTTTGTATAATATTGTATAACTGGTAAACGTTAAGTGATAGACGAAAACGTACTATATAAGAAATGTAGATCTCTTTAAAATATACAGTATATTTCAAATAAATTTTTGTGTCATTATAAAATACCAAAAAAGGTTTGGCATTTATATGACTTTTTGTTTTTGAGTTACATTCACAGACACTCACAGACAGACATCCACACAGACACATACACGCACCTTTCCAAAATGCTTTTTTTGTATTCAGAGGGCCTCAAAGCCTGTATTTCCGGTGAAACCTCGGTATCAAAAATTTGGGTGGAATGCAATACTTCTCTTACTTCCTATACGTAGAAGAGAAAGAAAAAAGGAGGAGCTCAAAGGAGGAGACAATAATATCCGATAAACATTGAGTGGAATAATGGCTGTGATTGGTTAAAAAACAACATTCCTCTAAACGTGATTACTCACTCTCTCCCATTCTCAGCATGAGTGAAATAGCAATTGTAGCTATGAAACCCTGAGACAATTGTGGGGATATTATAACTGTTTATGCGGGAACCCGAGCTGCGGTGGTTGGCGCGTGTGAAGGAAAATCACTGTATATATTAAATTACAGACGAAATTCCAATCTATAACATTGTAATAAAAATCAGCAAATGCCTTTTTTGGTAATTTTCACTATTATGTTTCCGGCTTAAAAATACTGCAGAAAATGTTTGCCTGAAAAGTACACATGATAAAGTCCGTTAAACTGTAGAATGTATATAAAATACAAGTACATTATTAATCTAAGACGTTTAGAGATTTTTCTTAAACAAAAAAACAAGAATTTTATCAGCATTCGTGTGGAGCCTTCCCTTAAGATGTTTAACCATGACCAACCTATTTTTATGCAATATCTAATGCCTTCTAAGTAAACAAAGTGTTAGTTAAATTTAACGGAGTGTTATTTTATCATCAGTCATGAGGACATAAATACCGGGGTTTGTTTATTCTGCTTTGCCACATTATAGCCCCGGAAGGATGTTGGGATAGCGACATGGCGGTTTAGACAAAAAGACTCACCTGGTAATGGGGGTCCCGGGATCAGTCGATCGTAAATTTCACGGCATTTGCGTTTAATTGCTGAGGGAAAAACCTCCCCTGTGTTTTGACCCCATCGGAAATCGAACACTGGATCACAGGTTTAGAGGTAGGAAACGAACCTGGCACACACGATAAAAATAGAGATATCGTAATTGGTGTTTTGTGTGACATATTTTTTCATTATGTTCGATTAAAAACTTTATTTGCAAGGGACCTGTGATTGTAAAGTATACTAAATATGTGTGTGTGTGTGTGTGTGTGTGTGTGTGGGCATATCAGCAAAATAATCTAATGTTACATGCACATAACCTTCTCCGCCCTCTATCACTTATTAGTGAGTATACAAACTACACTTACGAAACGAAAGGTAGAATCAGACGCCTGAAAAATTCAATGCAATAGCCGAAATTTGAACCACGGATCTCCCGGTCTCCGTCCGGTTGCTCTAACCGCTGAGCTACCATGGCAACATGCCGGGACGACACTAAATTTACAACTGATTTCGCATGTTTCTCGTAAAGCACAAGGAGATCTCAGATTGTATTGAAATGACATACCCCAATGGCGAACTACAATTTTGCCAGTACTTTTAACTCCTGGGCTCATAGTTTCGACCACTATTGGGTCAATTAATGGAATTAATTGTTCTTCCACACAAGTCGTGTGTTGGACAAGGTTAGAAAGGCAGAATCAGACGGCTGAGAGGGAGATCTGTGCTTCAAATCCCGGCTATGGCATTGACTTTCTCAGTCGTCTGATTCTATCTTTCCAACCTTATCCAGCACACGGCTTGTGTGGAAGAACAGTTGGTTGTACTCTTACGAAACTTTAGTTTTCCTGTCTACTTTATAAGATAAGTCTTTGCATAAACAGCTACATTACACATTTCGTTATAGACACAAAGAAAACAGCGATAGTCAAATGTTTGACAACTGAACGCTATATGCTGGTCTTAAAATTCCATACTGTTTCCATGACATCGCGAGAAACAACTGAAAATCGAGAGAACTAGAAAGAAATAACGAGTATTGAACCATTAATAACGTATATCTTGGAAATTTCTGGTGCCACAGAAGAAGTTATAAATTGTATGTCACTAAGAGACCTACATTTCTTGTGGAGTACGTTTTCATCTCGTTCAACGTTTACCAGTTATACAAGATTATACAAAATTGCTTCCCAATGCAGAGGACTTCACAGGTCTTCCTAGAAAATTTAAGATTTACATTTTATTTTAATGTTAATATATTTAACATATGGTATTTTAATCAAATTTGTTAGAACATTCTAAAGAATAAAACATTTCGAAAAATGTTCCTTGTGAAGAGGTGGGAGGTTTCTTGAAAATCTCGTGTCACGTCTTTGGAAGATACTGAAGTTATATACCAAGTTTGGCATTTATCGAATTTTTCGTACACACATATACGGACCATTTTCTAAAAAATTTCATGTGTTACACTCACATGACTTTCTCTACTCTTGTACAAACTATTTTTACAAACGCTTATTCTGCATATGCTTATGTTTATTGAGATATCGAGATGTTAATCTTATTGCTAATTTTCTTGTAGGTGCAAGGGGAATATGGTAGACTTTAAGAGATAGTCAAATGTTTTAAGAGCTGGTTGCTATGTGGAGCATTCCATTCTCTTTGCACTACTAGTACAAAAAAATTGAATAACGAATTTGTAAATAAGTATAAGTATTGGAAAATTTAAGGGAATAACAAGCAATATCACGAAAATGGTTCACTCAACAAAAAAATGTATATGACATAAATTGTAGTAAAATTTTGTCTATCTCTTGTGGTTTACCAGTTATGCAAAAGTCGTTCACAATAAAGAATACTTTTGGAGACATTCCCAGAAAATTCGAGATATATATTTCATTTGTCGTGAAAATATCTTAAACATATGATATTTTAATCAAAATCGTTAGAGCCGTTTTTGAGAAAATTAAAATTTTCGATAAATGTTCCATGTAAAAGGTAATCTGAGGTGGGAGGATTTTCTTGAAAACCTTCGTATCGCTTCTCTGGAAGATACTGAACCTAAATACCAAGTTTGGTGTTTATCCGACCGTTCGTGTCTGAGTTATGCTGTTCACACACACACACACACACACACACAGACCTGTTTTCAAATTTTTTTTTTGTTTTCAGGGGGTCTCAAAACATGTGTTTCCGGTGAAATCTCGCTATTGAATTTTTGGGTGGAATACAATACTTCCCCTACTTTTTTTTAAAGTTCCCTTGATGTACCCAGTTTATGCTACTGTGTTTTACTGTTTTCATACCGCTTATTTCCGCAACACACATACACACACAAACATGCATGCCCGTGGCGGGACTCGAACCCGCGACCCTCAGCTTGACGGAGCGCCGGAGCGACCACGGCTATGAGGGCCGGCTCTGCTTACTATACGTAATAGAGAAAGTAAAAGTTGCTTTTTGTTTTGTTACAGGCTGCCCCAGAACATATATTTCTAGTGAAATCTGAACATCGAAATTTTGGATGGAATACAATACTTCTCTTTCTTACTATACGTACCAGAGAAAGTAATAAACGACGCTGGCTAGAGAAAGTCATATGAGTGCAGCATAAAAATATTATTCCTATGAATAATAATGTGTCGTACATTTAATACACTCAATATGGAACATTTATTTCTGCTTTATAACTACGATATCCAAAACTTTTTAAAAAAGTTAAGGGAGATATTTATGTGATGGCAGTGCGCATGCGCACGACCCTACGCTGCCCCGGTTGCTCTCTCTCCTGTACAGAATATATTGAGAGTACGTGAGATAGAGGAGGAGCGCCTGTGAGTTAGGCACGAGTAATGGGGGTTGCCTACGATTTCAGGAGCACTTTAAAACATTTTCGCTCGAGCTATAGGTCATGGAATGGAACACACACACAGAGAAGGTGAAAACCGCGAGGTGAATGTGAAATTGGAATTGTTGGTCTTTTTCTCTCTCTAGTGTCGAAACGCAATATGCGCTAACTAAAACTCTTCATCTGTTTTCACAACGTTTTTCATTAGTCATAACATCTTTGGCTTGCGTTTTATGCTATGCGTGCTTTTGTTTTCATTGCCAGGAACACGCGCGTCTCCATTCACATTATTGAGTAAAAGCAACGTACCTGAAAACTCTGTTCTCTGAAGATTTCATTTGGGTCATTTTTACTTTCTCTACTACGTATAGTAAGTAGGGGAAGTATTGTATTCCACCCAAAAATTCGATACCGAGATTTCACAGGAAATACATGATTTGAAACCTCCTGAATCCAAAAAAAGCACTTTTGGAAACATGTCCGTGTGTGTGTGTGTGTGTGTGTGTGTGTGTGTGTGTGTGTGTGTGTGTGTGTGTGTGTGTGTGTGTGTCTGTCTGTGAACAGCATAACTCAGAAACGAACAGTCGGATAAACAACAAACTTGGTATTTAGGTTCAGTATCTTCCAGAGATGCGACACGAAGATTTTCAAGAAAATTTCCCCACTGCAGACTACCCTTTACATGGAACATTTTTCGAAAATTTTAATTTTCTCAAAATGGCTCTAACGATTTTGATTAAAATATCATATGTTTAAGACAATGTCATGAGAAATGAAATGTATATCTCGAATTTTCTGGGAATGTCTCCAAAAGTATTCTTCATTGTGAACGACTTTTGCATAACTGGTAACCCATAAGAAATAGACAAAATTTTACTACACAAAAATGTAGATCGCGTTAAAATACACAATTTATGTAATATACACTTTTTTTGTTGAGTGAACCATTTTCGAGATATTGCTTGTTATTCCCTTAAGTTATCCAATACTTATACTTTTCTCAAATTCGTTTTTCATTTTTTTATGTCCTGGACATGCAATGAGAATGGAATGCGCCACATAGCAACCAGCTCTGAAAACATTTGACTATCGCTTAAAGCCTACCATATTCCCCTTGCACCTACAAAAAAATTAGCAATAAGATTAACATCTTGATTAACCTGAAGCATATGGAGAATAAGCGTTTGTAAAAATAGTTTGTAGAGAAAGGCATGTGAGTGTAACACATCAGAATTTTTTTTAATTTTGCCAACTATATACCACCTTTAACTGCTATGGTCATATCGGTGGCCTTTTGCGTTTTGAACATACGAGAGCGATAGTGAAAATTTTTAGAATGCCATGTTTTTAAAACAAATGAAGTTTGTTTATATTTGACAGTTACTTTCTAATGGTTTTCCGGTTGATTGCCGTGTTCTTTGTTCGATTTGCTCTAATAGTTTATGTCGCAGTTCTCATTGGTCTGGGCGCCTCTTGTTTTATTATTTTAAATTTGCGTTCATTGTCCTCCGGCTAGCTATTATGACTCAATCGAGCAAGTATCTCTAAGCAGGGCGTGTAAACGGAAAGGAGTTGTTACTAAAATATAACACTGAGAAAAAATTTGTTTCTACACTTTTATTGCCGTCACACTTAATTAATAATTCACGTATTTAATCTTTATACACCCTGACTGAAACAGTGATATATCCGAATGTAACTACAGTCGGTTTAGCTGCCGCGCACCAATTACTTCGCGTACTTTACATTTTTGTAACTAACTTTGTGACGTGCACCTCGTGAAAGATTCTTCAAAACTGTGCGACACTTGCTTATGGCTCGAGAATATATACTCCTTCACCTCGAATTGCCTAAACATTATAATGTAGCTCCTATTGGTTACCAAATTGCGCCCACTTTAGCGTCTGTTTTGGTCAACCAATCACTACTACTAACATATATACTCTAGGGAAGATATTCCCTCCATTTCTAAAAAAAGGCACGCTACACTGACGTCATTTGTTTGTCTCTTCCTATTGATAAACAACTCACCCCCTTGGTTTATTGTTACCCACTTCTATTGTCAGTTTCAGTGAGGCCTAACAATGCTTATGGCTAACAAACATCTAAAATCCTGTACATACAATAATATTAATTTACACTACAATCACTCTGGTATTCACAGTATGTTATGATATAAAATACTGCCTCATTTGTTAATTAGCAATTAAAGAGTTTTTATTCACCCAAAAATGAATTTGACTGGAGAACGTTTCGCTCTATGATTTTTTACCATTTTAAATCGTCATTAGCGCCTAAAAACGTGAAGATCGGGTAGAAAGACGTTTTGCGAGAAAGGCGCATCAAATTCTACAACTTTTAATTGATACAGCGAATTCAAAAGGAAAACGTTTTTACTTTCTCTACTACGTATAGTAAGTAAGGGAAATATTGTATTCCACCCAAAAATTCGATACCGATATTTCACCGGAAATGCATGTTTTGAGATCCCCTGAATCCAAAAAAAAGCATTTTCCGTGTGTGTGTGTGCTTGTTATTCCCTTAAATTTTTCAATGCTTATTTTCTCAAATGGGAATTCGTTATTCATTTTTTGTCTTGTATATGCAAAAAGTATTAATCTGTGGCAAAGGGAATGGTGCTGCACCTAGCAACCAGCTATTAAGAGATATGTATGTGCTTAAAGGCTACTGTATTTCTATATTGCCCTTGTAAATATATATTCCCCTTACATCTACAAGAAACTTAGCAGTAAGATAGAGTCTGCAAATGTTTATCTCGATTAACATGAAGTATATGGAGAATAAGCGTTTGTATAAATAGTTTGTACAAGAGTAGAGAAAGTCATGTGAGTGTAACACATCAGATTTTTATTCTAGTAGTGAAATTTGGAAGGACGCCCAAGCTGTAATATTACTCTTGAAGATAGGCGGACAATTTATGAATTTACTCGGGCAACATTGTGTATTGTATGAGTCAAATCCAAAACACTTCAGCAGTTAGACGTGAGGAAACTTGAATGGATTCGATAGATTCCACTGACTCCCGATCAAAAAGCGCATTGATTGGTGCAGAAAAGCTTGGAAAAAGTCAAATATGTCACTTAAAATTTGGTTTTGAATACCGTTACGTCGTTTCTGGTGATAAATGTTTGATTTGTTGTTAATTCTTGAAAAGAAAAGTCGATCGGCTCAGTGGGTTTTCGAAAAGAATCTTAAGTCTAAAAAGTCCAATGAGTTCCAGTTGAGAAACGGGTTTGTTATTTTGTTATGTGCCCCACGTTTGGGAAGCCAATTTGAAGAAGTTTTTTTTTTTATTTTAAGAGGAGTTGTATTTTATTTCGACTGTTGGGGAGCCGAACTTGAAGTAGTTGCAACCGCACGTATGGTAAAAAGTTTCCGGTAGCCTTCGCCGCAACTTTAAAAATCAACTTTGTATTTTTTTAATGTTTCTTTAAATATTATATATATATATATATATATATATATATATATATATATATATGTTTGTCTCGGCTGCGTCAGTATTTAGTTTTTAGAGACATGAATTTCTTACAAAAGCGTGGTGCGGCTGAAGAAGGCCACACAGTAGGCTTACACAGATTATAATTTTACTTCACTCCTTTTATTAATTCTTGACACAATTTAAATAACACTTCACTGATATATAGACAGCAATGAGATTTTTATTAATTACTTGCACTTTTTAACACAAACTATTTTCGTCTCACACTGAATACGTATTAAATATCTCGAGGACGCATCTCGTGTCCGGTTAGTAACTCTGTGTACAGGCAACTGACTTTCGAATTTGTACAATTTGCCCTATTTCGGTTTCTAATTGGCTAATCTTATTCCAAAAGAATACTTTTATTTAACTTAAGCTTCGTTCTGGTTGTTGATCGGCTATTTTATAAACTGTCTCAAAAATTACATTTTTGTTTCCAAGAATTACTAGGAGTATTATTAAACTTTCTAAGTCATTATTGCCTCAAGGTTACCTCATTGTTAGCAACTTTTAACCTATTATTCTCACAGCTCCTACATAATGAAATTACGTAATACATTCACATAACGTTATTGAACATGTACATAATAATATAAACATAATACAATGACTGTTGCATACACTTTATATGTTATTTCTACACATATTGCTTTAAGACGGGCTGTTATTATGTTTATATTATATCATTATTCTGAAATCATATAAATGTTAAAAATACTGCCTGACAGTGCTGCTAAGAAGATGGACAAATGGCTACTTTTGCCTCAGAAGATTGAAGTACGGTTATTTTCGATTGGTACACTAATGCCTGTTTACCATAAGGTTTTGATAAAACTCGGGAAAAGCGCCCAAAAGAAACATAATGTTACGTCATGACAACGCATACAGCAAAACTTACAATGCCCTAAAGATTAGCAGCATGGGTCCTACACCACACAGCCCGTCAAACAAGGTGGAAACAATAACGTGAGTGCCAGTATGCCTCGTCGACGTCAAAGGGAGCCCTATCGGCATGTGAGCGAGTTCGAACGGGCAGAAGCAGGTTTGTCATACCGTGACATTTCGGCTCGTACAGGGCATGCTGCTACGACAGTGATACGTGTGAGGAAGCAGTGGATAGATGAAGGCGAAGAGCGGCCACTGGACCACGGAACATGACCACAGCACGGGATGACCGTCATCTTGTCCACATGGCCATAACGGTCCGTACAACTTCATTCGCAGTGTTGGCCTGAGCATTGCAACAGGTGTGATGGTTTGGGGCACTATTGGTTACAACAACCGATCTCGCCTCCTGCGAATTGAGGGCACTTTGAACAGCTCCTTCACACGCCTTTCGGCTGTGGAGGCCAAGCCAGGGTGATCAGTGCACTCACCAACAGCATATACAAGCTACAGAACGAAGACGGGGTTCCCGCGTCTGCCCAGCGTAAGCTGGAACGAATCGACTGCCACCTCGTTGAACCCCACACTGACGGCAGCGACGACCGGTCCACGCGAAAAGGCGCACTCGGCGCTTCAGTTGCGGGGATCCGAGAGCTACAAACCAACACCAACATACAGCACTTCAAGGAACTCGCCGACAACTACAACCACCTACAAGAGAGCTGATCCGGAACTTCATCGAAACTATGTCATGCCACACCCCTCTCCATCCTCTTCCCATCCACATCAACCTAACCGAAAATCCAAGCGCGACTAATCCTTCACACTATCACCTTGAATCCTAACACTTTCTCCTTACTACGCTGCGGGGGCAGACTGAGCCCTGGTCAAGTCTGTCTCAATAACTCCTTACTCTCCTGGTGACCGCACTGCAGCCCAGTTTTCAGCCATCACCTTGGAATGCGCGGGTGCTTTAGGCGGTACCGCAGCAAACCTTAACTTTCAATCCGGTGGAGGAGTTTTTAGTGGGTATGCCGACGCTCGGAGAGTCCCACACTCTCATCGGGGCTGAGGTCAGCCAAATAAATCATTTTCTCCCCCACTTGAATAAAAAGCTACCGGTACCTAACGGTGGTTGTAGAGCCTGAGGTATTCCCCTGCTTCAGGCATCTCCACAGGCCACATTTCAACAGGACAATGCCCGGCCACATATTACGAGGAATGTACAAGCCTTCTTCGAAGAGCAACGGGTACCATTGCTTCCCTGTCCTGCATGTTCGCCTGACATGTCGCCCATTGAGCAAACTGCATGGAGGGAAATCCCTTAGGAAGTTATTGAGAAGCTTTTAGACTCAATGCCACGGTGTATAGCCGCTCTAATTGCAGCGCATGTAGGCCACACCAAATACTGAATATTAGGGTTCAAAGGTCATGTATATATTTGTTACTTGTCATGTACCTAACCTGTGGTATTAAATTCATTGAATTCATGCGTTTCCTTTTTGGTGTTGCAATTTTCATAAACGGAGTGTAGATTATCTTCAGCCCAAATTTGACATTTAGAACTATTTCGCGTCTATGCGGATAGAAGAATTAGGAATTGTAGGAATAGAATGTAGAGGAGTGAGTAGAGAAAAACATGTGAACGCAACACGTAATATTTGTTTAGTGTTTCTGTATTTTTTACTAGCCCTGTATTTGAGCATTCATATAGGTTATAATGGAATGGTTTGTCTACTCTCTGTCAATTTTATAGCATCACCTACGCAATTCAGCGGTTCTCGAGTTGCCCCATGCGTGCAAACAGACCGTCGCTAATTCCAAGTTTACTTTCATAGGATAATTGTAAAGCTTTGTGCCTCACTTGTACAAAGGAAACGCGTCGCCCCCTGCTCTCCAAACCCCTGCACCCTTTTTGATTGTCCGCTAGTGATGACAATAATGGTCGTTAACGCCTAACAAAAGAGAAGCGCCATGCGATGTGCAGATATCGCCATTTGGTGACGTTTCAAAACTGCCACTTGGACATGCTCCGGGAGGAGAACGTGTGTAATTGTGATATTGACGGTGCCTTTGATATGGCGGCCAACATTTGCATCTTTTAATAACACCAAACCTATCACTTCCACCTTTTCGGATGTGATACATTCACATGACTTTCTCTACCGCTATCTCAAATGTTTAACAACTGGACGCTATATGCTGACCTTAAAATTCCATACTGTTTCCATGACATCGCCAGAAACAACTGAAAGTTGAAAGGACATTAAGAGAATGGCCAAGAAATGAACAATTCGAAGCTTTAATAACGTATATCTCGGAAACGGCTTGTGTTATAAAAAATTGTATGAAGTAAATTGTGTATTTTAAATAGATCTACATTCTTTATGTAGTGTGTTTTCGTCTATCACTTAACGGTTACTAGTTATACAAGATAATACAAAATTCCTTTCGAATGAAGAGGACTTCCTAGGCTATTCCCAGAAAATGTTAGATATTCATTTTATTTGGCATATAAATGTATTTAATATGTGGTATATTAATCAAAATCGTTTGCCAGTTTTTAGAAAATCAAAGTTTTCGAAAAATGTTCCATGAAAAGTGCAGTTTGGGGGTTGGGAAATTTTCTAGAAAATCTTGGTGTCGCATCCTTGGAAGGTACTGAACTCAAATACGAAGTTTGGTATTTATCTGTTTTTTTTTTATTCAGGGAGTCTTAAAATGTGTATTTCCGATGAAATCTTGGTATAGGTTTTTGGGTGGAATACAATACTTCCTTTAAATGCTATGGACACGTAGTAGAAAAAATAATTAGATTTCACTGCATAATACAGAGTAAGGATGGGACCTCGATGCCTGGATAGTTTTTTATGATTTGCTTTATTGAAAGTTATTAGGCTTAACTTCATGCTAGGTAATTAAAATTATATTAAAATTCCTACTAATATTAGATGCTCATTATACTATTATGAAAATTTACAGATTTATATTTGTATATACTGTATTATAAACATTTAGTTTATTTTGTTGAATCCAATTCACGTTATTGCCTCTCACATGTCCCTAAACATTTGCTGGACTATAGTTGACAGACCTTGGCTTTGTTTCCTGTGGGAAAATTAAAGCAACATTCCATATACTCTTGTGTCTAAATGAAAACATGCAAAACAATGGAGGAAGGAGTAGAGATACTCATATAACTTACAGTGTTAACTGAGCTGTGAACGAGCTGATTTAGCTGACGCACTAAATAACATTTCTGCAATAGGCTTGCTTCGTAACACACTCTGAAGAAGTTATTTTGTTGTATTGTTGTTTGCCCCATGCTTTGGGAGCCAATTTGAAGAAGGTGTATTACATTTCGACTGTTGGGGAGCCGAAATTGAAGTAGTTGCAACCGCACGTACGGTAAAAATTTTCCGGTAGCCTTCGCCCCAAATGTTTAAAAAATATTAACTTTGTAATTTTTACTGCTTCTTTAAATATTACATATATATGTTTGCCTCGGCTGCGTCAGTATTTATATTTTTTAGAGACATGAATGTCTTAGCAGGAAGTGATACGACTGTAGAATGTTGGCTTACACAGATTATAACTTTACTTCACTTCTTTTATTAATGCTTGACACGATTTAAATAACACTTCACTGATATAGAGACCTGTGAGATTTTTTTATTAATTACTTGCACTTTTTAACACGTAAACTATTTTCGTCTCACACGAATACATATTAAATTTCTCAAGGACGCATCCCGCGTCAAGTTATGAGAGCTGCCTACAAGCAAAAGACTTGATTTCTACCGCCTAAATTTGGAAATTTCTGATTTCAAGACTTTGATTGGTTATTCCTAATCCAATAGAATACCTTTATTTAACTTAAGATTTTTCTGGTTGTTGTTTGGCTATTTTATAAACTGTCACAAAAGTTACATTATTGTTGCTTCAAGAATGACTAGTAGCATTATTACGCTTTCTTACTCATTATTGGCTCAAGGTTAGCTCATTGTTATCAAATTTTAACCTATTATTCTCACAGCTCCTACATTATTAAATTACGTAATACATTCACATAATATTATTAAACATGTATAAAATAATATAAACATATACAAGGACGTAATATAAACTTTTTATATCTTGTTGCATACACCTATTGCTTTAAGGCGGGCTGTTATTATATTTTATATTACATAATTTGACTGAAATCATTTAAGTGTTAAAAATACTGCCTCAAACTCTCACTTTTAGGTAATCCAGTTACCAAAATCTGTGAGTCCAGCAGAAACAATCATAACTTAAGACATGAGGTAATATTTGTTCTTTCCTTCCATCTGTTAGTTTGCGTTTACGCAAGTAAAACTCGAGTCACAAGCCTAGCTTACAGGTATAGCGTACGACGTATTCCCACAGTATGGATAGAACATCCTTTAAATGGACGTCTTCAATGAACAAGATATCATTTTTACAGTTTTTTATAAAGTGAATATCAGGATCAAGTATCGAGAAATAGTATCGATCGATAACCAATTACGAAGAAAAACAAACGAGAAAACGCGTAAGGTACTTTATAGACACAACATGACAGTTATAAGTGAAAAAACCTGATGTGTTACACTCATATGACTTTCTCTACTCTTGTACAATCTACTTTTACAAACGCTTATTCTCCATATGCTTCATGTTAATCGAGATGTTAATCTTATTGCTAATTTTCTTGTAGGTGCAAGGGGAATATGGTAGGCTTTACGCGATAGTCAAATGTTTTAAGATCTGGTTGCTATGTCCAGTATTCCGTCCTCTTTCCATTACCAGGACAAAAAAATAAAAAGAGTAACGAATTCTCATTTGTGAAAAAGTATAAGTATTCGAAAGTTTAAGGGAAAAGCAATAAATATCTCGAAAATGGTTCACTCAACAAAAAAAATGTATATGACATAAACTGTGTATTTTAACGCTATCTACATTTTTTGTGTAGTAAAAGTTTGTCTATCTCTTATAGTTTACGAGTTATGCAAAAGTCGTTCACAATGCAGAATACTTTTGGAGACATTCCCAGAAAATTCAAGATATACAATCGAATGTCTTAAACTTATGATATTTTAATCAAAATCGTTAGAACCATTTTTGACAAAATTAAAATTTTTGAAAAATTGTTTCATGTAAAGGGTAATCTGGGGTGGGGGGATTTTCTTGAAAATCTTCGTGTGGCATCTCTGGAAGATACTGAACTTAAATACCAAGTTTGGTGTTTATCCGACTGTTTGTTTCTGTGTTATGCTGTTCACAGAAACACACACGCACATGTTTCCAAAAATGCTTTTTTTTTTATTCAGGGTGCCTCAAAACATATTTCTGGTGAAATCTCGGTATCGAATTGTTGGATGGAATACAATACTTTTTACTTACCTACATAGTAGAGAAAGTAAAAGCTTAAGGATATAACAACAAATATTTCGAAAACGACTAATGGTACAGATATAACAAAGTGTATCCTTCAACGGTAGTAAATACTGACTATATTTTATGGTTAAGCGTTTATACAAAAGTTATTCGAATGAAGAGGACTTCACAGGCTATTTCCAGAAAATATAAGACATAGATTTTATTTGTAATAAAAATATATTAAATGCATATTATTAATTCTTTATCTTACCATAGTGATATGATGTCATAATTATTGATGGGGCGATATAAATAATGAAATAAGGAAATGATAGTAAACACAATAAATAATTTCAATGCGTTAAATAAATGTACCAGTTGGCCCAACGGCACCGTATTTCAAGTGTGTAAACATCCCTTCGTGCGTTAAGAGTTGAAGAAACAAATGAGCTAATGTCAAACAAACACAAGTTAGTGAGGAACTGGCGAATAGGCGTGAGCGGGCATCGATTTTTTTTTCTTTTCTTCTTTATACCCTACCTTTAAATACAACCATCTTATCGGCGGCCTTTTCTTTCAAAGCATTATTGTCCATAGGCAATGCTTTTAACTCGCATGCGCTTGTCTTTGTGTTTTTAGTAAACTTTGGCCTTCGTCATTAAATTGCATACACACTGGTGTAGTCGTGGTGGTGGTGGTGGTGGTGGTGGTGGTGTTTTCAGGCGCTAATGCGCTGGTTACCCACTGGCCTGCGTTTACTTGGAATTGTCCCGTTACGTCCCGCAACTCTTTTAACCCATAAAGGGTTGTCTGCACACGCAGTCCGGTTGGGCCACCTGGTATAATGAAATAAGCCTGAGTTAAAAGATTAGTCCGAAGAAAAAGGTCATTCGCGAGTCCTGTTAGGAAATATATTAGTATAAAGTCCCAGTGAGAACTAAGTTCACTACGTTTGAAAAATTACGCGGGCAAATTTCAGTAAATTAGAAAGGGAATGAAATTCTGGACTCGAGGACGTACCGCATAGTAACAGTGTCAGATAAGTATACGTGAAATTTTATTGGTCCGTGTATGAAGGAATGTTGGTAGGGGTAGCGATAGGTAGGCGGAGCTTAAGTTAAGAAAAGAGGACGCATTCTAAGGGCCGGTTTCACAGTTCAGGCTTAAGTCGAACCTTTACTAAGCTACGGACGCAGCTTAAACAAAACTTAAGCTTTGGTTAAAGCTTTGCGAGTTTCACAGTAGGGCAACCACGTTTGGCTTTACTGAGCTGAACAACTCCTCGGAACTTTAAAGTTGGTAACCCTTGCGCATGCGCATCGAGCGAATTCCCATCATTTGTTTATGGCGGCGCTGTTACTGAAAGTAAGGTTTTATAGGTTATTAAGATACACACATTAAAATGACCGAAAAATCCGAGCCAAAACGTACTGCTAACTTCACTTCTCAAGATGTTAGCATTCTGTTAGAAATTGTAAAGCAGCATAAACACATAACAGAATGCAAGCAATCTGATAAGGTACTGTGGAGCAAGAAGAACCAAACGGGGAATATTGCGGAGTTATTCAATGCAAAGAGCGGAATAATATACAGAGATGCTACCGTGTTGAAGAAGAAGTATGACAATTTGAAGAAAGTTACAAAAAAGAAATACGCCGAAGAGAAATGTGCTATTCGGGGTACAGGTGGAGGTCCAGCTGTGCCATCGTTAATTACGCCAATCGACGAGGAAATAAAGTAATTAATTGGTGTCCAAATTGATGGATGTGAAACAATTTTCACAACCCTGCATGCTGTAGATTTTGAGACGCCGGAAAAATCTCCAGCTGCAATTAGCATGCTTCCACTTGCATATAACCTCAACGTCAAAAGAAGCATCGCTTCTGACGAGAGGGCTTTGTTCCTGAAATATAAAGTAATAATACCTTATGAGCGATAAAGTATATTATAAAGGTGTAAGAATAAATTTAATATTAAGTTTTACTTACCAGTCTGTTTTATGTTTAACTGCATCATCAATAATCTCTAGTACCATCATCGCAGACTGTTTACTTAACCGAAACCTCTCGTAGAATTCTCGGTCATTCCATATGTGGAAATGATTTGGACGCATTCGAAAAACTTTAGGCCGTCTTCTGTTGTGGACATGGTTTAAAATAATTTATATTTCCTCGTCACTAAAATCGTCGTCCTCAGATAACATGGCGACTCCTTAACTTAAACCGCAGTTCAGTACGGTTTAAGTTAAGTCCCGTATAATCTTGGCTTAGCGCTTGAACCACGCACTGTAAAACTCAGCTGTAGCTTAACCCTCCGGTTAAGCCCGATTCGAAGTTTAAGCTTATACTGTGAAACCGGGCCTAAATCAGGCATATATATTCACATTCGTGATTCTAATAGACTCTTGACTCTTATGTGTAATTTCTAAGTTGTGTAGGGTACATGAATGCGCCGGTGTTAGAAAGACTTAGCGGCTATTCCGAGGGATGTTTCCGAGCAACATTTCTGTGACTTGCGGCAACTGACGCTTCGCTTAATTATTATTATTATTATTATTATTATTATTATTATTATTATTATTATTATAGAAGTAATTCATTCGTCAATTTCAACAGTTGGGAACTCTTCTCAAACATGAACGTTTTAGTCAAGATTAAAATTTATCAGCTAACTAAACTGGTGTTATCCTTTCAAAATACACTCTCGCATAACCTTATAGCTATACCATTAGAGCAGCTGGCGCACAAGACAACGCAGAACGAGCTACGAGATGACGACATTTGAAGCAGGGAGTGACATCAAAGTTGTCGCACCAACAGCGGCTTCAGATATTAATAATTAAGTATTTATGAGAAAATAAAGCGTTTTGAAAAATTTTCTATGTAAACTTAATTTGGAGTGAGGAGATTATCTTGAAAACCTTTGTCAAATCTTGGAAGATACTGAATTGAATACCAATTTTGGTACTGATGTGCTTTTCAAAGAAACACACACATACGTACATGGATCATTATTAAGTTTTTTTCGGATTTAGGGGACCTATAAACTTGGATGTTCGGTAGAATCTACGTATCAAATTTTTGAGTAGAATGCAATACGTGCTACTTCTATTTGCTACAGGTAAATAATAGAGAAAGTAAAAGAAAAGAGGAATTAAGTAAGTGGCTTTTACAGTTCTAAAACTTCAAATATAACAACCAATATTTCGAAAACGCCTCTTGTTATACAAGCTGAATTTGTGCTTTAATGGTTTTCCACTTTAAAGAATTGAACACAACTCAAACCGAATGAAGAGAACTTCAAAAGCTATTCACAGAAAATTGAAGCTACGCATTTTGTTTGTTATATAAATACTTTGAAAATATATTATTTTAATCAACATCTGGAAATCCTTTTAAACATATAAAGGTAATCAAATGTTGTTTTCATTCAAAGGTAGTTAGGATGAGTGAAACTGAAAAGTTCCTTTCACAGGAACACACACACGCGCGCTGTTTTATATTTACGTGACGTTTCCCAGCAAGCGGTAAAGGCTTCTTTCTAAAGCTTATTTTTCTATATATTTCACGTTAAACGAGATACACGTTTACAGAAAGACCTTCGTTACACATGGGGATACAGGAGATGAAGCGATAGTCAAATGCTTAATAATCTGTTTACTATATCCTGGCTCTGAACTCCATACTCTTTACCTGATAAAAGTTAAATCTGATATGTTACATACGCATTACTTTCTCTAACCCTCTCGTTTATTATGGGTATACAAACAAACTTTAGTGAGCTTATTTTTATATCTGCTTCATTTTAATTCAAATAAACCTTAGCAAAAATTGCTACATTACTCGTTTCGTTTCTGCCGTTTAAAATAAAATAAACAAATAAAACATTAAAAAAGTGCATTCCAATATGTGTCCGAAAATGCTTGGTTTCTGAGTTAATGACCTTCAAAACAGTTATATTCACCGGAACGTTGGTATTTCTTACTGCAGGTAGTTTTCTTGACAGAGTTCAAAGTGTCCAACACCTGCTTGAATACAGGCCTCACATTGACGTCTCATGGCCGTGCGAACACGACCACAAAATCCAGGAATATTGTGTATTTCCTCCCAAGCTGCCCCAATTCCATTCTAAAGGGATTCCATATCAGGCACCAGGGACGAATACACCAACGCTTTTAAATGGCCCAGGTAAAAATCAATATGGATGAGCGTGGTGGCCAAGCAATTGGGCCACCTATACCTATCCATCGATCAGGAAACCTTCGATCTAGCGGTACGACTGAAGTGTGCAGGAAAACCACCATGCAGGAAGTGAGCTTGTTGACGAATGCTCAGTGGAGTGAGGTATGTGTTTTCCAGGAAGTTTGTTTACGCCTGCCCCGTAACTCTGTTTACAAGTACGTGGAGTCTAACTGACCGATCACCAATGATACCGGCCCACATGTCGAGGTGGGACATTGCCTATGTGTTTTCATATGCCCATACATGCCGATTATGGAAATTTGTAATGCCATCTCGTGTGAACTGTTCTGTAAATAATACTAAGGCAGGAAAGTTCGGATTTGTAGCACACTGCTGCACAAATCACTGGCAGAACATCCATCTGCTGGTGACAGGGCTTGTACACATTACAAATGATAAGGATACGATGTTGCTCTCGCAACAGTCTCCAGACACTCGTATGAGGAAACATTCACTTACAATGCTAACCTTCGTGTACAGAATCCAGAATCTCCTCCTCTCCATCTGGAGTTCTAGATCTTGGTCGTCCCCTCCCCAAACCGGATGTAAACTTTCCATGAGCGCACAGCCGGCGATGAGACGTTCAAATTTCTTCGGATGTGGACAACGTCGCAGTGGCTATCTCTCTTGGCACAAACAACCTGCTGGAGGGAAAATGTGGTGAATATCACCATTTTGAAGGCCATAACTCAGAAATCAAGCATTTTCCAACACATGTAATGTACTTTTTATAGTCTACATATGCAAATGCATAGCTGAATTTATTACCACTATTTTTTAAACATCCTGTATATATATAAAGGGGACAACGACAGCCTTGTGTGTTTTAAAGAGATCTACATTTCATGTGTAGTACGTTTTCGTCTATCGCTTAACAGCCTTACAGCCTTAACATGGAGATCGTCTGTTGCAGCAACGGGTCTAGCAGCAGGTCCTCTGTGTTGACATTCCCGTCTTCCTTGGCGGAAAGCTTCCACCCATATTGCAACAGTTCGATAAAGTAAAGCTTCTTGCAATGCTCTATAGCACTGACTTGCATTTTTACTTTCTCTATTACGTATAGTAAGAGAAACGTGTCTCTAACAATAATACTGACGCAGCCGAGGCAAAAACAAATATTAAATATTTAAATAAACAGTTAAATTACAAAGTTAATAATATTTTTAAACTTAGGGCTAAGGCTACCGGAAAGCGGGCACTATACATGTGGTTGCAATGAATTTCAACTTCGGTACCCCAACAGCTGAAGTATAAAAAACTCCTTCAATACTCCTATTTCAAATTGGCTTTCCATACGTGGAGCTATTAAAAACTTCACTCTACGAGGCATTTGATTTCAATCAAGAGTTGACAGCCAGAGACGTCTAGCTCGATCAGTGAGAAATAAATACAAAAATGGTAAATTTTTTTTGTTATGTTATAGCGGTGTTGCCATTACTTTTCGAATGGCCATTTTAAATCGTTCCAATACAGCCAAAAGTGCCTCTACCTTCCTACTCATTTTCCAGGTGTGTACCCACGCAAAAATAAAAATGCTACAACATTTTTGCTCTTCTCGCTTGTGAAGTGTGCTTCATGTGTTGCCTAACGTTGGCAACAAAATAAAGCAAAGCTTTGAAACACGTTCTTTGCTAATTAATTCAGGTATCGCTGTTGTTATAATGGTGCTCCATAACACTTCAGCCAACAGCTTCCTACACTGGTCGCAATAAATCCCTCGTTCAGTTCAATCAGAACTATCGTCGCACTAAATAATCCGCCATAATTAAATACTCCTTGCTTAGTGATCTACTTCGTTAATTGTGTACAGTCGATTTATTTCCTTTATTTTCTGCAATAGTTGAATCCATTCGTGTTTGGGATGTTTTACAAACTCTACTTTACATTGCTACGATTGGAAGCATATTGGAGCTTGTGAAGGATGCAAAATCGAATGAGTTACATTCAAATTACTTTCTCCACCCACAATAGTTTATTACTTCCTCTACTACGTATAGTGTGTAAGGGAAGTATTGTATTCCACCCAAATATTCCATACCGAGATTTCACCGGAAATACTTAAGTTGAGGTGCCCTGAATCCAAATAAAGCATTTTTGGAAACATGTCCATGTGTGTGTCTGTTGGTCTGTGAACAACACAAAAAATGAGAAATCGATAAATACCAGACTTGGAATTTAATTTTAGTATCTTCCAAGGATGCAAGACGAAGATTTTCAAGAAAATTATCCCATTCCAATTACCTTTTCGAAATTTTTTATTTTCTCAAAAATGCCTCTAACGATTTTAATTAAAATATATGTTTAAGATATTTACATGGATAATGAAATGCATATATTGAATGTTCTGGGAATATCCCCAAAAGTTCTTTACATTCTGAGCGACTTTCGCATAACTGGTAAACCGTAAGAAATAGGCAGTTTTATTGCACAAACAATGTGAATCTCGCTAAAACACAATTTATGTCATACACTTATTTTTTTTGTCCAGTGAACCAATTCCGAGATATTCCTTGTTATTTGTTTGCAACTTCCAATACCTATACTTTTTCCCAAATAGGAATTCGTTATTCGTTTTTTACTTTCTCTACTACGTATAGGGGAAGTATTGTATTCCACCCAAAAATTCGATACCGAGATTTCACCGGAAATACATGTTTTGAGACCTCCTGAATCCAAAAAAAGCATTTTTTGAAACATGTCCGTGTGTGTGTCTGTGTGTGTGTGTGTCTGTGTGTGTGTGTCTGTGTGTGTGTGTCTGTGAACAGCATAACTCAGAAACGAACAGTCGGATAAACACCAAACTTCGTATTTAGGTTCAGTATCTTCCAGAGATGCGACACGAAGGTTTTCAAGGAAATCCCCCCACCCCAGAACACCCTTTACATGGAAAATTTTTCGAAAATTTTAATTTTCTCAAAAATGGCCCTAACGATTTTGATTAAAATATCATATGTTTAAGATATTTTCATGACAAATAAAATATATATCTTGAATTTTCTGGGAATGCCTCCAAAAGTATTTTTCATTGTGAACGACTTTTGCATAACTGGTAAACCATAAGAGATAGACACAATGTTACTACACAAAAAATGTAGATCGCGTTAAAATACACAACTTATGTGATATACATTTTTTGTGTTGAGTGAATCATTTTCGAGATATTGCTTGTTATTCCCTTAAATTTTTCAATACTTTCTCAAATGGGAATTCGTTATTCATTTTTTTGTCTTGGATATGCAAAGAGTATTAATATGTGGCAAAGGGAATGGTGCTGCACCTAGCAACCAGCTATTAAGAGATATGTATGTGCTTATAGGCTACTGTATTTCTATATTGCCCTTGCAAATACAAAACAAGTGGAACATAGTACGCCTTAAGCGATAGTCAAATATTTTTAGAACTGGTCGCTACGTGTAAAATTTAATTCTCTTTGCATGTCAAAAGATCGTTTCTGCAAATGTTTATCTCGTTTAATATGAAATAGATGGAGAACAAGAGTTTGTAAGAATAGTTTGTACAAGAGTAGAGAAAGTCATGTGAGTGTAACACATCAGATTTTTTTATATCCTGGACATACAAAGAGTATGGAATGCTCCACATAGCAACCAGCTCTTTAAAACATTTGACTATCGTTTAAAGCTTACCAGTTCCCCTTGCATCTACCAGAAAATTAGCAACAAAATTAGCAAAAAAGACGAGTTTTTTTCCTCCGTGGTGTAGTGGTTACCATACTAGCCTCTAGATCAAGAGGTCGCGGGTTTAAATCCGGCGGACGACGATGGATTTTTTCGGGCGTAAAAATCCTTAGCATGGCTTCCTTCGAAGGTAAGTAAAGCCGATGGTCCCGTGTCATAGATTTACGGCACGTAAAAGAACTTCAAACCTGATAAAGAGACCTCAAAGCAACATTTTTGGTGTTTTACTACCAATCTCTACAGGCTACTGGCCCAAGGGGAAGCAAAGAAAGTGAGATTTAAATTCTAAAATCTAACTGTTAAATATGGTTATATTGTATGTCTGTAACAAAGAATATACATATGAATATAACTGGAGGGTTAAAAGCATTTTATTACCTTCTGTGGCATAAGTGTAACTTACAGCACGGAGGGGGGCACCGCGACCTACATGGATCCATTCTGGCTATCACCTCCAGGAGGATGGGATGAAGTAAAGAAACCACAGGAGACTGGACCTCGCAGGCAAACAGGTCACAGAGATGCGCGGAAGTCATTTCCAGGCTCGAAGACCCGTCCCCCTGTCAGAGCTACCTAGGAAGGGCGATGAACGACCCATCGACCAAGCAGTCCTCTAGTGTCTACGGAAAGTACTCTTTCCTTTGAGCAAGAATCCGCAACATCTGTCCATCACTGCCATACGCCGGAACCTTAAGCACAGTCGAAAGATGAGAAGGAAATGAAATTTGATGGGGATTATGGAAAGGAAATCGTGGCAAACGAGAAACCAACTCGGCATGCGCCTTCCGACCAGGGAAAATCACGAAAAACGCTAGGTCAGATTGGCAGTCGACGGGATCGCAGGAACCTTAACTTGCCACGGTCGGGAAGTGGATAAAAAACACTATCGACGGAAAAAATGTTTTCATTTTAAAAACACGAGTTTACGTTGGTAGGGGAGCACGGCCAGCATATTTCTTCCCTTTTAACACTCGACGCCCAACTTCAGTGATTGGGAAAGTGCGGTCCAGGAACACGCTGAGGGTTATTTAATTTAGGTGGCGGTGGAAAGTGTCGTATTTCATAGGAGGGGCTAGGTGCACAAAATGTTTCTGGTTCGCTCTTTTGTTTTAGTTATCGAAACTCTCTAACAATAGACCGAAAATGAACGACGGCTTTGAAATGATGCTTCCAAACTCGGCCTGCTCCGGGGGCGGCACTTCCGTGGCCTGGGGAAGTGCGATAACGTGCAGGGCTACCAACACAAACCGTATCAAATCCCGCGGTGCTAGTATCACTGCAGTTTTATAATCGTCTTTTGGTAATACTCGACACAAAAACTGACTCCGGGGTTTTCGTTCACGACCCAATTTATGGTCATAATTATTTCAAGATTTTTATGCGATACACAGTTCAGAACGATGTGTTAAAATCTACAGGGTAACTTGATGTGGCGAGTATGGGGTGAAAATATAATGTGATGTGAAGCATTCACATGAATTTCTCTATCAATGGCAAATTCACATATATGCGTTATATATAATACGTGCGATTCATACGAGGGGCACTATTTATATTTTGAAGCTAATAATTAAAACAAAGTAATTTCTGATTGAAAACTGCTTTATTGTTTTCAAAATATTCTCCTTTATGATCAATACACTTTTGCATCCGTTTGAACCATTTGTCACAGATTTATTCCCTCTTCTTGAGACACCTCCAAAACTGTTTTTAAAGGCATCAACGGCTTCTTCTGCCAACGAAAATCGTTGTCCACGCAATTTATTCTTAGCTGTTCGGGAAAGAAGTCATTGGGTGCCAAGTCAGGACTGTATGGCGGATGACCCATAATTCGATTTTTTGACCCTCAAATACTCTGTTAGACGAGATGTGTGTGCGCTCGCATTGTCTTGATGAAGAACGATCCTACGGTTCTTGTTGGTCTTCCTTACTTCATCGAAGACTTCCGGCAAACAAATGGTTGTGTAACATTCGTCATTGACCGTTTTACGTCCCTCTAAAGGCACTGTTGCCACATGGCCAGTTTTGCTGAAAAAGTAGGCGACCATAAGCTTCGAAGTGCTTCGAGTGCGAACAACCTTTGTTGGATTTGCTTCATTTTGAAACACCCATACAGTCGACTGCTGTTTACGTTCCGGCTCATACGCATACATCCATGATTCGTCACCAGTTACAATCTTATGTACGTCTTTTGAGGCACAACCATTGTATTTCTTGGGCATTTTTGTACACCAATCGACACGAGGAATCTTTTTGAGATTGAGTCAAATTATGTGGGATCTAACGAGAGCAAACCTTTTTTACGGCTAAATAATCATGCAATATTTTATATATGCTGGTGGAACTAATGCCTTGAGTTGCCTCAATTTCACAATGTGTCGCATTTTTCTGGCACAACATCTGATTTTGGACGACCTTCACGAACTTCATCATTGAGCGAACCAGTGTTTCACAGTGGCAAAGGATGGGGCTTCGTCGCCAAATGTGGAAGTTAGTTGATCGATGCACTCTTGTCTTGATAAACCACGTCGAAAGTCGTAATAAATCATTTCACGAGTTAATTCCATGTTTTTGATGACACACAATTTTCAAGTTAGTGTAAACAAAACAAATGACGCTCTATTGACAAAATGTTTGAAGTAGAATATATTTAAAAATGTCAAACTTTGCATTGGAAATGTCAGATGGCACCTACAACATTCAGGGTTGCCAAGGCTCAAAATACAAATAGTGCCCCTCGTGTAAACCTGAACTACTTTAATGGGATATAGTTTCCCTCTGAAAAGTCGTAGGAATGTGAAATTTGTTTTTAATGATCTAAGTGGCGCTGCGAGAACGACACCACCGTCATTTGTTGACCATTTTGTTGATTTCGATGGCAATTCGAACATTATTGACAGCCTTTAGTTTGCAGTTGTAACAGAAACGTACAGTACTCACTTCGAGAGCGTGTTTTTATTGTGAAAAAGTATTGGAAGACAAATTCATTGGTAACAACTGTAGTGTTTTTTTTCTTCGACGATGATGATGTTGTTGTGCCCGGTCCAGCAGAATCGTCGCAGCTGTAGGGTCCAGGTTGAATATCTGGGTCCACCCTTCTCTTCTCGGCTATGAAAAGTAATTTTGGGATACGGAATGCAGGTATATGGTGCACCAAAGGAAAAACACGATAATTCACTTTCAATAATGCTATCAGAATCAGATGATATCTCTATGCAAGTTTATTATGCCGCACTAAAAATATTGCCTTTGCTAATCTGCCGTTCTTTTGTTCTTATTTCCCCGACATACTCGTGAACATAACTTGGTTCTCGCGCGGCGATTAATGATGAGGCAGTATTTTAACACTTAAGTGATATTATTCTAATTATATAATATTAAAAAATAATAACAGCCCGCCTTAAAGAATATGTGTGTTAAATAATACATAAAATGTATGTAAACAATCATTGTATTATGTTTATCTTATAATGAACATGTTTAATAATGTGATGAGAATTTATTACGTAATTTAGCAAGGTAGGAGCTGTGAGAATAGAAGCAAGATGCCTTTCGTAGGAAACAGAATTTTAGAAAAACAGAAAAAAACAGGACCTCACATGCAAACATCGCCATCCGAAAACTTCAAGCCAGTGTCCATTTTTATCCCTTCAGGCTGCCCGTTGAATTATTGTATGTTCAACACCTCATAATTCCAGTAACTGAAATGGATGCTGTGTCGATGATACAGGAATCTTGGAACCACCTGCCAAGATTCCTATAGAGCTTTGTGCGTTTCACCGCTGCTGTGGACCGGAGGTTCTCTTTCTTGTCAGGGTGTGGGGGCGTCCTGGGTTGATTTCCAGCTGCTGCAGTAAATACACTCGCCAAATGTTTAACGAGTACTTTATTCCTTAACTTATTCACACTTGCCACCTTTTGTGTCGGTTGTGCCACACATCTTGAGCGTGTATATAAATGATAAGTGTTCTTGGTTCCTGAATCATCCCATAACATTAAGTATACTGGCGCGTGTAAATTAAGTCGTTTCTCCCTTTGCCTAAGTTCGATGCACGTATTAGCCCATTAGCATATTCGGAGTGTTCTTTCTTGTACGTCTTGACTCCCCGTAGGGGGGGGGGGGCTTACGACCCCTTCAGCTGCCGTGGTGCGGGCGCTGCGTACCCTTAGCACTCGTGGTACTTCTGACCTTACTAAAAGTACGCCGGTCCGAACGTTCGAGCCCCTCCCGGTGGGAGTTGTTCGGATTGGGTTGGACTCGGCGAGGAAATGGTTTCCGATATTCATGGGAGTTTGGATACCTCGGTTTTCCGTACGGTGGAGTTGTGAGACACCTCAATGTCCTCCGTACCGCCCTGGATAGCCGGTATCCGGCATTCTAGATTGCTGTCGGCTCCTCCGCGGTTATCGGTAGTGGACCTTTCGGGATGATGCGCGTAACCACTTCTATCCTCGCGCAAGCGGGGGGGGGTGCTTTTTATACTCTAGATATTGGCATCATGGGAAACTCCCACAGTTGGAGAGCCACTTGGTTGACGCTGACCCTGAGTTTAAGAGGGGGGCTTGGGCTTAGGCTGTTGCCCTCGTAGACGTTCCCTACATACAAGCTGTACGTCATGACTCAACCAGGTGCATGTCCTTTCTTGTAAATTCAACATTCTGCCAAATTAGTAATTTCTCCCAATCCTGCTTAATTTTAGGTTTATACGAAGTCACGTGGCATTTCCGTCAGTTATTTATTTCCTCACCTTCGGCTAGAATATTGTTTTTTGTTGTTTTTCTGAGTGTTTTAATGTAGGAGAAAGATTCTCACGTCCTGTAACTAATTTATGCGAATGCACGTGCCATTTTCTTTTGTCTTAAGCTCTTCGCCCATTTCCGATGTCACGTACATATTCATTACAATAGGTTTCATTTCTGTCCTTTGGGGAGGGGACATATTTATTTGCCTTTGGATATTTTTTTCATTCAATCAAACCTTTACTTGGGGTAAACTGCCCTGGTAGTTAACCATCAATATAATTTATTTCAAGTTTATTTGTTTGTTTTATTATATCTCTAGTGTCTTATTATATTATTCACGTTAATACAAGTTTTATGGATGGAAAGGGCAGTTTCACCCTGCAAGCCTTAGATGTGAGGCAGTATTTTTAACAATTAAATAATTTCAGTCTAATTATATAATATGTAAATTCAATAACAGCCCGCCTTGAAGCATGTATATGTAATAATTTGTAAAATGTATGTAAGTCATTGTATATGCTTATATTATTGTATCCATGTGTAATAATGTTATGTGAATATATTACGTAATTTAATAATGTAGGAGCTGTGAGAATAATAAGTTACATGTTGCTAACAATGAGGTAACCTTGAGTCAATAATGAGCAAGAAAGTTTAACAGTACTACTTGTGATTCTTGGAGTAACAATAATGTAATTTTAGTGACAGTTTAAAAAATACCCAATCAACAACCAGAAAGAGCTTTAGTTAAATGAAGGTATTCTACTGGAGTAGGATTAGCAAATTAGAGAATTGCAATACAGAAATTTCCAAGTTTAGATGGTTGAAATTTAGTCAGTTGCCTGCAGACAGTGCTCATAACTGGATGCGTTGCTTGTGCGTCCTCGAGAGATTTAATATGTATTCGTGTGAGACGAAAAATAACTACGTGTTAAAACGTGCAGTTAATTAATAAAAGCATCTCACAGTTCTCTATATCAGTGCAGTGTTATTTAAATCGTGCCATGAATTAATAAAAGGAGTGAAGTAAACTTATAATCTGTGTAAGCCTACATTCTTCAGTCTCACCACTCCCTGCTAAGACATCCATGTCTCTAACAATAATACTGATGCAGTCGACATAAGTATACTATTTAAAGAAACAGTAAAAATACATTTGGGGCGAAGGCCGCCGGAAACTGTTTACTATACGTGCGGTTGCAACTACTACAAGTTCGGCTCTCCAACAGTTGAAATATTATACAACTCCTTCAATACAAACTACTTCAGATGTCAAGAAGCAGCAGACATTTGTACTTTCCATGTTTAAGAGATGAGCATAACATGGTTCCCAGCATGGGGAAAGAAAGGGGGATGGGAGAAAGGAAGGAAGGAATTCACTTATTGCAGATTGCAACTTGATTTCGCATTCTTATTCTAGTTCACAGCCACAGTGCAGCTAACGGAATGTTCCTATGCTTGTTTAGCCGTTCCCCACAGTGTCTTGCAGCCATATGTTAGTTCCACACTTTGAGCGATCTTGGTAATGGCAGAATTTAGAGAACCTTATTCACAGAAATAAAAGACAGACTTATCTACATCCCTAACGACAGACTGCATACTTTGTCTCTGATTTTAGTTCACTGATTCCAATCTCTAATTACTTTGAATACAGATACCTCGAAAACTTAGCTTCGTAGTCCTCCGTGGTCTAGGGGTACCACGTTTTCGAGGTCGTGGGTCCAAACCCGGTGGAGGGCGATGGATTTTTTTCTGGGGTAAAAATCCTTAGAATGGCTTCCTTCGCAAAGGAAGTAAAGCGGTGGTCTCGTGTCGTAGATTTACGGCACAAAAAAGAAACTCAAGCCTGATGAAGAGGCCTCTGAGTACATTTCAGGTCTTTCACGTCCAATATAGAATGGGACGCTAAGAACCATAGCTGTTAAACATCGTTCATAAATGAAACTCAATTTAGTTTTAATTTCGTGGACCATTGGCTTCTTATCTGAAATTGATTAAGAACCATATACTGCCAGCAAAAGCCCATGCTTTTTGTTTATTTACACGTTGTACATAGAGAATATATATGAACTTGTTATTTGATAGGGGAAGTGTATGGTTCCAGTGTCATGGAAAACATTAAGAGGAGATATATAATAGAAGTGTTCTTCTCCTCTCAGACTGTCAAGCAGCTCTTAAAGCACTTGAAACACCATCAATAAAATCAAAGTTCGTCTCAGAATACCGGGAATCCTTAATGACACTGGCTGAACACAATAAGGTTCAACTAATGTGAGTGCCAGGACATACAGTTATACCAGGCAATGAGAAATCAGATGAAGCAGCCACGATTGGCAGCGAAATCCCATTTTTGGGTCCGGGGCCTGTACTGAGGGTGTCCTACAGATCAGTGAAACAGGCTATTACGTGCTGGGCTCAAGCAGAACACAAGAACTACTGAAACTCCATTGAGGGTTGCAGACATTCCAAGTTGTTTATTACAGACCTGGATAACAGCCGCACAAAGAACCTACGCGGTCTTAGTATAAGAAGGCTTGCATGGGCAACAGGATTCATTACAAGACACTGTGCCCTAAAGTTTAATCTATAGAGAATGGGATTGTTTAACAACCCTATCTGTAGTAGATGCCTAGAAGGAGCTGAGACTGTTACTATGTGATTGCCCTGCTCTTGCGAATCAAAGAGCAAGTGTTTTTGGCAATCACTTTCCAAAGATAGACAAACTATCGAAAGCCTCAGTTAGCAGTCTGGTAAAGTTCATAACGAGCAACAGACTACTTAACTGATTAAAGGGGGGATGCGCAATAGATCTTTAATGTCACAGTGCTTTGGCATAAAACCTCCCCCTTTTTCAAACTACAAACTACATGGTTGCATCATATACGTTTTCACGCATATCAATGAAATGTAATTAAATATAATTGAATATAAAAAAATGATATATAGTTTATGGTGAGTTTAGGTTGTGTCAAAATGTAGTACAAATGTTAATCAATCTTGGATACAATTGCTTATGGTGGTAATTTCAAATACCATACACCTCGGAGGAGAATACCGACATCTTTGTAGGACTTACAAGCCAATGTCTGTCAATAAGCAAACAAATTCTGTATCATAACATATCCAGGATGGGTGATCAGCCCAATGTCTTGTGTCAGTACTCTATCGAGGAGCAAGCAAACTCTGGAACATAACATATCCAGGATGAGTGATCAGCCCAATGTCTTGTGTCAGGATTCTGTCGAGGAGCAAGCAAACTCTAGATCATAGCATATCCAGGATGGGTGATCAGCCCAATGTCTTGTGTCAGTACTCTGTCGAGGAGCAAGTAAACTATGGAACATAACATATCCAGGATGAGTGATCAGCCCCAAGTATTGTGTCAGGATTCTGTCGAGGATCAAGCAAACTCTGGATCATAGCATATCCAGGATGAGTGATCAGTCCAATGTCTTCTGTCAGTAGTCTGTCGAACAGCAAGCAAACTCTGGACCATAGCATATCCAGGATGTGTGATCAGCCCAATGTCTTCGTCAGTAGTCTGTCGAGCAGCAAGCAAAATCTGGATCATAGCATATCCAGGATGTGTGATCAGCCCAATGTCTTGTGCCAGTAGTCTGTCGAGGATCAAGCAAACTCTGGAACATAACATATCCAGGATGAGTGATCAGCCCAATGTCTTGTGTCAGGATTCTGTCGAGGAGCAAGCAAACTCTGGATCATAGCATATCCAGGATGGGTGATCAGCCCAATGTCTTGTGTCAGTACTCTGTCGAGGAGCAAGCAAACTCTGGAACATAACATATCCAGGATGAGTGATCAGCCCCATGTATTGTGTCAGGATTCTGACGAGGAGCAAGCAAACTCTGGATCATAACATATCCAGGATAGGTGTTCAGCCCAATGCTTTGTGTCAGTATTCTGTCGAGGAGCAAGCAAACTCTGGATCATAACATATCCAGGATAGGTGTTCAGCCCAATGCTTTGTGTCAGTATTCTGTCGAGGAGCAAGCAAACTCTGGATCATAGCATATCCAGGATAGGTGATCAGTCCAATGTCTTGTGCCAGTAGTCTGTCGAGGAGCAAGCAAACTCTGGATCATAGCATATCCAGGATGAGTGATCAGCCCAATGTCTTGCGTCAGGATTCTGTCGAGGAGCAAGCAAACTCTGGATCATAGCATATCCAGGATGGGTGATCAGCCCAATGTCTTGTGTCAGTACTCTGTCGAGGAGCAAGCAAACTCTGGAACATAACATATCCAGGATGGGTGATCAGTCCAATGTCTTGTGCCAGTAGTCTGTCGAGGAGCAAGCAAACTCTGGATCATAGCATATCCAGGATGAGTGATCAGTCCAATGTCTTGTGCCAGTAGTCTGTCGAGGAGCAAGCAAACTCTGGATCATAGCATATCCAGGATGGGTGATCAGTCCAATGTCTTGTGCCAGTAGTCTGTCGAGGAGCAAGCAAACTCTGGATCATAGCATATCCAGGATGAGTGATCAGCCCAATTTCTTGTGTCAGGATTCTGTCAAGGAGCAAGCAAACTCTGGATCATAGCATATCCAGGATGGGTGATCAGCCCAATGTCTTGTGTCAGTACTGTTTCGAGGCGCAAGCAAACTCTGGAACATAACATATCCAGGATGAGTGATCAGCCCCATGTATTGTGTCAGGATTCTGTCGAGGAGCAAGCAAACTCTGGATCATAACATATCCAGGATGAGTGATCAGTCCAATGTCTTGTGTCAGTAGTCTCTCGAACAGCAAGCAAACTCTGGACCATAGCATATCCGGAATGGGTGATCAGCCCAATGTCTTGAGTCAGCAGCCTGTCGAACAGCAAGCAAACTCTGGATCATCGCATATCCAGGATGTGTGATCAGCCCAATGTCTTGTGTCAGTAGCCTGTCGAGGAGCAAGCAAACTCTGGATCCTAGCATATCCAGGACGGGTGTTCAGCCCAATGTCTTGTGTCAGTAGTCTGTCGAGGAGCAAGCAAACTCTGGATCATAGCATATCCAGGATAGGTGATCAGCCCAATGTCTTGTGTCAGTAGTCTCTCGAGGAGCAAGCAAACTCTGGATCATAGCATATCCAGGATGGGTGTTCAGCCCAATGTCTTGTGTCAGTAGTCTGTCGAGGAGCAAGCAAACTCTGGATCATAGCATATCCAGGATAGGTGATCAGCCCAATGTCTTGTGTCAGTAGTCTCTCGAGGAGCAAGCAAACTCTGGATCATAGCATATCCAGGATGGGTGTTCAGCCCAATGTCTTGTGTCAGTAGTCTGTCGAGGAGCAAGCAAACTGTGGATCATAGCATATCCAGGATAGGTGATCAGCCCAATGTCTTGTGTCAGTAGTCTGTCGAGGAGCAAGCAAACTGTGGATCATAGCATATCCAGGATAGGTGATCAGCCCAATGTCTTGTGTCAGTAGTCTCTCGAGGAGCAAGCAAACTCTGGATCATAGCATATCCAGGATGGGTGTTCAGCCCAATGTTTTGTGTCAGTAGTCTGTCGAGGAGCAAGTAAACTGTGGATCGTAGCATATCCAGGATAGGTGATCATCCCTATGTGTTTGTATCAGGAGTCTGTCGAGGAGTAAGCAAACTCTGGATCATAGCATATCCAGGATGGCTGATCAGCCCAATATCTGGTAGGACGGTGAACAAGAAGGTAATGAAATGTAGTAATGAAAGGGATAATGGGAAAATTGCGGATCAACCCATGCACCCAAAATTCACCTATCGACATAGGAAAACTGGGATTGGTTTGAACCCAAGATCTCCCGAATGCGGGCTACAGACGTTACTGCCTGAACCATCCCGCTCAACCCTAAGGGGAAACTAAATGGGGTAAAATAGCCCAAAAAGTACGCTTTTGGTGTTTTATGCTGGCCTTTTAATTAGAATATGCTGTATAATGTGACATGTTTTATCATTATTACCGCACTACTTATTCATAAGTATATTACTAAAAATATATCTAACCTTTTCTACTCTGAATTTTGTAACATTTGCTGAAAAAAATACTATCTCGTGTATACTTTGGAGGAGGGAGGTAATGTCCATCTTTTACTAAAAATTTTGCTGGGCGTTAGTACCACTCTTATGTATAGCAGTTTATGTTAGCTCGAATCATGTGGTTTACTTCTTTACATATATATGGGAGTTTGTTTTCTCCAGATTTTTTTGAACATATTTTTCTGTGAATCATATTTTCTACTATAAATGATCCGTTTTCTGAGAAACAATTGAAGATACACAAGTCAAATTTTAAGCAGACACAAAATATAGATGCTCTTATGGATCAACGTTAGTATTAACGTTTGCAATTTATAAAAAAATTATATATTCCTTAATAAACAACTTCTTGCATAAAGTATATCAGAAATCGTAGAAGATATACATCTACATTCTGCAAAAATTTCAGTCTCTTATCTTAAATAACTTCTGAGATAATAATACATGAATTCAGCAGATTTGATATTGTTCGGATAGGACTAGTGCTACACTTTGGCTGGAAGAGGAAAGGGAGGTGGAGCTAGGTTTTTAGAATACCTTTACATAGTGTTTGTTTCTGATCCTTCCTGAACCTTCTACTTCCTCTATCAGTACATAGTAGTTAGAGAAGTCATTATATTCTACCCAATAATTCGGTACCTAGATTTCACCTGAGGCACGTAAATAAAAAAATGCATTTTAAAAAAAAGGTGCTTGTGTGTGTATATATGTGTGTGTGTGCGTGCGTGCGTGCGTGCGTCTGTGAAAAACATAACTAAAGAACGAAACGTTTAATAAATACCAAAGTACCTTTCAAAGATGCGACACGAGAATGTTCAAGAATATTCCCAACACAAAACTAACCTTTATTTCGAAAAGATTCCCAACTTTTTTATTTTATAAAAAATGGTTTTAACGATACTGATTAAAATATATATTAAAGATATTTATATAACAATGAATATCTTGAATTTTGTATTAACTTGTATAACTGGTAATAGTTAACTGATAGACGAAAAGTACTAGACAAAAAATTGTATATGTCTTTAAGTTTTCTTATGAGTTAAGCCATTCCTGGGATATCCGTTATTAATGGTTCGAATTGTTCAATACTTGGTCATTTTTTAAACCCCTTCAACATTCAGTTGTTTCTCGCGATGTCATGGAAACATAATGGAATTTTAAGGCAGCATATAGCATCCAGTTGTTAAACATTTGACTATCACTGTTCTCTTTGTATCTATAACGAAATGTGTAATCTAGCTGTTCCTGTAAAGGTTGGTCTCGACTAAAATGTAGTAGATGGAAAAACAAGCTTTAATTACAATAATTTGTATACCCACTAATAATAGATAGATGTTAGAGAAAGTTATGTGAATGTATCACATCACATTTCTGTGTCTGTGTAAAACTTAATGCTAGTGGATGAATTTTTAAAATCGAATGAGTCAGGAAGTTTTGTTGTTTTTCAGTTCCTGCCCATGTTGTGTGGGTAGTGACGGGTCAGGACGCCGAGCTACCATGTGACGTCACACCACCTACAAGAGAAGATCGCGTGAACATGGTGCTCTGGTTCAAAGACTCCATCGGAATTCCACTATACAGGTATTGTCTCTTCTGTTATCGCACCCATACATCCAAGTGAGGCAATAAGTGAATTCTTATTTATATTTAGTTATTATTTACTAGACATGAAAAAAATCATTCATTTGAATACAGAATGCTTTTTGAAAACAAATTTATGAAAGCAACACGTCTTCAAGAAAACAATTTGTGGTAAGTGTTTCTTCATTTAAGGAGTAAACAAATGATATTATACATTTTATTTAGTGTATATTTTCTAGGTCATTTTATGGTTCAATTTAGGCTGATTTTTTTCGAATGAGAAAAACAATTGCCTAAAACACATTTTGGCTTTACATATAGAACCAAATAACTTCTATCTGAAACATTTATTTTTTAAATTAACCATTATTTTCTAACAAAAACGATCTTCCTTACCTGGCATTTCACAAACAGCTTTGTAAATTCGAATGAAGGATTAATTAATGACATTTGCCTACCCAATTCTTTATGAGACTATTATAGTATGCTTTTTATACTAAATACTCCCGTTTACGCCTTAAAATTTTAATTTAGTACAGCCACTTCTATTCCTAATAAGAGATAAAAGATCTGCTATTCACCCAAAAGGAACGACTGACTTCCTCAACCTCCCTCCGACAGTCTTCCAAGTTCTGGAAATGCTGCATAGATTAAGTATCCTTTGGTGGTGTAACAGTCATCGGTCAGAATTTCGAGTGACTGTTAGATCATTCCTATAGGTGAAGCTTTAAACCATTCTAAGTTCTCTTTGATCGATTGACATATACAACGAAATAGAGGTGAAGCTAGTGAATATGAAGATCGACTACTCCCAGGCCACCAATTTAACCTCTCTGGAAAAAATATAATGTCTGCAAGAACCATCGTGAAAAATAATCTTCTTATTTTTAATTAAAAAATATCGGTCCATGTTAGCAACTTTCTCTCTTGTTACGAGGCATGTTTTAAAAGTAAGTACTGTTGTAATATTTTGCCGCTGCAGCTACGATTTTAAACACCGGCGATCACTTACGCCATTCATTAGGAAGCCAGACGCAGCTGTGAGCGATCGTCGCTTTGAGTTTGCCTGTTATTAGAGCGTTTCAAATGTTAAAAACCGTAAAGTCATTCAGTGATTCGTTTTTTGAATGCGAGAGATGTTACGACAGCAAGCATTCATCGCCAATTGTGTGAGGTTTATGGGGAAACAACAATGAGTGACAGTGCCCGGCCACACACAATTCCACCATCCTCCCTACAGACGGATTTGACACCAAGCGATTTTCATCTGTTTCTTCATCTGAATAAATTCTTTTGGTGGAAAATATTTCAACAATGATGATGTGAAACAAGAAGTGCAGAATTGGATTTTATCACAGGCGGCATCATTCTTTGACGAAGACATACAAAAACTGGTTTCCCGTTATGACAAGTGCCTGAATAACGGCGGTAACTATGTGGATAAGTAGTGTAATATTGTTATATGCTAGGGTAAAGGCCAAAACTGTCTCCCCAACACGCGCATGGGGGAGGTGCAACCTGGCAGTAAAAAGTCCGGGACTTTGGCGTGTAGAATTAAGTGGAAGGCGTGGGATTTTTTATTACATTAAAAGATTACATAACACACATTACCTGCGATTTATTCACAAAAAAAGTTTGGCTTCTCTACATAATTAACAAAGGAAACAGATTGGAGGCAGATGCCGCAGAACGAAGACCGGCCACACTCGTCTGGTCCCAGCGACCACTTCCACTCGAGTGTCGTTAACTTGCCCTCACCAACCGTGTCTAGCCAAAGCTAGACAGTTTCAAACAGATCTTTCCCTTTGTCGTGGTCCCGCAAAAAGGAAAGACCGTCAATCTGAAATATAACTAAGGAGACCCAATAATGCTACGTCTGGTAGCAACAATATAGCACAAGAGTGCGTCTGGTAATCATAATGAAATTATTATACCACAAGGTGTAATGTAATGAATGAAAAAGTATTTGGAAAATAATGTTTCATTACTTTATAAAAAAATAATCGGCACTTTAAAAACACGCCTTGTACTTGTTCTACTTACAATATACAAGTTGTAAATAATGTAAGCTTTTCTATGAATCACATTCTGTTTATTTTTAATCGTTTACATAAAAAAGTCGCCTAATGGTACAAAGACTTCCAAAATTTGTGTCAACCCTCTGTAACAAAATAGACCCCAGAAGCTAGATTTTGCTGCGGAATTGGTATCGATCCGAGTCGAACTCAAGACCGCAATGTTTTACCCTCTTTGTGTCCAGACCATGTTTTTGTAACTTACCTTCCTTAGTCGCCGGTAGGTCGCAGGAATCTTGCCAAGACACCACTCAATTCAATTGGGCACAAACTTTACCCCAGGGACTTTAATTGCGCAGCATGCTGGGAAAAGCACAGAAATATGACTCACATACAGCAATATCTTCAATGTAAGTTTCAACTGGTATAAAACAATGTAGAAGAACAACGACAATATTGCGATACGAGTGTGGAAAATGTAGCTTTACAGAATTGAAGAATAGTTTGAATTTGAGCTTTGTTTATGCCTTTCAAACGCATGTATTGCATGTGTTTCATTACTTGGAAATAATTATTTATTAAAGAAAACTTATGTTTAGCATTCACATGAGTTTATCCACGAACTATCGTTTATTACTCTCTCTCCCACGTGCATAGTAGGTATAGAAGGAATTTCACTCCACCTAAAACCAAGATTAAACCGGAAATAAATAAAAAATAACCTGTTGTATTACACTCACATGACTTTCCCTACTCTTGTACAAACTATTTTTACAAACGCTTATTCTCCGTATGCTTCATGTTAATCTTATTGCTAATTTTCTTGTAGGTTCAAAAGGAATATGGTAGGTCTTAAGCGATAGTCAAATGTTTTAGGAGGTGGTTACTATGTGGAGTATTCCATTCTCTTTGTATGTCTAGGACATAAAAAAATGAATAACGAACTCCCATTTCAGAAAAAGTCTAAGTATTGGAAAATTTTCGTGAATAACAAGCAATATCTCGAAAATGGTTGACTCAACAAAAACAATGTATAGAACATAAATTGTGTAATAAAATTTTGTCTATCTCTTATGGTTTACCAGTTATGCAAAAGCCGTTCACAATGAAGAATGCTTTTGGAGACATTCCCAGAAAATTCGAGATATACGTTTCATTTGTCATGAAAATATCTTAAACATATGATATTTTAATCAAAATCGTTAGAGCGATTTTTGAGAAAATTAAAATTTTCGAAAAAGTTCCATATAAAGGGTAATCTGGGGTAAGGGGCTTTCTTGAAAACCTTTGTGTCGTATCTCTGGAAGATAGTGAACCTAAATACCAAGTTTGGTGTTTATCCCACTGTTCGTTTCTGAGTTATGCTGTTAACAGACACACACGAACATGCTTCTAAAATGCTTTTTTTGGAATGAAGGGGTCTCAAAACGTATATTTCCGGTGAAATCTCGGTATCGAATTTTTGGGTGGAATACAATACTTCTCCTACTTACTATACGTAGTAGAGAAAGTAAAATATCACTTTTAGGAAAAGGTCCCTATGTATGTTTGTCTGTGCGCCTCTGTACAGTATAACTCAAAAGCAAAAAAATCATTCTAACTCAACTACCATTTACATGGAACATTTTTAAAAACCTTTTGATTTTCTAAAAAAGTGCTCCAACAATTTTGATTAAAATACCATATATTAAAGACATTCACATGAAAAATAAAATGTATATCTTCAATTTTCAGGGAATAGCCCGTGAAGTCCTGTTTATTCGGAAGGAGGTTATAAAATCTTGTATAACTGGTAGACGTTAAGCGACAGACGAAAAGGCACTACACAACAAATTTACATCTCTTTAGAACACACAATTTGTTTCAAATACGTTTTTTGTGGCATAAGCCGTTTCTGCGATATCCGTTATTAATGTTTCGATTTGTTCAGTCATTTACTCAAAGCCCTTCTACATTCAGCTGTTTCTCGCTGTTTCCCCCGAGAGGAACGGTGCAATGAGGGAACCGCAGGAGACGTGTGGTGTGGGCTGCAGAAGTAGACGCAAGTCGACAGGAACGTGCAGAGTTCTCTAATAGTTCCAGGCTTGACCACGGGAAGGTCGTTCTGAGGCCTGCCTCAGTGGTAGTGGAGAAATACAAGCAGCAGTGGAGACTCAACAGGCTTTCCCTTAGCGGGGCCGAGAAGAAGTTCTAATTTGCAAGCCTCTGTGCCATCTGTCCGACACCGACCTAAAACATCCCCGGAGTCAACCTGAAACATGAATGGGAAATGAAATGAGAGTACAGAGAAAATCAGTGTTGGAATACGCCAGTATTTGTTTTTGCCAACCAGGGAAATCCACGAAAATTCTATTGTCAGTATGGGCGGCCTCCGGGAATGAACTGGTCTTCCGGAATGCAAGTCCATACGTTCCCGCAGTGTCATAAAGCTCGGTCACGTGACTATTTAAATGCCCAAGACCACATGGCCTAACGATCTGTATTTATTTCCAATGCCTTTATTTCGACTCTATTTTTCTTACACCTTTGTCCATTAAAACATATAGTTCACCAATGTTGTTCAAATTCTCAGCAGAAATTTAGATAGAATGAATTTAAAGAAATGTCATATGGTTTTTGCTCCACTTTTAAATTTCTCAAGATATAACGCAATTAATACCACTATTGAGGATATATTGTTACAGAAATGATAGTGTCCTAATTGTGACGTGTGGTATTCACTTACTTAGGGAAAATATAAAGAATGAATATCTAATAGAGTAGAAAAAGTAAAGGCAACATGTCTTAAAAGAGAAATGATGATCTCGAAATTTAAACAATCAAGATATGGATTGTATTGGCTGGGCACTGATCCACTTAGGGGATACTTACCTACGACCCACAAGGGGGCGTCCCCTGAAGGAAAGATGAGGCGAGAGGAGACACCGGGCGCCTAGAACCAGGAGTGGCAGCACGAAAATGGCAGGGTTCCGAAGTTTCCAGATAGAGGCTCCTCGGCAGACGGACAGGCAGGTCCCGCAGGAACGCCGAGAGTCACAAAGAGCATTCTTTTCCCCTGCCACACTACACCGATAATCCAACTTCGACACTTCCAGTCCTGAAAGAGGTGGTGAAATGAGAAGGGAGGGACAGGAAATTCTGGGGATATCAGAATTCGTCCCAGCATTTGCCTGGTGATCCAGGAAAACCCCGAAAACCATGAGTCATATCTCCGTTGCTCGCTCTGCTCTCTTCTACAGATGCATACATACAAAGAATTACTGGCACGGAACTTAGAGAGACGAGATTGAAGATGCCTTCTGTCCCACAACCCATGATGGACAGATCTTGGATAGGACCATTCCGTGCACCACTTTCAATAATGTATTTGCTACGCGAGTACTTTTTCTTGTGCTTGGGGCGGTAGTAGTCCTTAAGCTGGTATCTCCCACGTGGTTATCTGCATGTCCTTTGGTGTGGTAGTATTTCTCCTTTACCATAAGAAACGATTGAATAGCGACGGCACTTTAAATAAATGAGAAATGTTTGATACGTAGGGCGTCATTTTGGTGTGGGATTATTGGGTTGGACTCGTTGGGACGGGTTAAAACAAGTCGGGTACTGTTGTTGTCGTATTGTTGGGTTGCTGGGTTCGTTGTGGGTGTGGGGGCGTGTGTTTTGTTCGTAGGTTCTTAGCCCCTCATGAGTTCGTTCCCCTTTCAGTGATAATGTGATGTTGGATCGGGGAAGGATTCTTATCTCAGGTATGCAAGCAAAGAAGACGCAGGTAGCCAGTAGACGACCTTCGGTTGCTGGTCACTTTATTTTTACAAAAACACACTCCCTCTCTCCCGCACACAAGACGCAAGCCAATCGCTACAGTTATAATAATTTATTAAGTCGCTGTCACCTATGATTAGTTGTCGTTCCTCGCTATAACACTCTAATTTCTATGGTTATTACTTATTCTCTTGCACGACGCTATACTTGAACTTTGTTAATGAAGACTTAGTTATTGTGCCGAGCACTACGTCGGAAATGCAACACTTAGCGTGTTAACATGATGCCGGTCGGAACGAGAATGTCCCTTCGCGGCTCCTACCTCGTTCTGTCTAGGATGTTTTCCTATTTCATGCCCATTTTCTAGGCGACTTGGTTTAGTCCCTAACCACGTACTTATCACGTCGGTTATTTGGTGCGTTCTCTTCCACGCTTAATTCTTATTGGCGGTTCTCCTACCAAGACTAGTGCGAATTACTGTTTTCAATTTGGAATATTTTTATGGCTATTTCTAGCGTTGGTTTGTCTGCTTCAGTGAATTTGGAGACCGATTAAACACGTACGTCTTGGTGCCTTTAAGTCGCGTTGGAATGTTCTGTCTTTGTTCAGAACTTCACATGTTCGGCAGAATTCTTAAAAGGCAGAACACCTTTCCGGTGTGTCCCGTTATAGCCTCCAGCTCTGTTAACAGCTACATGCTCCGGTCTACCCTTCCGTAAAGTTTAGCTCTTTTGAAATTTCATTCCTTATGCTACAAGCATGACTAATTTTATGTGTATTTATTCTGTTTATTATATGTGTATACATAAATAATTGTCAGGCGCGTGTTTCTGCTTCACCTTGGTTCGTTGTCCGCCTGGCTGCTCGTACTTGTAGAAGCTCAGAATCAAGCTCTATCTCTGTTTCTATATCAAGGTGTGTGAGGGGGGAAGACAATTCATTAAATTATGACCACCGATTCATATGTTTTATTAACGCAGAATAATTATAACCAGTTACTGAATAATCTGTGTAGTAGCGACACATTTCTCCGAATAAACTACTAAATGTTACCTTAGCCCCACCATCTGAATGTATATTTGAGGGAGTAACTAACTATCTCAAGTCACACGCAATCACTTTCCCCCTCCCTTGGAAATCAAGATACAGCTTGAAACCAACGTAAATGAGCAATTAGTGAATTTCCGGACATGTTCTCCGTTTTTATACCTTCTTCATCTGACGGTACTTTTCCTGTCGGTATTTGTAACACGCCTCTTGATTGGCGGCGACAATACCTTGGGCTGAGACATATATGCTACTGAGAATCTATATGCTACTTTTGTGTATTAGTATTTAAATAATAAAGAATGAAATACTTTTTCTCAAAAAACTATTAAGACATTTAGAATTGTGGCGGAGAAGCAGTTGAGAAAATGCTAAAACCCCTAGATTTAGAAATTTCGTGTATGACTGACTACCCTTGGTTGAAGTGGTTGCAAAATTTAGTGCAGCTTATATGGAATATATTTGACATTTTTACATTCTCTACCACATATAAAATAGGTAGAGGATGTATTGATTTCCTCCAAGAACTCGATATCGTGATTTCACCGGAAATATTTGCTTTTGTCTGTGTGTGTGCTTGCGAGCGCGCGTGTGTGTGTACACAACTTAAAAACGAAAAGTTGGATAAATCTCAAACTTGGAATACAGCTTTAGTGCCTTCTAAAGATACAAGACGAAGATGTTAAGAAAATACCCTAACCTCAAACTAACTTTTAAATGCAAAATTTTCAAAATTTTCCATTTTCTAAAAAATGGATGTAACGATTTTGTTTAAAACACACTATATTAATGAGACTTGCATGAAAAATAAAATAAATAAATTGAATTATCTAGGAACAGATTTTAAGGTCCTCTTCATTCAGAAAGAATTTTGTATAATCTTCTACAACTAGTAAACGTTAAGCGATAAAGTATTACAAAAGAAACACAGATCTCTTTAAAACACAGTTTATTTCAGATAACTATAAACCATTTCTAAAATATCCGTTTTTAATGTTTGGAATTACTCGGTCAGTCTTGTCAGCATTCAGTTGTTTCTCGCGATGTTATGGAAACAGTATGGAATTTTAAGGCCAGCATATAGCGTCCAGTTGTTAAACATTTGACTGTCGCTGTTCTCTGTGTATCTATAACGAAATGTGTAATGTAGCTGTTTCTGGAAAGGTTTATTTGGATTAAAATGGAGTAGATAGAAAAAATAAGCGTTAGCAAGAAGTGTGTACACGCACTAATAAGCGATAGAGGGTAGAGAAAGTAATAACGCATTAGGTTTTTAATTATACTTACCCGATGACAATAAACTTTACCTTCCCCACAGCCAGCAAACGAACACACCTAAGGCCCAACGTGACCGTACATTTACTATTTTGTTTCGGGCTTACCTTCGAATGGATGTATTCCTTATCCAGATTTATACTATAATGCTTATGTGTTCGTTTTTTTCCATTCAAGTTTTATTGAACAAAGCAAATGGGGTTGGCCTTTTTTGATTTATGCCCCGGCGCCAGTCAGGCTAAATATTCCGGTACTCGGCGTCATCCTCCTCCTGCCCCGGCGACGTCGGGAGGAGGGTTTTCCTGATGGATGTTGTCAATTTTTCTGGCACCAGATCAAACGGACGGACCAAGTGGAGTGGGCACAAAAGAATATTTATTTTTTATAGGGGGTTGTACAAATGAAGGAGATAGGGCAGTGGAACGAGAGTGGGGGGAGTATATTTATGAAGGCAACTCCCCCCTCTGTAATCCGTCGTAGAAGCTGAAAAACACATATTTCATAGTGAGGTCAGTTTCACGAAGATCTGACTTACAAGGCAATGCCAACCCTGTTCATTAGGAAGACAACTGCAACCAGGAGGCCGAGAAAATTTACTTGCTTTTATACGACCATTTAACGTGTATCTATCTGTAGCCAGGTCACCATGGTATGAATTAATATACTTATATACAATAAACCTCCACAGAGACGAAGGTATGTCATAAATGCTCCAATCATGGCTTTCTTATGGTGAGTGAAAAATTCAATACTGTTGTCAGGATTTCCCGGTTTCCGTCCGGTTGCTCTAACCACTGAGCTACCATGCCAACATGCCGGTACGACATTAAATTCCCCAACTGATTCGAATTTTACGTGGTAAACCACAAGGAGATTGAAGAAGTTTGGGTTTTTATTACTATTATTCATGGACGAGAATTTGAAGATGTGTTGTTTCGTTGTTTGCATCACGCTTTGGGCGTCAATTTGAAGTAGTTTGTATTGAAGGAGTTGTATCGTATTTCAACTGTTTCGGAACCGAACTTGTAGTAGTTTCAACCGCACGTATTTTAAACGGTTTCCGGTAGCCTTCGCCCCAAATGTACTTTCAGGTGGCCTTTGTCCCAAGCTTAAAAAAAAACATTAACTTTGTTATTAAACTGCTTCTTTAAATATTTATGTGTGCCTCGGCTGCGTCAGTATTATTATTAGACATGGAAGTCTTGGCAGGGCGTGATGTGTCAAGAATGTAGGCTGACAGAGATTTTTAGTTTTAATTCACTCCTTTTTGTTAATCCTTGACACAAATTAAATAGCACTTAACTGATATCGAGAGCTGTGAGATTCTTTTATTTAATACCTCCGCTTTTTAACACGTATATTTATTTTTCGTCTCACACGAATACGTATTATATTTCTCTAGAGTACGTATCTTGCATCTGGTTACTATCACGGTGTGCAGGCAACTGCCTTGATTTCAACTGTCTAAACTTGTAAATTTCTGTATTTCAAGTCTCTGATTGGCTAATCCTAGTCCAATAGAACACCTGCATTTAACAAAAGCTTTTTCTGGTTGTTGATTGGCTATTTTTTTTAAACTGTCTCAAACTTTACATTATTGGTGCTCTAGTAATGACTAGTAGCATTTAAACTTCCTTACTCATTATTGCCACAAGGTTACCGCATTGTTAGCAACTTTTAACCTATTATTCTCACAGCTCCTACATTATTAAATTACGTAACACCTTTACATAACATTATTGAACATGTCTACAATAATATAAGCATATCCAATGAGTGTTGCATACATTTTACAAATTTCTTACATACACATATTGCTTTAAGGCGGGCTGTTATTGAATTTACATATTATATAATTAGACTGAAATTATTTAAGTGTTAAAAGTACTGCCTCCAGATCTAAAATTGTATTGAGACTTACAATTTTGTCAGTATTTTGAAGTTCCGGGCTGCATAGTTACAACCATTATTAGGTGAATTAATGGAATTAATTGCTCTTGCACACAAACCTTGTGTTGGACAGGGTTGCAAAAGTACACTCATAGACTGAAAAACTCAATGCCATAGCCGGGATATGAACCACGGATCTCCCGGTCCCCGTCCGGTTGCTCTAACCACTGAGCTACCATGCCGGTACGACATTAAAGAATGGGAAAGTTTAAGAGAATAACAAGCAACATCTCGAAAATGGTTCACTCAAAAAAATGTATATGACATAAATTATGTATTTTCAGGCGATCTAAATTTTTTGTGTAGTAAAATTTTGTCTATCTCTTACGGTTTACCAGTTATGCAAACGTCGTTCACAATGAATAACACTTTTGGAAACATTCCCAGAAAATTCAAGATATACATTTTGTTTGTCATGAAAGTATCTTAAATATATGATATTTTAATCAAAATCGTTAGAGCCATTTTTAAGTAAATTAAGATTTTCGAAAAATAATCCCTGTAAAGAGTAATCTTGGGTGGGGGTATTTTCTTGAGAATCTTCGTGTCGCATCTCTGGAAGATACTGAACCTAAATACCAAGTTTGGTGTTTATCCGACTGTTCGTTTCTGAGTTATGCTGTTCACACACACAGACACACACCCACGGACATGTTTCCAAAAATGCTTTTTTTGGATTCAGGAAGCCTCAAAACATGTATTTCGAATTTTTCGGTGGAATGTAGTACTTCCCCTACTTGCTCTACGTAGTAGAGAAAGTAAAAAGGATAATAATTTTGATCAAAAGCCATATATTAAAAATATTTACATGAAAAATAAAATTTATATCTTGAATTTTCTGGGAATAGTCTGTGAAGTGCTCTTCATTTGGAAAAAAAATTGTATAATCTTGTATAACTTGTAAACGTTAAGTAATAGACGAAAACGTACTACACATAAAAATGTAGACGGCTTTAAAACACACATTTATTTAAAATACGTTTTTATTGTGGCATAAGCCGTTTCTGAGAGATCCGTTTTTAATGATTTGATTTCTTCAATCCTTGTCATTCTTTTTAAGTCCCCTCAACATTCAGTTGTTTCTCGCGATGTCATGGAAACAGTATGGAATTTTAAGACCAGCATATAGCGTCCAGTTGTTAAACATTTGACTATCGCTGTTCTCTTTATATCTATAACGAAATGTGTAATGTAGGTGTTTCTGTAAACGTTTATTTCGATTAAAATGTAATGGATAGAAAAACAAACTTTAGTAAAAATAATTTGTATACCTACTAATAAATGATAGAGGGTAGAGAAAGTCATGTGAATGTACACTACAATAAATGTAGAGACGTACAACAGTTTCTTTTTTCAATTCACGTTATTTCCTGAAGAGCTGTTACTCTGAATTTTTCCAATAGGACACTGCTACCTCACATACAGCGGATGAGACGTTCAATACAATTCAGGATTATTTTGCACATATGGTAATTACTAAAGGAATTTGGCCCTCAAGATTCCCTGTTATAAGTGTGTGTGTTTTTATTTATGCGGAAACTTGAAAAAATCTTATATACAAGCACATGTATTTCTCTACCCTCTATATGTCCACCTTATAATTCCATATCCTGCAACCGCGAGAAACAACTCAAGGTTTTAAGGACTTCACGAGAATGACCGATAAATGAACAATTTGGAGCTTTAATAACAGATATCTGAGAAATGGCTTATAGCACAAAAACGTATTTGAAAGAAGTTGTGTGTTTTAAACCGGTATAGATGTTTTTATGTAACACGTTTTAAGCTATCGTTTGACGTTTAACAGTTGTACAAGATTATAAAAAATTCCTTCCGAATGAAGAGGAATTCACAGGCTATTGCTGGAAAATACAACACATACGGTTTATTTTTGATGTAAACACCTTTCGTATATGCTATTTTAATCAAACTTAACCATTTTATAGAAAATCAAAGATGTCGGGGTAGCCTGGGGTGAGGGATTTTCTTGAAAATCTTGTGACATATATGGCAGAAACTGAACCCAAATACCAAGTTTATTTATCCGAATTTTCGTTTATGATTTACGCTATTCACAGTAAAACACAAACACACGCACGGACATTTTTCTAAAAATTTGATGTGATACATCCACATGACATTCTGTAGTCTATCGTTAATTAATGGGTATACAAATTATTCTTATTCGAGTTTATTTTTCTATCGAGTACATTTTAATCCAAATAAACCTTTACAGAAACAGCTACATTACACATGTCGTTATAGAGAACAGCGATAGTCAAATGTTTAACAACTGACGCTATATGCTGCCTCAAATTCCATACTGTTTCCATGACATCGCGAGAAACAACTGAATGTTGAAGTTGACTATTCATTTACGTTGTTTACACCACGCTTTGGGCGTCAATTTGAAGGAGGTTATTTATAAGGAATTGTATTGTATTTCGACTGTTGGGGAGCCGAACTTGTAGTAGTTGCAGCCGCACGAATAGTAAACAGTTTCCGGTAGCCTTCGCCCCAAATGTACTTTCAGGTGGCCTTTGCCCCAAGTTTAAAAATATTATTAACTTTGTAATTTAACTGTTTCTTTAAATATTATTATTTATTTATGTTTGCCTCGGCTGCGTCGGTATTATTGTTAGAGACATGGAAGTCTTGGCAGGGCGTGATGCGACTGAAGAATGTAGGCTTACACAGATTTTAATTTTTAATTCACTCCTTTTTATTAATCCTTGACACAAAGTAAATAGCACTTCACTGATATAGAGGGCTGTCATATTCTTTTATTTGATACTTGCACTTTTTAACACGTAAACTATTTTTTTCTCACACATGTATTTAATTTCTCGAGGACACACCTCGCGTCTGGTTATCAGCACTGTCTAGAAGCAACACGGCTGGTTATGAGCACTGTTTGGAGGCAACTTAATTGATTTAAACCGTCTAAATTTGTAGATTTCTGTATTATAAGTCTGTGATTGGCTAATCCTACTCCAATAGAATACCTTCATTTAACTAAAGATTTTTCAGGTTGTTGATTGGCTATTTTATAAACTGTCATTTAATGTCACTAAAATTACATTATTGTTACTCCAATAATCAGAAGTAGTATTATTAAACTCTCAAACTCATTATTGCCTCATTGTTAGCAAGTTTTAACTTATTATTCTCACAGCTCCTACATTATTTAATTACGTAGTACATTCACATAGCATTATTGAACATGTATACAATAATTATACAATAATATAAGCATATGCAATGACTGTTACATACTTTTTTACAAATTATTACATACACATATTGATTTAAGGCGGGCTGTTATTGAATTGACATATTATATAATTGGCTGAAATCACTTAAGTGTTAAAAATACTGCCTCAAATTTGAAAGTACTTTAACGGGTGAACAACTCGAACCATAGCGGACAACTCAGAAACAGCTTATACCATAAATAAACTTATTTTAAACAAACTGTGTGCTTTGAAGTGATCTAGAGCTTTTGTGTAGTACGTTTTCGTCTTTCGCTTAATATTTACCAGTCATACAAGATTAAAAAAGTTCCTTTCGAGGACTTCATTGGCTATTCCCCGAAAATTCAAGATATACAGGTTGTCATGTAAATACCTTTCATGTTAATCAAAGTTAACCATCTTTTAGAAAGTAAAAAATTTCGAAAAAAATATTCAATGTAAAGGGTAGTTTGGGGTGGGTGGATTTTTTTGAAAATCTTCGTGTCCTATCTTTGGTGCTCATTGAACCTGAATTTCAAATTAAGTATATATTGCAGTTTCCATTTTTGAGTTATGCGTTATTATGAGTTAAATTATATTAGCACTCGAAACTCTATCAGTGGGTACATGCTTGCTTCGGCAGCATTAATTTTGCGGTTTAAAATAACTGTTTCCAAAATAAAAAAATATTACAGTCGTAATTGCCTACAAAACTCCTCGTGGCTAAATAACTTATAACCCAGAGCGGTAAAAGATTGTAAGCCCTCTAGGCTGTTACACGAAAGAAAAGAAAGACGCTAATTTTAGCAATATATGCTGTTTTATTAACTTAAGCTCCGCCTACTTTAGAACTACCCCACCAAATTTCTTACATTATACGTTGGAAAATCCTACGTATCTGAAACACTAATTTTACTCTTTGCCTAGCAAATTCTAAGAATTCTGTCTCTCTCTCTCTCTCTCTCTCTCTCTCTCTCTCTCTCTCTGATTTATCCGAATTGACCTACTTGCAGCTTCACACATGTTCTTATTTATTAACGTCTTGAATTCTAGCTACCCGAACCTTGAGTTAATGCGTTTCTTGTTGAATTAAGTTCGCCGGAACACTTAATTGCCTTAGATGCTCTACTCTGTAAGGGGACAAGGTAGTCTGAACACATGGAAATTACTCCTTAAGTGTGTTAAATTGCACTGCTCTTAAAGTTCTCAATGGTTTTTCCGGAATTTATTATGAATTATTCTATAAAGCATTATAATTATTTAAAGTGGTTGTTTGCAATGCTAGCTTATGCAGCTGAGTCCATAAAAATTATTTCATTCAGCAGAAAAATAATAAAATTTACTCTTAAAACATGTGAATTCATGTGCCTTTTTCTCTGATACTACTTGCAATACAGAATCGCACTTTTGCATGCTTATTCTTAGTATAGTCGGTTATCTTCAGAACCTTAATTATTTAGTTATGTGTATCAGTTCACTATAAATTGAAAAACAACTATTTGCAAAGTCAAAATGTGGAAAATTTGCAAAGTTGTTGTTCTCTTAATATGACTACATACATTATAAAATTATAATTGTGCTTCAGAAAGTTTAACTATGTATTATATTCATGTACTGAAAATTTTAGCTCTGTACCTCTCATACTTTCTGAGAAAAACGTACATAAGTATTAAAAAATGTTTTTTTTTGAGAAAACTGAATTTAAAGTTTGAACACTAAAATTCTGATACACTACAGTACATAATCCCCCGCACCTTGCTTCAGTTTTTCTGATTGCCTTCTCTTGGTCCTGGCCTCTCTTGTTAATTGCTGAAATGCTCGCTGGGCATGATATAGTTGTTCGTTGTTGAAAGTTACAAAAATGTTCTAAAAAGGGGCGTTGCATGACAGCTTTAAATGAATACAAACTCGCATTTAAATGGTATTTAAATGTCTTAAAAGCCTCTTAACCCCCCAAAAGTATATATTTTCTGAAACTGGAAATAATGGAAATTTTATTAGTGCTTGAAACAAAAGATGTGTTTTCTGACCATTTCAGAATACCTTGTCCCCTTAAATAATTACTTTTCTTGAACCTGCAAATCACAGTGGTACTGACTTCCTTATTCACTTACAAAGCTATAACCCTTTCTTATTCCATTATACATCTATTCATGCATAGCAATTATTTATCTATTGAAGAAGTTATTTTGTTGTATTGTTATTTTCCCCATGCTTTGGGAGCCAATTTGAAGTAGTTTGTTGCTGCTACGTATGGAAATTCAGTTTGAAGATGATGTGTTATTATTTCAACTGTTGGGAGCCAAACTTGAAGTAGTTGCAACCTCACGTACGTTAAAAAGTTTCCGGCAGCCTTCGCCCAAAAATGTACTTTCCGGTGGCCTTTGCCACTCCAAAAAATGTTTAAAACTATTAACTTTGTAATTTGACTGTTTCTTTAAATATTATATATTTATGTTTGCCTCGGCTGCGTCAGTATTATTGTTACAGACATGTTTCTCTTAGCAGGGAGTGGTGCAACTGAAGAATGTAGGCTTACAAAGATTATAATTTTACTTCACTCCTTTTATTAATGCTTGACACGATTTAAATAACACTTCACTGATATAGAGAACTGTGAGATTTTTTTATTAATTACTTGCACTTTTTAACACGTAAACTATTTTCGTCCCACACGAATACGTATTAAATTTCTCGAGGACACACCTCGCGTCAAGTTATGAGCACTGTCTACAAGCAACTGACTTGTTTTCTACCGCCTAAATTTGTAAATTTCTGTATTTTAAGTCTTAGATTGGCTATTCCTAATCAAATAGAATACCTTCATTTAACTAAAGCTTTTTTCTGGTTGTTGATTGGCTATTTTTATAAATTGTCACTAAAATTACACTATTGTTGCTCCAATAATGACTAGTAGTATTACTAAATATGCTAATTCATTATTGCCTCAAGGTTACCTCATTGTTAGCAACTTTAACCTATTATTCTCACAGCTCCTATATTATTAAATTACGTAATATATTTACATAACATTATTACACATGTATACAATAATACATATACAATGACTGTAATATACATCTTTTACATATTGTTACATGCGCATATTGCTTTAAGGCGGGCTGTTATTGTATTTTTTTATTATATAATTTGACTAAAATCATTTAAGTGTTAAAAATGTTGCCTCACTACTTCCCTATCATGTCTGTATAAAATTGTTAATAATAATTCTGGTTTCAGAATAATGGTTAGAGAAAGTCATGTGCATGTAACTTATTTATTTTTCCTCTCTTATGTGTATAGAAGAGTGCGTTGTAACATTTTATTTTGTAGAAGTGACGAAGTGTTTATTACGAACTGTTTCCAGCAGTGAACGCGTTGTTTGACTTGAAGTATATTTTGACGGCGCGCATTAAAGTTTCAAGCGGAAAAATTAATCTCGTAGACTTTGACTAGAAAGGATTGCATTTTGTACTTGACTTAAGCGTTTGTTTCCATCTGTTGGCTGTTTGAGATAATAACAGAGGCAGATATTGGCTTCCATGAGAGATTTCATCCCTCGAGTTAACTAGTGTTGCCAAAAGTTTCTGTAAAACTTTTAATTGACTCTATTAAAATTACAAGTGAACAGTCAGTGTTAAAAGATCCCGTTCCTTCTGTCGTTATTGCTTGCGCTTGGAAGCGCCAGCGAGAACAAAAAAGTGGGGAACAGCGAGGCAAAGAGAAAGGGATGAAAAAGGATTCGAGGAAGATTGTTCAATATGATAATGAAATAATTTACTGCTCTATTTCTGCGAGGGTCAGCAAATATGTCTGATCGAATAAAAAAGTTACGCAGCACCAGTTTTTTTTCTTTATATTATAGGGTGTTTTGCATTTCAGGTCAGAGTATCTGCTTCGTCGGATTCGTTATCGGGATTTAAGCGTCACTATACCCTTTCCAAAGAAAGCATTTTTACTTTCACTGCTGCTTATCTACAGTAAGTAGAAGTAGTATTGTATTCCACCCAAAAATTCGATAAGTGAGATTTCACCCGAAATGTACGTTCCGAAATAAACGTCCTTGTGTGAACAGTTTACTCAAAAATTAAACGTTAGATAAAAACCACAGTTTGTGTATAGGTCATCGAACGTCGAACATTTTTCGAAACATTTTATTTTATAAAAAATAGCTCTAACGATTTTGATTAAAATTGGGAAGTAATTTTGTGTAACCTTGTGTAACTGACAAACTTTAAGCGATAAATGAAAACGTACTACAGAAAAATGTACATCTCTTTAAAACACACAGTTTGCTTCAAATAGTCTTTTCTGTAACATTAGTCATTTCCAAGATATACGTACTTTTAAAGCCCTGTCAGCTGTTTTTCGCGATTCCATGGCAACAGTATGAAGTTTTAAGGCGAGAGTATGGCGTCCAGTTGTTAAACATTTGACTGTCGCTATTACCTTTGTATGTACAACTAAATGTGCAATGTAACTATTTCTGCAAAAGTTTATCTAGCGACTAACTTAGAGTACATATAATAATAGGAATTAGTTTCTATACACACTAATAAACGCTAGAATGTAGACAAAATCATGTTAATGTACATCACATGCGTGTGTGTACAACATAATTCTAGAATGAAGAACTGAATAAATGCTACAGTTGAGTTTAGATCCACTATCTTCCAAAGATGTGACATGAAAATTTTCAAGAAAATCCGCCCACAAACAATCTTTAAAATAAAACATTTTTCAAAATCTTGTATTTTTTAAAAAGCAGCTCAAATGATTTTGATTAAAATATCAAATATTTACATGACAAATAATACATGTATCTTTAATTTTCTATAAATACCCTTTGAAGTTCTCTTCATTCATAAGGAATTTTGTATCATCTTGTATAACTGGCAAACTTTAAGCGATAGACGAAAACGTACTACCTAAGAAATGTACATCTCTTTAAAACATCTGTTTTCTGTGGAATTAGCCATTTCCAAGATATCCGTTATTAAACGTTTGAATTTTTCAATACATAGGCATTCTTTTAAAGTCTTGTCAACATTCAGTTGTTTCTCGCGATGTCATGGAAACAGTATGGAATTTTAAGGCCAGCATATAGCGTTCAATTGTTAAACATTTGACTATCGCTGCTCTCTTTGTATCTATAACGAAATGTGTAATGTAGCTGTTTCTGAAAAGGTTTATTTGGATTAAAATAAAGTATATATGAAAATAAACTTTAATAGGACTAGTTCCTACTAATAAACCATAGAGTGTAGAGAAATCTAGGTGAATGTACATCAGATATAGTAGAAAGAACTCCGTGTGTGTGAAAAATTGAATAAATCCCTCAATTGGTATTTAGATCCAGTACCTTCAAAATACAAATTATTAAAGGTATTTTCTTGAATTTTCTGGAAATAGCCTCTGACGTCCTCTTCATTCCGTAGGAAATTTATTCCAGGTGAATCATTTGACCGTAGCTTTTCGTATCTATGCAACTCGCAGATCATAGTCTTACTTGAAAACATCGCTCCATTTGTCAAGCAATAATTTGTTTTGTAGCTGTATTGAGTAAAATGCAGTTAATGTGTAAACACAAATAAACTGCCAAGAGCTGAAACATAAATATCTTTTCGTAGAAGAGCTTGATACCGAAATGTTTCGTGTGGGAGAGATCAGTGCAGGCTTGCTGTGGCCCAGTGGACTCGAAGTAGTCTGTCTTAAACTAAATACGTATTTCTTCCGCTCAACGATTTTTGTGCTAATTAGCACTCATCACACGTAAGGTCTTTGGTGTACTCGATAAAAAATTCCACATTTAAAATTACATGAAAGAATAAACGTACTTCATAAGGTACTTGATTAATGAAGCAAGTACCCGAAATCTCTTTCGTTAATACACATTTGGCTGTTGCACTGAAGCTCTTGTGTAGTGTGGCAGGCCTGCAGGCTAGGCTGATCAGCAATTGATTTGGCTTCTGTAATTCCTCTGCATAGGCCCTTTCCTTTAAATAGAAATTCAGTGGAGTGTGCAGTGAGACCAGAAGATCCAGCCGACCAAACAATAGGGCTCCCTATATATATATTCGTTTTTACTTTCTACTACTACGTATAGTAAGTAGGGGAAGTATTGTATTCCACCCAAAAATTCGATACCGAGATTTCACCGGAAATACATGTTTTGAGACCCCTGGATAAAAAAAAGCATTTTTGGAAACATGTCCTTGTGTGTCTGTGAACAGCATAACTCAGAAACGAACAGTCGGATAAACACCAAACTTGATATTTAGGCTCAGTATCTTCCAGAGATGCGACACGAAGGTTTTCAAGAAAATCTCCCACCCCAGATTACACTTTACATGGAACATTTTTCGAACATTTTAATTTTCTCAAAAATGGCTCAAACGATTTTCATTAAAATATCATATGTTTAAAATATTTTCATGGAAAATGAAATGTATATCTCGAATTTTCTGGGAAGTCTTCAAAAATATTCTTCATTGTGAACGACTTTTGCATAACTATCAATCATTCTAACAAACTTCATAAAATTACAATTAAATCCACCTTCAAACTAATTCAATACCGAGATTTCACCGGAAATACATGTTTTGAGACCCCATGAATCCAAAAAAAGCATTTTTGGAAACATGTCCGTGTGTGTGTGCCTGGGAACAGCATAACTCAGAAACGAACAGTCGCATAAACACCAAACTTGGTATTTAGGTTCAGTATCTTCCAGAGATGCGACACGAAGGTTTTCGAGAAAATCCTCCCAGCCCAGATTACACTTTACATGGAACATTTTTCGAAAATTTTAATTTTCCCAAAAATGGCTCTAACGATTTTGATTAAAATATCATATGTTTAAGTTATTTTCATGACAAATGAAATGTATATCTCGAATTTTCTGGGAAGTCTCCAAAAATATTCTTCATTGTGAACGACTTTTGCATAACTGGTAAACCATAAGAGATAGACAAAATTTTACTGCACAAAAATGTACATCGCATTAAAATACACAATTTATGTTGTGCATTTTTTGTTAAGTGAACCATTTTCGAGATATCGCTTGTTATTCCCTTAAATTTTCCATACTTACACTTTTTCTCAAATTCCTTATTCAACTTTTTTGTCCTGGTAATGCAAAGAAATTGAAATACTCTACATAGCAAGCAGTTCTTAAAATATTTGACTATCGCTTAAAACCTACCAATTCCCCTTGCATCTACAAGAAAATCAGCAATAAGATTAACATCTCGATTAACATGAAACATATGGAGAATAAGCGTTTGTAAAAGTAGTTTCTACAAGAGTGGAGAAAGTCAGGTGAGTGTAACACATCAGATTTTTTGTTTTTAGGTATACTCTGTGTAAGTAATTCCATACAATTACCGACCAATGTGGAGTCGCTCCGTCTTGCTAAAACTTCAATGTCACCCGTTTCATCATGGAACATTTTCTGATAATAATGGCAGATCTTCTAAAAGAAACTGAAGATATCGAGATCCTGTAAGGTTTATCTTCAAAAAAATAGGAACCTGTGATTCCACACCACACTTTCAGCTCCATTCACCTGAAGCGAAATCTCTCACCCAGTGTGGGTTACTGCAATAGAGCATATTGTTCGCAGTTCCGTTATTGTGGAACGTGACTTCGTCGCTTAAGAATACCGTATCAGTTTCCACGTGTTGAAATAATCATTCGAAATTGACACTCGCGTTTGATAGTGGCGTTCACAAAGCGCCTGGTGTAGTTGTGGGTGGTAGGGATGAAATTTATTCTTCTTTCTCTGTTTACTCTCCCTGTTGTTAGGGCTTACAGCCCCAGGACTTATAAGCGGGACACCTGTCGGGGAGCACAGACTATAGATCAGAGAGAACAACCAGTATGGGTGATCAACCCGAATACTGGTATGAGAGCGAGGAAGATGATGTGAAATGATTTTGAAACGGAGGAGAGGAAAGGTGATGGAGCAGTTGGTGGATTGAATGGGGGGGAAACCAGAAAACCCGGAAAACCCCTTCCAGACGCCGCTTTATCCACCACGAATCCTGCACGCGGTTCTGTGGGATTGGACCTGGGTCGCCTTGGTGAGAGGCGAGTGGTTTAACCACTCGGCCAATTTATTTTTTATTCATTTATTTATGGAAGCTCTTTAACTTCTATAGACTTTAGCGTCCCATTCTATTTTGGGCATAAAAGACCGGTAATTTTTCTCAGAGACCTCTTTATCAGTCTTGAGGTTCTCTTACGTGCCGTAAATCTACGACACGGGACCACCGACTTTACTTTACTTCCGAAGGATTTTTGCGCCCGAAAAAATCCATCCTTGGAACCAGAGGCTGGAATGGTATTCCTTGACTACGGAGGACGATTCACTCGGGCACGGTGCCGCCTAGGAATGAAATTGATTGCGGTGCAATTGTTGCAAAACTGATGCGTGGCCAATGTTGATATCCCGTGCTATGGCCCTAGAATTGGTGTGCCATTTGATTTCAATTGCATTACGCACCGTTTCTTCAGTATCTCTAGAAGTCATTGATCCTGGCCTTTCAATACTTCGAAACTGTCTGTAGTTTATCATATTCCTGGTAATCGCTCTTGATATAGCCGCCTTGCTTCACAATGAAGCAACAGCGTGTCCATATATTCGTCATTTGAATATATCTTAGCAACAGCTGAGGCTGGAAAATTTAGAAGTGCTGCAAATAACGTCATGCCACATTTCGACCCTATTCCCGGACACTTCACATTTTGAAAGATGCACAACTTGGTTGAATGGGCCGTTAATGCCGATAATAGATAGGTGCTTTAAATTTTTAATTTGTTTTTGTTTTCAGTATGCATGTAATACATAAATGCATGAAGCATTCTCATCTGTTTTAATGCAATTTGTGTAAATCGCCGTAGAATAACATTTTGTTTTGTAATACCTAATTATTGCTCCCAAGAAGTAAGATGGTGGGTAAACAAATTTGACCCATTACATATATTTGAACATGTAGTTTCAACAATCCCACTCGACTTTACTAAGTGCTAGTCTTTTAAACTCCAACGCTAGCTGATGTAAGCGGAAACACGCTACTAGTATGCTATAACCCATTAGTGTAATTTTAAGTTTCTCTTAATTGAAAACTTGGTTCAAGCTATTACGCTTGCTATACGAACTATAGTATAACAACTTAGTAAAATCCTTCAGTCTGCGGACAGCGCAAGTATTCAGGAGGAATAAATTGCCGCCAGTCTATTTCGCTTTTGTCTTTAGTTACTGCGTTATCCAATAAGGTATTTTAAAGAAGAAGTGGACGGATATGCGAGAAACAAGTGTCACGTCGTATTGTGAACATAGCTAGTTTATAGTGTAGAAAAATTTAATAGGATCTTGCTTACATCGGATAACGCAAAAACTAAAATGCTTATTCCAGTTCTGTAAGAGGTATCTTTAAGAGCACAGTGATAATGAAAAAAAGTACAAAAGTAATGACCCTAGTTTTCTTTGTAATACGCCATTGGAATAATTTGTGTTATGAAAATCAATCAGCGAGAAGCTTTTTCTTTGAGTAGATGAAGGCTATGAAATACCCTCAAAAGTGTGAATTACCTTTTGGAAGATAAACCATTGATAATATTGCTTGTTTGTGAAATACTATCGCTGGTTATGTGCAAACATTTGTTTTCACTCCCGCTGCACCTTGCTGTTTGCATAGCCTGTCACAACAGTCTACAAACACACATTTTTGTTGCAATTTGTGGCAGTATTTTATATCACAACAATGTAAATGCCAGAGTGATTGTAGTGTAAACAAGCATTATTGTATGACAATGATTTGAGATGTTTGTTAATTATAAGCATTGTTAGGAAATAAGCTTACACGGCCTCACTGAAACTGGCAATAAGAGCGGGCAACAATGAGCGAGGGGGTGAGTTGTTTATCAATTATAAGAGACAAACAAATGAAGTCAGATTAGCGCGCTTTTCTGTAGAAATGGAGGGAATTTCTTCCCTAGAGCATATGTGTTCGTAATTTTGATTGGATATAAAAATTGACGCTAATGTTGGCGCGCTTTATTAACCAATAGCAGCTCTGTTATAATGTTTAGGCATATCGGGGTGGGGGAGTATAAAAAGCTAAAGCCAGAGGCAAGTATTGTCCAGTTCAACAGGATCATTCACGCGTTATACGTCGCTCAGTCCAACAGAAACATTCGTGCATTACACATCGTTCAGTCCAACAGAATCGTACAAAGGTTATACGTCACATAGTTTAAGAGAATCGTTCACGCGTTATACTTCGCGCAATTCTACAGAATCTCTCGCTTCGTAAAGTTTGTTATAAATGTGAAATACGCGAATTAATAATGTGCAGTAAATAAGTGATTATAGTGATATTAGAAAATATAACAGTTTCAGTCGGGCGTGTATCAAGAGTCAATATGTGAAATTAATTAAAAGTGACGGCAATAAAAGTGTAAAAACAAATTCTTTTATAAGTGTTATCTTTCAGTAACAAATCCTTTCCATTTACACACCCTGTTCAAGAGATATGCTCGACTGAGTAGTAATAATAGCTAGCCTGAGGACAAATAAGCCAAAATTCAAACTAGTATACAATAACAGGCACTCAGCAATAAGATAACACGAGTTACCGCGACAAATTGGCTCCCATACGTGGGGCAGATAAACATGAAGCATCTTCCAACTACCAACAAATACACTACTTCAAATTCTCTTCTGTCTTTGGTCCTGCCTCTACAACTGGATAGCTACAACAGTGGTGTGATAAACGATGAAATGAAATAAAACACGAGCTAGGCGAAATTATGGTGTGTGGTGCTTAAGCAGCGACTCGGAGGCACAGTAGGAGAGGCAAACCCGCCTAAGGCAGTTAGAGAGGGGGAACACATGACCAGCTGAGTTACCTCTGAAAACGGTTTTTTTCAAGTTGTTGAAGTATAGTAATTGCTGTGGCTTATGCCAGAAAACTATTTAATATTTATTGATGTAACTATACTCCAGTACAACGTAGGCGTGTCTTTAATTGTTCATAACGTATCACTTTGTTTTATTTTATTTTGAAGGTGGATCTATTATACTAGGAGCTCTTTTAGTAGGAGTTTTCAGTGTGTATGTGTACGGATGTATATTGTAAACACCTAGTGAAGCTCTTAGTGTAAGAATACCATGTTTTTGTAATGAATTTATATCGCGAATAACTTTTTGCCCCTTAACTCACTTATTCACTGAATTGTTGAGCCGTCTTCTATGTACAGCCTAAGATAAAATAAATGAGCAACAGCCAAAGAGGGAGTTCGATTCAGAAAACATCAGAAGCATTCCTGACGCTGCGTTCACAATACACGATTTTTATCGCCCTGCGTCCATTTCAAAGCTATGCGATAATAGGAAAAATGTCATTCCGTTTGGTTGTATGCATGGTAGCCGAGCGGTGTAACATACGTGTCTCTTAATTGCAACAACCTTGGTTCCAACCCTAGGTGTAACATTTTTTTTTATTATGTCATATGTTTTCCATGCATAAGATATCAATCAATTTTAAGACATGCATGCATAAAAACAAATTGCTCTTTTGTTTTTCAAAATAGGTGCCATATTAGTAAGAATTCCAAAGTGAAAAACTTTACTTTGACTTAATATTCGATGTGCAAACTCTGTCTCATTCTTCAGTGATCATATGCGCGCATCTCATAGTCTTGGAGTTTTGCATGATAGATGAGCAATCATACTGACTTTGATGTTGATGAGTTCACACATAAAGACGAAGCTACAACAAAAGCTCTCCTTACGTTAGTGAACGTTGCTTGATACACCGTCTCTCAGGCTGCAAGAACACTTGAAGTCCCTTTATATGCGTCTACTAGTATTTGACAATTAAAACCTATAATAAAGAATATGTCGGTAATGGTTAACGTCACAAAATCTAATTTCACCTAAAATGTGTGATTAACAAAAGCTACACCTTTTTGTAATACGTTTATGCTTATTTTTATGTTATAAAAATTAATTCAGAATGGAGAGGACTTCACAGGCTATTCCCAGAAAATTCAATATACAACTTTTAGTAGACATGTAAATATTCTTAATGTATGCTATTTTAATCCAAATCGTACTAGGCATTTTCGAGAAAATAAAACAAATTTAGAAAACAATGTAGACGTTTTCCTTTTGACTTATGCTTTTTATAGATACACAGACACACAAACATTATTTTTTCTAGAAATGTTTTTTTTTTTTTTTTTTTGGATTCAGGGGGCCTAGCAACATGTATTTCCGCTGAAATTCCTGTGTCGAATTTTTGGTTAGAATTCAGTACCTTCTCTACGTACTATATACATGATAGAGAAAGTAAAAATGCTGGGCGTGTTTCGAGAGGTGTGTTGCAGAATTAAATTATGAGGTCGAACATGCACTTTGCCACTTCCACTACCCAAATTGTATTGAATGACGGGGGGTTAAAAAAGGCCTAATTTTGCAGCCTCGCTGGACATTAATCAAACGCCACATAGGTAACGTGCGACATCGTGTTTTATGGATTTCCCCATATGTCATTAATTCTCAACGATTCGTTAAACAGCGACGATTGTGAGAAAGAAAATGGATCATCATGATGGCTGAATTCTTCCGTCACCTTTCAATAAATCGTAATTCTGTGCTGGTCATCCGGTTATGTGTTGATGAAACGGTCCAGTCACAAACTTTTGTATTGCACTGTTTTCATTTCATTACTCGCCAAGTGAAAAATGTACAGCTGTCATTGGGATTCCGGTGCCATCATTTGTATTGAATAATTATGTTAACGACCTCTATTGTGGTGCCAAAGTGACACATCATACAGCCGCGTTCAAAAACTACTACCTCTCTCTTTTTAAATATATTCCATTGTTTCTTAAAGTAAGCCTATATGTGTAATAATTTTTAAAAATTTCCAACTTTTGTGCCAAAATATTATTACTGATATATATTATGAACAGTAAACCTAGAGTAGAATATGCAACTACATGACTTTCTCTATCCACTATTGTTTACTTTATCTCTTATAGAAAATACTCCTTTATAAGTTTATACGAGAGTCATTTCGAAAGTTCTGCACGCTGTAAGATAGAAGTAAGGAAAAGAATTTGTTTTACAAAACATCTTTACAGACCTTCAATATAATCTTCATTCCTGCTTATGACAGTTTCCCAACGTTTTGGCAAATTCTATGTTCCGGATATGGCATATGGTGTGGTTCTTCGATTTGGGAAACACATCGAAGTCTGGTGGGCTCATATCAGGACTGTATGGTGGGTGGGAAAGTATTTCCCATTCATGTGTACCCGAGCGTTTCTCTCACTGGTAGGGCAATATGCGGTCTTGCATTATCGTGCAAAATGATGACACCAGCTGCAAGCATGTCAGGCCTTTTTGACGAATTTTTGGGCGCAAAATGTTTAGCAGAAACAGCTTATAGTACGCGCTTTCACAGACGTCCCCTGAGGCACTCTTATTTGTAGCTATGACTCCATTCATATCCTACGCAAACATCATCATCAGTTTCACCTTTATTTGTTGGCGACGGAGTTTTTTCCGGGGTGGAGAATCGGCACTTCAATTCTGGCTCAAAATCTCGTGCAACAATCCCTTTCAGAAAGTGTTCTTCTGTTCGATAACATTGTAGCAATTGTTCTGTTCTTCACTCAGATCACGCGGAACCCATCTGCAGCAATTTTTCTGATCTTTAACTTTTCAGTAATGATTCTGTAAACTGAAGTGACCGACATTCTGGCCTCATATCCAATTTCCACACATGTTTTTCGTTGATCCTCTCTCAAAATGTCATTAACAATAATCTGAGACATTCAGTCTGTTGCAGATGATGACCTTCCACTTTTTGTGTTGTCCGCGATGCTTATCCCACCTTCACGGAAACCAGCGGACCACTGTGTTACTCTGCTACATCCTCTACACTACCACGTAGGGATTCGATTTTGATATAGGAACGCTGGTCACCATGTGTAATCCGACCTATCTGGGCTTCAGCTTCAATTTTAAAACTGAATTACTCAAGACACAGCCTCGTGAACCAGCAAACACATATACAACCTCAAGCCTAAAGTCTGACTCACAACTGACATAGATTTCAACTTGATAACGCCACCGTAACGGTCGCGCATGCGCCGTGTGCAGGACCTTTGAAGTGACCCTCCTATTTTTATCTACAGGCTTTTCCCGGGAGTAGTTGTAATATCCCCGGTACTGTCTCATCTTCCCATATCCACAGTGACAATTGCAACTATAATAAGCACATAGTCTAAACTTCAGGATGATATTAATAATGTATTTGAATGCCGTATTTTTAAATGATCTTCATTTTAACATTGATAAATGCTGTGTATTAAGTATAGCTAGAAGTGTAAAAATATGTAAATCACTATAAACCATTATTTATAGATAATCTATTCTTCTTAAAGCAACTCAAGTTTAGTGTAAGGCATTTGAACCTGAGATTAAATTTTTGTTTTATCTGTCGGATTCCAAGGTCTGTATAATATAAAAATTTTATTGAGAATATGTTTAACCCTGGGAAGTGTACTTGATTTTTAATTCAAATAAAACCTAGAGAGAGAGACAGAGAGAGAGAGAGAGAGAGAGAGAGAGAGAGAGAGATATCCCTGGAACCGGGGCAGAGCACTGCATGCCACTCGGCACATTACGCTTCCAATGTGACCCCTAGGAGGTAGGGATGAGGGGAGCAGACAAATGCAATGGATTTCTCATTATGTAATTTTTGTGCTATGATTTTAAAGAGCTTTATAACAGAGCAATGTTATGAGTCTAGTCCAGTATTTCATTACTGTATATCGGATTTGTATACACTAAAATATCTAAAGGATAACCTGAAGTAGTTGACATTGTTTTGGAGTTTGTTTATTTATTTATTAGCCTCACGCTTGGGAAGCCAACTTGAAGGTAGTTATTGTCTTTACGTTGGAGTTGTTTATTTAAGCTCCACGTATGGACGTCAATTTTGATAAGATTGTTTGTTTACGTAATAAGCTGCTACGTATGAGAAGCCGATTTTAAGATGTATTTTTGTTGTTGCGCTCCAAGTTTATATATTTTAACTTTGTTATTAAACTGTTTCTATAGATAGTATTTATGTTTATGGTTGCCTCGGCTGCGTCAGTATTACTTTAGAGACATGTTTCTCTTAATCAGGGCGTGGTGCGACAAGAATGTAGGCTTACACAGATTTTAAGTTTAAATTCACTTCATTTTATTAATCCTTGACACAAATTAAATAGCACTACACTGATATCAAGAGCTGTGGGATTCTTTAATTTAATACTTGCACTTTGTATCGCGTATACATAATTTTCGTTTCACACGAATACATAATATTTCTTTAGAGAACACTTCTTCCATCCGGTCACTACCAAGGTCTGCAGGCAACTGAACATGTTTCAACCGTTCAAACCCGTAAGCTTCTGTATTTCACGTGTCTGATTGGCTAATCCTACTCCAATAGAATGCCTTCATTTAATTAAAGCTTTTTCTGGCTGTTGATTGGCTATTTTTAAAATGTCACAAAATTTACATTATAGTTCCTCTAGTCATGACTAGTAACATGTAAACTCTTAAACTCATTATTGCCTCAAGGTTAACTCATTGTTACCTCATTGTTAGCAACGTTAAACTTATTATTCTCACAGCTCTTACACTATTAAACTAGTTTAAAAAGACTTTACGAGCATAATTCTTCTGATAAATTTTGTTATTCATTCATAAAATGTTGACAGGATTGCTATTTTAATAACTACGCCAAAATCTTAAGAAAGGCTAACGGTGAATGGAAAACAGATTTACGTAGGTTATTTCTTCCGCTCTTTACTCCTAAACTGATTAATTTCATATACAGATTTGGTTTAGATAAGGGAGATTTCCATATTCACATAATATTATTAAACATGTGACTCTTACATGCATTTTGTTTACAAATTATTACATACATATTGCTTTAAGGCGGGCTGTTATTGAATTCACATATTATATAAATTAAGTGAATTTATTCAAGTGTTAAAAATACTGCCTCCAATCAGATCCGGATGCCGACGGGTGCAAGCATGGACGGGGTCCCGAATGTTTCCAGATAGAACGCATCCGAACGCCGCAAGGTCCCTGCCCACATGCCACACTGAGGAGAGACCTAACTGGACGGTACTGCAGTGACGCCAAGGAAGAAACCTTTACAGAGCGCAAGCCACCGAACACTGTCGCCTGGTCCTACAACCTTGGAAACATGTGACAAGTTGATACAGAGATTTCACCGGAAATACATATTTTGAGACCCCCTGAATCCCAAAAAAAGCATTTTTGGAAACATGTCCGTGTGTCTGTGAACAGCATAACTCAGAAACGAACAGTCGGATAAACACCAAACTTGGTATTTAGGTTCAGTATCTTCCAGAGATGCGACACGAAGGTTTTCAAGAAAATCCCCGCACCTCAGATTTTGATTAAAATATCATATGTTTAAGATATTTTCATGACAAATAAAATGTATATCTCGAATTTTCTGGGAATGTCTCCAAAAGTATTCTTCATTGTGAACGACTTTTGCATAACTGGTAAACCATAAGAGATAGACAAAATTTTACTACACAAAAAATGTAGATCTCGTTGAAATACACAATTTATGTCATATACATTTCTTTTATGTTGAGTGAACCATTTTTGAGATATTAGTTGTTATTCCCTTAAATTTTCTAGTACTTATACTTTTTCTCAAATGGAAATTTGTTATTCATTTTTTTTTTTTTTTTTTGCTTTTGGTCCTAGTAATGCAGAAAGAATGGAATACTCCACATAGCAACCAGCTCTTAAAATATTTGACTATCGCTTAAAGCCTACCATATTCCCCTTGCATCTACAAGAAAATTAGCAATAAGATTGACATCTCGATTAACATGAAGCATATGGAGAATAAGCATTTGTAAAAATAGTTTGTACAAGTGTAGAGAAAGTCATGCGAGTGTAACATATCAGATTTTTTTAATGGGAACCTACATTTTGTATGTTGTTTTATCATTAGAAAATGGTTTATAAAAAGATGTTTATTTTGTGATGAATAAGCAAACAAAATAAAAAAAATATTGGTTCCCAATTACGCAACGTAACTTGACACTCAAATGCCCATCCATGGATGGTCCAACCATTTATTGCGCTCTTCGTACATAGCCATTCAGAATTTTCGTTCTTATTTGCGTTGGTGTAAGAAGTGCTTAATAGAAATGCTGTTTAGTTTTTTATGAGAAGTAAGAAAGCATAAAAAAGTTAAGCTTCCATTAAAAAAATTAATTTGCCCTAAAATGACCATCACAACGCCCTCCATTTACTTTCCCCCATAATATCAAGCAACTTTTATTCCAGACATGTTTTTATACAACGCTTAGTTCTGGAGATATTCTACAGTCTCAAATTAATTGGTCCACCCTGTGTATGTAATGAGTACTAACCTTGTTATAAGTGTTGTTGAAAGTATTGTCCATCTGCGCGACATCGTCGGATGAATTTTCCATTTACACGCACTAGTTCTTCTTGTATAATGTTCAAAGTTTTTTATATTGTCCTTAAGTTCGTCTATGGTGTGGGGATTGATCCTATAAATTTTATTCTATAGCATTTAGCAATCCTGTTGTTCTAAATTTATTGACCAAACATTTCACGGTGTCTGTATCCGGAACTGAATAACCAGGAAATTGTTGCTGAAATTGGCTCCACACTTGTCTACATGATTCAGTTTTCACCCATGTAATAAAGCGTGAATTTGTTCCCTGGCATTTCCGTTGACTAATAAGAGAATATCATTCCTAACGAAATCACAGAAATACATTGTCGAAACATTTCACAACACGAAGACAAAGCAACGACCAAGAGAGCTCACAGTACTGTAGTAGGTACAACAAGTTGTCTACGACGACGCGGCGCTAAGATTGTGATCGGAGTGCAAGAATAACAGGACATTTGACAATTGTTGAAAATCAGGTGGTAGTGTTTTTCATGTTAGTAAATTCAGAAAATCCCGCTTTTTCAGGACGTATGGCAACCCTAGCAACATTATATATGCCCCTAAGGAAATCTTACTTTATCCCCAAGAATTGTCTCTTGTAAACAGCAACGTCTATCCTGCCTCGACAATGTACATTAGCACAAAATTTGCAACATTTCGGTCAATTGTGGCGTCAATATTTGGAGAGAGGGAGGGACGGGGTTGCTGTTCTCAGTGCAGAGGGATCAAACATAGGAATTCATAAAAACTGTGAACATGATGTGGCTACAAAGTTGGCAGCAATGTGTAATTCATAAATCTATCCCACCGTTTAACTGACAACGCTGAAAACGCTGCATGATTGATGACGCGGATATTGTTAATTTTGCTCTTTTCACGTCGCAGCATCAATTATCAGTTGCAATGCAATATACGTTTCTTCGCTAATCAGTTGAAATGTATTAATTAAACTTGGCTTCCACACAAAAACGTGTCGGTGCATCTGAGTTAACATAAGCCGTGAAAATGTTTCTTAATGCACTCTTTTTCATATTGTGCCAAAAACAGACAACCCGGTGTTGTAGGTACTAGAGCGACATAGTAGGCTGAAGAGATACTCAAATGTTTTAAAAGTAGGTCTCCAAATGTTGGCTTTTCCATTCCATGTTTTGCGTGACTATAAGGAACAAAGGAACGGCGACTTAGCACTTAAAAGAATGTGCAGGGTTATTACAAATGATGGACCCGATTTCATAGATTTGCTATAGTGAGAAAGTTTATTGTCTTTATGTATGGAAAGCCCCACGTATGGGCGCCATTTTGATGAAGATGGTTTGTTACGTTATTTTTTTACCACGCTTTGGGCGTCGATTTGAAGTAGTCTGTATTGAAGCATTTGTATTATATTTCAACTGTTGGGGAGCCGAACTTATAGTAGTTGCAACGGCACGTATGGTAAACAGTTTCCGGTAGGCTTCACCCCAAATGTACTTTCAGGTGGTCTTTGTCCCAAGTTTAAACAAAAATATTAACTTTGTAATTTAACTGATTCTTTAAATATTATATTTAGGTTTGCCGCGGCTGCGTCAGCATTTTTTAGCGACACGTTTCTCTTAGCAGGGTTTAGGTGCGACAAGAATGTAGGCTTACACAGATTATAATTTTACTTCACTCGTTTTAGTAATACTTGATACGATTTAAATAACACTTCACTGATTTAGAGAACTGTGAGATTCTTTTATGAATTACTTGTACTTTTTAACAGGTAAACTATTTTTCGTCTCACACAAATACGTATTAAATCTCTCAAAGATGTGTCTCGCGTCCGGTTAGGAACACTGTTTGCAGAGAACTGAATTGATTTCAACCGTCTAAACTTGTAAATTTCTGTATTTCAAGTCTCTGATTGGCTAACCCTACTCCAATAGAATACCTTCATTTAACTAAAGCTTTTTCTGTTTTTTGATTGGCTGTCTCAAAATTTACATTATTGTTACTCCAAGAATCACTATTAGTACTGTTAAACTTTATTCATTATTGCCTCAAAGTTACCTGATTGTTAGCAACTTTTAACGTATTATTCTCACAGCACCTACATTATTAAATTACGTAATACATTCAGATAACATTATTACACATGTATACAATAATACAAACATATACAATGACTGTTACATACATTTTACAAATTATTACATACACATATTGCTTTAAGGGGGACTGTTATTGAATTTATATATTACATAATTAGACTGAAATCATTTTAGTGTTAAAATACCGGCTCAATAGCTATATTTTTCACATATTGCCACAGAACTTTACAGAAATACAGTAAAACTCAAAAATTTATTTGACATACTACAAATGCCCCCTACTGATTCTGCAGATATTCCTCCCATATTCGTGGCAGCATGTCCTTAACAATCTTTTCAAAAGAACTGTTGATGCGAGCTCGCAGTTTTCTGGCAGGTTTGTTTGTAGAGGAGGCTGAAACACTGAACCTTTCACATAATCTCACACACCAAAAACAACAACAAAAAAGTACCAATGGTGTTAGGTCCGGAGAGCGTGGAGGCTGTGATAGCAGTTGATGATTATCATCCCCACCACGACCGAACCATCGGTTTCTCAATCTCCTGTTTAAGTATCCACGAATAGCATTATGGAAGTGCATGGGGCACCATCGTGTTGGTAGATGAAATCCATTCTACAGTTGTGGCATGAACCAATTTTCCAATTGTCCAGATATTCCTGTCCTGTAACGGTCTTTTCGCAAAAGAAAAAGCGGCCGTAAACTTTTAGCCGCGAGGCTGCACAGAACACGTTAATTTTTGGTGAGTCTCGATAACGTATTACTTATGTTGTTTCATTACTGAATATGCTTTTCTCACAAAACCCATCGTCCTCCACAAGCTGTCGCATCGTGCCGAAAATCAGCGGGCGTCAGGGCTTGTAGCAATTGCAAGTGATAGGCTTCTGCTTCAAGCCTTTCCGTAAAATCTTCCAAACGGAATGTTGAGCACTCTGCCTGCTCTGTTCGTCGACTTCTGTGAGCTACGTGCAAAACTGGCCAGCACGCGCTCAAATGCTTCTTCAGTCACTATCGACCGACCCTTACAGAGGCATCCTGAAGCTGTAAACTGCATATACCATCGCCGAATGGATTTAGCAGCTGGTGGATCTTCGCTGAACTTCGTTCTGTTGCACTGTTACGACAGACTGATTTGAATGAAATTCAATCACAACATAAGCTTTCTATCACAAGTGCCAGTCGCCATTTTGTCTAACTGCTCACTGTGCGCTCTCGTGACAGAAATCGGAAGTGCCGTTGCAACAATACAAAACTTTGTGCGTTTTTCTGTGTGACTGATGAATTTGTGACAATATGTCATAGTGTAGTTACAGAGAATTTATGAAATCGGCCCATCATTTGTAATAACACTGTATGATAAAACATTGGGAAATTCAAACCAATAACACATTTTTGTGCAGTTACACAAACATTCATCCAGAATGATGAGAACATTAAGAGCAATGTATAGCTATACATTTTATGTTTCAGAAATGTTGTGACAGTTATAATCTTATTTTAACAGTTCGAGATATTCAGGACGAACTTCGTTTAAGTATCTCAAGGAAATTTGGCTTTACGTTACTTGCGGGTTATTTCCCGGACGTTGAAGTAAGCAGAGACTAGGTGACACACAGTTTAGGGTAAAAGATCGGTTCATGTCCAATACGTAATTTCTGAAGACATGCCTTACGTCAGTGACTAGCGAGGCCCTAAGCAGCATTTTGTTGGGTGTTTAAACTAGGTATTTTTGACAGTTCTCTCTCGACCAACCACGTACCTAGCAGGAACTCTTGCAGTTCTTTAAATTCATTTAGTGTTAATTTGCAGTCGCGACGTAAGCGATAGGCCTAACGACGATGGACCGCGGTCCTCATCTGTCACGCAGGTATCCCTACCTCTTCTCTAATTCGTTATTTTGGAACAATTAAAGATTATAAAGACTGGAAGAGAAATTACATGTCTTATAGTGGTACCCTTGCTACCGCAACCTGTAACCCTCTTGAGGTCATTCTATGTTACGTTCCCACATCCTCACAATACCTTAAACATACGGTAGTGTAATAAACATTGTTAAACAGCTTTTTAAGGAAATCTGATGTGTTATATTTACGTGACGTTTACCATTTACTCTTAGACAAGCTGTTCATACAGTGTTATTCTATCCAATTCGTATTAATCCAGATAAATTGCTACTGTCTTTCCTAACCAGTGCTACATTATGACATCATTTTAGAGCGTAGTCGAATCACGGACTTCCATCCAGTTTATTAGCTTCCAACCTTGACTAAGATAAATAACCAGCACTGCAACGTTTCTAATACAACCACTGTTACCTTTATTGTATTACTTAGTAGCATGGGAGACCCAAATACGTTGATGGCTTCCACATACAGGGATGAAGTTTGAAAAGTGTGTTTCTTTCCCAAAAGGAAGTGGATTAAAGTTAGAATGATGGCAGAGTACTACTTGACAATCTATTACATAAATTAATTAATAAGCCGAAATTCTTTCATTTAATAAGTTTACACTTCTATGAAATAGGTAATTGCAATTTATGAAACCCTTACATACGTTTCTCATCTTAGGTGCATTATGCTGTCACCTACTGCCTGGTACTCATTATCCGCGACCTCAGTAGTCATTAGACATCGTGAAACAGCAGAATGGGACGCTCCGTGGAACTCATGGAGTTCGAACGTGGTCAGGTGATAGGGTGTCACTTGTGTCAGAAGTTTGTACGCGAGATTTCCACACTCCTAAACATTCCTAGGTCCTCTGTTTCTGATGTGATAGTGAAGTGGAAACGTGAAGGGACATGTACAACACAATAGCGTCCAGGCAAACCTCGTCTGTTGACTGACAGAGACCGCCGACATTTGAAGAGGGTCGTAAAGAGTAATAGGCACACATCTATCCAGACCATCACACATGAATTCCAAACTGCATTAGGATCCACACCAACTAGTATGGCAGTTAGGCGTGCGGTGAGAAACCTTGGTTTCCATGGTCGAGCGGCTGCTCATAAGCAAACATCACGCAGGAAAATGCCAAACGACGCTTCGCTTGGTGTAAGGAGCGTCAACATTACACGATTGAACATTGGCAAAACGTTGTGTGGACTGACGAATCACGGTACACAATGTAGCAATCCGATGGCGGGGTGTGGGTATGGCGAATGCCTTGTGAACGTCATCTGCCAGCGTGTGTATTGCCAACAGTGAAATTCGGAGATGGTGGTGTTATGTTGTGGTCGTGTTTTTCCTGGAGGGGGCTTACACCCCTTGGTGTTTTGCGTCTCACGCAGAACTACATTGATATCTTAAGCAGCTTCTTGCTTCCCATTGTTGAGCAATTCGGGGATGGCGATTGCATCTTTCAACACGATCGAGCACCTGTTCATACTGCACGGGCTGTGGCAGAGTGGTTACACGACAATGACATCCCTGTAATGGACTGGTCTGCACAGAGTCCTGACTTGAATCCTATAGGGGATGTTTTGGAACGCCGACTTCGTGCCAGGCCTCACCGACCTACATCTATACCTCTCCTCAGTTCCGCACCCCGTGAAGAATGGGTTGCCATTCCTCAAGAAACCTTTCAGCACCTGATTGAAGGTATGCCTCCGGGAGTGAACGCTGTCATCAAGGCCAACACCATATTGACTTCCAGCATTACCGATAGAGTGCGCCACGAACTTGTACGTCATTTTCAGCCAGGTTTCAGGATACTTTTGATCACGTAGTGTATATACACAGACAGACACACTTGGGCCACCTAATGTAGTAACATTAGTTTTAAATCTGTAGACAGGGAAATAGCTGAACTGCATCGTACAAGTTGTCGCCATATTTATACCCTTAATAGAGTATACCATGAATAACCATCTCAAGATTCATTCCGAGTTCGCATAACCAGCGCTAAGACAGGGTTAGCTGCATCAGGATTGGTTCATGTTAGAATCGTTAGGCACCCCGTTCTTGTTAACGTACACTATCCTCCGGATCTGGCCGCTTTGGATCTCCCCTTCCTCCCAGGGGTTAAGTTGTTAGCACAAAGCCCACTATGGCCAAATTACCATGCTGTGCTCCAGCACCTTGTGGTTACTCCTATAGGTTATATAGATCATAGGTTGTACAACGAAGGGGGCTACCTCGGCACTGCGACGTACAGAGATCCATTGCGCCTGACACCCCTCAAGAGGAAGGGAGGAAGTGAAGCAATAAAAAAGGCGGCTACAGGCCACAGAGACGCGCAGAGGTCCCTAACATTTCCAAGCTCGTATACCCACGTGTCACTGCCGGAGCCGCCGAGAGAGGACGATGAAGACCCACCAGTCGAGCAGCCTGGTGTCCACGAGGAGCATTCTTTCCAGTACGCAAGCATCTGCGCCTTCTCTCCGGCCGTCATACACCACGAGACTTAGAATCATACCTGAAAGATGAGAAGAAAATGGAATGAAAGGGAAATAATGAAAAGGAAACCGTGGTAGGGAAGGAACCACCCTAGAATTTGACTGTCGACCCGGGAAACCACGACAAACCCATGGGTCAGAGTGTGCGGTCGCCGGGGATCGAACGCGGGACCTCCGGAATGCGGCCACAGACGTTGCCACTAGAGCCATCCTGCTCGGTTGGCTTCTCCTAACGGAATAGCGCGAACGACCTGAGGATTTCGCTGCTAAACTTTATAAGACAGACGGCACACCTAATGTACCTCAAGTAAAATGCATCGTCAACTTCCATGAAAGAAAAGGTTAAGAAAACTTGTAAAGAAGTAACTAGCATTCTATTTTTTTTGTGAAAACCATTTGGGAAATGTTCCCAAGAACGAAGGCAAATGAGGACCAGCGCAGAATAAATAAAATGTAGCAGCCTCCTTTAGACTTGAGAGTGAACGGGTTTGAATTCCGTTAATGAATTTCAGACACGTTTCAAGAAGCGCCTTTGAGAAACGCTTTCACGTCCATGAAGGAAACGAAATAAAAATAAAACAAAGTTTTGTATGCAATCACTACTTACATTTGAAACGCCAGCTGCTGTTTTGCTGTGATTTAATAGAATATTAAAATGAAAGACCACATTTTATCCACTGCTCAGAAAGCTTTTTAATGGTTCTCAAACCAGGGAGCGCGCCCCTTTGATGGACCGTGAGAGAGTGCACAGACAACTTTCTCGAGGAAAAATCTGTAGTGTTATATTTATATGATTCCGTTACCCTGTATTGTTTATTAGTGACTATATACTTATTCTTATTTTTTATCTATTCAGTTTAATCGAGATAAACGTTGGCAGAAATAGCTACATTACACATTTAGTTATATATACTATATTCCTTCCATGACATCACGTGAAAAATAAATAAATAAAATCTTAATATAGTCTCCCGGAACCTTGGTCACTACACCGGGACATACATTAAAACCTTACAGTTTGTATTACATATTTTTTTTCAGATAAAACAACTGCAAATTACAGAAAATCTACCCAATAATAAATAAAAATAAAACAAAGAAAAAGAATATAAATTATTATATTGGAGTAAAGGCGTAAAAAAATTAATTAAAATTCTAGATTCTATATTTATCGACACTTGCTGGAAACCAACCAACTCAGCAACTGGTAGCCAGCTACTATCTACTCCTATTTAACTATATTCACTGGAAACCAGCGGAAATGTACTCGTAGCCAGCACAATAACCCCTACTAAGCTACTAATCATTTTAATAAGTTTATTTATATTTCTATTTTATTTAAACCTTTCCTTATTTAAGATTATAAAGTTAAAGTTGCTTATTTATAAGCTTTCATTGTTTTCATAACTGTTTAATTTATCGTTGTTTAATATTTTGTTTAACTTATATATTTATTTCTGCATTTATGTGTTTGTATATTTGTTTACCTTATAAGGTTTTATTTAAACTTCATATTAATTTTTCCCTTATTATTTTCTCTTTTATTTATTTTATATATGAATTTTAAATTTACCACTATATACTAAACTTATACTGTTTTTAACCAAACACTGAAATTTTCTTTCTTCTATCACTACATATCCACTCGCTTTACCCCACATCATTTCACTTCACTCACATCCTCCATTTTATTCTAATACAAACTCCACCTCCTATTAATAACGTAATAATAAATTCACGCCTGTATGCATTTATTAAAGAAATTGAAACATTTGAACCATTAATAACAGATACTTCAGAAACGACTGATGCCACAAGAAATATTTGAAACAAATTGTGTTTCAAAGCGATCTACATTTTGTATAGCTATCACTTAAAGTTTACCAGCTATACAAATTAATACAAAAGTTCTTCCAAATGCGGAGAACTTCACACGTATTCCCAGAGAATTCAAGATATACATTTTATTTTTTATGTAAATATCATTAATGTATGGTATGTTATGGCATTTTGTAAAAATCTTTGTATCGCATCTTTGGCAGGCATTGAACTTAAATACCAAGTTTGGTATCTATCCGAGTTTTCGCTTTTGAGTTATGTTGTTCAAAAACACACACCCACACATCCACGCATGAGGACCTTTTGCTAACAAGGTTTTTTTTAGATTCAAGGCTCTCAAAACACGTATTTCCGGTGAAATCCGATATCGAAATTTTGGGTGGAATGCAATACCATCTGTACATGCTAGAGAAATTGAAAATGAATACTCTACCTTAAATGTTTGCAGCGTGGCGCTGCGGTTCATTGTCACGAAATGTTCTTAGATTTGTTCCAAACAAAAGTGCGGGTTATTTATCCCCTGTGTAAAACGGAAACATTTGATAAATACTAAACTTAGTATTTAAGTTCAGCATTTTCCAAAGATGCGACAAGAAGATTTTTAACAAATCTCTGGTAACTCACAATACCCTATACGTGGAAAAATTATGGATATTTTTATTTTCAAAAGAATGTCTCTTAAGAACTTTAATTAAAATCTATATCTTGAATTTTCTGGGAATAGTGTGTGAAGTGCTCTTCATTCAGAAGAAATTTGGTATAATTTTGTATAACTGGTAAACACTAAGACATAGACGATAGTACTGGAGAAAACATTAATATGTCTTGCCGATCGCGATGGTTTAGGCGGTAAAAACTGCGGCCTGCATTCCGGCGGTCCCAGATTCCATTTCCGGCAACCGCCCGCTCTGATCCATATTTTTTTTGGGGGGGGGGGTTTACCGGGTCCTCAGGTGAATCCTGTCCCTCCATTTCGTTCCCTTAACCATTTCATTCATCCTTCACCTCATTTCAGCATTGAACATGTTGATGATGATGTTTCGGTGCAGCGTGGAAGGGAAAATGGATTCTCTCTGGGTCTTCGGGTGGTTACGGAGGTATAAGGACCGCCCCTTGGGCGGACATTGGGCCCTATGTGGGGCAGACCCTTGTCTGCCTGTCCGACTGCCAAACCGCCTCAGTCTGGAAACTTTATGGGCCTTGTCACTACAGTTTCAGCCCGCCGTGTGTTATCCCTCCCTCCCGAAGGCCCCCTTTGGGGCGTGATACAATATCCTCATTCTTGAATCAGTGCCGAATCCCCTCCGCTTCGCAATCCAATTAAATACATCTTTATAACAGAATTTATTCGAGTAATCTTTTTGTGGCATCATCCGTTGTTTCTGTCATGTCGTTATTGATTTGAGTTTGTGTGTGTCACTTTTACTATCTCTACCACTGTCTATGATAGGTAACGGAACTTTGTATTACACCCAAAAATTCGATGACCAGATTGCATCGGAAGTGCACCTTTTGAAACACTTGATTCTAAGTGAAGTAGATTATTTGTTGATAGTTGGAAGATGCTTCATGTTTATCTGTCCCACGTATGGGAGCCAATTTGTCGCAGTCACTTCGTGTTATCTTTTGCTGAGCGCCTGTTATTGTTTTATTACTTTGATTTTGGGTTATTTGTCCTCCGGCTAGCTATTATTACCCAGTCGAGCATATCTCTTGAACAGGGTGTGTAAACGGAAAGGAGTTGTTACTAAAAGATAACACTGATAAAAGAATTTGTTTTTACACTTTTATTGACGTCACACTTTATTCATTTCACATAATTATTCTTGATACACGCCCGACTGAAACTGTTATATTTTCTAATATCACTATAATCACTTATTTGCTGCACATTATTAATTCGCTTATTTCACATTTATAACTAACTTTACAACGCGAGAGATTCTGTTAAACTGTGCGACGTGTAACCCGCGAATGATTCTGTTGGACTGAACGACGTTTGCCTTGTGAATTATTCTGTCAAACTGCGCGTTACCCGTCTCTGGCACGGAATTTATACTCCCTCACCCGATATGACTAAAGATTATAATCGAGCTACTATTGGTTAATAAAACGCGCCAACATTAGCGTCTATTTTTATATCCAATCAAAATTACGAACACAAATGCTCTAAGGAAAATATTCCCCCCATTTCTACAGAAAAGCGCGCTAATCTGACGTCATTTGTTTGCCTCATCCAATTAATAAACAACTCACCCCCTCGCTCATTGTTGCCCTCTCTTATTGTCAGTTTCAGTGAGGCCGTATAAACTTATTTCCTAACAATGCTTATAATTAACAAACATCTCAAATCAATGTCATACAATAATGCTTATTTACACTACAATCACACTGGCATTTACGTTGTTGTGATATAAAATACTGCCACATAAGAAAAACACATTTTAAATAGAACTCCATGTGTCTGTGTATTTCTATAAGTATATAATATTTAAAGAAACAGTCAAATGACAAAGTTAATATTTTTTTAAACTTGGGGCAAAGACCACCTGAAAGTACATTTGGGGCGAAGGCTACCGGAAACTGTTTATTATACGTGCGGTTGCAACTACTAAAAGTTCGGCTCCCCAACAATTGGAATATAATACAACTACAATACAACAAAATACCTACTTCATAACTCCAAAATGTGATAATCATAGAACTATTAACTCGTATGATAGGGAGATAAGTAATGCCAATAAATATTTAGTGTGTATTGAATCAATGCATAATGGAAGAAGAAATGGTGTAATTTTAAGTGAGTAAGGAAGTCATTATCAGGGAATTACGTGTTAAGCAAAAGCAATTAGTTAAAAGGTAGAATAGCTGAGGAAATAAGATACTCATTAGCTCAAGGTTAAGGTAACAGGAACTCAAGACGTTAAAACCAGATAGGTGTGTGAAAGTGCAATTAGACCAGTTCTGAAAATTTAAAAAGAAAGAAAGAATTATTACAATTTAGCATAGCAAATAATAAGGTCCGTGTTTGTTACGTTAGATTTGGCAACGTATAATATAAGAACCGTTTGGGGAACTTAATAAAAGAGTATGTATTGCTAAAATTAGCGTATTTTGCGTTTCGTTCGTACAGCCTGAGGCAGTATTTTTAACACTTAAATGATTTCAGTCAAATTATATAATATAAATTCAATAACAGCGCACCTTGAAGCAATATGTGAATGCAATAATCTGTAAAATGTATGTAACAGTCATTACATATGTTTATATTATTGTAAACATGTTCGATAATGTTATGTGAATGTATTGCGCAATTTAATAATGTAGGAGCTGTGAGAATAATAGGTTAAAAGTTGCTAACAATGAGGTAACCTTTAGGCAATAATGAGTAGGAATGTTTAATAATGCTACTAGTCATTATTGGATCAACAATAATGTAATTTTAGTTACAGTTTATAAAATAGCCAATCAACAACCAGAAAAAGCTTTATTTAAGTGAAGGTATTCTATTGGATTAGGAATAGCCAATCAGAGATTTGAAATACAAAAATTTACAAGTTTAGACGGTTGAAATCAATTCGTATGCCTGCAGACAGTGATTGTAACCGGATGCGTGATACATCCTCGAGAGATTTTATACGTATTTTGATTGAGACTAAAATAGTTTACGTATTAAAAAGTGCAAGTATTTAATAAAAACATGTCAGAGCTCTCTCTCTATATCAGTGAAGTGTTATTTAAATCGTATCTAGCATTAATAAAAGGAGTGAAGTAAAATTATAATCTGTGTAAGCCTACATTCTTGTCGCATCACAACCCTGCTAAGAGAAGCGTGTCTCTAACAACAATACTGACGCAGCCGAGGCAAACGTAAGTATATAATATTTAAAGAAACAGTCAAAATACAAAGACCACCTGAAAGTACATTTGGGGCGAAGGCTACCGGAAACTGTTTACTATACGTGTGGTTGCAACTACTACAAGTTCGGCTCCCCAACAATTGAACTATAATACAACTACTACAATACAACACAATACCTACTTCAAGCCTTAGGGGCTCACAGTATTTTAGATGCACGGCAGTCCGTAGCGCTTAAAGGCCGCGAATGTTCTCATATACTTAGCGGCAGCCGAAGGGCTAATTAACGGCAAGCATTTTAGCAACTAACGGTAACATACGCATCTCATTGTTATTAGGAGAAGTTATTTTAAACCGTAAATTTTTTACTTCAAAATCTAACAGTATAATAATCCAATTGTTACAGTTTCTCATAATCAGATTCGGAATCACTTCAACAAGTTTAACTAGTGTTGTCTAACCTCATCCTACCTACACAAATATTCTGAGAGAAAGATCCCATAGCTAACCAAGGGGTACGTCGTGAAACTTAGCGCACAGTGTTAGAAACCGTCCTCAAATGAAATGTTCTTGGTATTTATGTTCAGTAACTTCCAAAGATGAGACACGAAAATTTCAAAAAAAATCTGATGTGTTACACTCACATGACTTTCTCTGCTCTTGTACAAACTATTTTTACAAACGCCTATTCTCCATATGCTTCATGTTAATCGAGATGTTAATCTTACTGCTAATTTTCTTGTAGATACAAGGGGAATATGGTATTTAAGCGATAGTCAAATGTTTTAAGCGCGGTTACTATGTGGCGCGTTCCATTCTCTTTGCATGTCCAGGACATAAAAGAATGAATAACGAATTTGAGAAAAAGTATAAGTATTGGGAAATTTAAGGGAATAACAAGCAATATCTCGAAAAATGTTTATTGAACAAAAAAAATGTATATGACATAAATTGTGTATTTTAACGCGTACTACATTTTTTGTGCAGTAAAATTTTGTCTTATCTCTTATGGTTTACCGGTTATGCAAACGTCGTTCACAATAAAAAATGCTTTTGGAAACATTCCAAGTAAATTCAAGATATACATTTTATTTGCCATAAAAATATCTTAAACATATGATATTTTAATCAAAATGTTTCCATTTTTGAGAAAATTAAAATTTTCGAAAAATCTTCCATGTTAAGGGTAGTCTGGGGTGGGGGGATTTTCTTGGAAACCTTCGTGTCGCATCCTTGGAAGATACTGAACCGAAATACCAAGTTTGGTGTTTATCCGACTGTTCGTTTCTGAGTTATGCTGTTCACAGACAGACACACACGGACATGTTTCCAAAAATGCTTTTTTGGATTCAGGGGGTCTCAAAACATGTATTTCCGGTGAAAACTCGGTATCGAATTTTTGGGTGGAATACAATACTTCCCCTACTTACTATACGTATTAGAGAACGTAATAACGAATTTGAGAAAAAGTATAAGTATTGCAAAATTTAAGGGTATAACAAGCAATATCTCGAAAACGGTTCACTCAAAAAAAAACGTATATGACATAAATTGTGTATTTTATCGCGATCTACATTTTTGTGTAGTAAAATTTTGTCTATCTCTTATGGTTTAACAGTTTACCAAAAGTCGTTCACAATGAAGAATACTTTTGGAGACATTCCCAGAAAATTCAAGATATACATTTTATTTGTCATGAAAATATCTTAAACATATCATATTTTAATCAAAGTTGTTAGAGCCATTTTTGAGAAAATTAAAATTTTCGAAAAATGTTCCATGTAAAGGTAGTCTGGGGTGGTTGGATTTTCTTGAATACCTTCGTGTCGCATCCTTGGGAAATACTGAACCTAAATACCAAGTTTGGTGTTTATCTGACTGTTCGTTTCTGAGTTATGCTGTTCACAGACAGACACACAGACACACACACGCGCGGACATGTTTCCAAAAATGCTTTTTTTGGATTCAGGGGGTCTCAAACATTATATTTCCGGTGAAATCTCGGTATCGAATTTTTGGGTGGAATACAATACTTCCCTTAGTTACTATGCATAGTAGAGAAAGTAAAAAAGAAGTATATGACAAAAATTGTGTATTTTAACGCGATCTACATTTTTTGTGTAGTAACACTTTGTCTATGTCTTATGGTTTACCAGTTATGCAAAAGTCGTTCACAATGAAGAATACTTTTGGAGACATTCCCAGAAAATTCCAGATAAACATTCCATTTGTTATGAAAGTACCTTAAGCATATGATATTTTAATCAAAATGGTTACAACCATTTTTGAGAAAATTAAAATTTTCGAAAAATGTTCCATGTAAAGGGTAATCTGGGTTGGGGGTATTTTCTTGAAAACCTTCGTGTCGCATCTCTGGAAGATACTGAACCTAAATACCAAGTTTGGTGTTTATCCAACTGTTCGTTTCTGAGTTATGCTGTTCACAGACACACACACGGACATGTTTCCAAAAATGATGTTTTTGATTCAGGGGGTCCCAAAACATGTATTTCCGGTGAAATCTCGGTATCTACTTACTATACTTAGTAGAGAAAGTAAAAATTCCCTGAACAAAAACTATCCATCGATATTTTAATTTTCTCATAAATTGATATATTTAATTTTCTTAAATTTGAGTTATATGACAAAAATATTGAATTTTTTGGGAATAGGCTATCCTTATCACTAGGAGGACTTTTGTATAATTGGTAAACCGGGGAGAGAGAGAGAGAGGGGCAGACAAACAAACTCTTAATGTACAAAATCTGTAGATCTCATCGTCGTTGTTTCTAACGCTCCCCATATGGTATGTGACCTTGGGGGATACTTCATTCAACAAGCACTGACTGGAAGTGCGGCACGCAGCGGGCGGAATCCGTTGCCTCCGTTGGTAGGGCGGTGGATGAGAGACACATAGGTTTTACCGTCGACTCCGAAACACGTGTTCCTTGCAGAAACTTCACATGAGCAACTCGGAGGTGTAGGCGTGGATAGGACCGACTTATTATGGCCACTCCAAAGCCGGGAATCAACCCCGGACCCTTATAACGCCAGCCGGAAATGAAACCACTGCTCTACTTCGTCACTCTAGATCTTGTTAAAGCGACAATTGATGTCAAATTGGAGTTTTTGTGGCGTTAACCATTTCCAAGATATTCTTTTTTTTTGTTTTTAAGACAAAATGTACTTTAACCGGTAGATCATATCGGACGTGAGTGAACAAAATAGTTGAAATGATGTTCAAATGGGCCTGGGGTTTCTAGAGCTTAAAGTTATTGGATATCCCTGAAAATACCCTATTCCAGGTAAGTCACCCAAAACGAGATTCGAACTTCGTACCTTTTGAATTTGAGGCAGATACACCACGGTGGAACCTTGATTTTTGGTTTGAATTTTTAATTAAGTACCCTTTTTTCAAATAGTAAATGCCTATTCGCCTTTTCGGAGGTCGCACAAATACGTAAGAATTTTCAAAACAGTCGCATAGCGACACAATAAGAATCTGATGCGTTACATTTATAGGACCTTCTCTACCTTCTATCATTATTAGACGGCATACAAACTCACTAAAGCTTATTTTTATATCTACTACATTTTTATCCAAATAAATCTTAACAGAAATAGCTACATTATACATTTCGTTATAGATACAAAGGGAACAGCGATAGTCAAATGTTTAACAACTGGACGCTATATGCTGGCCTTAAAATTCCATACTGTTTCCATGACATCACGAGAAACAACTGAATGTTGAGAGGACTAAAGAATGACCAAGTAATGAACAATTCGAACCATTAATGATGAATATCTCGGAAGTGACTTTGCCACAAAGTAGTTGTTTTAAATAAATTGTGTGTTTTATAAAGATCCACTTTTCTTATGTGTAATATTTCGACTCTCATTTAACGTTTAGTTGTTATACGAGATTATACAATATTCGTTCTGAATGAGGTTTTCAAAGGATATTTCCAGAAAATTCGGATTAAGGAACCTCAAAACATGTATTTCCGGTGAAATATCGGTATACAATTTTTGGGTGGAATGTTATACATTCTCTACCTACTATTTACACAGTGGAGAAAGTAAAAATCTGACAGTTAGTATACTGCATCGTTCTTATACCTATAACCAGATGTAAGTTGAGCCTAATCGCTCGTAGCAACATATACGACTGCTATGAGCGTAGCGCACGAGTGTGGAATAGAGGGTCTGGAGAAAGAATGGTTGCCGCGGTAAGCAAACACATCTGTGCACAGTGAATTTAAATAGAGCAGGTCTTGGTGTGGCTTGCAGGGGGCCAGGGATAAGGTTTCACTGATAAAACTGAAATGCGAAACTTTCTAATGTATCGCCAACACGATCGAATGAATGGTCGGCGGGCTTTCTTATCTCCACCTGCACAAATACCAATTCCTCGGTGATGAACAACCTCTATCGCGTTGTAAACACTTTAATTTCTCGTTTTGTTCAGAATTGCTTTTACCTGCGGTATTCTGGGACCCCTTATAGCACCGGGAATGTTCCTGGAAAACAGGGTATTAAAACCCTCAAAGGTATAGGTTATACAACGGAGGGAAACACCTCGCGCTCTGTTATCTACATAGATCTATTGTGGCTGTCACAACCAGCAGTAAGGGATGAAGTGAAGGAACCACAGGAGACTACAATATAGGTTATACAACGGAGGGAGACACTTCGCGCTCTGTGATCTACATAGATCTATTGGGGCTGTCACAACCAGAAGGAAGGGATGAAGTGAAGGAACCACAGGAGACTACAGTATAGGTTATACAACGGAGGGAGACACTTCCCGCTCTGTGATCTACATAGATCTATTGTGGCTGTCACAACCAGGAGGAAGGGATGAAGTGAAGGAACCACAGGAGACTACAGTATAGGTTATACAACGGAGGGAGACACTTCGCGCTCTGTGATCTACATAGATCTATTGTGGCTGTCACAACCAGAAGGAAGGGATGAAGTGAAGGAACCACGGGAGACTACAGTATAGGTTATACAACGGAGGGAGACACTTCGCGCTCTGTGATCTACATAGATCTATTGTGGCTGTCACAACCAGAAGGAAGGGATGAAGTGAAGGAACCACAGGAGACTACAGTATAGGTTATACAACGGAGGGAGACACTTCGCGCTCTGTGATCTACATAGATCTATTGTGGCTGTCACAACCAGGAGGAAGGGATGAAGTGAAGGAACTACAGGGAGCTACAGACCGCAGGCAGATAGGCCACAGAGACACGCGGTAGATTCTAACAGTTGCACTTTTGGAGCTGCCTAGACGGAGATAAACGACCGTGGGCCAAGCAGCCCTTTAGTACCCAAGGGGAGCTCTCTTTCCTTTAAACAAACCTCCGCGCCATTTGTGGGCACCTAGAAGCACATCTTAAAAAATGAGAAGGAAATGGAAATGATGGAAAGGGTATCGAGTTAGATTAGAAACAACCCCAGCCCTGACCTAACGACGAAGGAAATCAATAAAAATAGAACCAAATCCTGAATGGGAGGTCGAAAGGAATCGAACCCGTGACTTCTCGAAGTGAACCTCACAAAAAGCCACATAATCGTAGTATTTATTTTAAAGCAAGCCCGCTAACTCAGACTTTCAGTTGCGTTTTTAATTTCTGTACAGTTTACCTCTGGTATGTAGGACAAATACTGCATGCCACCGAAAAATTCGATACCGAGATTTCATCAGAAATACGTACTTTTTTGGCTCCGAATTAAAAAATTCTGATGCGGTATGTTCTGGCAGGAGAATCTGCCCATTCTGTGATTTGGATGAGGACTGGGTACATATTTTGGTGGAATGTGCACAGTGGGAGAACCAGCGAACAACTAAACTCAAAGAAAAATTATTTAGTCCCTCAAGAAAGAGATTGGCATGTTGGCTGACCAGAGGAACTGGCAAAATATAGGCAACTTTATGGCTAAAGTGCGCGAAGCTAGGTCAAATTTGTTCAGTTAGTCAAAGGTAATTTATCTCTAATTTTCTTTTTCTTGTTCCTTTTTGTTTTGTACTCTTTTTCTGTTTTTTTATTTTGTCACCCTATTGTATATTAAATATGCATGTAGGTCAGTGACCCATGCACTAAATACTTGTGTAATAATTTTAATAATTTGAAACCAATAAAGATACCGTACCTACATATCTATTTCTCTATCCTGTCTATCCTATCTATCTCTCCTGTCCTATCTATCTCTCTATCTATGTATCTATCTATCTTATCTATCCTATCCATCTATCTATATCTGTCTACGTGAATTTCTCCACCCATATCGTTTATTAATGAGTATACTAGTATTCTTACTAAAACTTAATTTTAAATCTACTACGTTTTAATTGAAATAAGGCTTTGCAGAAATATTATACATTTCGTTATAGATACAAAGAGAACAGCGATAGTCAAATGTTTCAACAACTGAACGCTATATGCTGGCCTTAAAGTTCCATACTGTTTCCATGACATCGCGAGAAACAAGTGAATGTTGAGAGGACTTTAAACAAAGAACAAGATATGAACAATTCGAGCCTTTAATAACCATATCTAGAAATGGTTTATGCCACAAAAAGCTTATTTGAAATAAACTGTGTCTTTTAAAGAGATCTAAATTTCTTGCGTAGCACTTTTCGTCCAGCCTTCAACTTTTATTCATTAAACAAGATTATACAATATTCCTTCGGAATGAAATGGACTTCACGGCTATTCCCAGAAAATTCAAGATATACCTTTTATTTGTCATATAAAGTGTAGCAGTAATTTGTATCACAATAATGTAAATGCCAGAGTGATTGTAGTGTAAATAAGCATTATTGTATGACATTGATTTGAGATGTTTGTTAATTATAAGCATTCTTAGGAAATAAGTTTACACGGCCTCACTGAAACCGACAATAGGAGCGGATAACAATGTGCGAGGGGGTGAGTTGTTTACCAATTATTAGAGACAAGCAAATGACGTCAGATTGGCGCGCTTTTCTTAGAAATGGCGGGAATTTCTTCCCTAGAGCATATGTTTTCGTAATTTTTGATTGGATATAAAAATAGATGCTAATGTTGGCGCGTTTTATTAACCAATAGCAGCTCGGTTATAATCTTTAGGCATATTAGGGTGTGGGAGTATAAAAAGCTAAAGCAAGAGGCAGGATCATTCAGAAGTTAAACGTCACTTAGTTCATCAGAATCGTTCGAGAGTTACACGTCGCAATTCTACAGAATCTCTCGCGTCTTAAAGTTTGTTATAAATGTGAAACACGCGAATTAATAATGTGCAGTAAATAAGTGATTATAGTGGTATTAAAAAATATAACAGTTTCAGTCTGGCGTGTATCAAGAGTCAATATGTGAACTTAATTAATTGTGACGTAATAAAAGTGTAAAAGCAAATTCTTTTATCAGTGTTATCTTTGAGTAACAAATCCTTTCCGTTTACACACCCTGTTTAAGAGATTTGCACGACTGAATAATAATAATAGCTAGCCGGAGCACAATGAACCCAAAATGCAAAATAATAAAACAATAACAGGCGCTCAGCAATAAGATAACACGAAGTGACCGCGACAGATTGGCTTCCATACGTGGTGCAGATAAACATGAAGCATTTTCCAACTACCTACAAATATTCCACTTCAAATTTTGAGTCAAACGTGGGGTTAACATAACAAATACCATTTCAAAATATCTTTAATATTTGGTATTTTACTTAAAATCGTTACAGCCATTTTTTAGAAAATCAAAAATTTCGAAATTGTATGTAAAGTATAGTTGGGAATTTTCTTTAAAATCTTTGTATCGCATCCTTGGAAGATACTGTACTTAAATGCCAGGCTTGGTAATTATCCGACTTTATTCGGACCTTCTTGTAAACATCCTTTTTATGGATTCAGGGATCTCAAAACATGTATTGCCGGTAAAATCTCGATATCAAATCATTACTACTTAGTGTAGTCCCTGTACGTATCAGTGAGCAACATTAACTCAAAAACGAAAAGTCGAGTAAATACCAACTTGGTTTTTAATTCAACGCCACAGCCGGGAACAACTTACCAGGCTATGGTCTATTAAAACTATTATTAATTTATATTATAATAATAATAATAATAATAATAAAAAACAAAACTTGGTATTTAGGTTCAGTAACTTGATGCGGCACCCTCTCCATACTATCCTTTACGTGGAACATTATTCGAATTATTAGATTTTCTAAAAAATGTCTGTAAAATTTTTCATTATAATACCATGTATTAAATATATTTACATGATAAATAAGATGTATATCATAAATTTTCTGTGAGTATCCTATGAAGTTCTCTTCATTTAGAAGGAATTTTGTATAATCTTGTATAACTGGTAAGCGTAAAGCAATAGATGAAAACGTACATCACGAAAAATGTTCATCTCTTTAAAAGACACAATTTATTTCAAACAATTTTCTTTGTGGCATCAGCCATTTCCGAGATGTACGTTATTAACGGTTCGATTTGTTCAATACTTAGCTACCCCTTTAAAGTAGCATTGATTTTCAGTTGTTTCTCGCGATGTCATGGAAACAGTATGGAATTTTAAAGCCAGCATATAGCGTCGAGTTGTTAAGCATTTGACTATGAGAGTTGCTTGCCCCACGTTTGGGAAGCCAATTTGAAAGTGGTTTAGTGCTTACGTAATATGTTTTTACGTAAATTATGAGAACTTGAAGATCTTATATTGTGCTGCTTTTGTTTTGTTTGGTTACATAATTTTAACTGCCCCACGTATGGGAGCCAATTTGAAGTAGTATTACTTATATTTAATTTGTTTATGTGTGTTTACTTCCCGTGGTGAAGCCATCTTGTGATTCATTTGCTAGGTTTGTTAGCTCCATCTGGTGTTGGCAATTTGCGGCAGTATTAGTTTTTGTTTAAAAAAATGCTACTGTTATTTTATTTAATTTTGGTTCTCTGTCCTCCGGCTAGCTATTATCCTTTTGGTCAAGCACTTCTCTTTATACAGGTTGTGTAAACGGAAAGGAATCTTTTATCCAAAGATAACACTGATGAAGAAATTTGTTTTACACTTTTATTGTCGAACACGTTAACTATCACATTTACACATTAATTTTGACACTCGCCAAACTGAAACTGTTATAATAACTTCATTACTGATAATTCTTAATTCGCGTACTTCAACTTTTTGTATAATTAACTTTATAACTCTTGAGATTTTTCATAAGTCTGTTACGCGTAACCTGCAAATTGATATCCGACGTGTGCCGTACAAATACTTTCGACGAACTGACGGGAATGCGACGCGTAGTGTACAAAGAATTTTGATGAACTGACCGACTGAAGGACTTTACTTCTAACCTACCCTCTATTTATACTCCTACACCCAGATATGCCTAAAGATTATAACTGAGCTGCAATTGGCTAATAAAACGCGCCAACATTAGCGTCTATTTTTATATCCAATGAAAATAATGAATACATATGCTCTAGGGAAATGTTCCAGAAAATTCTAAAAGAAAAACGCGCCAATATTACGTAACTTCCTCGTCTCCAATAATGATAAACAGCTCACCCCCTCGCTGCATTATTGCACGCTATTATTGTCAGTTTCAGTAAGGCAGTATAAACTTACTTCCCAACAATAATTACAATCAACAAACATTTCAAATCAATGTCACATAATAATGCATATTCATACTATAATCACTCTTTACATTTAAGTAATTTATGATACAAATTACTGCATCAACTATCGCTGTTCTCTTTGTATCTATAGCGAAATGTGTAATGTAGCTATTTCTGCAAAAGTTCATCTGGATTAAAATTAAGTGTATATGCATATATACCATATGCAAGAATAGCTTGTAGACTCTATACAAAAAAATCTGTTACACTCACATTACTTTCTCTACTCTTGTAAAAACTACTTTTACAAACGCTTATTCTCCATATGCTTCATGCTAATCGAGATGTTAATCTTTTAAGAGCTGGTTGCTATGTTGCGCATTCCATTCTGTTTGCATGTCCAGGACATAAAAAATGAATAACGAATTCCCATTTGGGAAAAAGCAGTATTGGAAAATTTAAGCAAGTAACAAGCAATATCTCGTAAATGGTTCACTCAACAAAAGAAATGTATATGACATAAATTGTGTATTTTAACGCGATCTACATTTTTTGTGTAGTAAAATTTTGTCTATCTCTTATGGTTTACCAGTTATGCAAAAGTCGTTCATAAAGAAGAATACTTTTGGAGACATTCCCAGAAAATTCGAGATATACATTTAGTTTTTCATGAAAATATCTTAAACATATAATATTTTAATCAAAATCGTTAGAGCCATTTTTGAGAAAATTAAAACTTTCGAAAAATTGTCCATGTAAAGGGTAATCTGGGGTGGGGGGATATTCCTGAAAACCTTTGTGTCGCATCTCTGGAAGATACTGAACCGAAATACCAAGTTTGGTGTTTATCCGACTGTTCGTTTCTGAGTCATACTGTTCACTTACACACACACACACACACACACACACACACACACACGGACTTGTTTCCAAAAATACTTTTTTTGGATTCAGGGTGTCTCAAAACATATATTTCCGGTGAAATCTCTGTACCGAATTTTTGGGTTGAATACAATACTTCCCCTACTTACTAAACGTAGTAGAGAAAGTTATAAACGACAGAGGGTAGAGAAAACCATAAGTATGCAACACATAATTTTGTTAAAGTTACCATAAGGAACTGTGGATCGAACTCTTTGCTAGGGGAACAGATATGCGCAGATCTCGATGGCTCGATTCCCCATACCTCAAGATCGTAAGCATTATGTTTGACAGCGCAGCATCTAATCCAGTTTACCCGTAAATTCTGTGTCATTAAGACAGTTGACAGCGCGTGCATTAACACCTATAGTGTAAGCCTGCTTGGCGTAGCTGGTTCAGACTTGGCTTTCTGTGCAAATACTGCTGGTTCATCCCCCCTTGATCTGCATGTTTACGAACTACTAGAAATAATGTTATCACACGACTTTCTTTACTCTTTCTTCTACAACTTATTCTTAGAAACGCTTATCCTTCTCTGTATTTCTTATTTTTTGAGATAAACTTTCATTACACATTGGAAAGGTAGAATCAAAATGAAAAATGCAATGTCATAACCGGGGTTCGAACCACGTACCTTCCAGTTCCCGTCTGCTTGCTCTAACCAACTGAACGACCATGGCAACATGCCGGCGTGACATTAAATTCCCCAATCGACTTGCATTTTCCCCGCTAAACCACAAGGAGATCAAACACTATTTTGAGATGACATACCCCAATGGCGATTTACAATGTTCTAAGTACTTTAACTTTCGGGCTCAATAGCTATCAACAATTAGGTTAATCAATGGTAAATAATTGTTCGTTTACACAAGACGTGGAAGGTAGGAAGGTTAGAATCAGATGGAGAAATTCAATGCCATATCCGGGTTATGAACCATGGATCTTCTGGTTTCCCCAGGAAACTTACGTCATTGTAAGTCAATGACCTGCATTCAGGAGGTTCTCGACAACTCAATCCGACCCATGGAATTTTTCTATTTCATTCATCCTTGACTCCATTTGGTTCTCTTTCAGACAATGGCATTTAAGTGCAGCGTGGCAGCGGGAAAGGATGCCCCCTGAACTTTCTCCGTCCCTTGGGCTTCGGCTGGTTGCCGGTGTATAAGGATCACCAGTTGGGATAGGGGCTTTGGACGGGATACTCGGTCTGGCTGTCCGACTGATGGTGACTGTATATCTGAAAACAGTAGGGACCCAGTTATTGCTGTGCCGACACTCCTGGTTCCGGCCACACGGTGTCTCCCTTCACATTCTTCTTTCTTCGCGGAGGTGCAAACTTGTGGGACGTCGGTACAATATCAAATTCCCGGATCTGTGCCGAATCCCCTCTGCTTCGCAATCCAGTCCACTGGCATTGAACTTTACAGTCATCTAATTCTACTTTTTCAAGCTTATACCAACACGGCTTGTGTGAAAAAACAATTATTTACCACTTCATTACACATTTAGTTGTAGCTACAGGAGCAATACAGTAGACTAAAGCGATAGTGTAATTTTTAAAAAGCGTGTCGCTAGGCAATGGCTTTGAAATTCCATACTGTTTCCATGATATCGCAAGAAACAGCTAACTGGTTGACAGTACTTAAAAATCATGCACAAACTATTTTTACAAACGCTTATTCTCCATATGCTTCATGTTAATCGAGATGTTAATCTTATTGCTAATGTTCTTGTAGATGCAAGGGGAATTGGTAGGCTTTAAGTGATAGTCAAATGTTTTAAGAGCTGGTTGCTATGTGGAGCATTCCATTCTCTTTGTATGTTCAGGTCATAAAAAAAGAATAAAGAATTCCCATTTGATAAAAAGTATAAGTATTGCGAAATTCAAACAACAAAGAATACCTCAGAAATGGTTCACTGGAAGAAAAAAAATGTATAAGAGAGAAATTGTGTATTTTAATGAGGTCTAAATTTGTTGTGTAGTAATCTTTTGTCTGTCTCTTACCGTTTACCAGTTATGCGAAGGTCATTCAAAATGAAGAGGGCTTTTTGGGACATTCCAAGAAAATTCAAGATATACATTTGATTTGCATTGAAAATATCTTAAATATATGATATTTTAATGAAAATGTTAGAATTTTTTAGAAAATAAAAATTGTTGAAAAATGTACCACGTAAAGGGTAGTTTGGGGTGGGGATGATTTTCTTTAAAATATTTAATTCTCATCCTTGGAAGGTGACAAAACTCATACCAAGTTTGATATTTATCCGACTTTTCGTTTTTGAGTTATGCTGTTCACAGACAGCCAGGAACACACACGGACACGTTTCCAAAAGTACTTTATTTGGATTCTCAAAACAAGGAACACCTTTCGCAAATTTTCATTAAATAAAAAAGGCACCAACGATTTTGATTATAATACCTATATTAAAGCTATTTACACAAGTAAAATGTATATCTGAAATTTTCCGGAAGGAATTTAGTATAGTCTTATCTAATTGGCAAACATTAAATGATAGACGAAAACCTCCGACACAAAATAATAAATGCTCATTTATTTCCAATCACTTTTTTTGTACCATTAATCATTCCCGAGATAACCATTATTCTTGGATATCCTTGGTCAACATTCGGTTATTTCTCGCGATTTCATGGAAACAGTTGAGGCAGTATTTTTAACACTTAAATGATTTCAGTCCAATTATATAATATAAAATATAATAACAGGCCGCCTTAAAGCAATATGTGTATGATATAATATACAAAATGTATGTAACAGTCACTGTATTAATGTTTACATTATTGTATACATGTTTATTAATGTTATGTGTATGTATTACGTAATTTAATAATGTAGGAGCTGTGAGAATAATAGGTTAAAAGTTGCTAACAATGAGGTAACCTTGAGTCAATAATGAGTAAGAAAGTTTAATAATGGAGCAACAATAATGTAAATTTTGAGTCAGTTTATAAATAGCCAATCAACAACCAGAAAAAAGGCCTTAGTTAAATGAAAGTATTCTATTGGAGTAGGATTAGCCAATTAGAAACTGAAATAGGGCATATTGTACAAATTCAGAAGTCAGTTGCTATTAGACAGTGTTCCTAACCGGACGCGAGACACATCCTCGAGAAGTGTAATACGTATTCAGTATTTCAGAGACGAAAATAGCTTACGTGTTAAAAAATGCTAGTAATTAATAAATAATCTCACACCTCTTTCTCTATATCAGTGAAGTGATATTTTAATCGTTTAAAGAATTAACAAATGTAGTGAAGTAAAAATTGTAATCTGTGTAACCCTACATCCTTAGCCCCACTACTCCCTGCCAAGACATCCACGTCTCTAAAAATAAATACTGACGCAGCCGAGGCAAACATAAATATTTAATATTTAAAGAAACATTCAAATTACAAAGTTAATATTTTTAAACTTGGGGCGAAGGCTACCGGAAACATTTTTCCATAGTGCGGTTGCAACTACTTCAAGTGTTCGGCTCCCCAACAGTCGAAATACAATACAACTCCTCCTAAAATAAGAACTACTTCACAGTATGGAATTTTAAGGTCAGCATATAGCGTCCAGTTGTTAAACATTTGACTATCGCTGTTCTCTTTGTATCTATAACGAAATGAGTAATGAGTTTCTGTAAATGTTTATGTGGATTAAAATGTAGTAGATATAAAAATAAAATTTTGTAAGATAGTTTGTATACCCACTAATAAATATAAGGGGTAGAGAATGTGATATGAATATATCACATCAGATTTTTTATGTAACTTGTTGTCTAACTGCTGTAGTTTATCCCTTACAAAGGTTTAGTTAAAATGAATAGGACTTTACAGTCTATTTCTTGACAATTCAAGAAATAATATTTATTTTTCATGTAAGTGTCTTAGAATCGATTTTGATCAACATATCATGTATTGTCATCTTTGCGGATATATAAAATATACACAATTTTTCCATTTAAGGTAGTTTTGGATTGGGGAATATTTCTAAATATACCTGTCGCATTATCTGAATAAGCTGTTTACAAACAGATAATCGAATTTTGGGTGGACCAGAATATTTATACTTGCCTGCTATAAGTAAATGGTAGTGAAAGTGGAAATCACATTTAATCCTCACGAGGTGCTCAAATATTGTCTCGTTCCAACAATTTTACAGCGACAAACTCCCGTGATTGATTTAAATGTGATTTACTTTCAAGGTAGGAGTCAGAATAGGGCTAGGTGCGGACCTACAACTTCTTTTGTGCCTATGCCCCTGATGGGGTGCCCCCGGGAGTAAGTGGTGAGGTGAGTGGTTAGAAAGTGGCCAGACCATGAGGCACAATAGGGCCTACTGTCTGTCCCTACTGTAATCCTCTGACGAGAAAACGTTTGCGGTGTGTTCTGCTCACCCGAGGAGTGAGGGGGTTTAGTAGCATGTAGCAGCTCACGATGATGTCATAAATAGATCTACTATCTACATTAAAATATTGCGCGACGACAATATCCCAGCGTGTTTCTCTTGGAGTAGTGTTGACGTGTTTACTTGTGATTTATAAAGTTATTTACAATTAGCAGTAGTTAGATAGATACTTTATTTGTACATTTTTACACAGTTATTTTTATAAACATTCCACTTATAAACTAACTTAACCTATGTACAAATTTCCTTGCCAACTATGCTGCTCCATTTGCCTGGTACTGTGGCCTTCTGGCTCATCTAAGCATCCCTTGCTACCTTTAATCCCTATTGCCCATCCTCTCCTTCCTCCATTTGCCTTTCTACCTTTCTTACTTTTCTAATCCATTTCTCTTTTACTTTCTTTAAAAACTGCCCCATATTCTTATTTTGCTTTTCTTCCTTTCTCGTTAGCATTTTTATTGCTGCTATTTTCCTGTAAATGTTTTTCCCATTTTTTCCCCATATTTCTTGTCTTCATTCTGCTAATACTTTACATTCTGTCATATAATGCTCTGTGCTTTCACTGCCTCCGCATAATTCACAAATTCGGTTTTTTTTGTTTTTTTTTTACATCTTAGCCCTCTCAGACACATTGGTCCTGTTCTCATCCATGCAAACTCTTCTTTTTCTGCTCTATTACAATAATCCATATACCCTTCTCTTCCCCATTTCCTTTTTACTAATCTATAGAACCCTAGTGACTTTTTATTCTCTAAGCTTCCCCAAATATCTTGTCTTTCTATGTCCTCCACTCTGTTTCTTACTGTTATCCAGAAAACATTGCTATTTCTTTCTCCTGTTCTCCAAATATCTCCCATTCCTATCTTCTTCATAATTTTTTCTACCCCTGACCACCAACTATTTTTATTTTTCATACTCGTTTGTTGTTCCATGCATTTCTTTAAAATTTCCTCTTCATCTTTTCTCAGGCATCTAAACCAGAATTTTAATATCCGTTCTAGTATCACTCCATTTCTTCTTGTTCTTCCTAATTCCACTAATGCTACTTCCCCTGGTACTGATCTTGGTAACCCCAAAAGCTCTTTACAAAACATTCTATAGCTCTGATCTATTTTTTTTAATTCAGTTCCACCCCCCAAATTTCTACTGCATATAGCATTCTTGTTTCTACCATTGCTTCATACATTCTTTCTATCCATTTAGTTGGCATTTATAATTTATATTTGCACATCCTTATTCCTCTCCAATGACCAGTAAGAAAGGAAGAACTGCACACTGTCAAGCCCGAGAAATAGTTGCTAACGTTGTTAAAATCTGTGACGAGAAAGCAGATAAAAGCAACTGGTCATTCAGCATTACTAGTTTTCTAAGAGACCTTAAGGCTTGTTGGTATGTTGAAAGTAGAGCTGTAATCTTTCTCAGGTAGCGTTAGAATTGTTGATGTCAACACATTCCTTACAGACAAATTCTCGTGAGAGGAACACAGTATCTTTTACAGATTCAAGCTCCTAGGATAGCAGCTGGTACAACCGGCTCCCTCCCCCACTGCAGGCTTGCACATCCCTCTGGGTGACCTAGAAGTCGGAAAACGAAGTGTTATATAGAACATCCTTTTCTCTGCCATGCAACACCGACACAAGCTGATGGGTGAAATGAAATGAGAATGTAGCTGAAATGAAAGGACAGGAAATTAGGGGGGATGAACCTTTCCAACATTCGCCTAAATCCCGGGGAAACCCCCGAAAAACTTATGAGTCGGGAAGATCAGCCGCTGGAATCTAACCCATGACCTCCCAAATGCGGTCCACAGACGTTGCCGCCTGAAGTATCCCACTTGGTACTGTCAGAGTACTTTGTATAAACGAGATATTACACAAATCGAATAATACGTCAAAACTGATTGATGGATATATTTTAAGAAGCAAAGTATGCTAGATTCATACACTGAAACGCCTGCACTGGTTTTCTTCCACCCTTACGAAGGGCCATGCAAACGCATAATGATCTAAAGCCATTTTCATCCCCTGCTTTCCCTTGAAATGTTCAAATAATCCCAAGTTAATTAAATCGTTTCTGTACAGGATGGATTGATCGATTATCATTTTTATTTAAACTCATATCTCCTCTCGTATATTGGCTTTAGAAATCGCGCTATTGATCACGTGGTTCCTGCGAAACCAATTATTGGTAGACCTGATTTCCATTGATGACTTTTTTTTTTTTTGGCTTTTCATGTTCTTTCAATGCAAAACGATTAGAACCAAACGGCCTCTATCGGCAAAACATTTGAGGCAATAATATTTAACTCAGCCATACATTTTCATGTTTAATTAAATATCACAATAAATCGGAAAGTTCAGTTAGATTTGAAAAGCTCAAAGCGACTACGGCGACTCGAATCACGCATTTTGTGCTTTTCATGTTGTAGCGGAAACACTGGTGCATCCATGTAAAATATATTATACAAGTGTAAATATGTTATATGGTAAATGTAAAGGATGCAACTTAGGTGACTGAAGTCTATCGGTACCAGGCGGAGTTATCTCTAGGGTGACTCGAAGCACAGGATATAGGCTGAATATGATCAACAGAGACTCTCGAGTGAGAGATACGAGTAGAGAAGCCGGGACAGAAACGGAAAGTCCAAATTCGTCATGATGGAAGATACAAGAGCACATGTTCTCATACGACGCTAATGTGATCAGCAATCACAATATTGCTTTAAAATAGTTGTGAGAAGAATAGTGGCTTTAGCGGGATGTATAAATAAAGCAAGGCCCGGCATTCTCTTCGGGGGAGGCGAACTTCATGCCAATCTGAAGCTGAGCGTGTGAACTAGCTGTTAATAATTTAGAAAAGCAACATAAGCCAGTAAAATAATTGTGGGATAGAATTCATGGCTAGCTGATAACAAGTGTGCATATAAATTACAGTTGAAGTGAACTTATGCTTTTTCATTTCATCTCCTGTGACCACTCCCTAGATCAAATTTAAGAGCATAGCCCAACACAGAAGTGTTGTAGGGATTCGCTTACAGGAGTTCAACTCACACACGAGGAAGGAAGACGAGAGTCTAAGAGGAGGTCCGATACAATGTTGTCACTCTAAGAATGAACCACCGTCAGCAATGCACCCACAACTCCCATCATCCGATACATGCATTCTTTTGGCTTCCTATAGTGTTTTTCTTTGCTTAATGTTGGCAGAATTTCCTTATGTGCGTTGCGTACCAGCCCAGAAGTTTTAATTGAGTTTTATTTATGGGCGTTCTTTAACTGCTGTGGTGTTTAACGTCCCATTCTATATTGCTCAGAAGCCTCTTATCAGGCTTGAGGTTCTTTTACGTGCCATAAAGCCACCATACGGGTCCACTGGATTTACTTATATTCCAAAGGAAGCCATGCTAATAATATATTTAAGAATCGTGACTTTAAGTCTGAAAAATTCCATTGCCCTCCGCCAGGTTTGAACTCGCAATCTTGAGAACTAGAGGCTGAGGCAATATTTTTAACACTTAAATGATTTCAGTCTAATTATATAATATATAAATTCAATAACAGCCCGCCTTAAAGCAATATGTGTATGTAACAATATATAATAAGTATATATTACAGTCATTGTATATGTTTATATTATTGTATACATGTTCGATAATGTTATGTGAATGTATTACGTAATTTAATAATGTAGGAGCTGTGAGAATAATAGGTTAAAAGTTGCATTACATGTACACAATAATATAAACATATACAATGACTGTAATATACTATTTTTATATATTGTTACATACACATATTGCTTTAAGGCGGGCTGTTATTGAATTTATATATTATAAAATTGGACTGAAATCATTTAAGTGTTAAAAATATTGCCTCATTGTTTATACACAGAAAACCATTAATAAGAACATAATTCAGTGAACAAGTGATCGGCTTTACAGTTTTTATAAAGTGTGTATCTAGTATCGGTGTTCAAAAATCAGTATCGTTATCGACTATCGAGAAATAGTGGCATCGTCCCATTACTAGTATATACCATTACCCAAGTTTCAGCGTCACTGGCCACCCAGGAACATCGGGGTCTAGTTTTCTTGGCCAGGGCCTGTATCTTATCTGAAAAGTAAATATTGGACAGTGAAGTCTTTGGGAAATATTTGCGGAAGCTCCAGTTTGAATAACATGGTCTTATAGCGAGCCAGAAGCCCTCTACGGTATATTGTATTCGATTTCTGCCTTGTAAGCAAAGTTTAACTTCCGCCATAAACAGGGAAATCCCCCGGAATGAATCGCATTCCTGCTTCTCGTCCAACTTCTGAGAAGAGCTTTGCTTCATTCAAGTATAACATTTGACTCGAACCAGCTCCATTTTCTTACACGTTTCTATTCCATAGGGTGTTTCAAAATAAGGAAGACCAGCCTGTGAAAATTGTCAAAAATTCTTAAAACTTTAGGATTTTTATAGGTCAATAAACTTTGGTTCTTAAGGATTCGTATGCCGAAGTTATTATCAGCTATGAGGCGAGTTTTTAAATTAAGTGCCGATATTTTTGTACTAAATAGCTCAACATTATTTTAAGTACTTTATCATTAATTACCCTACATCTCCATATAGCCACTGCCGTTATTCAGGCACTTGGCGTAACGAGAAACCAGTTTTTGTATTCCTTCGTCAAGGAATGATGCCACCTGTGATCAATGACAGGTCTGCACTTCGTGTTTCACAACACCATCGAATTGAAATGTTTTACATCAAGGAACTTCTTAAGACGAAAATTGCCTGGTGCTAAATCCGGACTGTATGGAGGGTGGTCGAAATGTTCCAAACCGAATGATGCGATCAGATCTTGAGTTTGTTTAGCTGTGTATGGCCGGACATTGTCACTCAATATTGCTTCCCCATAAACCTCACTATAAATGTTTGCTGGCGTAACATTTCTCGCAATCAAAAAACAAATCACTGATCTGACTTCACAGTCGTCGAAACGCTTTAATAACAGAACGGAAAGTAACATTCGTTCACAACCGCGTCTGGCTTCTATTGAATGCAAGTTATTGCGCATGCTAAAATGCATGGCAAAATATTAAAACGGTACCTACTTCTTTGTCACGTGACCTTTAATGGTCATTTTAAAGGTAGGGGAAACGTCCCTAATTTGAACCGCCTCTTAAATTGAACCGCTCCCATATTTTCCAAACTATTCCACAATTGTCACCATAATCCTAGCAGAAGCGTGGCGTGTACAGCTATGAAAGCTTGGAGTTGTTGACTTTGTATTCTGAGCTGTGTTTTCAGTTGTATGAAGTGTTGTGTGTTTTTGGTGCTTCAGAAGTAATATTTGACTCATCTAGCCAAGCTTATACGACCAATTAGGCAAGTTTCAGGTGGTCTATATATATTACATGTTATGAAGTGTTTATTTAGCAGCAATATTCATGCATACGTTTTTTCAAGTAGCGTCTCTCCTAGTCACATAGATGCTAAAGCTTCCAAAATGGCGTGGCTCGTAAATTGAACCACTATTTGAACCTTATGTTGAACTAGTCCAATTTAGGAAACCTATTAAAGTTCTAGGATTGATCAACCGCGAATAGTATATTGCGAATAAATATGGATATAATATGTTAAGTTAAAAAAAGCATGTTAAAAAGAGTGGCTGACATGTATATGTGAATGTGAATTGTCTGAAATTATGGACATGATCCAATGTATGAGTTGTAGATATGGCTTCACCAAAAGTTAGTGCTAAGAAGAAAGTGTTTTATTGTGAAGACTGTGTATAATTGAACTCTCTTGTATGAGAGTAAAGATTAGTAAAAGCTCTATATTTGCAAATAATACCTATTCCAAAAACCAAGTGATTTTCATTATATAAAAATTCAAAATCTTCAAGGAAGTTGCTATTCTTATCACAATTTTGGACTCTACTTTTGTTGCTGATAGCATGCTTGTTTTGAATGTAGGATAAAATATGTATATTTCGTATTAATATAAAGTATGTGGTTCATTTTAAGACACGAGTGGTTCAATTTAAGAACCACGTTCCTAATTTCAACCGATTTACACCACCTCACTTTTTAAATGTTATTTAATTGATAATTCTATTAATTTTAAATTGTGTTGAGGATATTGATAGTGCAAGGATCTATCACTTTAACGCTTGTGTTTCTGAAAATTATGATTTGAAATTATAATTATTATTTACTATTTAGGCTAAGTGGTTCAATATAGGGACCTTTCCCTTACATGTTAATTTAGTCTGATTAATGTATCGCGCTTATACCAGGTGAAGATTGTTTGTAGGTTATGAACGCTGCGTTGCCTTCTTTTGTTTAGTTGTCCTTGTCTTACGCCGAGGTTAGCTACGGAGTGTAGCTGTCTAGCTGTGGGACTTGTTCCCCAGACCTTCACCTGCTAGCTAAATGATCTTGGTGAACTCTTTTCAAACACATGTAGCCGTTTTGATGATTTCATTCTTCAGTGTTTGTCACTCAAAAGTATTAAATATTTCATGGGAAACACGTGGGCGTTAATTTGTTGTTGTCTGGAGGTACATTTTAAGGGGAATGTTCTAGATTTTAATGTGTTTCGTTGTTTTGATTTATGATGTTTTACTCATAGGTTATGTAAGGCCTTTTTAAATCTGTTGGATACTGCATGGGCTTTCAACGTGTTTCTGAATTTTTATTAATTGCAACTTAATTAATATCTGTTTACGCTGCTACTGAAGTATTACTTGTGACGTAATACTTTGTCCAGTATTTCAACTGTCACTGTTCTAATTCTCATCTAGTTCAACTTCACTGGAAGCTCACCACTAAGTAGAACTAGTTCAATTCTCCATCACTTCACGTCCTTCGTGTACGTAGCCACTTCTTCCGGACGGTTTCCTCGCTCCGCAGCAACACTTACCTACTGCACGTTATAGCAATCTCGTAAACTCGCTCGGAGAGTGGCACTTGATGTCGCGCCAGACACACACTTACTGACTCAACACTCTCTTGACTGCTCTTGTGAGAACACTCGCTTCTATATCCAATGGAAATTTCGCCACGCTTCTCGACTGTTCGAGAAGATCAAATATCCAGAGAATGCCGGTTATCTAGCAATACCGCTTCCGGTGTTTGTGCTATTTATTATCTCCGACTACCTGGTGCCGACCTCCCTATAACCTTTGTCCCATAGCCGCTAAGTCACAGTATTATTTATATATTAATTATATATAATTATATCATATATATATATTATTTAAATATGGTTTATTTTGGATCACTTTAACAATATGCAACCTATTAACTTAACGTGATAGAGAATATAATAGCAAGTTACAAAACGGTAACGCTTATACTTTACAGTAATTAAAAAATTATAAATTTTGTAGCGGGAAACTGTGCTGTGCGCTATTTGTAGTGCGAAATCGTCGATCGATCCTTGGGTTGTTGTTGCCTGTTGCGGTTTTCTTCTTCCTCAGCTATTGGTGCTCGTCGGTTGTTGCGTATCCCATTCCTAACTATATGTAGTTATCAATTCTCAGGTTATAGTGGGTGAGGCAAGTTAAAAAATCTGATGTGTTACACTCACATGACTTTCTCTACTCTTGTACAAACTATTTTTACAAACGCTTATTCTCCATATGCTTCATGTTAATCGAGATATCGAGATGTTAATCTTATTGGTAATTTTCATGTAGATGCAAGGGGAATATGATAGGTTTTAAGCGATAGTCAAATATTTTAACGCTGGTTGCTATGTGAAGCATTCCATTCTCTTTGCATGTCCAGGACATAAAAAAATGAACAACGAATTAGAGAAAAAGTATAAAGTATTGGAAAATTTAAGGGAATAACAAGCAATATCTCGAAAACGGTTCACTCAACAAAAGAAATGTATATGACATAAATTGTGTATTTTAACGCGATCTACAGCTTTTGTGTAGTAAAATTTTGTCTATCTCTTATGGTTTAGCAGTTTACCAAAAGTCGTTCACAATAAAGAATACTTTTGGAGACATTCCCAATTTGTCATGAAAATATCTTAAACATATGATATTTTAATCAAAGTCGTTAGAGCCATTTTTGAGAAAATTAAAATTTTCGAAAAATGTTCCACGTAAAGGGTACTCTGGGGTGGGGGGATTTTGTTGAAGACGTTCGTGTCTCATCTCTGGAAGTTACTGAACCTAAATACCAAGTTTGGTGTTTATCCGACTTTTCGTTTCTGAGTTATGCTGTTCACAGACACACAGACAGACACACACACGGACATGTTTCCAAAAATTCTTTTCTTGGATTCAGTGGATCTCAAAACATGTATTTCCGGTGAAATCTCGGTATCGAATTTTTGGGTGGAATACAATACTTCCCCTACTTACTATACGTAGTAGAGAAAGTAAAAATACACTGCAAGTTTCCCTTAATCAGTGAAGTTTATTTCACAGTTTGAATAATAATGGGCGGCTAGCTTTTCCAATTATTATAATCCCACCACTTTAAAATAATCAGGAGCCTAGCTATCTGCACACGGACTCCCACCCTTGTGCACCCACGTGCATCTGTAGCACCTCGTGCCGACGTGAATTCTCGAAGATCAGTTAGCGAGAGAGAGTGGGCTCTGAGGCCTTGCCTGCCCTTATATACGGGAGCCTAGTGACGCTCACCTCTGCGTTTAAAAGTGTAACAACGTTCCCTATTGGTCCTCAACCTTAACATGTATGAGAACGTGTGGCTTTAGATCCGTGCGCTTAAGCGCCATCTGGTAGCGTTGTGGAGCCAGTTCCATATCTCCGTCTCTTTCTTTTCTCTGTCTGTCTCGTTCTATTTCTCCGTACCGTTACCGGTTACCTGCCTGTTGGCTTGGAGAAAGGTACGCTCTTTATGCTTTCTTGGAATTTTGCTAGCTCGCCCGTTTCTGTACAAATGTTAAATGTTGAATATTTTAACATGGTAGTGAATTAAAGCATTACTGTACAATTCTTATATGTATGGTTCCCCATTCATACGAACAATTTCTCTATATATGTACAATATATCCCCTTACAATTTCTTATGAACATTAAAGCGTTTTCCATTGTTTGGTTGTTATTTAGAGCACTTGGTAGGCCACTAAAACCAGCCTGAAGTCTCCATCTGTACATTGTAGCACTAAGTGTTTCATTGCATGTCTCAAGATTTGGTGCTGAGTCATTATTAAGGAAAAATGAGTAAGTCAGTTTGCGGTAACCAATTCGGAGGAGAGGTTCAAAGAAATTAGTAGATCCAGCACGGGCATCTAGTAGCTTGCTGTGCGCTTTTAACATTATATTCTTCCATTTTTACTTTCTCTACTTCGTATAGTAATTTGGGGAAGCATTGCATTCCACCTAAAAATTCGATACCGAGATTTTGAGGCCCCCTGAATCCAAATAGAGCATTTTTTGGAAACATGTCCGTGTGTCTGTGAACTGTATAACTCAAAAACAAAAAGTCGGATAAATACGTAAATTGATATTTGAGTTTAGTATCCTCTAAAGACGCGACACAAATACTTTCAAGAAATTTTCCCTACCACCAAATACCCTTTACATGGATAATTTTTATAAAATATTGATTTTCTAAAAAATGAATCTAATCACTTTGATTAAAATACCATAATGAAAGATATTTACACTGGAATTGAATGTGTATATTGAATTTATAGGGAATAGCTTATGAAGCGCTCTTCATTGGGAAGGAGGTTTTCACAAAACTGGTAAACTTTAAGAAATTGTATCACACAAATAACTGTAGATCTCTTTATAACACACAATTTGTTTAAATAAGCTTTTTTGTGGCGTTTTACTTCTCATGGAAATGACTTGAATATTTGATGTTTTAAACGAAATAGCGAATATTTTTCATGTTAAGGGTAGTTTGCGGTGGGGAATATTCATGAAAATCTTCGTCTCGCATCCCTGGAAGATGTTGCACTTAAAAATCTAGGGTATTTAATTGGCTTTTAATTTGCTGTTCACAGACAGGCACCTACGCGCTCGCACACACAGAAACAGATATTTATTTTAAACATCCCATTTTTGCTTTCTCTACCACGTAGCTATTAAATAGAGAAGGTATTATATTCCATCTAAAAATTAGATACCGAGATTTCATTTAAAATACACATTTTGAGGTCCTAACTCCAAGATAACACATATTTAGAAGTATACCCCATGTGTGTCTGTGTGACTGTGTCAAATAATAAATTTGGTATTTAGATTCAGTACTTTTCAAAGATGTGATATGAAGATATTAAAAAAATCACCCACACCAAACTACCCTTTACATGGAAGACTTAAGACTTTTGAATTTTTTTATTCTTTAAAATTCGCTGTAATGATCTTGATTAAAACACCGTATTTCAAAGAGATTCACATGCAAATGAAATGTATACTTGAATTCTCTTGGAATAGCTTGTGAAGTCTTATTCAATCAGAAGTAATTTTGGATAATCTTGTATAGCTCGTAAACGTTAAGCTATAGGTGAAAACGATCCACACAAAAAAATGTAGATCTCTTTTAAACACACAGTTTATTTCATGTACGCTTTTTTATGGTATAAGCCATTTCTGAGATATTAGTTATTAATGGTTTGAATTGCTGATTACTGATCATTCTTTTAAGGTCCCGTCAAGATTCAGTTGTTTCTTGCCATGTCATGGAAACATTATGGAATTTTAAGGCCAGCATATAGCGTCCAGTTGTTAAACATTTGACTATTGCTGTTCCCTTTATATTTATAACGAAATGTGGAATTTGGCTGTTTCTGTAAAAGGTTTAATTGGATTAAAGTACACTAGAAGGAATAATAAACTTGAAAGTTTAGTTTATGCAACCACTAATGAAGTTGGAGGGTAGAGAAGGTCATGTGAATGTATCACATCGAACTATTTTAGGATTCAGTGAGCCTCAAAACGTGTGAAATTTTGGTAACGAATTTTTGTAGTGAAACATAATCCCTGACTATAGCTGAGAAGTATAGAAAAGTGTTTAAATGTAATATGAGCAATTAGACGATATTACAATAAATCATAATGAGGTAATATCCTTCAGAAACACATCAAAGTGGTTGCTATGTTTATCCAATTAGCACAAACAGGTAGTGTCGAGTGAAACTTACGCCCCCAAATTGAATCATTAGTAGTTGATTGTGCCTTCAAACAAGTTGGTGTGTCGCCTCATTAAATTTAACATATTACCAACATAATATCATGTACATCACTTGCTTTACTGTCTTTGAGCGTTTGAAAAGCGGAACTGCGATGCCAGCTCTGACAAACACGTTAGATTCTTTTGAATACAATTTGCTTTGATTCGACTAATTTGCTTGCAATACAGTTTCAAATATTTATTTTCTTCTGTTTGTTTTTATATTGTATTCGTCACACTCTTTATCATTTGTGTACTAAAATATTATAATCCAACCACAAATTCTGTTTCCATTTTTCCTCAAGTCTGATTTTCAGACTTCCGGAACCAAAACAAATGTATAAAAACCTCCTTTCATCTCTTTGTATGTGAACAGCACACAGAGACGGACAAAGCTACACTATGTGATCAAAAGTATCCGGACACTTGGCTGAAAATGACGTACAAGTTCGTGGCGCCCTCCATCAGTAATGCTGGAAGTCAATATGGTGTTAGCCAACCCTTAGCCTTGATGATAGCGTTCACTCTCGCAGTCTTGCTTTCAATCAGGTGCTGGAAGGTGGAATGGCAGCCCAATTCTTCACGGAGCGCGGAACCGAGGAGAGGTATCGTTGTAGGTCGGTGAGGCCTGGCACGAAGTCGCCGTTTCAAAACATCCCAAAGGTGCTCAATATGATTCAAGTCAGGAATCTGTGCAGGCCAGTTCATTACAGGGATGTTATTGACGTGTAACCACTCCGCCACAGCCCGTGCAGTATGAACAGATACAAGATCGTGTTGAAAGATGCAATCGCTATCCCCAAATTTCTCTTCAACAGTGGGAAGCAAGAAGGTGCTTAAAATATCAATGTAGGTCTGCGCTGTGATAGTGCCACGCAAAACAACAAGGGGTGCAAGCCCCGTCAAGGAAAAACACGACTACACAATAACACCACCACCTCCGAATTTCACTGTTGCACTACACACGCTGGCAGATGACGTTCACCGGGCATTTGCCATACCCACACCGTGCCATCGGATCGCCACAGTGTGTACCGTGATTCGTCACTCCACACAACGTTTTGCCACTGTTCAATCGTGTAATGTTGTCGCTCCTTACACCAAGCGAGGCGTCGTTTGGCATTTTCCTGCGTGACGTGTGGCTCCTGAGCAGCCGCTCGACCACGGAATCCAAGGTTTCTCACCTCACTTCTAACTGTCATAGTACTTGCAGTGGGTCCTGATGCAGTTTGGAATTCTTGTATGTTGGTCTGGATAGACGTGTGCCTATTACTCTTCACGGCCCTCTTCAAATGTCGGCGGTCTCTGTCAGTCAACAGACGAGGTCGGCCTGTGCGCTTTTGTGCTGTACATGTCCCTTCACGTTTCCACTTCACTATCACATCAGAAAAAGTGGACCTAGGGATGTTTAGGAGTGTGGAAATCTCGCGTACAGACTTCTGACACAAGTGACACCCAATCACCTGACCATGTTCGAAGTCCGTGTGTTCCACGGAGCGTGCCATTCTGCTGTTTCACGATGTCTTATCACTACTGAGGTCGCGGATACTGAGTACCAGGTAGTAGGTGGAACAGAATATATCTAAGATGAAAAACGTTTGTTTCTGGGGAATGTCCGGATACTTTTGATCACATAGTTTATATGTATACAGTTTTAAAATTTCAGTAGCCAGCTTAACAGAACTAAATTGTCATTATTTATAGACAGAAACAACAAATATTGTTACAGTTTATTTGTTTTGGCAGCTTTCAATTAATTCCATTTTATTAGTTTTACAATTGTTTGAAAATAATCTGATGTGTTACATTCTTACGACCTTCTCTACCCTTTATCGTTTATCACTGGGTATACAAACTATTCTTAGTAAAGCTTATTGTTTTCTACCACCTACAGGGTAGGTAGAGAAGGTATTGTATTCCGCCCAAAAATCTCATACCCTGATTTGAGGCCCCTGAGTACGAAAAAAACACTTTTAGAAAATGCCCATGTGTGTATGTGAATAGCATAACTCAAAAACAAAAAGTTGGGTAAATATCCATACTTGGTATTTAGGTTTAGTATCTTCCAAAGATGCCACAGAAGAAAATCCACCCACTCCAAACTACCCCTCACATGGAAATTTTTTTTCAAGTTTTTGATTTCTAAAAATGGCTCTAAAGAGTTTGACTTAAATATCATATATGATAGATGTTTACAAGACGAATAAAACGTATATATTAAATTTTCTGGGAATAGTCTGTGAAGGGGTTTAATTGTTGCGATTGCACCACGTTTAGGCACCAATTTGCGGGAGATTGTTTCTAGGATTGTTCGCCCCACGTACGGTACAAACATTCCGGTGGCCTTCGCCCCAAGTTTAAGAACCAACCTTTTATTTTTAATGTTTATTTAAATATTATATATGTATGCCTCGGCTTCCTCAGTAGTAATTTGTAGAACATGTATCTCTTAGCAGGGCTGGTACGGCTAAAGTTTGAAGGCTTACACAAATTATAATTGTATTGTACTTGGTTTATTAATCCTTCACACGATTAAATAACACTTCAGTGATATATCCTACTATAGGGCTGTGAGATTATTGTTAATTGCACTTTTAACACGCAAACTTTTTATTACCCTCACCGCAATGAATTTTCATGTTTCACATACATTCACTGACCCGTACCGAACCTAACTGTTTGGTTACGCTATCCTGTAGCGTCAACCGTTTGAATTTGTACAATTTCTCTATTTATAGTCTGTGATTAGCTACTCCTACTCCAATAGAATACCTTTATTAACTTTTAGCTTTTTTAAAGATTACATTATTATTATTGTTCCAATAACTATTAGTAGCCTTTTGAAACTTTCTAGTTTATTTTTGTCTCAAGGTTACCTCATTGTTAGCAACTTTCGGCTTCCACTTTGTAATTCTGTTTGCTACGGAAGGCAGCTTGCTTCCATTCTCACAGCTCCTACATTGTTAAACTACGTAATTCATTCACATAACATTTTTATACATGTACATAATAATATAAGCATAATACAATGACTGTAATATACACTTTATGTATTATTTTATACACATATTACTTCAACGCGGGATGTTATTATATTTTATATTACATAACTAAACTGATAATATTTAAGTAATAAATATACTGCCTCACCTGTGATGTCCTCTTCATTCGGAAGGAATATTGTATATTCTTGTATAACTGGTAAACCTTTAACGATAGACACCAAAAATGTAGCTCTGTTTAAAACATACAATTTATGGCATCAGTTATTCCCGAGGTATCCGTTATCAATAGTTCGATTTGTTCAATACTTTGATATTCTTTGTAAGTACCGCAGATTTTCAATTGTTCCTCGCGAATGCATGGAAACAGCATGGTATTTTAGGGTCAGTGTTCAGTTTTAAACGTTTGTCTATCGTGGTTCCATGTTTTAGTCGCTACCCGCTTTTAAGGTTTGACTATCGCATAAACCACTGCATTTCCCTTGTACCTACTACCAGATTTTTTGTAAAAATATTAAAGCTGACAGTCCGCATGTTCGAGCAGAACATAACACAATAAACACACTGGAGGTATTCAACCCATTACCTGCTTAGACACTGCCTTGTTTGTCGGAATTCCAACTACTGTTTTCGGCAGGATGCTACCTGCTTGCGCCCATCTCCAGTTTAAACATTTCGCAGGTACTATATGTATTGCGGTTATCCGTTTTACCCCCACATCCGGAATATTTAAAACAGTAGAAGTTCGCCTCTGAAGGGATTCAAGCCCACAGTGCTACATCCCTGTTTCATATTCATGTTTGCGGGGGGGCTGCACATTTGATGTCCAGCCATTATATCTGAATATATCGTAGGAATAGAGCCAGTTCATTAACAGGTCTGCGGCTATATCATTCATTCGTTCACGCCCTCCGTTGTTGGTTACCCTCCCTCTCCGATAGTGCTATACTAATTGCGGTCATAGAGGTAATTATGTGACCCGCACGACACGGTAACTATGTGCCATATTGATTAATAGCCGTTCCCCATTACTCCGAGAAGGAGGAGAATATCGTTTGTTCAACTGTTCTTGGCTTGGTTTGCCAAGATATACTATACCTCGCTTTCCTTCATGGCCCCCAAATTCCGTCCAGGATACAGGATGTTGCTGGAGAATACCTAAGTGTTTATTTATTTAGTAATATGACCTCATTTGAGCTTACCGTATACACTGTCGTTTGTGAAAATTGCATCAACAAGAAGGAAACGCATGAATTCAATGAATTTAATACCACAGGTTAGGTACATGACAAGTAACAAATGGTAAACTTTTCAAACCTATACATGACCTTTGAGCCCTAATATTCAGTATTTGGTGTGGCCTCCATGCGCTGCAATTAGAGCGGCTATACGCTGTGGCATTGAATCAAAAAATTTCTGAATAAGTTCCCGAGGGATCTCCATTCACGCAGTTTGCATTCGAGCTCACAAATCCGTGACACTAGTTACTTGAGGACCGTGACACACCAGGTGCGACCAACCATATCCCAGACATGTTCGATGGGCGACATGTCAGGCGAACGTGCAGGCCAGGGAAGCAATGGTACCTGTCGCTTTTCGAAGAAGGCTTGTATATTCCTCGCAATATGTGGCCAGGCATTCTCCTGTTGAAATATGGCTTGTGTAGATGCCTGAGCACGGGGAGTACCTCAGGCTCTACAACCGCCGTTAGGTACCGATTGCTGTTCAAAGTACCCTCAATTCGTAGTTGGCGAGATCGGTTGTTGCAACCAATGACGCAAATAATCATCACACCTGCTGTTTGTCCGCTATTCCGCTCAACAATACAGCCCTTGATGTTACGCTCACCACGGAACCGCCGGACACGTATGCGTCCATCACTGTAAGACACGTTGAAGTGGGACTCGTCCGAAAAGACTGCATTTTACCACTCAGCATACCAGTGACGGAGTTCACGTGCCTATTGCAGTCGGAGGAGCTTGTGGTTTCTGGACAATGGCATGCATGCAACCGGTCCAACTTGCAGCAGACGGCAACGAACAGTTTATGCAGACAAGTTCACACCTGTTGCAGTGCTCCAACGTCGAGCCAACACTGGATGAAGCTGCACGGTCCGTTATGGCAATGCGGACATGACGACGGTCACCCCGTGCTGTGGTCATGTTCCGTTGTCCAGTACCCACTCTTCGCTGCGTACGATCTTCATCTATCCACTGCTTCCACACGCGCAACACGCAGCATGCCCTTTACGAGCCGAAATGTCACGGCATGAAAAACCCGCTTCCCAAAGACCTATCATTCTGCCCCGTTCGAACTCACTCACGTATGACTCCATTTGACGTCGACGATGCATACTGGCACACACTTTATTATTTCCACCTTGTTTGACAGCTCTGCACTGACTACACTGGGCGCAACACTGACCTTGTCGGACCGACACGAGAGGGCTGTGCTCGGCATCTCTCTGCAAACGTAATCACTTATTGCTTGCACAATCTTCTACACTTCCACCAAGTTTGGAGTTATTCAGGAAGTTCTTTCTTGGTGTTTTAATTTTCACAAACGGCAGTGTGATAGTGTATAGAAGTATAATAATATCAGTATAAAATAATTACGATGAATACAGAATGATATCATTTTATAATTAGACAACATTAAAATTAATATAAAAGAAAAAACAATAGAAGTATATTTATCGGGATTATTGAAATCAGCAAGCCAAATTATGTGCTGTTAGTACATATTGCGGCGGTATTACTTATAATGTTTATGTATTTGTGTTTACTCCACGAGGTGAAGCCATTTTGTGACGTGATTCTTTGTTAGGTTTGTTAGCTCCATCTGGTGTTAGCAATTTGCGGCAGTATTAGTGTTTGTTTGAAAGAATGCTACTGTTATTTTATTTAATTTTGGTTCACTGTCCTCCGGCTAGCTATGATCTTTTTGGTTGAGCACTTCTCTTTATACAGGTTGTGTAAACGGAAAGGAGTCTTTTATCCAAAGATAACACGATGAGGGAATTTGTTTTACACTTTTATTGTCGAACACATTCACTATCACATTTACACATTGATCTTGACACACGCCAAACTGAAACTGTTATAATAACTTCTTACTGATCACTTTTAATTCACGTACTTCAAACTTTTTGTGTAATTAACTTTACAACACTTGAGATTTTTCATAACTCTGCTACGCGTAATCTGCGAATCGATAGCCGACGTGTACTGTACAAATATTTCTGCTGGACTGAAGGCGACGTATAACGTACAAATGTTTTCGACGAACTGACGGGTTCTACCTCTAATCTAGCCCTTTTTTATACTCCTACACCCCGATATGCCTAAAGATTATAACTGAGTTGCTATTGGCTAATAAAACGTGCCAACATTAGCGTCTATTTTTATATCCAATGAAAATTATGAATACATATGCTCTAGGGAAAATGTTCCAGCAAATTCTAAAGAAAAACGCGCCAACATTACATAACTTCCTCGTCTCTAATAATGATAAACAGCTCACACCCTCGCTGCATTATTGGACTATTATTGTCAGTTTCAGTAAGGCCGTATAAACTTACTTCTCAACAATAATTACAATCAACAAACATCTTAAATTAATGTCACACAAAAATGCATATTCATATTATAATCATTCTTTACATTTGAATAATTTGTGATACAAATTACTGCATCAATATTCTCTCACAGAGCTAAAATCTTTTACATTGGTGCAACCTCGTTTATGGCGAGAGTATGGGCTGCGACCTACTGACGATGTTCCCACTTACGTAACAATCAAGAAGTGGGACAGGCACCTTCTGTAACCTGGGAGTTTACTTTCGATGTCGGGCCGCCACGCCAGGTGCGCAGTTCCAGAGGGCTCTGTTGAATTAATCCGTACATAGGGTAGAATCAGACGACTAAAAAATCCAATGCCATAGTCGGGATTAATTCCATTAATTGACCTAATAGTGGTCGAAACTGTGAAGCCTGGGACTTAAAGTTCTTACAACGTTGTAAGTCGCCATTGGGGTATGTCATCTCAATACAATTTGAGAAAGCGAATCAGTTGGAGGATTTAATGTCGTGCTGGATGTTGCAATGGTAGCTCAGTGGTTAGAACAACCGGCTGGATACAGGGATACAGGGAGATCCGTGGTTCCGTGGTTTCGCTAGATAGTAGATAGGGATAAGCTGATGCGAATGTCTACCAAGCCCTCCTTCTGAAACCCAGGGTGGCGCCATGCAAGTGGCTATGGCATCGAATTTTTCAGTCTGATCCAAAACTGTCCAACACACTGCTTGTGTGGAAGAACAATTAGTTCCATTAATCCTTTCGTCCTCCAGAGGAGCTCTCGTAAGTCAATCCGACATAAAGTTAGGCAGTTAGAGCTGCCTCGTTAGACAGTACCTATGTCGTCCATAAAAGGTTCCACCTACTGGCGTGCAAACTGTAGCTTCGTCACAAAACCCAACCTGAGGAAGGTATTAGCGGAGACAATTCTGGCAAAAATTGATGAAAACGAACGTTACTCGATTGGTCTGTTTCTCGGACGAGGCAAACAAGAGACAAACAAGCACAATTACTGCTTAAGAGGAACTGAACAACCCACGTAGTGATAAAGTACGAACGTGAATGTGTGGTGTGGATTGCTGAAGGACAGCGTTATAGGCCCATGCTTCTTCACGGAGCCTACACTTAATGCAACAAGCTCCCTAGACATGTTGCAGGTGTACCACAACTTCCTCGTGATGTAATCTTTCAACAAGATGGTGCACCATGACATACGGAAATTGTGAGGGATTTCTTGGATCATAAGTGCCCAGATCACTGGATTGGGAGAGGTAGTCGGTCCATCCATTGCTTGGCCCCCCACAAGCCGAGACATTTCGCCATTTGATTTCCTTCTGTGGGGGTTTATCAAGAATCATGTATACCAGACAACAGTTCGTGATCTACCAGATCTGCGCCATTGCATTCAAGCAGCTATCGCAAGTGTTACGGCTGCGATGCTGTAAAACACTTGGAGAAAAGTGAAATACAGATTGTATGTCTATCGCGCCACTAATGGTATGCATATCGAAGTGTATTAAGTGTGTACAAAAACATTTTGAGTTACCTCACTTGTGGAAACAAACCACCAATAAATACCTCAATTTCTTCTAAAGTTATTAAATTTTATACTATATGTTGAACCCGAATACCCTGTATATTAGCTGAAATACACGGCGTTGCCCGTGGTTTTACAGTTTACCTCTACAAAATTTAGAATTAGATTGCATTTACGCAATAGCCTTGCGTTTCTTAGGAGGAGTTTAAAAAGTATGACACAGGATACTGAAACAAAATAGTACATTTTGATACAAGGGTTAAAAATAGAAGCATTTTTAACACGTGTGGCATATATTATTTTTTACACAGCGCTCAAATTTGTAAAATATCAATACTATTATATTGATTCCTGAAATTAACAGAGATCACGTTTAGAACGCATTCTTAAAACAAGAGAAATGTCGTTACAAAATCTGATGTGATACATTCACATGACTTTTTTATCCTCTATCCTTATTAGTGGGTATACAAACTATTCTTACTCAAACTTATTTTTCTGTCTACTACATTTTAATCCAAATAAATCTTGAAGAAATAGCTACATTACACATTTTTTATAGATACAAACGGAACACCGATAGTAAAATTTTTAAGTACTGGACGCTATATGCTGGCCTTAGTGTTTCCATGACATCGCGAGAAACAACTGAAAATCGATGGGACTTTAAAAGAATGGTTAAGTATTGAACAATTCGAACTTTTAATAACTTATATTTCAGATATCGCCTATGCCACAGAAAAACTTATTTCAAGTAAATTTTTACTTTCTCTACTACGTATAGTAACTAGGGGAAGTATTGTATTCCACCCAAAAATTCGATACCGAGATTTCACCGGAAATACATGTTTTGAGACCCCCTGAATCAAAAAAAAAGCATTTTTGGAAACATGTCCGTGTGTGTGTGTGTGTGTGTGTCTGTGAACAGCATACCTCAGAAACGAACAGTCGGATAAACACCAAACTTGATATTTAGGTTCAGTATCTTCCAGGGATGCGACACGAAGGTTTTCAAGAAAATCCCCCCACCCCAGGATACCCTTTACATGGAAGATTTTTGGAAAATTTTAATTTTCTCAAAAACGGCTCTAAAGATTTTGATTAAAATATCATATGCTTAAGATATTTTCATGACAAATAAAACGTATATCTTGAAGTTTCTGGGAATGTCTCCAAAAGTGTTCTTCATTGTGAACGACTTTTGCATAACCGGTAAACCATAAGAGATAGACAAAATTTTACCACACAAAAAATGTAGATTGCGTTAAAATACAGAATTTATGTCATATACATTTTTTTTTGTTGAGTGAGCCATTTTCGAGATATTGCTTATTATTCTCTTAAATTTTTCAATACTTATTTTCTTAAACGGGAATTCGTTATTCATTTTTTTGTCTTTGATATTCAAAGTCTGTGGCAAAGGAAATGGTGCTGCGCATAGCAACCAGCTATTAAGAGATGTGTATGTGCTTAAAAGCTGCTGTATTTCTATATTGCCATTGTAAATATATACTTTCCTTACATCTACAAGAAAATTAGCAATAAGATAGAGTCTGCAAATGTTTATCTCGATTAACATGAAGTAGATGGAGAATAAGCGTTTGTAAAAATAGTTTGTACAAGCGTAGAGAAAGTCGTGTGAGTGTAACCCATCAGATTTTTTGTTTTAAAGAGATCTGCATTTTGTATGTGATACTTTTTCGTCTATTATTTAACATTTACCAGTTATACAAAATTCTTTCGAACCAATAGGACTTCACAGGCTATTCCCATGACAAGATATACATTTCAGTTGTCATGTAAATATCTTTAAAATGATATTTTAATCAGAATCTTTGGAGCCATTTTTTAAAAATTAAAAATGTTCGAAAAATTTTTCATGTAAAGTGTAGTTGGGGTTCGGCAGATATTGTTGAAACCCTTCGTGTCGAATCTTTGGAAGGTACTGAACCTAATGGTTTATAAGTTATGCTGTTAAAAGAAAACACACACAGGGATTCTTTTCTAAAAATCCTTTATTTTATTCAGGCACCTCAAAACATGTATTTACGCTGAAATCTCGTTATCGAATTTTTGGGTTGAAGGCAATACCTTCCTTACCGCTAAGTACATTGTAAAGAAGTTGATAAACCTTGGTAAATAAGCTTGTATACGCACTAATAAGGGTAGAGAAAGACCTGTGAATGTACCACATCAGATTCTTTACGTGTAAATCCGAAGGGTAATAATGGTAAAGCCTATCAGAATTGCTTGAATCGCTGTTGCCAAGTCTGTGTTATCTGTGGCCAGCTTGAAGACGCCACGCTATCCAAACAGAGCTTAGGTAAGCGCAGGAAGCGCGCCAAGTGACGCTTCACTGAACTAATCTCCACGTTATAGCGTGTGCCGTACTAAGCTGGCTATGAACAGGGGCTCAGTTGCACGGAAAACGATTGTGAACAAGGTGGAGGTTTTGTTTGGTTGTTGCCCCTGGGAATTTGCTTTCACCGCGCTCCATTCGAATAAACGGAATTCACGAACTTGTTTGCAATGTCTTTATATGGTTCTGTATACAGCTAATTGCTTTCAGGAGCTTGGCATGGCCCCATAATATCAAGCATTAATTATGTATTGGGAGTTTAATGAAGGCTTTGATCACTGTGTATGTTTCCTTTACCATTATTGCTTCTGATCGATTGTTAAGCGCATTATTATTGATAATGAATACAAACTATTGTTGAAATATGTTTTTATTTGGCATTTATTCATACATGTTATTAATTCCCCATAAATACCCAATCTCTATTGTTAAACGTAATAGTTGGTGTTGGAATTCTAATTATTTCTGTACTGCTTTCGTTATTTTAGGTTTACTCAAAACAGCCTTTAACGATTTTAATGAAAGTGCCATGTACTTAACATATTTGCAGTACTAGCAAAATTTGTGTGATGGATTTTTTGTTTATAGCCTGTAAAGTCCCCTTTATTGTGAATTAGTTTCCTATAATTTGGCAGTGACTGGTAAATCATAAGAGATATACCAGTGCACTTACACAAACCTTAAAACATGCATTTTATATAAAAATGGTTTTAGTATTAACCTTTTTCGAGACATTATCGAAACTGTTTTGCGCCGACAATATAACACAGACAACAGAAGTAAGACATTGTATGGGGAGTGGGGTTTACGGTTGTAGAACTCCTTTAGTGACAGTTCATAGCAGTTTACCTCACTATTATATTGTATTGTGTTTAAGTTGACTTTCTACATTTTATAAAGGTACTTACTCTGATTGTAATGGTTCTTCGAGATAAATTAATAATATTAAAACTGGAAAGTTCTTCTCTCTATTTTAGTTTTTACGTCGCTTTAACTCCCTGGTCATATCGCGACGGATCTGTTGGTGGATATCTCTTAGAACGATATGTGATGGACAGTTAGCCTTCTAGGTCTCATCCCTGTAACTACCCACTAAGTTACGTGTCACAGAGACCCTAGCGCATAGCTACCGAATCTTCTGCTTCGTGCCGGCCGGCGGCATTAGGGTGCCGCCTTGTCCAACCGTCGCCCTCATATAAAGGTGGACAGTTAGCCTTCTAGGTCTGATCCCTGTAGCCACCTACTTCATGCTGCAGATGGCATTAGGATGTCGTCCAGTCCAACCGCCGCCCCCATATAAAGGCGGACAGTTAACCTTCTAGGTCTCATCCCTGTAACCACCTGCTTCATGCCGTGCAGATGGCATTAGGGTGCCGTCCAGTCCAACCGAAGCACTCGAGGTCTCATAATTTCCACAGCTTTTGTCAGACATAATTTCAGAAGTTCACCCTCTTGAAAAGGTTTTGGGGACCGAGTAATCTCCCAAATTAGTATGTAACTAACATATTTATCTTTGTGTTTACAGTCATCAATTTTCGGGACTTTCCGTACAGTGTTCTTTGGGCTTAAGTTCTGCAACAGTTTTGCATGTCCAATTCCTAAAATAAATATAATAAATAATAATAAACACATACTTTAATTTCACCATATGAAACATGACATCTAACGTACTGTCTTCAAATGTTGTGAGGCAGTATTTTTAACACATAAATGATTTCTGTCAAATTATATAATATAAAATATAATAACTGGCCGCCTTAAAGCAGTATGTATATGTAACAATGTATAAAAAGTGTTTGTTACAGTCATTGTATATGTTTATATTATTGTATACTTGTAATAATGTTTTCTGAATGTATTACGTAACTTAATAATGTAGGAGCTGTGAGAATAATAGGTTAAAATTTGCTAACAATGAGGTAACCTTGAGGCAATAATGAGTAAGAAAGTGTAATAATGCTACTAGTCATTCTTGGAGCAACAATAATGTAATTTTTGTGACAGTTTATAAAATAGCTAATCAACAACCAGAAAAAAAGCTTAAGTTAAATAAAAGTATTCTATTGGATTAGGAATAGCCAATCAGAGACTTGAAATACAGAAATTTACAAATTTAGGCAGTAGAAATCAAGTCAGTTGCTTGTAGACAGCGCTCATAACTGGACGTGTTCGTTGTAGACAGTGTTCCTAACCGGACGCTAGATGCGTGCTCTAATAATTTAATACTATTCAATGTGAAACAAAAATAGTTTACGTCTTAAAAAGTGCAAGTATTAATAAAAAGGAGTGAATAAACAATTATAATCTGTGTAAGCCTACATTCTTAGCCGCACTACGCCCTGGTAAGACATTCATGTCTCTAAAAATAAATACTGACGCAGCCGAGGCAAACATAAATATATAATATTTAAAAGAAACAGTTACAAAGTTAATATTTTTAAACTTGGGGCGTAGGCTACCGGAAACTTTTTACCATACGGTTGTTTACGGTGCGGTTGCAACTACTTCAAGTTCGACTCCCCAACAGTTCAACTAAAATACAACTCCTACTACAAATTGACTTTCCATACGTACGAGCAAGAACTCCTATTTCAAATTGGCTCCCAAAGCCAATAACCTAACAACAAACCTTCTACTTCAGTTGCCTCTATTCACGCCATGTAATGTTTTTGAGCAAACTAAACATTTCACATTCTCTTCTTCTACACAGCAAAAACAATCATCATCCCATTGCACGAAGTGTCTGTTTTCTGGAAAAACTGTGGTTTAGTAGAGAACGTCATCACGAACTCCACTGAACTGTTTATCCAAACCACCCACTGACCCAGGTTATGTACGCTTTCAGTCGCATTATGTTGTGACTACACTCTGAATCGCTTTGCCCACCTCTGCTTTACATGGAAGACGTTTCAAAAATTGTATTTACTAAAAACCGCTCACATAGATTTGATATGCTCAAAACATATGAATTACTGTATATCTTGAATTTTCCGGACAGAGGCTCTGAAATCCTCTTCATTCTGAGTGAGTTTTACATAACTGCAAAACCGTAGGAAGTACACAAAATCTTACCACACTAAAAGTGTTAAGTGCATAAAGTGCTCGTTAAAGTGCATAATTTATATGAAATTATTTTGTTTTTGTGTTGTTAACCGTATCCATATTCTTTGCTATTGATCTGAATGTTGCAGTTTTTACTAGTAGAAAGTCTCTATTCTTTTTTTTGGTGGTCATGCACAGAATGAAATCTCAGTCATCACATACCGACATGCTTTTTAAAAATCTGTCTGTCGCTAGAGGAGGTGTTTCGACGTCTTCAGCTGTCTTGGTACGCCCGCTGTGGTCCCCTAGCACCCGGGGACTATCTCTTCGCCACTAATAGTACGTGGGACAGAACATCTGAGCCCATCCCGAAAGGAATTTCTTCCGATTGAGTTGAACTCGGCGGGGTAGTGATTCCCGACACCCATGGGTGATTGGGTACGTCTGGGCAAAACTCAGGCGGGGTTGTCAGAGGCCTAAATGTCCTCCGGCATCAACCTGCAGAGCTGGTATTATTGGCTAGACACCGTCACTTCCCTTGCTTGCTCTGAAGTCTTCCCCTCAGAGGTTGACAACCATAAGTGGGTTTGCACTTTCGTCTCTGTATAAGCCCGAGGGAGAGCTGTGTATAAAATAGGGCCCAATGGAAAAACCCACGGAGAAGAACCACTTGGATGGCGACTACCTGGGCAAAGGATAGGAGCTGGGTTACCGACTCTTGTTTCTTGATTACTATCTTATCTAATACGAAACTCTAAACGTGTAATAAAAGTTTATCTGCATTAATATGAAGTAGATAGAAGAATAAGGTTTTGTAGTTTGTGGAAGACTGAGTAGAGAAAGTCAGGTGAATGCAACGCATCAAATTTCTTTTTCTGGTGATGTCAGGCAAACATTATGGAATTTTAAAGTCAGAATATAGCGACTTACTGTTCACTTTCCCTACCACGTACATAGGTAGAGAAGATACTGCAATCCACCCAAAGATTCTATATGCGATTTCACCGAAATACATGTTTTGAGGGCTCCAGAATAACAAAAAAGGAATTTTTAGAAAATGATCCGCGGGTGTATCTTTGAACAGCGTAACTGAAAAACGAAAAGTCGGATCAAAACCAAACTTGGTATTTAAGTACCTTCTAAAGATGGAACTCGATAGATTTTCATGAAAGCTTCCGACATCCAAAACTAACCTTTATATGGAACATTTTTCGAAATTTTGGTTGTCTAAAATGTCTCTAACAATTTTGATTAAAATACCGCATATTAAAGAACTCAATTGAGAAAGAAATTTTCTGGGAACAGCCATTGAAGTCCTCTTTATTCGGAAATAATTTTGTATAATCTTATATAACTGGTGAACGTTAAGTAATAGGTGAAAACATACCACATAAGAAATTTAGATCCCTTTAAAACACACAATTTATTTAAAATAACTTTTCATGTAGCATTGGTTATTTCCGAGATATCCGTAATTAATGGTTCAATACTAAGTCATTCTCTTAAAGTCCTTTCAACATTCACTTGTATCTCACGCTGTCATAGAAACAGTATGGAATTTTGAGGAAGGGTGATTTTAGAAGGAGCCGAACTTGAAGTAGTTGCAACCGCACGTATGGTACCCGGTAGCCTTCGCCCCAAATTTAAAAATATTAACTTTGTATTTTTACAGTTTCTTTAAATATTATATATTTATGTTTGCCTCGGCTGCGTCAGTATTATTGTTAGAGACATGTTTCTCTTAGCAGGGAGTGGTGCGACTGAAGAATGTAGGTTTACACAGTTTATAATTTTACTTCACTCCTTTTATTAATACTTGATACGATTAAATAACACTTCACTGATATAGAGAGCTGGGAGATTATTTTATTAATTATTTGCAGTTTTTAACACGTTAACTTATTTTTCGTCTCGCACGAATACGTATTAAATTTCTTGAGGTCATTTTTTGCATCTGATTAGAAACACTGTTTTCAGGCAACAGAACTGATTTCAACCGTCTAAATTTGTAAATTTCTGTATTTCAAGTCTCTGATTGGCTATTCCTAATCCAATAGAATACTTTTATTTAACTAAATCTTTTTCTGGTTGTTGATTGGCTATTTTATAAACCGTCACTAAAATTACATTATTGCTTCCAAGAATCACAAGTAGTATTGTTAAACTTTCAAATTCATTATTGCCTCAAGGTTACCTCATTGTTACCAACTTTTAACCTATTATTCTCACAGCTCCTACATTGTTAAGTTACGTAATACATTCACATAACATTATTGAGCATATACATAATAATGTAAACATTAATAAAATGATTGTTACATACATTTGTTTATATTATATTATACACATATTGCTTTAACGTGGGCTTGTTATTGGATTTCTATATTATATAGTTTGACTGAAATCATTTAAGTGTTAAAAATTCTGCCTCAATTTTAAGGCCAGCATATAGCGTTCAGTTGTTAAACATTTGACTATCGCTGTTCTCTATAACGAAATGTGTAATGTAGCTGTTTCTATAAAGGTTTATCTCGATTAAAATGTAGTATATAGAAAAAATAAACTTCCGTAAGAATAATTTGTATAACCAGTAATAAACGATAGAGGTAGGGAAAGTCATGTGAGTATAACGCACAACTAATTCTTTTTTTGTATCTCGTATGGTTACCTAGTGTACAAAGTTACATACAATTATAGATGAATAAATAGAATTTCATGAGCTGTTTAGAGAAAGTTCTAGATACACATTTTATTAATGCTACAAATATCTTAAACATGTGGAAGTTCATTCATAGTGGTTAATCATTTTCAGGAAAGTATGTATTCACACAGAAACCTTTACCAGCAGGTGATTTTTGTTAGATTTAGGGGACTTATAACCTACATTTCCGCTAAAAACTAGTTTACAATCTATCCCTATCCTCCACAGAGGGGACTTCGAGTAAACATTTACACAATAGAGTAAGCTTAAACTATAGTCATTTTTTTTAAGGACTGGTCGCTGTGTAATGAAATTAGTTTTCTTTGCATGGCCAGGGTGAGAGAGAGGGCGAGGAAGAGGGAGAGACAGAGAAACAATAACGACTTCCCGATTGAGAAATGTACAAGTTTTAGAAAATTCAAACAATAAAAAGGAATATTACAGATATAGTTGTCTCCACCAAAAAGCAAAGTACTTGGGATAAATTATGTGCTTTAACGAGATCTACATTGTTTGGTATAGTTAGATTTTGTTTATCTCTTACAGTTCGCCATTTATAGAAATGGCGAGTTATAGAAAAGAGGACTTCAGAGGCTATTCTCAGAAAAAAAATTATTTCAATTGTCATAAAAATATCTGAAGCATATGGTGTTTAAACAAAAGCATGTCGAAACTTTATTTTTTTTTTTTTTTTGCGAGTGGAGGAAAAATACTTTTACGTAGTAACCCCATAAATGAGAGTGTGGGACTCTACTGTGGCGTGAGGCGCGGCCCTACCCACTAAAAATCCTCCACCGGAGTGAATTAGGTCGAGGTGAGGCAGTACCTCATATACACCTGCGGATTTAAGGTGTTGGCATATTGGCCAGCCCTTAGGGCTTGAACTAGGCTAAGGAGAGGAGGCCGGACGTACCCATGGCCGAAGCCCTGATTCCACCCTGGTAAGTTCGAGAGATGTTGATCTTAAATACCAAGTTTGGTACTTATCGCACTTTTCCTTTTTGAGTTGTCTATACTGATCACAGACACGCACCGGGACCTATTTCTAAAAATCTGATGTGTTACACTCACATGACCTTCTCTACTCTTGTACAAACTATTTTTACTAACTCTTATTCTCCCTCTATTTCATATTAATCGAGATAAACATTTGCAGAAACGATCTTTTGACATGCAAAGAGAATTACATTTTACTCATAGCGACCAGTTCTAAAAATATTTGACTATCGTTTAAGGCGTACTATGTTCCCCTTGTTTTGTATTTGCACAGGCAGTATAGAAATGCAGTAGCCTTTAAGCATAGACATATCTCTTAATAGTTGGTTGCTAGGTGCAGCACCATTCTCTTTGCCACAGATTAATACTCTTTGCATATGCAAGACAAAAAAATGAATAACGAATTCGCATTTGAGAAAATAAATATTGATAAATTTAAGGGAATAACAAGCAATATCTCGAAAATAGTTCACTCAACAAAAAAAAATGTATATGACATAAATTGTGTATTTTAACGCGATCTACATTTTTGTGTAGTAAAATTTTGTCTATCTCTTATGGTTTACCAGTTATGCAAAAGTCGTTCACAATGAAGAATTCTTTTGGAGGCATTCCAAGAAAATTAAGGATATACATTTTATTTGTCATGAAAATATCTTAAACATATGATGTTTTAATCAAAATCGTTAGAGCCATTTTTGCGAAGATTAACATTTTCGAAAAATGTTCCATGTAATGGGTAATCTGGAGTGGGGGATTTTCTTGAAAACCTTCGTTACGCATCTCTGGAAGATGCTGAAATTAAATACCAATTTTGGTATTTATCCGACTATTCGTTTCTGAGTTATGCTGTTAAAAGACACACACACACAGATTCATGTTTTAAAAAATGCTTTTTTGTGTTCAGGGGGTCTCAAAACATATATTTCCGCTGAAATCTCGACATCGAATTGTAGAATACAGTATTCCCCTACTTACCAGCCGTGATTTTAAAGTAAGCACCGATAATTCTTTTTAAAAAATAATATAAGATTATTTTCCAAGTACTTAATTATCGTTCATTACCTTCTCTACATAGTCACCGCCATATTCAGGCACTTTTAACGGGAAACCAGTTTTTGTAGGCCTTCGTCAAAGAATGATGCTGCCTATGATGAAAGCCAACTCTGAACTTCTTGTTTCACATCATCATCGTCGTTGAAATGTTCTCCACCAAGGAATTTCCTCAGATCAAGAAACAGATGATGACCGGAATGTAGGGAGGGTGGTCGAATTGTTCCCAAACAACTGACGCAATCAGTTCTTGAGTTTGTTTTGACTGTTTTTGGCCGAGCGCTGTCACTCATTATTGTTTTTCTATAAACCTCACTCGATTAGCGATGAATGTTTGCTGACGTAGCATTTATTGCACTCAAAATACGAATCACTGATCTGACTTCACAATCGGCGGGTCGATCTATTGTTTTGAACATTTCGAAACGCTCTGACAACAGGAGAACACAAGTGACGATCGCTCTGGCTTCCTAACGATTGGAGGAAGTTATCGCGCATGCTCAAAAGCGCGACTGCAGCGAAGTAGCGTAAATATTAAAACGCTACTTACTTTAAAATCACGCCTCGTAGTATACGTATGTATTAGTAAAACTAAAAAGGAAAAGTCTGTCACATTCACATGAGTTTCTCTGCCACTATGAATTATTTTTGCATATTGTCTATAAACATTGTTAGAGGTATTTTTGAGAAAATGAAAAATAATTAAAATTCGTCCACGTACGAAGTTTGGGGTGGGGAGATTTTCGTGGCTATAACACTCTTACAACGTCATACTGCTTTTGACCAATAAGACGCTACGAATTGACGTATTTCACGCAAGAATAACTGCTTATCTCCTCCTAACATATGTTTCGTCATTTGATATTGGAAGTTAGCTTCACGAAAACAACACGGTACCAAAGAACATAAAGAGAAACAGAAACAGTGTATGCAAGTAGTTAGATCAATTAATATGTTATTGTAAACTTTATTTATTTCGTGTGATAATCAATTAAATCCAGATTAGTTTTGATTTTCTCTACTAAATAAAAACTCCTAGTGAGGTTATTATTGTTAGAAATCTTTGAGTCGCATCCTTGAAGATGCTGATGTTGGTATTTAACCGATGTTTTGCTTTTGAACGTTTTGTTTAAAATGCTTTTTGTTAGATTTATGGGGCTCAAAACCGAGCGGGATGAGTCACGCGGTAACATGTGTGGCCGCATTCGAAAGGACGTGCGTTTGATTTCCGCGACCGACCGACCTCCCTGGAACATGGGTTTTTACAGGTGTTTTCCCAGGTCTCTAGTCGAATGCTGGGAAGGTTCATTACATCCCCCCGAGATTCCTGTACCTCGTTTTAACCTCCATTCTCATTTCACATCACCTTTCATCAGATTTGCAAGTGTCGGCGGGAGTCTCGGCATTGCATGGCAAGGGAAAGGGATGTTCTAAGTAACCCTTCCTCCCCCGAAATAGGGGCGGTCTCTTAAGCCCCGGGCCCCCCAGTGGGATGTGCAAACCTTTAGGGGGGAGAGAAGACGCTTGAACCAGCTGCCATCCGGGGAGTTTTAATTTATAAAAGGTATGGATCTGTCCTGTCGTGTCTCGTGGTCCGGCCGCCCTCTGTCCCAGTCAGGGGCTTAGATACAAAAGATCTTTGTAGGTTAAGGTGCTAAGTGCTCCTCTGTATCTAGTATTACTCCTATTCCTACCATGCGCCTCAAAACGTGCATTTCCGGTGAATACTAGCATTTTAGTTGAATAAAATACTTCCTCCACATATAGAGGTAGGTGATAAAGAGTAAGTAATAAATGACCGAATGAGGCCTGCATTCGGGATGTCCCAAGTTCGATTCCCGTTGACCACGTACTCTGGCTTTGGGTTTTCGCGGTTTTCCCCGGTCGTTAGGCGAATGCTGGGGTGGTTTCTCATCTATCATGACTTTCCATCATTTCTCTTTCAGTCCTCATCGGTCTGGGTGGCTTAGTTGGTTAGGCACTGGCCTCCTGAATCCAAGATCGCTGGTTCAAACCCGGCCACACCGATGATTTAAGTGTGCTTAAAAGCGACAGTCCCATGTCAGTAGATTTACTAGCACGTAAAGGAACTCTTGCCGGACGAAATTCCGTCACAGCGGCGGCGCTGATATTATCCTGGCATTTGATAACGCCATTAACAAACAAAATATTTACATTTTTACGTTTCTTACGGGTACCGGACAGATGGCGCGGATGCCTACTTAATGGAAAAAGTACCCTAGGACACTAGAGGGCTGCTTGGTTGACGGGTCGTTCATCGTCCTCTCTGGCAGTGGGATGGGTCTTCGAGTCTGCTACTGTTAGGGACTTCCGCGCATCTGTGTGCTCTATTATCGGCGACCTGTAGCCTGGTGCAGTAATTTTAACACTAAAATGACTTCAGTCTAATTGTATAATACATATATATATATATAATTCAATAATACCCCGCCTTAAAACAATATGTATATGTATCAATATATAAAATGTATGTAACAGTCATTGTATATGTTTATATTAATGTATACATGTGTAATAATGTTATGTGATTATATTACGTAATTTAATAATGTAGGAGCTGTGAGAATAATAAGTTAAACGTTGCTAACATTGCGGTAACCTTGAGACAATAATGAGTTTGAGAGTTTAACAATACTACGTACTTGTGATTCTTGGAAGCAATAACGTAATTTTAGTAATAGTATATAAAACAGCCAACCAACAACCATAAAAACCTTTAGTTAAATGAAGGTATTCTATTGGACTAGGATTAGCCAATCAGAAACTGAAAAGGAGAAAATTTTACAAATTTAGATTTCAGTTGGTTGCAGACAGCGTTACTAACCAGACACAAAAAGTGTCCTCAAGAAACATAATATGTATTCGTGTGAGACGAAAAGTAAGTTTACGTGTTAAAAAAGTGTAATTAATTAATAAAAAGAATCTCACAGCTCTCTATATCAGTGAAGTGCTATTTAAATCGTGTCAAGCATTAATAAAAGGAGTGAAGTAAAATTATAATCAGTTTGAGCCTACATCCTTGTCGCACCATAACACTACTAAGAGAAACATGTCTCTAACAATAATACTGACGCAGCCGAGGCAAACACAAATATTTAATACTTAAAGAAACAGTCAAATTACAAAATTAATATTTTTTAAATTTGGAACGAAGGGTACCGGAAACTGTTTACTATACGTGCGGCTGCAACTACTTCAAGTTGGGCTCCCCAACAGTTGAAATATAATACAACTCCTTCAATACAACCTACTGCAAATTGACGCCCAAAGTGTGTTGCAAATAAAAATACGTAACAAAAACATCTGCAAATTGGTGCCCCAAAACGTGGGGCTAATAAAATATCTTCTCAAGCCTCCTGTGGTTAATTCGCTTCATCCCTTCTCCCCGGGGGTGGTAGGCACATTCAATCTATATAGGTCGTGGTGCCCGAGGCTCGCCCTTCGTTGTCGTCCTATAGGCAATAGACGACTGTGGGTAGAGAAAGTGTAGCGAATGTTACACATCAGATTTCTATGTTAAAACATTTTCCAGGTCAGTTTCCCAGACCATGGTGAGAGGAGGAAATGGTCCCTGTAATTGAACCCCGGACCTCTGAAATGAGGTGTCAGAAAGCTAACCACTTAACCTCAGCAGTGAAATGTCTACACTTCATTTTTTAGTTTACATCCAGGGCACAGAAATCGCGGACCATTATTTCCCTTTTAAAACTGCACTCCAAGCGGTTCGCTCTGCAGGATTATATGCCCTAGATTCGCAAGTTCACAACTTTCCCTTTTTATTTTAGGGAAGAAAGAGTGGATTTAAAAAAGGCCACGTGAGCGCTGGCGGTTTAAGTGAGCTCCAGTTTTTTTAAAACATTATTTCAATGTGAGCCAGAAAAGTCTTTCATTAAAAACGGTGTTATTTAGATCGCAGCTGAATGAAACAGCGGTATTCGTTAATGTGCTTTCTTTTGTTTGATACCACTTTTCTTTAGGTCGGAGACATACACTCTCGCTTTGCCAGCTTGGAACGACTCGCTCTAATTTAAGGGTCGCTACCGGGGACTCTAAAAACATATCACCCTCTTTGATAAACTCGCTTCGCTATAAACTGTTACAGTTACAGTTACTTTGCGTTAAATGTGACAAGCAAGGATTAATACAACGTGAAAAATGTTGCTTAGAATTATTTGGTAGTGAAATTGTTAATCTGTGCAAATTTGAACCAATTTAGCTGAAGTTTACAGTTTTTTCTTAGCTTTTTACCTTCTCTAACACGTACCCACTAGATAGAGAATTCGATACCCAAAAATTCGATACCGAGAGAAGTAGATAGTATCTTTACGTTATTTGGCACACGCTTTGGGAGCCAATTTGAAGTAGATTGTTGCTTCACGTATGGTACCCGGTAGCCTTCGTCCGAAATTTAAAAATATTAACTTTGTAATTCGACTGTATCTTGAAATATTATTTATTTATGTTGGCCTCGGCTGCGTCAGTATTATTGTTGGAGACATGTTTCCTTTTGCAGGGTTGTGGTGCGACTAAAGAATGTTGGCTTACACAGATTATAATTTTACTTCACTCCTTTTATTAATTCTTGACACAATTTAAATAACACTTCACCGATATAGAGAGCTGTGAGATTCTTTATTAAACACTTGCACTTTTGAAACACGTAAACGATTTTCTTAAACAAAATACGTATTAGATTTCTTGAGGATATATCTCGCGTCCGGTTAGGGACACTGTCTGCAAGCAACTGCCCAGTTATGAGTGCTGTCTACATACAACTGAATTGATTTCTACCGCCTAAATTTCTAAATTTCTGTATTTCAATTTCTGATTGGCTAATCCTACTCCAATATAATACCTTCACTTAACTAAATCTTTTTCTGGTTGCTGATTGGCTATTTTTATGAACTGTCACAAAAATTATTGTTTTTGTTGCTCTAAGAATGACTAGTAGCATTATTACACTTTCTTACTCATTATTGCCTCAAGGTTACCTCATTGTTAGTAACTTTTAACCTATTATTTTCACAGCTCCTACAGTATCAAATTACGTAGTACATTCACCTAACATTGTTACACATGTATACAATAATATAAACATATACAATAACTGTAATATACACTTTATATATATTGTTACATACACATATTGCTTTAAGGCGGGCTGTTATTCTACTTTTTATTATATAATTTGACTAAAATTATTTAAGTGTTAAAAATACTGCCTCAAAATACACGTTTTCAGGTGTCCTGAATCCAAATAAAGCATTTCTGAAAAAAGGTGCGTGTGTGTCTGTGAACAGCATAACTCAAAAACAAAAATTCAGATAAATACCAACCTTGGTATTTAGTTTAAGTATCTTGGAAACATGCGACACGAAGATTTTCAAGGAAATCCACCTACTCCAGACTACCCTTTGATTTTCTAAAAATGACTAACGATTTTGATCAAAATGTCATATGTTTAAGATATTTTTATTGAAAATGAAATGTATACCGTGAATTTTCTGGGAAGTTTCTCCTATTTAGTCTCCCCTTTAAAGTAGTTGCAGCCCCATGTATGGGACGCCAAACTTGAAAGGGTTTAATTGTTGCTGGGTTGCACCACGTTTAGGCACAAATTTGAAGCTGTTTTAGACCACGCACGTAATGGATGCCAATTTGCGGAAGACTGTTACGTATTCGCCCCACATACGGTACAATTTACCGGTGGTCTTCGCCCCACGGTTACTTTTCTGGTGGACTTCGCCCCCGTTTTAGAATAAACTTTTTATTTTAATGTTTATTTAAATTTTATATATGTATGCCTCGGCCTCGTCAGTAGTAATTTGCAGAACACGGATCTCTTAGCAGCGGTAGTACGGCTAAAGAATGAAGACTTTCACAAATTATAATTGTATAGTACACTTTTTATTAATCCTTCACACGGTTAAATAACACTTCACTGATATATCCTACTGTAGAGCTGTGAGATTCTTGTTATTTGCACTTTTAACAGGTAAACTTTATACTAATGTCGCCTCAATAAATTTGCTATGTCTCACACTGAACACATACCAAATCTAACGGCTTGGGAACACTATCTTGTAGTCTCTCCCGCTTAAATTTGTACTTTTCCTCTATTTCTGGTCTCTGATTGGCTAATCCTACTCCAATAGAATACTTTTATTTAACTTGAATCTTTTCTAGTTGCTGATTGGCTATTTATAAACTGTTTTAAATGTTACATTATTATTGTTCCAACAATTATTAGTAGCCTTATTAAACTTTCTAATGTATTATTGCCTCAAGGTTACCTCATTGTTAGCAAGGTAGGTTATCACGGAGAGGCTCCTGGGACCGGTAAAGAGCACTGCACGCAGGCCAGTCGGCCCACTGTGCTTCCAACGTGACCCCTGGGAGGGAAGGATGAAGGGAGAGATTCGAAGGACGACCACATTCGGATGTCGACGGGCGCGAGCAAGGATGAGGTTCCTAACGTTTCTAGATAGAACGCATCCGGTCCCTGCCCACAAGCCACCAACCTCCCACGGAGCGGAGCCTCATGCTGAGGAGAGACCTAACTGAGCGGTACCGCAACGACGCCAGGGAAGAAACCTTTACAGAGCGCAAGAAAAAAGGTGCGCACTTAAAAATCCTAAGCCTGGTAATTAACAATAATCTCACAGCTCTGCAATAGGATACATCAGGGAAGTGTTATTTAACCGTGTGAAGAATTAATAAAAAAGTAAAATTGTAACATGTGTTAACATTGTCCTTTAGCCGTACCAGCCCTGCTAAGAGATACGTGCTCTACAGAATACTACTGACTCAGCCGAGGCATATATAACATTAAAATAGTTATTAAGCATAAAGCAAACGTGGGGCGAAGGAAACCGCAACGTTTGTATCCACCCCTAGAAACATGTCTCCCGCAAATTGGCATCCATACATTGGGCTGCAACTACCTCAACATTGGCATCCATAACGTGGTACAAGAAAAAATACTTCCGCAAGTTTGGCTCTCAAACGTGGGGCTACAACTCCCGCACTCTACAGTCTTGGCGTTTGTAGAGGTCACTCAGCAGGACGTGTTTAGCTGTCCATGTATGGACCCTGGCAATTTGCATTCTTTTTATTAATATTATGGAAGTGTAGACAGCTTGAAGCCTGCTGCGAAGAAATCCTATGACTAATTAATGGTATTATTGTTATTATCACCCCATCATCATCATCATCTACACTGTTTACTCCATCATTAAGTGTTAGGTCCTCACGACCAATGAAATAAACCTGCTCACTTCATCTCAGATATGGGCGTTCTACTATTCTTTTCTTGGTTTATGCTCTAAAGTCTTTCTGTTCCATCCGTTAGAAGCGTACGTGTAGGATGTGTTTATCCGAGGGGGACACCTCGAGAACTGCGACCATCTGATCGCTTGTGGCTACGCCCCCTGGGAAGCAGAGGTGAGGTAAAGGAAGTCTGTAACATTTCCAGCTTGAACAACCGCGCAACAGTGGCGAGGAATAGCAAGAGGACGACACAGTGGAACAACTTACTGTGTCGTTCACGGTGAGAAATACTTTTCCAGCGCGCATGCATCCACACCATGTGCCCGACATCGCAGGACCTGAAAGCGCACCTGGAACGTGAAATGCAGATGAAATGAAAGGAAATGGTGGAATGGAGAAATCCTGGTACAATACACCACCTCGACATTCTCCTTGGCGACTACGAAAAACCCCATGGTCACAGTAGGCGGTCACTGGGAATCGAACCCGGAACCTTCTGAATGCGGGCCATAGACTTTGCCGCCTGAGACATTCAGCTCGATCTGTTATAAATGTGTTTTGCTGTTGTTTCTATTTTTCGGTTAATCTAAAAATATTTAACTCTTCCCTTACTTTTGTGTTTCTCTTCTTATACTTACTAATATATTCCGACAGCTGTTAGAAATCTAATTTCAGATGCTTCTATCGCATTTCCTTTTCTTTCTTTTTACTTTCTCTACTACGTATAGTAAGTAGGGGAAGTATTGTATTCCACTCAAAAATTCGATACCGAGATTTCACCGGAAATATGTTTTGAGACCCACTGAATCCAAAAAAATACATTTTTGGAAACATGTCCCTGTGTGTGTTTAGGAACAGCATAACTCGGAAACGAACAGTCAGACAAACACCAACGATGCGACACAAAGGTTTTCAAGAAAATCCCCCCACACCAGATTACGCTTTACATGGAACATTTTTTGAAATTTTTAATTTTCTCAAAAATGAATCTTAACGAATTTGATTAAAATATCATATGTTTAAGATATTTTCATGACAAATGAATTGTATATCTCGAATTTTCTGGGAATGTCTCCAAAAGTATTCTTCATTGTGAACGACGTTTGCATAACTGGTAAACCATAAGAGATAGACTAAATTTTACTACACAAAAAATGTAGATCGCGTTCAAATACACAATTTATGTCATATACCTTTTTTTTGTTGAGTGAACAATTTTCGAGATATTGCTTGTTATTCCCTTAAAATTTCCAATACTTTTTCTCAAATAGGAATTCGTTATTCCTTTCTTATTTTTTTTTTGTCCTGGTAATTCAAAGAGAATGGAATACTCCACATAGCAACCAGCTCTTAAAACATTTGACTATCGCTTAAAGCCTACCATATTCCCCTTGCACCTACAAGAAAATTAGCAAGAATTCTGCAGATATTTATCTCGATTAACATAAAGCATATGGAGAATAAGCGTTTGTAAAAATAGTTTGTATAAGTATGGAGAATGTCATGTGAGTGTAACACATCTGGTTTTTTGGGTAAGTACTTCTGGTGTTATTCTTTCTGCTGCTTCTGTAATTTCATTTCCACTTCAGTTTCTTCTAAAATCATAGTTTCCGGCACTTAATCTTTATGTAGGTTAGATAAAAAAATACTATTTTAGATCAAAGAAAGCTGCCAATAGGTTAGCTCTACAATGAATTGCGATAAATTGAAGTATGACGATTTGTATTGTGAAAAAGATAATGCGAGCGGCATTATCTGTTGTAAAAAGACATAATGAACAGTAAAATGTAATCAAAACATGTCGAGTTGTGCCAATACAGAGGGTAATTTCCATGTGATTGGAGATGCGATACTCTAAAGCTTTTAGTCCGTGTGCTCTGTGTTCTAATTTATGGCCATGCTGTCAAAAAGTGAGTTTATTCCCTCGTAAATAAGGTCTCTGTAACTGAAGTGGAAAACACCGTTCTTGTCTATCATCACAGACTGGGACAAGCCTGGGAACTGCCTCTCAATGAGCGCGATCCGCTCATCGTCTTCAACGATAAGCAAGAGGCGTAGAACGAAGGTCGCTCGCGTTATGGAGCCAGGTCCCCACTGACCTGTGTTTACTTGGAATTGCGCCGTTGTGTTCTGCAACTCTCTTAATACACTGAGAAGTTTCTCCAAACTGCGCGGTTGGGACACCTGGTATGTGAATAACTGTTTAATTTTATGTATAAATCTGTGTTTCCTCTGGGCAGGAAATAATAAAATATGTTTACTTGTCTGATAATTTATTATTATTACATTGTAAGTGTATTAACATTAATATTATTGTAGCCCCACGTTGTGGTAGCCAATTTGTGACGGTATTACTTACAAATGTTTGTGTATGTTTGTTTACATCAGTGTTGAAGCCATCTTGTGACGTCATTCATTTGTTCGGTTTGTAGCTCCATCTGGTGTTAGCAATTTGTGGTAGTATTAGTGTTTGAAAGAATTATAAGTTTTGCTTACTGTCCTCCGGCTAGCTATTATTTCTCAGTCGAACATGTCTCTTGAATCAGAGTGTGTAAACGGAAAGGAATCTTTTATCCAAATATAACACTGATGAAGAAATTTGTTTTACACATTTATTGTCAAACACGTTATCTATCACATTTATACATTGAACTTAACACTCGCCAAACTGAAACTGTTATAATAACTTCATTACTAATCACTCTTAATTCACGTACTTCAACTTTGTGTATAATTAACTTTATAATACTTTAGATTTTCGTAACTTGTGAATCTATAGCCGACGTATCTCATACAAATATTTTGACGAACTGACGAACTGAAGACGACGTGTAGTGCACAAAGAATTTTGATGAACTGAGCATGAAGCTACCTCTAACCTACCCTATTTATACTCCTGCATCCAGATACGCCTGAAGATTATAACTGAACTGCAATTGGCTAATAAAACGCGCTAACATTAGCGTCTATTTTAATATCCAATGACAATTATGAATACATATGATCTAGGGAAACATTCCAGAAGGTTCTCAACGGAAAAACGCGCCAACATTACGTAACTTCCTCGTTTCCAATAATGATAAACAGCTCACCCCCCTCATTGCATTATTGCGCTATTATTGACAGTTTCAGTAAGGTCGTATAAACTTACTTCTCAACAATAATTACAGTCAAGAAACATCTCAAATCAATGTCACATAAAAATGCATATTCATATTACAATCATTATTTACATTTAAGTAATTTGTGATACAGATTACTGCATCAACATTAGTATTTTATTCATCTTTTAAAACAATGAATTAATATTTTTTATCCAAAATCTGACTGCGAATTGCTTATCTACGTATTTTATACGAGTTTCATTATGTGACTTTCACTTACTTGCACCCCCGTCCCCGTCCAAAAGCTGGTCCCTAATTTTCACCCAGGGTTTACTGCCTTAAAATGTCCTGGGGTAGAAGATAGACGGAATTACCTCTTGCCCCATAATCTAAAGCTAGAACTCCCATTAACACATCCACGTGGAGTTGATTCTGAATTTCCTCACAAGGCAATGTAAAACAAAAGAACGGCCAGTCAGTACATTACATTATTGGAAGGAAAACTGTGCAGCTGCTCAACAAAGATGGCAGTAGTTTGAAAAGTGGCACGCCAGGACCGTCTCCGTGGACGTTCTATTTAAGACGTTACGGAGGAGAAAGGAAAAGGGAAAGTAAATGGCCGCCTCCACTTTCATTAGGCTCGTAGCGTCAAATGGAACGGCAGAGAGCAGACATCGCATTAGACGGTGCTGCAATCTTACGGCTAGGCGAACAAACCTCCCGTATCTGCATCGCAATGTCTCCCTATTTGCTTTCCTCTGCTGAATTCGTTTAGAAGGACCTGGCGCTTAGAATGATGGCATTTGTTACGTGTTTGTTCAACCAAGAAAATTCATCTGGTTTGAGTAGCCTATTTAAATATCTCCTGTGAAGCAGAAAGAAAAATAAAATCACCAAGCTTATAAACAAAAATTGGGGTTACATTCACATGACGATCTCTACCCTCTTTTATTCTTACGAAAATTTATTTTTCTATGTACTACATTTTAATCCAAATAAGACTTTACAGAAACAGCTACATTACACATTTCATTATATATGCAAAGAGACCAGCGATAGTCAAATGTTTAACAACTGGACGCTATATGCTGGGCCTTAAAATTGAGAATGTAGTTGTATTGTTATTATCTGCCCCACGCTTTGGGCGCCAATTTGAAGTAGGAGTTGTATTGTAGTTCTTAAGCTGGGGAGGCGAACTTGAAGTAGTTGCAACCGCACGTATGGTATCCGGTAGCCTTCGTCCCAAAATTTAAAAATGTTAACTTTGTAATTTGACTGTTTCTTTAAATATTATATATTTATGTTTGCCTCGGCTGCGTCAGTATTATTGTTCAAGGCATGGATTTCTTTGCAGGGAGTACTGCGGCTAAGAATGTAGGCTTACACAGATTACAATTTTTACTTCATTACATTTATTAATCCCTGACACAATTAAAATAACATTTCACTGATATATAGATCTGTGAGATTCTTTTATTAATTACTTGCACTTTTTAACACGTAAACTATTTTCGTCTCACATGAATATGTATTAAATTTCTCGAGGACGCATCTCGCGTCCGGTTAGGAATACTGTCTACAACCAACACATCCAGGTATGAGCGCTGTCTACAAGCAACTGACTTGATTTCTATCGTCTAAATTTGTAAATTTCTGTATTTCATGTCTTTTGATTGGCTATTCATAATCCAATAGAATACCTTCATTTAACTAAAGGTTTTTCTGGTTGTTGATTGGCTATTTTATAAAGTGTCACTAAATTTACATTATTGCCTCCAAGAATCACAAGTAGTATTGTTAAACTTTCAAATTCATTATTGCCTCAAGCATACCTCATTGTTAGCAACTTTTAACCTATTGTTCTACATTATTAAATTACATAATACATTCAAATAACATTATCGAACATGTATACAAATATAAACATATATAATGACTGTAATATACACTTTTTATATCTTATTACATACACATATTGCTTTAAGGCGGGCTGTTATTGAATTTATATATTATATAATTTGACTGAAATCATTTAAGTGTTAAAAATACTGCCTCAAAATCCCATACTGCCCGAGGAACGACTGAAAATCGATGGGACTTCATTGTTTGTGTAGTACGTTTTGTCTATCGCTTAACATTTACCAGTTATACAAGATTATACAAAATTCCTAGCGACTGAAGAGGACTTCAAAGCCTATTCCCAGAAAAATCAAGATATACCTTTTATTTATAATGTAAATGTCCTTTTTGTATGGTATTTTTATCAAAACCTAGTGGCTCAATAGTAGCCTATAGTTCCCGAGGTCGCAGGTTCAAACCCGGCGGAGGGCGATGGATTTTTTCGGGCGTTTAGCATGGCTTCCTTCGGAAGGGAGGTAAAGCTGGTGGTTAGCGTGTTGTAGATTTACGGCACGTAAAAGAACCTCAAGCCTGAAAAGGGGCCTCTGAGCAACATTCCCGCTGTTTCACCCCCAATGTAGAATCGGGCGTTAAGAAGCATAGCAGTTATAAAGCGTCCAAAATAAAACTCAATTTCACTTTTATCAAAATCGTTAGAGAAATTTTTTTACAAAATGCAAATTTTCGACAAATGTTCAATGGAATGGTAGTTTAGGGTGGAGGATTTTCCTGAAAATCTTCGTGTCGCATCTTCAAAAGGTACTGAACCTAAATACCGAGTTTGGTACGTACGAGGGCAATCTCAGAACTCGATGTGACGTACATATAGTGGTTGTTTCAAACAAATGAGTATGTTAGAAAGTACCAAACTTATAAAGTTTAAGTTTGAAGCTTGACGATGCTACGTTGTTCAGTAATTGTTTAGCAGCCATCAATAGTGAACTCTCTCAGCAAATTTGTAAACATTGATAAAACTGGCCATCGTTATGTGATACAATACTTTCATTTGAAAGGTCCTAGTCCAACTAATATTAAAACTGAGCTAGATTCTACTCTGGGGGAGTCTGCTCCTTCGTTTACAACAGTAAAATATTGGATGGCAGAGTTTAAGCGAGGCCGTACGAGCTGCCAAGACGAACATCGCGGTGGTCGACCAAATGAGATAACCACGCTAGAAATAGTGAAGAAAACCCATAAAGTGATATTGGATGACCGTCGGGTGAAAGTGCGTGAGCTAGCAGACATCGCATGCATTTCAAAAAGTGCTGTACATCGCATACTGACTGAAAATTTAGATATGAGAAAACTGTGCGTAAGATGGGTGCTGCGTTTACTCACAATGGAACAAAAGCATCGTCTTGAAAATGTTTCACTCCAGTGTTTGAAGATCTTTCACTGCAATAAAGCCGTGTTTTTGCGTCGATTCGTAACCATGGATGAAACACGGGTCCATCATTTCGCACCTGAGACGAAGGAACAGTCAAAACAGTGGATTGAAAGGGGAGAATCGGCTCCAAAAAAGACGTAGACAGTTCCATCTTCAGGGAAGGTCATGGCATCAGTTTTTTGGGATCTTCAAAAAGGAAAAGCAATCAATGGGGAGTATTATGCAAACTTATTGCGGAATTTGAATGATTAAATGAAACAAAAATGGCCGCCATGGCCAAAATTAATGAGTTAAGGTTCAAATTACTTCCTCATGCACCCTATTCACCAGACGTAGCCCCCTCTGATAATTTTCTGTTTCCAAAATTGAAGAAATGGCTTGGCGGTAAAATTATTGCCAACAATGAAAAGGTGGGATTCGCAGTAGATGGCTTTTTTGTAGAAATCGACGGTTCTCACTATAAACAGGGTATCGAAGCTATTGAACATCGCTGGGAAAAGTGTATCGAGCTGAAAGGAGACTATGTAGAGAAATAAATATGTTTTTCCCAAACTTTTTGTTTTTTCTTTGTTAGGTCGGGTACTTCTGGGACAGCCCTCGTTCTTCTCCAAAGTTTCGTTTTTGAGTTATGCTGTTCACACACACAAGGCCCTTTTTAAAAGAATGTTGTTTTTTTTGGATTCAGGGCCCCAAAACATGTATTTCTGGTGAGATCTCGGTATGGAATTTTTGGGTGCAATGCAATACCTCCTCTACCTACCATGTACGTGGTAGAAAAAGTAAAAATCAGTGAAATAACATGAAATTTTACCTTGCGTAGTACTTAGTTTTACTTTATCTATCGTTTATTAATACCTATACATTGGATTAATAAAGTTATACCTTTATGTTCTCATATTTATTTTACTAATCATTCATACAAGAGCATATTCTTCCATCCGTTAGGTTGATGCATTATTTCGTAGCATTTTATTCATTACCACACTGCTTTGCTAGGACATTCTTTACCGTTTTTGTAATCTGTCAGTTCTTATATGGAGTGTTTTGCGACTAAATACGCCTTGAATGTTGCAGATTTAAATAAAGTTTCTACTATTTCTGGGATAAAGATGGAGAAAAGCGGGTCAGAACTTTCTTTACTCACTCTCGTTTGGTTTCTGTATAATTTTAATAGGTTTTAAAAGGTTTTGCATTCTATATCAAGATTTCATCAGAAATATATATTTACAGGCGCCCTGAGGTTCCCAAAGATATTTCAAAGGCCTTTTATGTGTGTGTGTGTGGTGTGTGTGCAGGATAATTAAAAATATTTCACATTGGCCTTCCCCGCCCCTTCTTCATGTTAATCGAGGTAGGCATATTACACATTTCCCTGTAGTTACAAGGAATTGGGGGAATACTGGAACGATAGTCAAATCTTTTAAGAGCGAATCACTATGTGATGGCTTTAAAATTTGAAACAATTATTTATGAAAACCATTGTAAACACTTTTTAAACCTTAATAAAAATGCTAAAACATAAATGCAATGTAATGAATGAAGACATTTGAGGAAGTATTTTTAACAAAATGATTTCAGTCAAATTATATAATATAAAATACGATAACAGCCCACCTTAAAGCAATATGTGTATGTATCAATATATAAAAAGTGTATACTACAGTCATTGTATATGTTTATATTATTGTGTACAGGAGTAATAATGTTATGTGAATGTATTACGTAATTTAATAATGTAGGAGCTTTGAGAATAATAGGTTAAAAGTTGCTAACAATGAGGTAAATTTGAGGCAATAATGAATTTGATACCTCAAATTCTACTCGTCATTATTGGAGGAACAATAATGTAAATTTTGAGAGAGTTTAATAAATAGCCAATCAACAACCAGAAAAAACTTTAGTTAAATGAAGGTATTCTATTGGAGTAGGACTAGCCAATCAGAGACTTGAAATACAGAAATTTACAAATTTAGGTGGTAGAAATCAAGTCAGTTGCTTGTAGACAGCGCTCATAACTGGACGTGAGATGCGTCCTCGAGAAATTTAATACGTATTCGTGTGAGACGAAAAACAATTACGTGTTAAAAAGTTCAAGTAATTAATCAAAAAATTTCACAGCTCTCTATATCAGTGTTATTTAAATTGTGTCAATGATTAATAAATGTAGTGAAGTAAATATTATAATCCGTGTAAGCCTACATTCTTGGCCGCACTATTCCCTGCAAAGAAATCCATGTCTCTAACAATAATACTGACGCAGCCGAGGCAAACATAAATATGTAATATTTAAAGAAACAGAATAAATTACAAAGTTAATATTTTTAATCTTGGGGCTAAGGCAACCGGAACTTTTTACCATATGTGCGGTTGCAACTACTTCAAGTTAGGCTCCCCAACAGTTGAACTACAATACAAAACTTCTTCAAATTGGCTCCCAAAACGTGGGGTTAATAAAAAAACGTAAAAATAACTTCTTCAAATTTCATATATTGTATATTTATGTATGCATTGTGTTGCACAATTATTAATGTATTGGGATTTCAAACCACCATTTGTGTAATCAACTTTGCCTTGAGCTTTGAAATATTTTAAAATAATTAATGGAATATGAGCCCGTCTGTTCTGTCCGTTAGCGTGCAACATATAATTACACATTAAGCTAACATAATTAGCAGCAATAGAATTAAAATAATGAACGGAAAGCAAGTTTTTCCCGTATTTTAGAACTATGTACCTTACCTAAATCATATATGAAATACTACGTGCGAGAATGTGGGTAAGTTTCAAGAATACAATAAGGCATGCGATGGTAGGTAAAAGGACACCTTTCTCGAAAGTTGCCCCCGGCGCCAGTAAGTCTGGGTACAGTTCCTTGGTACAGCACCCCCTACGTGACATAAAAAATCCACAGATTAGTTCTGGTTCTAAGCCTGTATGCTATACCTTAGACCTGAAATATCTGCGTAAATTCAACTGTCCGTGGACGTATAATAAAATATATAGGGCCCTATTCATAGTCCATCTAGGTCTCGATCAACTTGTTTCTTCCGGTGGTTTTACAGTGGGTCATAAATTTTCTTATTCATAGACAGCGACTTGAGTTGGTCCGGGGATCAAACGGCTTATTCCGGACGTAATTTTGGTCTATCTCAGAGGGGTAGATTAAAAGCAGATCATATTTACAAAATGGATGACTATGGCGAAATGAGGCGATGGAGTAAAACTATCTAACAAGATTAGACATAATTGGAAAGTATAACGACCCAAACTTCAAAACAAATACAGGCTTAGTAAAGAAAAGGTTATTGTATAAAGCAATATGTGCATAATATAATATATAAAATGTATATTACAGTCATTGTATTATGTTTATTTTATTATGCACATGTATAAAAATGTTATGTGGATGTATTACGTAGTTTAACAATGTAGGAGCTGTGAGAATAGAAGCAAGCTGCTTTCCATAACAAACAGAATTATAAAGTAACAGCCAAAAGTTTCAAAAAATAAGGCAACCTTGAGATAATAAATTAGAAGTTTAAAAAGGCTACTAATACTTCTTGGAACAATAATAATGTAATATTTAAAACAGTTTATAAATAGCCAATCAAAAATTAGAAAAGCTAAAAATTAAATAAAGGTATTCTATTGAAGTACGCTTAGCCAATCAGAGACTTGAAATAGAGAAAATGTAAATATTCAAATGGTACACGCTACAATAAAGCGTACCCAAGCAGTTCGGTTCGGTACGGGTTCGCAGTGGGACATGAAAATTCATGGCGGTGAGAATAATATAAAGTTTACCTGTTAAAAGTGCAATTAACAATAATCTCACAGCTCTATAGTAGGATATATCAGTGAAGTGTTATTTAATTGTGTGAAGGATTAATAAAAAAAGTAAAATACAATTATAATTTGTGTAAACCTTCATTCTTTAGCCGTACCAGCCCTGTTAAGGGATACGTGCTCTACAAATTACTAATAACAAAGCCGAGGCATATATAATATTTAAATAAATAACATTAAAATAGTTATTACACATAAAGTAAACATGGGGCGAAGGCCACCGAACGTTTTTACCGTACGTGGGGCGAACACTACAAGTAACACACCTCCCGCAAAATTGTCGACCATGCGTGGTGCAACGGAAACCGCAATAAATAAAACCCCTTCATTGCTAATAACACTTCCATATTGCGCAAGAGGAGCGTATCAAGAAAACACTACTGACCTTAGTAAGGCGTCAGTAAGCCGTATTATTACTGCCTCATGTGCCATTGCTAGACTTTCGTTAAACCGGGATGTAACGCAAAGTTAAGAAACGCTGCTAAAGTAAAGGTCTAATTAGTATGCAATAAATCTTTATTGATTGTTCTTTTATTACTTCATATACTGCTTCAAGCCAATTGGTTGTAATTACCATGAGACATTAAACTTGACGTAACGGGGAGGAAAATCTTGACATTGTCAAATTCTTATGTTACGTCGCGTTAAGACAACCCTAAATAGCTCTACTTAATACAGTGTTAAGACCTTCATCTTACGTCGCGTTGAGTACAGGTTAAGTACAAGGTAATTCAGGCTTTACTTACGTTTTCCCGGCGAGGAGAGGAGGATTAAATTTCCCGGAAGGATTATAACATCAGGATTTCGTTGGGGAATTATTTCTGTATAATTACTATCACACAGTGTTTAATTATTTGGTTAAGATCCAGTGAGATACATTTTAATAAATAACAGCAAATGTTGCTTACTATTTAAATTCAATTTCATTCTGCAATTTTAGGATTAAAATTTAATATTCCAGAAAGTTAAACTCTTACTTTTTTAGTAGTAACAGTGGTGGTATTTATTAAGTATTTAGTATTACATTAATCACATAACACAATCGCATGGATCATAAGACCGTACATGCTCTCTAGAAAAATAACTGGTCTGTATACGTGACTTGCAGAGTCGACCAGAAACAACTATGTTTATAATCACCACATTATATACATACATATAAAATTAAAAACTCTCTGAATCCCACACGCAAACACACAAGTGCTCAAGCACCACATATATTTAAAGAAGAATTACATAAACAGCTTATCTCTTAGTACACGTACTTCCATTAAGTATGTGCCCAAGCTGGGCCTGTTTTGGCTGTTTAGAATCAAGGCCCAGCATGCTGTCCTCCGTCTGTTGGAGGCCAAAAATACTTCCGGTAATAATTTTTACCTAATACTCTCCGTCGGCACACATGCGGCGTCCAGTCTTCTTGTTCCCCACATAATGGGCAAATCCTCCTGCCATCATCATCAGCAATCTTGCGAGCTTTCCACCCTCCCAACCTAAGCCATGCTATTCCCGTCCTCTGTTTTATACCTAATTCCAAAATATATGGTTCCTTACCCCACCCAGTTTTTATTTCATTTTGTAGCTCCAATCTTTGTCTACATTCAGACTCTATTTTCTGTCTGTTTATATCACATAGTCGTCTTTTGACTTTTTTCACTGCACTTTGTGTATTTTCATTACCCCTTTTCCAGATATAGTGTAAGCCTGTTTTTGATGATTCGCGTTGCAACCCCGCCGCCCACCATTTTGGATGCTTTATGTTGTTCATTTGATGACGATAACATATTGCTATCAGAGTTGTTTGATCACCTTTAATTATTCGCAGCCAGTACCTAACTACATTTAGTTTAGCAAATACAGCATCTTCCCAGCATCCTACCTCACCAAGAACTCCGTAGTTTGAATTACCCCTCCCCAACCCTAGAATGCGCTTCCAAAAATTACATTGTACTTTATTTACATTATCCACCCTCTCCCATCCCCATACTTCACTGCCGTATAGTAATGAGGACCTAACCATCTGTAATGTTTTTACTGCCGTATCTGGTACCCGTTTCAATATCCTTAATACTTCAGAAAGCTGTCCAATCCCTTAGTGTTTTATAAACTGTATGTTCTTGTTCCATTTTTCACCGATAACAAACCTTACTCCTAGGTAATCGAAATGTTTGACATTTTGAATTTCTTACTCCCCGTAGGTCCACTTTTCATTTTGGCGTACACATATCCATTTTTAAAGGCGACTGTTTTAGTTTTGAGAATATTTACCTCCATACTCCTTTGCCTACAATATCGTCGAAGAGCGTTTAAACCAGACTGCAAACCTTTTATCGTTTTAGAAAGAATTATAATGTCATCCGCGTACAAAAGAATTCGTATTTTTTGGTCTGCGATAGTCGGTGCATCTATGTCTTCCTGCGTCATCACGCTAACAACATCATCAATAAACAAATTAAAAAGTAACGGAGATAGTATACAACCCTGTTTAACCCCCCTCTGCGCTATGTTACATTTTGATGCATTGTGCTGATCGGTCTTGAAAACAAACTTAACTTCTTTATACATTGCCCTTAAGTGCTCTAATCATTTTCGCCGAAATTCCTTTTCGTGTTAATTTCTCCCAGAGTGCACTGCGTTCCACAGTATCAAATGCCATTTTTGAAATCTACAAATACAGTATATGCCTTACCACCTTTATTTCTCAAATTGTCATCAATTATTGTTTTCATAACAAAGACATTGTCAATAGTCGAAAAACCTTCCCTAAATCCTGCCTGAAATTCAGAAATCCTATGGTGTGCCTTAGCCCAATACTTAATTCTTTCATATAAGATTCCACTGTAATTTTTTCCAAATATAGAGAGCAGCGAGATACCCCTGTAATTTTCTGGGGTTATTGGAATGATTAACAGTGCCATCTAACTGTGTATCTGGTGGATAAGAACGTCTCCAAAACGGGAGGGGTGGCACTCGATTAGAATAATGCACAAAACTGCCTCCTTGTCTTCTCTCTTTTGGGGAGGGAGCGCTTGCATTTGTCTAAACCGATTTATTTTCAATAATATCCATCATTTTTGTATTAAGAAAAGCAGGCACTTTCCTGTTTCGGCCGTTTTAATGCACGCTTCTTGGTTATCTCCATTTTTACTAACGGTGAGGTGTGAGCATTGAACTGATGAAAAAAAAAAACAGCTGTGAAACGACCATAGAACGTTAAAAACTAGGGACTAACAGTGGTCAGTTTACTACTCTATGGAAGTTGCACATGCGCAGAAAACTATATTCCCTCGTCGTTTAAGCAGTAATCTGTTTTGTATATAAAATCATGGAAACTTATTTTACGGTCAATAGCAACCAGACAACAGCAAAGAAAAACAAGATTCAATTTTTGGGATTGTTAATGAAATTTGTACACAGATAGGAGATGATTAAATGAAAAGCACAATGAAGATTATATTCACTAAATGAAGCATCGAAAATGTTCAACAATAAGGAAGAAATAAGTAATTAATATCACATAAGTAAGTCTACAAGTACACTGGTGTGCAAAACCTAAGGACCAGATGGGTAAAGTAACATAAAAAATGGGCTGCTTGGTGGAAGTCGATGAATGTGCGGGATCATGTTGTCAGAAGTCTCTCACACGTACACAGAAAGCTGGACGTCACATGGCGTGAGTGTAGCGAGCCTATAGTGCCAAATGTGTCTGGTCCCGCAACACTGGGCAGTTGACGAAACACGACAAGACGGTTTGTGGCAATTATCGAGCTGTTACGGTGCACTGTAGTGGTGTTCTTCATTGCAACATGGTCCGTAGACACCATTTGGATGAATTCACACGGGAAAGAATCATCGGGGCGAAGTGTGACGAGTGTTGCTCAGGGGTTTGGAATTGCTCATAGCATTGCATCATGTGCATGGTGAACATTCCAAACCACAGGCACTGCTGTCCCAAGGAGAGGTGGTGGTCGACCAAGCTCAACTACAGCTGTAGATGGCCGCTACATTGTGCAATAGGCAAGAAGGGATCCACGCCAAACAGCGGGTGCAATTGCAATCACATTTAACAGGACAGCTAGGCACGCAATCTTACGATACACAGTGGCATGGCGACTACACAGAGGTTGTCTGTTTGCCCGACGGCCCGTACGTTGTGTTCCATTGACATCCGCACATCGGCGGCACTGTTTGCGATGGTCCCAAGAACATCAACATTGGACCAACGAGGAATGGGGTCGCGTGCTTTTCTTGGATGACAGCAGATTCAGTCTAAGTAGTGATTCTCGAAGTACCCTCATCTGGCGAGAGGTGGGGACACGCAATTAACCCAGGAACATCCTTGAACATGATCGTTTTGGTGACCCGGGTGTTATGGTTTGGGGAGGCATATTGTTACATGGGCGCACCGACTTCCAAATCTTTGAACACGGTACGCTCACTGGTCAACGTTATTGTGATACTGTACTCCTTCCCCATGCGCGTCTTTTCAGGGGTGCAGTCGGCCCTGACTTCATCGAACAGCGCAGGTAGTACATCTCTTGGAACGTGAGGATATTCGGCTAATGGACTGGCCTGCCTGTTCACCCAATTTAAATTCTATCGAACACGTGTGGCATGCTTTGGGGAGACGCATTGTAGCACATCCACATGAAGCACAACCATCCAACAGTTGTCAACATCGCTGGTGAAGGAATGGAACGCCCTACGACAATAACTGCTTACCAACCTTGTGACCAGCATGGGAGCACGATGCAGAGCATGCATTGCTGTCCATGGTGATCATACACCCTTTTAAGCACCATTTATTTGTTTCTGTACATCCAGAGAGCCATCATATGTCGTATTGACTTTAGTGTAGCTTATGGTCTATGAATAAAAGTGGCATTTCTGTTCGTCTCATTGCATATTTCGTTTAGTTGCCTACTGTAGCAGTTCCCTCATGTATGATTCTAGTTTCATCGAGCTATGTTGCTTGGCAGTGTCACAGCATGGTCTTTTAAAATTACACACACTATTACAAGAAAATTCAAGATATAAATTTTAGTTCTCGTGTAAATATCCTACGCACATGGTCTTTTAATTAAAATCTTTAGGATAACTTTTCAGAAAATCCAAATTAAGTACAACTTTTTCATATAACGGGTACTTAAGATTCTTGAGGATCTTAGTGGTGCATCCTTGAAATATGCTGAACTTTATTCCACTTTTGGTTTTACGCTGTTCGCAGCATAACATGACTTTCTGGTAAAATTTCGAATTTTTGGGTTGAATACAATAAATAATTTCTCTATTTACTATAAGTAAGTAATCAAGTAGAAGATAGGAGTAGTCAAAATGGAGGGACCTCCAGTAACTGGAGCACAGACCGAGCGGGATGGCTAAAGCCGCAACGTTTGTGGCCAGCGTTTCGTCCGTCCATTCTGACCCACTTGGGTTTTTCGTGGTTTTCCCGGGTCGGCAAGTGAATACTGGTTGGTTCATCTTTTACCATGGCTTTCCTCCCTCTCATTTCCGGTACCCATCATCTCCTTCACTGCCAACTGTTTCAGGGCTGTGGGACACGGCAACGCTGTTCGGAGGCTTGTAGAGCCTTACTCCCTGGCTTCGCTGCGGGGACTCTCTCCTCCTAGTGGGCTCCATCCTGGAGACGCTGGAAGTTGGTTGCGTTCGATCTGGAAACATTAAGGACACCGTAGTCAATCGGATATGGTCACCCTTTGGGTCTCAGCCCTCATCCATCCCTCCCTCCCTCCCGGAGGCACAAGGGCTCGAATGGCCTACATGCGGTGTTTTGCCTCGGTTTTGGGGCCCCCATCCGTTCGTTCGTACCTTCGTACTTAACTAAAGTACAGCATCGCAAATGGCCTATAGTGGGCCCTTTTTTCTTCGAATGTAACTCTTCGGAGTAAGGCACGAAGGGCGATCAAATCCGGGCGACGATGTGCACTAGCAAGGACGGGATTTTTAACAATTCTAACAGTGTGTTAATAATGGCCGCGAAACTTAGGGGTCCTGTGGCAATAGGGAATTCTCCCAGGAATGGGGACCTCCCAATAAGTGCCAGGAAGAAATCTTTCCAGAGCGCAAATACCACCATTCCGCCGCAACACACCAACCGCCGTCACCTGGTCCTACAAACCTGAAACGGATGAAGATGAAGAAATAAAATGATGGACAGGAAATTTGAAGTGGAACCGTTCCAGCATTTGCCTACCGACCAGGGAAACCACAGGAAAAAACAATGAGTGGCGACAGAAATGGAAGCTTCACACGTTACCGCGGCGCCAACTCACTCAGTAAGCAGTGGAGTAAATACAATTGCACGCATTCAGCATACTAATTAATACCCAGGACGCCGAATATTTCCCTAAAGGAAAGTGTTGTTTTCTCGAAATTGACAGCGGGATATCTTATTAGATTATATTCTGGACATTCGTTTCCTTTGAAGACAAAGCAGCAGCGGGACGGAATATTCCGCTGTGTAACTCCCTAGAGAAGGCAAGATATTATTATTGCTCTCTTCGACTAAATATGATTTTCTGGTCGAACGCCCTGAAGTCGCCGAGTTTCTGACTACCAAACAAGCAACTATACCAACTTAATAATTGAGGGAGGAGAAAGGAAAAGGGCTTACAGAAACTTTCCTAACACACATTCGCGCCTCTAGACGCGACAACATTAGGAAGCAACTCAAGCATTCGGTTGCAGGGATATACAAAATTGACACCTTCACTTTACCCTACTTTCTTTCATCCTATGGCGAAATGTACGTGTTTCCAAACTGAAGAAAGTGTAGAAAGAGGTAATTTACGTAAATAACTGACAAACAATTCTAATGTTATATTCACATGACTTTCTCTACTTACTCATCTACAAACTATTGTTACGAAATCTGTCGCTATATTCAGCTTTTAAATATCGCCATGTGATACAGGATAATGGCGATGTATGAAGTATTTAAAAAAATTAGCAACGAATATCTAGGATATGGTTAGTGCTAGAGAATATTACATCTTTGTGTATCAATTACGGTTTATCAGTTATGTAAACATATACAAAACTTATTTAGAATGAAAAGGACCTAAGAGCCACTTTTGGGAAAATCAAAACGTAACGAAAACGCTACAGTCTCGATGTTAAGCATTTGCGGTCATTTCCCCCATTCATTAGGAAGCTACACGCAACTGTGAGAGCTTGTCATTTTGCGTTTTCCTGCTGTTAGAGTGTTTCCAAAGTTCGTAACAATGGAACGACCTGCCGACTATGAGCTCAGATCAGTGACTCGTGTTTTTTTAATGAGAAAAATATTACGCCAGCAAACAGTCATCGCCAATTGTGCGAGGTTTATGGGGAAACAATAATGAGTGACAATGCCCGGCCACATACAGCCAAACTAACAGATCTGATAGCATCATTTAGTTGGAAACAATTTCACCACCCTCTCTACAGTCCGGCTTTGGCACCAAGTGATTGTCATTTATTTTTTCATTGAAGAAATTCCTTGGTGGAAAACATTCAACGACGATGATGTGAAACAGGAAGTGTAGACTTGGCTATCGTCACAGACGGTATCATATTTTGACGAAGGCCTACAAAAACTGGTATGCAGCGTAAGGTACAAGTAATCGGTGATAATATAGTATTTGCAAAACAATATTCTGGTGTTTTTTAAATGTTGAGAAAGGAGTATTTTACGAGGAGTTGTAACGTATTTGTTTGTCTCGTCTGCGTCAGGATTTTTGTTAGAGACATGGAAGTCTTGGCAGGGTTGTGGTGCGATTAAGAATGTAGACTTACACAGATTATAATTTTTCTTCACTCCTTTTATTAATACTTGATACGATTTATATAACACTTCACTAATAAATATATATATATATATATATAGAGAGAGAGAGCTGTGAGATTCTTTTATTAATTACTTGCACTTTTTAACACGTAAACTATTTTTCGTCTCGCACGAATACGTATTAAACTTCTCGAGGACACTTTTTGCGTCTAGTTAGTAACGCTGTCTGCAACCAACTGAATTGATTTAAACCGCCTAAACTTGTAAATTTCTGTATTTCAAATCTCTGATTGGTTAATGCTACTCCAATAGAATACCTTCATTTAACTAAAGCTTTTTCTGGTTGTTGATTGGCTATTTTTAAACTGTCTCAAAATTTACATTATTGTTGCTCCAATAATGACTAGTAGCATTGAAACTTTCTAATTCATTATTACCTCAAGGCTACCTCATTGTCAGCAACTTTTAACCTATTATTCTCACAGCTCCTACATTATTAAATTACCTAATACTTCACATAACATTATTACACATGGGTACAATAATACAAACATATACATTGACTGTTATATACACTTTTTATATTTTTATTTATACACATATTGCTTTAAGGCGGCCTGTTATTGAATATATATATACATATATATATATATATATATATATATATATATATATTATAATTAGACTGAAATTATTTAAGTGTTAAAAATACTGCCTCAATATAGGTAGTTGCTTTACGAACACGCCTCGTAATAGGTAATTTGGAATGGGAGACTTTCATCAAAATCTATGTCACATCCTTGGTAGATGCTGTAGTTTAAGAAGGTTGATATTCTGCCACTTTTTGATTTTTGACTTAACGTTATACACATACGCGTACGGACCTTTGTGTAAAGCTGTTTTGGGGGTATGGTGACCTTAAACATGTATTTCCATCGACATATTGACTATAATTTTTGGCGGATATGCAATACTTCACTTCTTACTATTGTTAAATGGCAGTGAAAATAAAAACCATTCTTAGTTCAAAATACTAATGGGACGATATCACTATTTCTCGATACCGTTAGGGATTTTTGAACACCGATACTCACTTTATAAAAACTGTAAAGGCGATAGCTTGTTCCTTGAATTGTTCTTGTTAGTAGTTTTGTGTGTATAGACACATGCAACTGATCTTGTATTGTGTGCTGATTTCGAATTTGTTCCTGTTTGACATTCTTCAATTGGCAGTAACTGTTTTTATCTTGATAATGCCAAAGGTTATATACCCCTATTCTTAATCAAGGTTAATAACAATAATAATTTTAGTAACAATTTCTTTACTTCCCATTTTATATAACTAAATTTTATGTGAACGTTTTCTATTAAGGTATTTTTCCCATATTATTGACAGTATACCTGACCTGTAAACTAAGCTGCTGAGGGTATTTTGACTTGCGCAAACACAGATTAAGAGATGGAGGTAAACAACACATACTTCCATGCATTACCTCAAGTCTTAAGTTCTTTTTTTTTTTGTTTCCGCTCGAAACAAAACTTTTGTTTCCCCAGGAAAACCTGGAGAAAAGCCTCATTCAAGGAGAACGGTTGGTAAAATATTTCTATGCTAAGGAAGTTGTGAATTATTAAAAAAGTATTCCTGTCGTATCCTTAGAAGGTACTGAACTTAAATACTAAGTATATATTTAAGCAACTTTTTGTTTTTAATTTATGCTGCTTATTGACACACATGGGTGTTTTTCTAAGACTGCCTTTGTGTAGAATACAATACGTACTTGCCCAGTTAATGTAGGTAATTAGTAAATAAAGTAAAAGAGAACCCAAAACGGAATCCTGGAGCAACCGCTGGTAACATTGACTAAATGCGATAGACAAAGTAAATACGGGTGGAAGGGAAATTGTTACGCTAATATAAACCAGTTACAGATCTCATTATTTGGAACACATTTTCTATCTTTTAGTTTTTTTCTCTCGTCATTTTCTGGGATGATATGTTAGTTTTTTTCGAAAACATAACATTCGCACGTTACAGCGCACCGTAGCCGAACGGTAGTTGGGAGGAGGGTGTCACCCTCCCTTTCAAAACCAGAAGTAGGTCAGCGCGTAAACAGGTTTCACTTTCACTGCTGCGTGGTACATGGGTGCAGATAAACGGTTCATGTATTCTTACCTATGCGTTCACAGCAAATCGCTGATGTAAATGATGCTCCAGGTTCTGTAAGGGTTTTTCTTCTGCCCATGTATGGCTGCTATGAACATTGAGAATGCCATTTTTGCAAAGGTAGCTTCGTCTGTTGCGTAATTGTCATATTTGCACCTTCTTCTAGGAATCAATTGACCAAAGCTAGTCTAGGCGCGTAAGCTGCTGCTGTAAGACACTGTATCCGTTGGATATTATGCGGTTGAAGTAACTGTTAATTCAGCGACCTGGGCGACGGTTATTCGTGCTTCCCTCTTTCGTGTGCTGGCTGCACGTTTCCTGAGGTGTATATATGACTATCCACTAAACACACCTCGGGTTCTTTTATCATTAAATCCGAGTCTCAATACGATGTTACTCTAACAATGACTCAATTTCTAGTGGAGCCGACAAGTAAGCGACCAGGATACGCTTATTTCGACAAAATATTACACCATTCTTTAGCGTGTTTGTTTGGATTAAGGCTTCTGTAGAAACAAAACCGCTAGTCCCCATACCTCCCAATTCAGGTATGCTGTTTTGCTTACGTCCGGGAGCCGGTTCTCATACTGACCTACCAACGTTGTCCATATCTTCGAGCACATTAAATCTGCAAAACGATGTTCGGATAATGATTAATTATTTGAAAACCCTGTATGATGTCATATGGTTACTACCGAAACTAGATCAGAAATAGCTTACTCCAGCCATTTGCAAGTAACAAACTATTATGTTCATACGTTGTCGTGGAATAAACCATATAATTTGAAAAAAAATCCTTCTTTAATACGGCTGATCACAGTACAAAATGCTATTATGCATTTTCCTTTGAAATACCTCTAAGAAATACATATTAGAAGGAGGTAATAAGCTTCCTTATAAATTGTATATTGACTGTTTAGTAATTATAATTAGGCATATTTTATTGTGTAATATTAAAGTTAAATATGCAGTGTTTTCTTTGGTGACGCAATCAAATGCTTTTGAAAGTTCCTACTCTAAAATAACAGGAAAAAGAACCTGATTCTCTGACAGATAAACCTGTTCTAAATCCTTACTGATAATGACTGAGCAAATTATTGCTTACAAAGTAATCAGCACACCGTCTGTCACGTCGCATGTATGCATATGCGTATAGTTATGTTAATTTGACGAGCAGCGCCTGTAGCAAGACCAGCGGATGCGGTTCTCACCAGAACTAACCAACCAGTCTAAGCTGAAGTCTTTATTAGCGGTATGCTAATGCTCTAATCCCGGTGTTTCCTATAAGTGAATTAGTGCAGTGGTCAGCACCATGGACTGGCAATTAACACGGGACCCCTGCCATTTAGACCACACTGCAAACACTTCCGCTGCTGTGACTAGTGCGAGGAAGGAACAAGACAAATTTTGAAAGGTAACAGGATTTGCTGGGAGTTACCTGTCCGTTGTAGGTATTACATCACTTTCAGGTGCGTTCGTTGGTTTGTCTCTAAACATACCTAAAGTTGAGAGCTTTATTTGTATCTATACCAATATTATAAACAGAGAAACCAATTTTGAAAAAGTATTTTCTTCCACGTGGTCATGGGCTATATAATGTTTCCAAAATTTACAGAACTGGACGTTAAGGGTTTCTTTTTCACATTGATGTCACCAAATTTCAATACCATTTCGTTGAATTGTATATCAGAGCCTGCTTTTGGCACTATATTGCAGATGTGGTCGATTTTATAATGACTTCCAGATCAAAGGGAAAGCGGGAGGAGGGGCTTAAAATATTTTAAAATTTAATTATTTTAGAAGGTTTGTATATTTACTCATTTCTCATACATTTGGATTTTAAAAATTCACAAAACTGATCAGCTACCCTTATTTTGAACCTCCAAGACACAAATCAATACTTTTTATCTATTTAGATGAAACCTTGGTATTATTGGACCCAAGGAAAACTATAAGCTACCTTAAAAAAATACTGCCCCTAACATATTCTAAATACCTTATGTATAAATATAGAAATCCGCACTCTTTAAACCGTATTGTCAAAGTATGCACAATTTTACAATAGGAGTTGGCAAAAATCATAGATTACGTTTGCTGACTCTACAGTGGAGAACTGGCGCATTAGCATGACCCACTTTCATTCTACTCCTCTTGTTTATCAGCGAAGACAAAAGCGGATCGCGCTCATCGAGGGGCAATTCCCTGGCTGGTACTAGAGTTTGCAGTATAATAATAAGACAATAATAACAGCAATTATAACAATAATAGTAATAATGACAATACAATTACTATTAATAATAAAAACAGTAATAATAGACGAAAAAATTATTGCAACACTACGTGATTTAATTTTTCATGGCTTTCGTTACAGCGCTTTAATGTTCTGATTTAACTCTAAAATGAGTATAGTCTGTAATGTTAAGAGAAGACTATAACTATAGGCGGATGCTGAAAGATCAAATAAGGACATTTAAATTACTTCTCAATCTAAAAGACGTACTAATACCTTTTCCATCTATAAACAGTACACTGTTCTTGTCTATCATCACAGGCTGTGCACTCTAGTGCAAGCCTGGGAAATCGTCTCAATGAGCGCGATCCGCTCACGTGTTCGCTCATAAACCAGAGGAGCAGAACAAAGGTTGATCACTCTAATGCGCCAGTTCCCACTGATCTGTGTTTGCGTGGGATTGCCCCATTGATGTCTGTAACCCTTTTAATGCTGCAAGGGATATCTGCGTGGTTGAAATACTGCCACGTGCTAAGTTGTGACACTGGGGGAAATGGCTAAATGAGGGATTGTACGGGTAGAGGCAACTAGAGCGATCTGACTATATTCTAAAGAGTTACATTTCTACCGTGCGATAGTTGGTTTACAAGATCAGGGATGATGATGGAATTAGCTGACATCATTATTAACAATTTATTTTATAGTGCTTACCTTGAGAAACGTCTCGTCGTGGATGAGGAGAGCCAATATTCAACACGACTTTGTCAAGCCGCTAGTGGTGCGAAGTGAAACCATTCGGTAAACGGCCGTCGTGTGCCATAGCGGTCCCGGCCAAGTTACAACACTAAGTCCCCGTGAGCAGAGCTTGAGTGCTTGCTTATATAGGGTCGAATATCCTAGAGGGGTTCATTCTAATATCGTGGCAGCTATTACCAAATATGGTCTGCCAACGCCTGGAAAATGCGTAGGCTTAGGACATTCCAAAGATCATGTGATCCACAGGGTGCAGCCAAGAGCCGTGCAGAAAGACAAGTATCCCTGAGGAAATGATGGCATAGTGAAATCCCTTTGAAATGCTAAGGGAAGTGGCAAAACACTGTTTCCTGTTATATAAACAAGTTACTAAGATTAAGCAGAATTAAGAAATATAAACTATGATTCTATATAACATCAGAAGTCTATGACAGACTAATACAATAATGTTAATTAATATAAATAATAAATATAATACGGCTCTCCTCAGTCACGTTCGTGACAATACGGACCTGTTGGACCACATGATAATGATACCTTCTCACCACATTGTGACAGTGTCTGCTGTTGATCTATGTTTTTCAGTCGATTGTGTACGTTTCTCTTTCAAAACAAATATTCTTTCCAGCTCTCTCTTGTTTCAGCTTCTTTCAAGAATGCGACATGAAGTTTCTCAACAAAACTCTCCCGCAAAAACTACCCCTTGTATGGTGAAATGTTCTTTATTTTTTATTTTTTTTAAAAATGTCTCGAACGATTGAGTTTAAATGTTACATGAGAAATCAAAAGCATATCATAAATTTTCCGGCAGTGTCTGTGAAGCCCCCTTCATTTGAATAACTTTTGCATACTTTGTAAACAATAAATTATACACAAAATCTTAATACACAAAAATTAACATCTCGTTAAAGCGCACAATTTAAATAAAATATCATTTTTTGTGACATTAAATATTTCCGAGACATTCCCTGCTATTAGTTTGAATTTTAGATTCTTATAATTCTTTAAGTTTTCTACTACCCAAAAATTAGATACAGAAATTTCGCCGGAAATACATGATTTGAGGCCCCCAGAATCCCCCGAAAACACTTTTAGAGAAAGTTCCGTATGTATGTGTGTGTGTCTGTGAATAGCATAACTCAAAAACGAAAAGTTGGATAAATACAAAACTAGATATTTAACTTCAGCATCTTTTTATAATGCGACAGGAAGATTTTAAAGAAAAGCCTCCCCCATTCAGACTACCCTTTACATGGAACATTTTGGTTTTCTCAAAATTGGCTTCAACGATTTTTATTAAAGTGTTATATGTTTTAGATATTCTCATGGCAAATGAAATGTATATCATGCATTTTCTGTTAATGTCCCTAAAAGTCCCTTGGTTCTGAATGACTTGCATAACTGGAAAACCGTACTATAAAAAAGTGTAGATCTCGTTAAAGCACACAATTTATGTTCCATATATTTTTTTGTCGAGTGAACTATTACCCAGATATTCCTAGTTATATGCTTGAATTTTCCAATATTTATACATTTTCTCAAATGGGAATTGGTTATTTGTTTTTTATGTCCTGGACATACAAAGAGAATGGAATACTCCACATAGCAACCAGCTCTTAAAACATTTGACTATCCCTTAAAGCCTACCATATTCCCCTTGCACCTACAAGAAAATTAGCAATAAGATTAACATGAAGTAGATGGAGAATAAGCGTTTGTAAAACTAGTTTGTACAAGAGTACAGAAGCTCATGTGAAGTAATTCGTTTTTTCTGACGAACATACAAAGAACATGCAACTTCAAAGCCCCCACATTGCAACCCGCCTTTTAGAAATAATATCCTTGTAGCCTGCTGTACTCTGTGTAAACTTACATCGAAATGCGTAATTGTATAATTAATCATCTCGATTAACAAGAATGAATAGGGAAACCCATGTAAATGCAACCGACCAGATTTTGTTTTCATAATTTAATTAAGAGTCTCGACTGGTGGTAAATATGTAGCGTTTTTATTCCCAGAGCTGTGGAGAACTCGTCAATAACGTAATAACGTCCCGCGGTGAAGGAATTTCTCTGCTGTTCCCACAAAGCTGAGCGTCAGTTGTCTATAAGTTGTGATTATTGTTATTGTTGCTTTTTATTATGGGAGGGAAACCAAAAGAAGTGAAGCGAGAAATTCCTGGGATTCCACTCACCTCCTTAAATCTTTCCTCCCTTGTTTTCGTCGACCCTTCTCTTATATTTTGCTTTCCACGCGTTTTATTCGTCGAGTAAAGTGATGGATGTGACATTTTGAATACAGGATTCCTTTTTGTTGTAATCTGTACTTTAAATTCTGACAGATTCAGAATGGACATCACTTTTTTATCCTTCCCATGTTGTTCGTGACACAAGCCGATCCCAGAATGGTATAAAAAATTAGGCTCTCACTTTGGTTGTTCGATACACAAGCGCAGTGATATCTATGCCCAGGGGCATGGAGATTATATTCTCTTTGATTTCTTCATTCCTTAATTTACCTTTTCATCTCTCATTTCACCTTAATTGTTTATCTATTCCTTTTTTGTTTCTAGCTGCCCTTCTTCCGTTTTCTTTTATTGTTATCTTCATTCTTTTCCCTTTCTTCTTCTTCCTCTTCACGGTTTTAGGCCGTTTAGCCTGCTCCGGCTCCAAAATCTTGTTGTGTCCTCCATTTCTTTTTTGGTGCCCTGGGTTTCTGTATCCTTTGGGTCTGCAGTTATATGTTGCTCGGGGTATCCTCTTTAATGTCATTCTTTTTATGTATTGTTTCCAGTTAGTTCTATATTCTATTATTACTTTGTGTAACTCTTATATTTTTAACTTTTGCCTTATTTCGTTGTTTGGCTTTTTATCCTACTATAGGTCTGAGAAATTACACTTCAGCTGTCTGTATCCTTCTTATATTTTTTTTTCTGTCACTGTCCATGTTTCAGACCCATAAGTTTAAGTGGGGATGCCCATTGCTTTTGAAGTAGGTATTTATTATTACGTTATTTGCACCGCGCTTTGGGCATCAACTTGAAGTAGGCTGTATTGAAGGATGAGTTGTATTATATTTCGACTGTTGGGGAGTCGAACTTGAGATTTGTTGCAACCACAACTATAGTACCCGCTTTCCGGTAGCCTTCGCTCCCTAAAAAATATTAATTTTGAAATTTGACTGTTTCTTTAAATGTATATTTATTTATGTTTGCCTCGGCTGCGTCAGTATTTTTGTTAGAGAAATGTTTCTCTTAGCAGGGTTGTGGTGCGACTGAAGAATGTAGGCTTACACAGATTAAAATTTTATTTCACTCCTTTTATTAATGCTTGACACGATTTAAATAACACTTCACTGATATAGAGAGCTCTGAGACTTTTTTAAATTAATTACTTGCAATTTTAACACGTAAACTATTTTCTTCTCAAACAAATACGTATTAAATTTCTCGAGGACGTTTCTCGCTTCTACCTACAACCAACGCGTTCAGTTATGAGCACTGTCTACAAGCAACTGACTTCTAGATTTGTAAACTTTGCTATATTTCAGGTTCTGATTGGCTAAAACTAGTCCAATAGAATACCTTCATTTAACTAAAGCTTTTTCTGGTTGTTGATTGGCTATTTTTTAAACTGTCACAAAAATTACATTATTGCTTCCAAGAATTACAAGTAGTATTGTTAAACTTTCAAATTCATTGTTGCCTCAAGGTTACCTTATTGTTACTCTATGTTAGCAACTTTAAACCTATTATTCCCACAGCTCCTACATTATTAAATTACGTAATACATTCAAATAACATTATTACATGTATACAATAATATAAACATATATAATAACTGTAATATACACTTTTTATATATTGTTACATACACGTATTGCTTTAAGGCGGGCTGTTATTGAATTTATATATTATATAATTAGACTGAAATCATTTAAGCGTTAAAAATACTGCCTCACTTTATAGAGCTTTATTATCGAGTCTTTTTTAATCTTATTTTTTTAGTGTTCTGTTTATGGTTCCCGTTATATAATTAAATTTATTTAGCTTTTATTAATGTCTATTTCAGAGCCATATGTTATTTTACATCCTAAAATATTAAATATTGACACTTTTTGTATACTTTTATTTTCTATAATTATTTTAGATCGAACCGAGTGAGTACCTTTAAATGCCATAACTTTAGTTTTTTCAGTTGAAATTTCCATACTGTATGTTTTACTTTCTCTACTACGTATAGTAAGTAGGGGAAGAATTGTATTCTAACCAAAAATTCGTTACCTAGATTTCACCGGAAATACACGTTTTGAGACTCCCTGAATCCAAAAAAAGCATTTTTGTGTACGTGTGTGTGTGTCTGTCTGTGTGTCTGTACGTCTGTCTGTGAACAGCATAACTCAGAAACAAACAGTCGGATAAACACCAAACTTGGTATTTAGGTTCAGTATCTTACAGAGATGCGACACGAAGGTTTTCAAGATAATACCCCGACATCACATTACACTTTACATGGAATATTTATCGAAAATTTTAATTTTCTCAAAAATGGCTCTAACGATTTTGATTAAAAGATATTTTCATGACAAATAAAATGTATATCTCGAATTTTCTGGGAATGTCTCCAAAAGTATTCTTCATTGTGAACGACTTTTGCATAACCGGTAAACCATAAGAGATAGACAAAATTTTACTACACAAAAAATGTAGATCGCATTAAAATACACAATTTATGTCATATACATTTTTTTGTTGAGTGAACCATTTTCGAGATAATGCTTGTTATTCCCTTAAGTTTTTCAATATTTATTTTCTCAAATGGGAATTCGTTATTCATTTTTTTGTCTTGGATATGCAAAGAGTATTAATCTGCGGGAAAGGGAATGGTGCTGTACCTAGCAACCAGCTGTTAAGAGATATGTATGTGCTTAAAGGCTACTGTATTTCTATATTGCCCTTGTAAATATATATTCCCCTTACATCTACAAGAAAATTAGCAATAAGATAGAGTCTGCAAATGTTTATCTCGATTAACATGAAGTAGATGGAGAATAAGCGTGTGAAAAATAGTTTGTACAAGAGTAGAGAAGGTCATGTGAGTGTAACACATCAGATTTTTTTTTCTGTCACTGTCCATGTTTCAGACCCATAAGTTTAAGTGGGGATGCCCATTGCTTTTGAAGTAGGTATTTATTATTACGTTATTTGCACCGCGCTTTGGGCGTCAACTTGAAGTAGGCTGTATTGAAGGATGAGTTGTATTATATTTCGACTGTTGGGGAGCCGAACTTGAAATTTATTGCAACCACACGTATAGTACTCGCTTTCCAGTAGCCTTCGCCCCCCCAAAAAATATTAACTTTTTAATTTGACTGTTTCTTTAAATGTATATTTATTTATTTTTCCCTCGGCTGCGTCAGTATTTTTGTTAGAGAAATGTTTCTCTTTGTAGGGTTGTGGTGCGACTAAAGAATGTAGGCTTACACAGATTATAATTTTACTTCACTCCTTTTATTAACACTTGACACGATTTAAGTAACACTTCACTGATATATAGAGAGCTGTGAGACTTTTTTAAATTACCTACTTGCAATTTTTAACACGTAAACTATTTTCTTCTCAAACAAATACGTATTAAATTTCTCGAGGTCGTTTCTCGCTTCTACCTACAACCAACGCGTCCAGTTATGAGCGCTGTCTACAAGCAACTGACTTCTAGATTTGTAAACTTTGCTATATTTCAGTTTCTGATTGGCTAAAACTAGTCCAATAGAATACCTTCATTTAACTAAAGCTTTTTCTGGTTGTTGATTGGCTATTTTTTAAACTGTCACAAAAATTACATTATTGCTTCCAAGAATCACAAGTAGTATTGTTAAACTTTCAAATTCATTATTGCCTCAAGGTTATCTCATTGTTAGCAACTTTTAACCTATTATTCTCACAGCTCCTACAATATTAAATTACGTAATACATTCAGATAACATTATTACATGTATACAATAATATAAACATATACAATGACTGTAATATATATTGTTACATACACATATTGCTTTAAGGCGGGCTGTTATTGAATTTATATATTATATAATTAGACTGAAATACTTTATACATGCTGTATCTTTTTGATATTAAATTTAGTTTGTATGTCATCCTTTGAAGTTTCTCTTCACTTTTCGCTATTAATATCTGATCATCTGCGAAGACCATTGTCTTTATTGTTCTTGACCCCAAATTAATCCCTACTGTTTGTTGATTCCGTGATCTAATCATGTCGTCAAAGTATAGATTAAAAGGAGTTGTTGACTTTGGGCAACGCCTTTTAGAATTATTATGGGTTCTCGATTATCTATTACAATTTTAGTTTTCATATATACATTTCAATTACACTTATGAAGTGTATTGGTATTCCTTTATTTTCTAATATTTCCCATAATTTTTGCTGCATACCTTGTCAAAGGCTTTTTTATAATCTATAAAGAGAAAATGTGTTTCTAAGATGAACTCTACGTTTTTCGACTATTTGTTTAAGGGAGAAGACCTTAGGTATACAACTTCTACTTTTCCTGAAGCCTGTCAATTATTGTGTTAATGGTAAATATGTTATTTTGATAACCTATTATTTATCATTTTTGTATAAATTTTATAGTTAGAGCTCAGCAATGTCTTTTCCCTTGTATTCGCTTAATTTCCCTACTATCCTTTTATTTCGTTATTTAGTTTCATTTTTCATTTCACTTCATTCGTCGTTTCTCTCTCTTTCTCGTGCATTTTTTTAGTTTCTGTGAATTCTTCGCAAACTCCTTTGTGGCCGATTTCGAATAAAGTTATTGTATTTTGGCCTATTTTAATACAGAAGTCCATAGTGCTGTAAATTTGTACCAAGGCTTTTATCATTTCACTGAAGAGTGGATTTTGATGTTTCAATCAAAGAGTATCTCTTAGCCCGCTATCAAAGCCCATTTAAAATCAAAAAAACACAATTTCTCCTATTTTTATTCAAATTGGAAGCAATTAATGTCTTTAATACGAAAACATTTTCTGCACTAGAGAACCCATCCCTGAAACTTAGAAACTTTGCCCAACCCTTCAACTGTTCATAGATAATTTTGCAATATACCCTACCTAGCATTGAAAATAGTAGTATGGTTGCTGAATGGTGTCCCTCCCCTCGAATATCGGCTGAATAATTGTTGTCCCAAGCTTCAGGATGCTTCTCCCCGTTAAAGCCCACCCGCAGGAGGTCTAGCATTTCAGGAACTTCTATGCAGCATTTAACAAAGTCGCCCTAAATGCCTTCCATTCTCGGTGGTTTGCGATTCTTTAGACCTTTTACAATTTCCCCGTTTAGAATTGGTACTGTGAATTTAAGCACAGTTCAACGAAAGGCAGTCAGTCCAGGTCCCTCCCACTCTTCCCCACCTACACTAGTAATGTTTGATATTTACTTCTTCCCATCATATCGTTTTAATTTTCTTAACTGGCTTCCACAAGTTTATCGGATGTCTGAGTACATATTTTTACGGAATGCTCACATGGAAAACGAGCGAAAAATTAAACTCGTCGTAAGTCCAGCTAGGAGACCGGCATGTTGGGATCTACTGGCAAACCAGATGAACTGACAAAACATGGGCAATTTCCTGGTTAAAGTGCGCGAAGCCAGATCATTATTGTTCTTTTAGTCAAAGCAATTTCCCTCTCTTATCGTTTTTCATTCTTTCTTCTTTAATGTGTATCTTGAATGTGCATGTACGGTCCCACGCACTAAGTATTTGTGTAATAAGTTCATTAATTTGAAACCAATAAAGATAACTTATCTACTTGCTGTGTCCTTTCTCTTTCTTTTCCCCTTTTTCTGTTGTTTTTCTCTGTTCTTTGCTTTGACTTACCTTGCTTCCTGTTCAAGTCATCTGTTCTTCATTTTACTCTCGTATCCTAATTTTCAATCATTTATTCACCTCTCTTTGGTTGCATTCTCTTAATTTTTGTACTGTCCTGAGTTGTATCTCCCTTTATTCCATTAATTCGTTTCATTTTTCATTTCACTCTATTCCTCTTTTCTGTATCTTTACTTTTGTTGGTTTCTGTGTTCTCCTTTCCTACCATTCTCTTATTTTTTCTCGTTTTTTCTCTTTTCCTACCTGAAATTTTCTTCATAGTCTTCTGTTTCCTTTTATTTCGTTAATTCTACTAATTCTAATTCCCCTAATTGTAATCCTTTTATTATAATTTACATTTCCGTATCGTTTTTCCATTTTTCTGTTCCTAGCTTGCATTTTCTTCATTTATCTAATGGGCTGTTTTGTTTTACTTCCTTTGACTCGTTATTTTAATTTTATTTCATATCATTCTTCTTTTGTCTACATTTCTTATATTTCTTTCTAACTTTCTGCATTCTCCTCCCTTTTCCTGGTTTTTACTTTCTGTACTACTTATAGCAAGTAGCAGTTTTTACGTGCATTGTATTGCACGTAAAAAACTGGTATGGATATTTCACTGGAAATATCTGTCTGTGAAAAGAATAACTCAAAAATGAAAGGTAGTATAAATACGAAACGTGGTATTTGAGTTTAGCATCTTCCAAGGATGCGATATGAAGACTTTGAAGAAAATCCTAACACCCCAGACTACACTTTACATGGAATATTTTTCCAAGATTTTGATTTTCTCAAAAATGGCTCTAATGATTTTGATTAAAATATCACATGCTTAAGATATGTTTACGGCAAATGAAATGTATATCTTGAATTTACAGGGAGTATCCTCAAAAGCCCTCTTTATTCTGGATGACTCTCGCATAACTGGTAAACCGTAAAAGAGAGTCAAAGTTTTACTACACAAAAAATGTAGACCTCGTTAAAACACACAATTTATACCATATACATTTTTTGTGGGGTAAACCATTTCCGAGATTTTCCTTGTTATTTGTTTGAATGTTTCAATACTTATACTTTTTCGTAAATGGAAATTAATTATTCGTTTTTTTTATGTCCACATACAAAGAGAATGGAGTACTTCTCATAGCAACCAGCTCTTAAAATATTTGACTATCACTACCATATTCCCCTTGCACCTACAAGAAAATTAGCAATAAGATGGACAGCTCGATTAACATGAAGTAGATGGAGAATTAAGATTTTCTAAATATAGTTTGTACAAGAGTAGAGAAAGTCATGGGAGTGCAACACACAAGTTATTTCTCTTTTATTACGTGAAATTTTCTTCATTGCCTTCTATTTCCTTTTATTCCCTTAATTCTTCCCCTCCCCCAACACTCTTACATTCTCTTCTCCTTGCTTTCTCTTCATTTTGTGTTTTCTTCATTTTATTATCATCTTCGTTTTTTTTATCTCTTCTCCATTTGTCTTTCTAGCTTGTAATTTCTTCATGTCTCTAATGGTCTATTTTGTTTTACCTCCTTTCGTTTCGTTATTTTAGTTTTCTTTCACATCCTCCTTCCGTTGTCTACTTTTCCTATATATTTCTTCCTAACTTTCTGTGTTTTCCTCCTTTTTCCACTGTTTCATTTTCTTTTCTTAAATTCTTTGTTTTGTCTTTGTTTCCTTCTGCTGGTTCGTTTATCCTTCAGCGTTTGCATTCCTCTTCTTCATTCACCTTTTGTTTATTCTGTCATTCTTACTGCTTAATTTTTCTTCTTCTCCTCTCTCTTCGTGTCTCTGCAGTAGTTATTGTCTTTTACGTTGTTTGCACCACTGCAACCACACGCATAGTACCCGTTTTCAGGTGGCCTTTGCCCTAAGTTTAAAATATTAGCTTTGTAGTTCAACTGTTTCTTTAGATATTGTATATTTATGTTTGCCTCGGGTGCGTCAGTATTTATTTTAGAGACATGGATATCTTGGCAGGACTTGATACGACTAAGAATGTAGGCTTACACAGATTATAATTTTACTTCACTCCTTTTATTAATGCTTGACACGATTTAAATAACACTTCACTTATATAGAAAGCTGTAATTTTTCTTTTTATTAATTAATTACACTTTTTAACACGTAAACTTACTTTTTGTCTCACACGAATACGTAATTAATTTCTCGAGGACACATCTCGCGTCTGGTTATGATCACTGTCTAGAAGCAACACTTCTGGTTATGAGCACTGTTTGCAGGCAACTGAATTGATTTCAAGCGTCTAAACTTGTAAATTCCTGTATTTAAAGTCTCTGATTGGCTAATTCTACTCCAATAGAATACCTTCATTTAACTAAAGCTTTTTCTGGTTGTTGATTGGCTATTTTATAAACTGTCACTAAAATTACATTATTGTTACTCCAAGAATCACAAGTAACATTTAAACTCTCAAACTCATTATTGCCTCAAGGTTACCTCATTGTTACCTCATTGTTAGGAACTTTTGACCTGTTTCTCACAGCTTCTACATTATTAAATTACGTAATATATTCACATAACATTATTAAATATGTTTACAATAACATAAGCATATGCAATGGCTGTTACATACATTTTACAAATTATTACATACACGTATTGATTTAAGACGGCTGTTATTGAATTTACATATTATATAATTAGAGTGAAATCATTTAAGTGTTAAAAATACTGCCTCAACTCCTTTTTATTGAAAATGAATGGTAGAAATGTTAAATATAGTATATTTAAATTCAGAGTTGGCGGCGCCGTGGCCGAGTGGTTAGACCGTTCGCCTCCCACCGAGGCGGCCCGGGTTCAATCCCAGGGACCTGCATGTGGGATTTGTGGTGGACGAAGCGGCGTCTGGGCGGGTTTTCTCCGGGTTCTCCGGTTTCCCCCGCCATTCATTCCACCAACTGCTCCATCACCACCTTTCCTTTCACCATTTCGTTTCATCTACTTCCTTCATGCTATACCAGGCATCGGGCTGATCACCCATCCTGGATGTTCTGTCTGATCCAAGAGTATCTGCTCCTCGACGGGCCTCTGACCCCAGGCACCCGCTTGTAAGTCCTGGGGGGTGTAAGTCCTACATAAGAGGAGGGTAAACAGATAATGAATGAATGAATGAATAAATTCAGAGTTATATAATTTGAAATATTCAGTATCCTTTGTTTCTCGTTAGCTCAGCTCAAGGTTAACATGATACATTGACATGTTTTGTAAACAGTTGACTGCTGTCTCAGCCTCATGTGAACAACAAATAGTGTATGAATCCATTCATATTGATACATCGTAAATAACACGTATAAAGTGATACTGTATGACTGTGTTCTGAAAACAGAAAGAAAATGCTCTAAACGTTTAAAGGTTTGTGTCGTCGGCTATTCCGAGCGTTTATCAAAAGGATTGTCGTGTTATACTGACCCCTGTCTCTTACTGAGACAGAAGTGTGTGTTTCTGCACTTTTCCCCGACACTTTCTATCTCTGAATATCGCTTTTTCATGAAAGAGGATGACCAGGTTTTTCCTCTCGACGGAAATGGTCTGATATTTGACAGTTAAAAGCTTTGAAGCTTCCTGCACTAATTAAAGCTAATTCTTTTTCTTTCCGCTCTGTTGCCCTTGGAAACCGCGAGAAGTATAATCGATACTACAGAATTGCGAGTTAAAAATTTGCCGGTCGCGTAAGCAAACAAAGTGAGGAAATTTTCAACTCTATTCCTGCAGGGTTAAAAATCGCGAACTGTGATTCTGTGTTACAAACCTAAAAAGTATATCTTTCTACACTTTTATAAATAAAAATATTTGGAAAATTCTATATATAACTAGATAAGCCGTAGAAATAATTCGCAGAACCTTGAAAAGTATCTAAATATACCTTACCCTCCATTAACCCTCATCCAAAACAAGAATATAAGGTTAACTAAACCTTCTTTAATTTTTTTCTAAGTCCCTTCCAGCGAGCGCGCGGTTTACAACCGTCAACTTCTGTGCGCCGCTTCGCCTAACTCTGCAATACAAGCCAGACGACAGCGTTTGGGCTACATCCACGCTGTGTGTAGTGGTTAAGGGCACAAGGTAGTCTGAACACATGGAAATTACACTTTAAGTGTGTTAAATTACCAGTGCTCTTAAAGTTCTCAATGGTTTTTCCTGAACTTTTTATGAATTATTTTATAAATCATGACAATTATTTCAAGTAGTAGTTTGCATTGATATCGTATGGAGTTTAGTCCGTAAAAATTATTTCATATAGCAGAAAAATAATAAAATATACTCTTAAAACATGTGAATTCATGTACCTTTTTCTCTGATACTACTTGCAATACAGAATCATACTTTTGCATGCTGGTTCTTACTATAATCAGCTATCTTCTGAACCTTAATTATTTAGTTATGTATATCAATTCAATAGAAATTGAAAGACAAAGAAATAATTGCAAAATAAAAATGTGGAAAATTTGCAATGTTGTTGCATTCTTAATATGCATTACAAAATTATGATTGTGGTTCAGACCGTTTAGCTATGTGTTGTATACATTTACTGAAAATTTCAGTTCTCTACCTCTCATACTTTCTGAGAAAAAGGTACATAAATATCCAAAAATGTTGTTTTGGGAAAACTGAATTTAAAGTTTGAACATTAAAATTCTGACACACTTCAGTACATTCCAGAGTCACAATCATCTGCACCTTCATTCCTGGATTGGTTTAGCTTTTCTGATTGGCTTCTCTTGGTCCTGGCCTCTTGTTAACTGCTGAACTGCTTGCTGGGCATGATATAGTCTCTATTACTCCATATTTTATGTTTTTACGTCGCTTTAACTCCCTGGTCATATCGCGACGGATCTGTTGGTGGATAACTCTTAGAACAATATGTGATGGACAGTTGGGTTTCTAGGTCTCATCCCAGTAATCACCTCTTTGTCACGTGTCACAGAGACCCTAGCGTACAGCTAAGGAATCTTCTGCTTCATGCCGTGCATACGACATTAGGGTGGCGTCCAGTCAAACCGCCGCCCCCACACAGAAACGCGAACCGTTACCCTTCTAAGTCTCATCCCTGGAAAATGCCGTCTTGCTTCGTCACGTGCCCTGAAGAAGATGATATTATTTTTACGAATTTTTTTAGCATCACGTCTGGACGCCAATTTGAGGAAGATGGCTGTTTTGTTGCTGCTACGTATGGAAATTCAGTTTGATGATGATGTATTGTTTCACTGTTATTTGCACCACGCTTTGGGCGTCAATTTTAAGAGGTATTGTATTAAAGGAGTATTATTTTTCAACTGTTGGGGAGCCGAACTTGAAGTACTTGCAACCGCACGTATAGTAAACAGTTTCCGGTAGCCTTCGCCCCAAATGTACTTTCAGGTGGACTTTGCCCCAAGTTTAAAAAAAAAATTAATTTTGTAATTTTATTGTTTCTTTAAATATTATATATTTATGTTGCTAGAGACATAGATTTCTTAGCAGGGAGGTGGTGGGGCTGAAGGATGCAGGCTTACACAGATTATAGCGTGAAACATCAAGTCCAGATGCAGAATTCGCCAAGTTGTGGTCGGGGAAAGCCCCAATTCTTGCGCTCGACGAGCAATTGATTTGTTTCCGTTCTCGCGTACACTCTCACGAACGGCGCCTATATTTTCGTTGGAGCGCTTACGTTCGATTACGTACAGACGTTCTTTGATCGCTGACAAAACCACTTCTTTCAAATGTATCAATCAAACGCCGAATCGTTCTCTCGCAGGGACGATTATGCACACCGAAAACTTCACGCAATACACGGAAGGTTTGGCAAACAGATGATATATTGTCGTGACCTCTAAACGCACTAGCTCAATGGGGGGGGGGTAGAGCAACTCGCAACTCGGGTACCGAAGAATCTAAATGTTAATAATTTACATTATGCGAGGTCACGACGAGGGACGCAGCTAAGAGAAATGTGAAAAATATTAGGAAATACCTAGTAAAAGGATTACTACATGGTGCAGATGAGAGAAGGAATCTATCTACTATGATAAATTAAACTGAATAGAAGTGGATGGCAAGGGGGTTTATTAATAAAAGGGGATACAGTACCTCCTTGTTTCCATGTCTGTCCGTGAGGACGCCATACTGTTTACACAACCTGCCTCTTCCAGTAACTAGCCACGACTCAACTGACTGAATGAACCCACGCTAACTCGGCGTGGGACCTATCTAGAACTCGTTTATCCCCGCCACTCTCTTACGCAATACCCGATCCGGGTAGCCAGGTCACATACGTAACAATGCTCGTACGTCACAATATTTTGATCATAAATTTTCAGAATTTCTGCGCGTTGCTGAATGCTGTAACATTCCATGGCTATTTGTAAATAACAACTGTAACCACATGAAAAAATGACTGCTGTAACTTGACGCAGTAATTTGTATCACAAATTATGTAAATGTAAAGAGTGATTATAGTGTGAATATGCATTATTGTGTGACATTGATTTGAGATGTTTGTTGATTGTAAGCATTGTTGAGAAGTGGGTTTAATCGGCCTTACTGAAACTTACAATAATAGCATGAAATAATGTAGCGAAGGGGTGAGCTGTTTATCATTATTAGAGACGAGCAAATGACGTAATATTGGCGCGTTTTTCTTAGAATTTGCTGGAACATTTTTCCTAGAGCATATGTTTTTGTAATTTTCATTGGATATAAAAATAGAGCTAATGTTGGCGCGTTTTATTAACCAATAGCAGCTCAGTTATAATCTTTAGGCATATCGGGGTGTAGGAGTATAAAAAGGGCTAAGTCAGAGTCAGATTCCTCCAGTCCATCGGAAACATTTGTACGTTACACGTCGGCTCCAGTCCATCGGAAACATTTGTGCATTACACGTCGCTGAGTTCAACAGAAACAGTCATGGTGAATACACAGCATAGTTTATCGATTCGCAGGTTACGCGTAGCAAAGTTATGAAAAATCTCAAGTGTCGTAAAGTTAATTACACAAAAAGTTGAAGTACGCGAATTAATAATGTGCAGTAAAGAAGTTATTATAACAGTTTCAGTTTGGTGAGTGTCACGATTAATAGGTGAAAGTGAATAATGTGTTAAGACAATAAAAAGTGTAAAACAAATTCTTTCATCAGTGTTATCTTTGGATAAAAACTCCTTTCCGTTTACACACCTGTATAAGATAAGTGCTTGACCGAGAGATCATAGCTAGCCGGAGGACAGTGAACCCAAAATAAAATACAATAACAGGCGCTCAGTAAAAGATAACGTGGAACTTAACAAAGAATACCGTCGTAAACTCAATAACAACGGCAGGTATCACATGTTAAAGATAGGACACACTTGTTGAAAGACTCTTTATTAAAGATATTTACATGAACAATTACAATGTATATCTTGAGTTTTGTGGTAACAGCCTAGGAAGTTCTCTTCACTCGGAAGAAATTTTGTATAGTCTTTATAACTGGTAAACGCTAACCGATAGACGAAAACTACCGCGGAAGACATGCAGATCTCTTTAAAATATATAATTTCTTTAAAATAAGTTTCTTTATAGTGTAAACCGTTTCTGAGACATCCGTTATTAGAAAGTTAGAATTGTTCAATACTTAACGGACTTCAATTTCAGGACGTTGGGTATTATGATTAGGGCTGTTGACGGCCGCTACAGGGCTGCGGGGAGAAGGAAGACTGGCGGTTCTGGAACAATTAACAGGAGGTTACTTTTACTGCAGTTTTCTACAATGTTAAGTGTCAATGAAAGCAACTGCTATGTTACCTTATTCATTGTATAGAGTGCTACAAAAGAGGGTCACTGAAGTGTTACATTCAAAATGTGACGTGTTACGTTTACTGTAGTTTACTACTTTCTCTACTAGTAGGATAAGTCGATATTGTACTCCATCCAAATATTTGCTATCGAAGTTGCACCAAAAATACACGTTTTGAGGCCCCGAAACCCAAAAAAGGCATTTTAGAAAACATTCCGCCTGTGTCTCTGTGAACAGGCTGACTTAAAAATTGAAACTCGGATAAATTCCAAACTTGGTATTTAGAACAATATGTGACACGAAGATTTTCCAGAAAACACCCTACATTCACCCTCAACTTCCCTTTACACGGAACATTTATCGAACACTATGATTTCTTAAAATGTCCTAAAAGCTCTAACAATTTTAATTAAAATACATATGAAAGGTATTTACATAACAAATAAACTATATAGATATCCAGGAATAGCCGGTGCAGTCCTCTTCATTGGGAAGAAATTCTATATAACCTTGTATAGCTGACAAACTGAAGCCATAGACAAAAGCTTACTAGAAGAAATAGATCTCTCTTTAAATCACACGATTTACTTTAAATATATCATCATCAGACATTTCGGAGTTATCCGTTATTAATACTTCCAATTGTTTAATACATGCCATTCTTTTTAAGTCCCATTCACTTGTTTCTCGCGATGTCATGGAAACAGCATATAGCGTTCAGTTGTTAAACATTTGACTATCGCTGTTCTCTATAACGAAATGTGTAATGTAGCGGTTTCTGTAAAGGTTTATCTCTATTAAAATGAAATAGATAAGAAAATAAGCTTTCATGACAATAGTTTGTATACCGACCAATAAGCGACAGAGGGTAGAGAACGTTATGTGAACGTAACTGTTTTTTACCATAAAAAGAACATAGAATTTCAAAGCGATCAAACAGGCATCTGGATTAAAAAGAAATGGGTAGAAGGATAAGGTTGAGTAGAGAATGTGATGGGAGAAGGTGGCGTGAATCTTTGCTTCATATGTTAGGTCAATATCCAAGTTGGCGCCGCCACAGAGTGGATCTAAAGTATTGAAACTGAAAGAACATTGCGGTCGGAGTTACTAGATCTCGTAACGCAAGTTCCGGTTGAAACCGCAGATGAATGCCTTCTCGCTGAACCTCCAGGCTTATATCGCTAATCCCATTGGCTTCTTGCTTGCACAAACTTCTGAATGTTATCTAGATGGCAGCACGAACGCCAGGTCGGCTGGCGGACCGAGTTTCATGACCAACGATGCGGACACGCCCGATAACACCCAAAGAGCAAGAGGTGCTTGGAATTCGCCGCCTACAGGAGCAATTAAGTTATGCATCAGGTTTCAGGGACTCGGAACAAATTACTATAACTTGTTAAAACACATACTTCATGCGAAATGTCTACCCGTTCCTAAAGTAGAAATATTGCCATCCGCACAAAAATGCTTTACTTCGGCGTAATATCAAGACTTCAGTGGAAATAAAAGCTTTGAGGTCCCCTGAATCCGTAAAAAGAATCGATGTATTGCGTTCACATAACTTTCTCTACCTATTCTTCTATATAGCTTTTGTTAAATCTTGATAAACTTTCGTTAAACATTTAGAAATTTCGTAATAGGAATAAAGACACAGGCTAAAGCAATTGGGGGGTTAAAAAGCGGGTCGGTTTGAAATTTTATGCTCTTTGCATGACCACAAGAAAGAACGAATAGCGACTTTCCTCCAGAAAAAAGTTTATTTGAAAATTCAAACTAATAACAAAGAATATATCGAAAATTAATAAGCCACAATTTTTTTTCAACTTTAACGATATATACATTTTTACCTTCTTTATCACGTACATAGTAGGTAGAGAAGATATTGCATTGCACCCAAAAATTCGATACTGAGATTTCAACAAAAAAGGATTTTTACAAAAGGGTCCTGTGTATGTCTGTGAACTTGTGTGCATGTGAACGGCATAACTGAAAAACGAAAAGTCAGATAAAGATCAAACTGGTCATTTAAGTTTAGTATCCTCATAAGATAGGACACAACATTTTCAAGGGAAAAAAAACCTAACCCAAACTACGCGTTATGAGGAACATTTTTGTAATTGTTTATTTTTAAAACAATACCTAACTATGTATATTAATATCCTACATATTAAACATATTTACCTTGAAAATGAAATGTATATCTTGAATTTTCTGGGAATATCCTGCGAAGTATGATCTTGTAAACTGGTAAACGTTAAGCGACAGACCAAAACCTACTACACAAAAAGAGAATATTTCTTTAAAACATACAATTTATTTAAAATAACCCATTTCCGAGATATCCGTTATTAGTACTTCGAATTTTTCAATATTTGGTTTTTCATTAAACTCTTGTCAACATTCAGTTGTTTCTCGCGATGTCCTGGAAACAGTATGGAATTTTAAGGCCAGCATATAGCGTCCAGTTGTTAAACATTTGACTATCGCTGTTCTCTTTGTACCTATAACGAAATGTGTAATGTAGCTGTTTCTGTGAAGATTTATTTGGAATAAAATGTAATATATACGAAAATAAACTTTAGTAAGAATACTTTGTAAAACGGCTACTAACAGATAGAGGGTAGAGAAAGTCATGTAAATATAACAAATGATATTTTTCTGTAGTAATGTCATTTTTATCTCTTCCGGCTTAACTAAATATACAGAAGTTATTCAATACGAAAAGGATTTTACATTCTATTAGAATAAATTTGAAGGTATTACATATTAAACATGTGGTATTTTAATCAAAATTGTTAGAAAAAATTTTGAGAAAGTAAAAAATAAGAACTTTTTTCCATGTAAAGGGTAGTTTGGAGTGGGGGGGATTTTCTTAAAAAATTCTCGTAATGTTTGCTTGGAAGACACTGAATATGAATACATATTTTGGTATTATACCGAATTTTCGTTTTTTAGTCGCCCTGTTTACAGCCCACACACATGCACACATACACGCGCGCGCGGATGTTTTTCCTAAAATTATACTTTGTTATTTTTTATTTTATTATTATTATAGTGAGTCTCAAAACGTACTTCTGGTGAAATCTCGATATCAAAACGTCCACTTGAAGCAGTAATTTGTATCACAATAATGTAAATGTCAGAGTGATTGTAGTGTGAATATGCATTGTTGTGTGATATTGATTTGAGATGTAAGCATTGTTGGGAAGTGGGTTTATACGGCCTTACTGAAACTGACAATAATAGCGTGCAATAATGTAGCGAGGGGGTGAGCTGTTTATCATTATTAGAGACGAGCAAATGACGTCAGAGTGGCGTGTTTTTCTTAGAATTTTCGGGAACATTTTCCTCAGAGCATATGTTTTCGTAATTTTGATTGGATATAAATATAGACGCTAATGTTGGCGCGTTTTATTAACCAATAGCAGCTAGGTTATAATCTTTAGGCATATCGGGGCGAGAAAGTATAAATCCAGTGTCAGGGTCAAGTTTCACGTTGTTCAACGGAGGCATTCATGGAGTATGCGTCGCACGAAGTTCATCAAGGTTACGCGTAGCAAATTTGTGAAAAATCTCTCGTGTCGTAAAGTTAATTACACAAAAAGTTGAAGTACGCGAATTAATAATGGGCAGTAAAGAAGTTATTATAACAGTTTCAGTTTGGCGAGTGTCAAGATTAATAGATGAAAGTGAATAATGTGTTACGACAATAAAAGTGTAAAAACAAATTCTTTTATCAGTGTTATCTTTGGATAAAAACACCTTTCCGTTTACACACCTGTATAAGAGAAGTGCTTGACTGAGAGATCATAGCTAGCCGGAGGACAGTGAACCCAAAATTAAATACAATAACAGCGCTCAGTAAAAGATAACACGCAGTGACCGCGACAAATTGTCTTTCATACGTGCGGCAGATAAATAGTAGCATCTTTCGACTACAAACATTAATACCACTACATATTGTTTCCACAACGTGGGGCGAACAATAATAATACCCCCACATACTTTAGGAAAGCAGTTGAGAATGTAACAAAACATATTTTGAAATGGATCTATCATAACAGCGAAGCTCAAAAACGAATAATCTGATAAGTAAAAATCTTTGATGTGTTATATTCATTTGACTTTTTCTATACTCTTATCCTTTTATTACGAGTACATAAATTATATTTACTAAATTTTAGTTTTATGTCCACAAAGTTACCCTGCAGAAGCAGCTACATTACACATTTCGTTATAGATACAAAGAGAACAGCGATAGTCAAATGTTTAACAACTCGATGCTATATGCTGCCTTAAAATTCCATACTGTTTCCATGACATTCGCGAGAAACAACGCAGGAATTTTGAAAGAATGACAAGTATTGAACAACTCCAAACATTAATAACGGATATCTTTGAAATGGCTTACACCACAAAAGGACTTACTAACGTGTTTTAAAAATATCCACATTTTTACTTTCTCTACTACGTATAGTAAGTAGGGGAAGTATTGTATTCCACCCAAAAATTCGATACCGAGATTTCACCTGAAATATATATTTTGAGACCCCCTGAATCCAAAAAAAGCATTTTTGGAAAAATGTCCGTGTGTGTGTCTGTATCTCACTCTGTCTGTGTGTCTGAGAACAGCATAACTCAGAAACGAACAGTCGGATAAACACTAAACTTAGTATTTATGTTCAGTGTCTTCCAGAGATGTGACACGAAGGTTTTCAAGAAAATCCCCCCACCCCAGATTACCCTTTACATGGAATATTTTTGGAAAGTTTTAATTTTCCTAAAAATGACTCAAACAATTTTGATTAAAATATCATATGTTTAAGATATTTTTATGACAAATGAAATGTATATCTCGAATTTTCTGGAATTGTCTCCAATAGTATTCTTCATTGTGAACGACTTTTGCATAACTGGTAAACCATAAGAGATAGACAAACGTTTACTACACAAAAAATGTAGATTGCGTTAAAATACACAATTTGTGTCATATACATTTTTTGTTGTTGAGTGAACCATTTTCAAGATATTGCTTGTTATTCCCTTAAATTTTCCAATACTTTTCTTAAATGGGAATTCGTTATTCTTTTTTTTGTCCTGGACATACAAAGAGAATGGAATGCTCCACATAGCAACCAGCTCTTAAAATATTTGACTATCGCTTAAAGCCTACCATATTCCCCTTGCACCTACAAGAAAATTATCAATAAGATTAACATCTCGATTAATATATAGCATATGTAGAATAAGCGTTTGTAAAAATAGTTTGTACAGGAGTAGAGAAAGTTATGTGAGTGTAACACATCAATTTTTTTGTATATTCGTTTTCATCTATCGCTTAGCGTTTACCAGTTATGCAAGCTTACACGAAATGACTTCCCAATGAAGAGGACTTTCGTCGGCTATATGCAGAAAATTCAAGATACACATTTTATTTGTCAAGTAAATATCTTTAATATGTTGCATTTTAATTAAAATCGTAAGAGCCACTTTTTAGAAAATAAAAAAATTCAAAAAATGGCTAATTTTGTTTGGGAGATTTTATTAAAAGTTTTCGTGCCCTATTTTTTGAAGATTCTAAGTTTAAATACCAAGTTTGGAATTTATCCGACTCTTCCTTTTTGGTTTATGCTGATCTCACTCTCTTTTTCCAAAAAAACGCGTATTTCCGGTAAGATCTCGGTATCAAATTTTTAGGTGGCGTGTAATATCTTCTCCACCTACTATGTACGTGGTAGAGAATGTAAAAATTTATATTTAAGTTCAGTATCTTCAAAATATTTTCCCAAGATTTTCAACAAAATCTCGCTTACTAAAATTACGCATTAAAATGTTTCGTGCTCGCTGTTTTCTCAATAATGGCTCTAATAATGTTCATTAAAATAGTAAATATTTGATTTATATAAATGGAAAAACTGTATGTTGCATTTTTTGGGGATAGCCTGTGAAGTGTCTTTCATTCTGAAGTAGTTAACTATAATTCTGCATAAATGATAAAACAGAATAAATGAAGAATATAACATACTGAAAAACGTATAAATCTCGTTAAAACACACATTTATTTAAATAACGTTTTTGTAACAACAGCTGTTTGTTCGTATCTATTATTAATGGTTAAACTGTAATCAATATTTTTCATTTCTTTCAGTGATTTTTGTGTTCAGTGTTTTCTCACGATTTGGTGGAAAGAGTATAGAATTTCAAGACCAGTTAAAAACAACTGCTTTTAAACATCCGACTATCGGTTCGGTTTCCATTAACTTTCATAAAAATAGTGTGTAGAATTAAATTTAGTTACCCCGGCATAAACATTGGGGGACGTAACTACAGTGGCAAGTGAAACATACCAAGAACTTGCTGCACAAACCTAAAGCGGGCGCGGAATATTTATAAATAATTACATTTGAATTCACATTTTGCTCAGGTTTATTATAAATTAAGGATGCTCTACATGGAACACAAAAAGGTTACATACAAATCACTGGGGGAGATGCCCCACGCATACACATGGCAACACGCACTCACACACACACACACACACACACACACACTGGCTACAACTGACGCCAAGCCATCACACACAAAGAGATCTATTCCCTCAATTGTCGTCACCTACAACTAGAAGATGGAATTGCCGCGCCGGACAATAACTTAACATAAAACACAACAATTAGCTCAACAATATTATACACAGCAATAATATGTCCGACGGGACATACGCTAGTTAATGTAACTAAATGATGAAAAAAGCTGTGAAGGTTATCACTGCAATCCTTTAAGAGAATTCTGTCGAAGTAAATATATTCTAGAAGTAAAATACGCAGTAATTAAAATAAAGCTAAGCGTTATTTCTGCCATCAAACTCCTATCTGTTTTTTCTGTCTTTTCATTTTACATTGCTGTAACCAGTGGTAATGTAGCTACGGATCAAGAGATACCTCGTGGCTCGTTGCGTGACGGAGAGTTAGGCTTCTAGGGTACATTCCTGCACCTTATCTTCTTGTTTCGTCACGGATCCACAGAGGCCTTAGTGCTAGGTAACTGCACGCTGAGGCAGTATTTTTACACTTGAATAATTTAAAGAAGATTATATAATATGTAAATTCAATAACAGCCCGCCTTGAAGCAATATGTATGTAATAATTTTTAAAATGTATGTAACAGTCATTGCATATGCTTATATTATTATAAACATGTTCAATAATGTTATGTGAATACATTACGTACTTTAATAATGTAAGAGCCGTGAGAATAATAAGTTTAAATTTGCTAACAATTAGGTAACCTTGAGGCAATAATGAGTTTGGGAATTTTGAATACTACTAGTCATGATTAGAGCAACGATAATGTAAATGTTGTGACAGTTTAAAATTAGCCAATCAAAAACCAGGTAAAGCCTTAATTAAATGCAGATATTCTATTGGACCAGGATTAGGCAGAGACTTACAGATACAGATGTTTACGGGTTTGGATGATTGAAATATGCTCAGTTGCCTGCAGACCTTGATAGCAACCTGATGGAAGATGTGTTCTCTAAAGAAATATTACGTATTCGTGTGAAACGAAAATTAACTATACGCGTTAGCAAAGTGCAAGTATTAAATAAAAGAATCTCACAGCTCTTAATATCAGTGTAGTGCTTTTTAATTTGCGTCAAGGATTAATAAAAAGAAGTGATTTAAAACTTAAAATCTGTGTAAGCCTACATTCTTGTCGCACCACACCCTGCCTAAGACAAACGTGTCTCTAAAACAGGACTGACGCAGCCGAGACAAAAAAAAACATAAATAATATCTACAGAAGCAGTTTAATAAAAAAGTTATTTTTTTTAAACTTGGAGCGTAACGACAAAAATACATCTTCAAAAATCAGCTTTACATACGTAGCAGCATATTACGTAACAAACTACTTCAAATTGGCTTCCCAATTGTGGAGTTAAATAAAGAAATAAACCCCAACTAAAGACAATATAAACTTCAACTCCTGAGTCTGTAACGGCAGATGGTAGTATCGTACGCGTCCACGCAGACCTTAGCGCTAGGCAACTGTATCTCTTTTCTTCGTAAGGGAAGTAAAGCCGTTAGTCCCATGTCGATGATTTACGGCACGTAAAAGAAGCCTCACGATCAATGTAAAATGGAACGCTAAGAACCACAATAAAGAGCGCCCATAAATAAAAAATTTGTACCTCCGGTAAAGTGGAACTTTGGGTAGTGATATTAAATATCCAATCCAGAATTTACCTTGGCGACTGAGGGGAGACCACGCAAAACAACCCAGTTAGATTACTTGGCCCGGTGGGATATGAACCCGGGACCACAGACGTTATCGCTTAATTACCCACGTTTATCTTCTTGATATACAAATTCAATTTCTTTGGATATTTATCTTCCAAATCAAAAAGCTCTTAGTTTTTTTCTGAGAACTCCCAAACTATGTGATGTTTATATGTGTGTAATTCCTGGAAAGTGTTGACAGATTAATGATAGCTTTTCAAATCCTTAGCTATATATCGAGAATAACGAGCAAATTATATCAGTTTAACTTCAGAGCTGTCAGGGTGTTGTATAAAATATCTACTCAGAAACACACAATCAACGTCGAGAGTTGAAAACAAAATAGAGGCATAAAGCGTTAATTTCAACTCTTATTACATAGCAACCACTCTGGTGGATTTATTGATGTTTTAATTTAATGGAATAATTTTAAATCTTCATACACAATACTTCAGTTTTACTTTCTCTACTACGTATAGTAAGTAAGGGAAGTATTGTATTCCACCCAAAAATTCGATACCAAGATTTCACCGGAAATACATGTTTTGAGACCCCCTGAATCGAAAAATAGCATTTTTGGAAACATGTCCGTGTGTGTGTGTGTGTGTGTCTGTGTGAACAGCAAAACTCAGAAACGAACAGTCGGATAAACACCAAACTTGGTATTTAGGTTCAGTATCTTCCAGAGATGCGACACGACGGTTTTCAAGAATATCCCCCACCCCAGATTACCCTTTACATGGAACATTTTTGAAAATTTTAATTTTCTCAAAAATGGCTCTAACGATTTTGATTAAAATATCATATGTTTAAGATATTTTCACGACAAATAAAAAGTATATCTTGAATTTTCTGGGAATGTCTCCTAAAGTATTCTTCATTGTGAACGACTTTTGCATAACTGGTAAACCATAAGATATAGACAAAATTTTACTACACAAAAAATGTATATCACGTTAAAATACACAATTTATGTCCTATACATTTTTTTATTGAGTGAACCATTTTCAAGATATTGCTTGTTATTCACTTAAATTTTCCAATACTTCGACTTTATTCTCAAATAGGAATTGGTTTTTTTTATGTCCTGGACATACAAAGAGAATGAAATACTCCACATAGCAACCAGCTCTTAAAACATTTGACTATCGCTTAAAGCTTACCAATTCCCCTTGCACCTACAAGAAAATTAGCAATAAGATTAACTTCTCGATTAACATGAAGCATATGGAGAATAAGTGTTTGTAGAAATAGTTTGTGCAAGAGTAGAGAAAGTCATATGAGTGTAACACATCAGATTTTGTTTCTTTCTCTACTACTTAGGTATAGTAAGTATTCGATATCAAAATTTCACCGAAAATATGTCTTTAGAGGCTCCCTGAATACAAATAATTGTGTTATTTGAAAAATGTCCATGTGTGTGTATATGAATGAATGATTTATTGTCTACTTCGAAATTACATACAATGTACACAATGGAGTTGCTTATTGTTTCTCTTCCCCTTAAATTTAACATTCAGTTGTATGTAAAATGGGGAAGTATAATTTCCCACTATTTACTTCTTTGCCTTTTTACCCTTTTACCGTATCTTCTCCAATTTGCTTCACATCTCTTTTAACCACTTTAACTTAATTTTTCCTAAATATTTTCATGCTTTCTCCATATATTCATTTGATCGTGTATCAAAAATATTTCTAACTACTAGCTCTATTGGTAATTTTTTTATTTCTCTAGTATTAAATTCTCTCTTCCTGTGTTCCAGAATATAATGCCAATTGTCGTGTAATCCCTTACAGTTGGTACATATCTCCCCCTTCTTCTCCCTCTTAAACCACTTAAATTCATTACACCTGTCCTCGCCCATGCATCCCCTATTCTGGCATCTTTGTGCATACTTTGATGTATCTTTCTTTTCCCCATTCCGTTTTTAAATATCTATAATCTATTAAAAGCATTTTATCCTTGAAACTACTCATAATTTCGTACTTTACAATATCCTCCACTCTTGTTCTAATTTCTTTCCAGAAACCTTACTTTTGTTGTTTTTTTCTGCCCAAGTTTCCATCGCTTCTATCCCCTCCAATGTCTGTGTATTGTGCATCCAAGTATCTTTTTCCCCCATTTTCTCCTTTACAACCAAGCATTGCTTAGTATATCATTTTCCTCCAGTAGCTTAATTCTGAACCAGTATTTGATTTCCCTTTCTACCATTTTGCCTTTAGTCCCCACCCTCCCTACTTCTGCTTATGCTATTGCATTCTGTGCGTGTATATGTGAACATAACTCAAAAATGAAAATCTGGTTACATACCAAACTTGGTATTTAAGTTCAGCATCCTACAAGGGATTGACACTAAAATTTTCAAGAAAATTCCCCGCTCCAAACTGCTCTTTACATCGAACTGTTTTTAAATTTGTTATTTTCTCAAATCTGGCTCTAACAAATCTCATTAAAATACCATAAGTTGAATTTTCTGGGAATAGCCTGTGAAGTCCTCTTTATTTGGAAAGTATTTTGTATAATCTTGTATAACTGGTAAACATTAAATAATAGACTTTATTTATCACACAATTTATTTCCTATGACCTTTTTGTGGCATCAGCATCGTTTTTAACAGTATGGTACTCTGTTAAAATCCCTTCGATTTTCAGTTGTTTCTCGCGAAGTCATGGAAACCGTTTGGGATTTTAAGGCTAGTGCTTAATCACTGGGCTTCCTGTTCCCTTTATATCTATAACGAAATGGGTTTTATTTCCGGTTTATCTCGGTAAAATAAAGTAGGTAGGTAAGTAAACTTTCGTACTCATATGATTACCATGAGGCAGTATTTTTAAAACTTAAATGATTTCAGTCAAATTATATAATATGTAAGTTCAAAAACAGCCCGCCTTGAAGCAATATGTGTATTTAATAATTTGTAAAATGTATGTAACAGTCATTGCACATGCTTATATTATTGTAAACATGTTCAATAATGTTATGTGAATGTATTACGTAATGTAATAATGTAGGAGCTGTGAGAATAATAGGTTAAAAGTTGCTAACAATGAGGTAACCTTGAGGCAATAATGAGTTTGACAGTTTAAATGCTACTAGTTATTAATATAATTTTAGTGACAGTTTATAAAATAGCCAATCAATAACCAGAATAAGCTTTAGTAAAATGAAGGTATTCTATTGGAGTAGGATTAGCCAATCAGAAACAGAAAAGGATATAATTTTACATATTTCGAGTTCAGTTGCCTGCAGACAGCGTTACTAACCAGACGCAAAAAGTGTCCAAAAGGAATATAATATGTATTCGTGTGAGACGAAAAGTAAGTTTACGTGTTAAAACGTGTAATTAATTAATAAAAGAATCTCAGAGCTCTCTATATTAGTGAAGTGTTATTTAAATTGTGTCAAGTATTAATAAAAGGAGTGAAGTAAAATTATAATCTGTGCAAGCCTACATTCTTAGTCGCACCACAACCCTGCCAAGACATCCATGTCTCTAAAAAAATATATAATATTTACAGAAATAGTTTAAATTACAAAGTTAATATTTTTAAACTTAGGGCGAAGGCTACCGGAAAGCGGGTACTATACGTGTGGTTGCAACGAATTTCAAGTTCGGTTTCCCCAACAGTTGAAATATAATACAAATCCTTCAATACAACCATCTACTTCAAATCTGCTTTTCCATACTTGAATCAAATCATAACTTCAATCACTAATAAACGATAGAGGGTAGAGAAAGTTCACTTTACACCTCTGTACGCTTCTTATAACTACAACGAAATGTGTGATGAAGGTTTATCTGTATTAACAAGAAGCTGATGTGAGTTTAACATACTGTCCTTCGGTACCGAACAGCGAGTAGTCTGAATATTGAGACTTGTGTGCCACTCCCCTCACACACCTGTTCCCGTGTCGAAGAATGTTAATACTTTTATCACTTCTTGCTGCCATCTACGTCCACTTACAGAACTTCTGCCTGTCACTAGACTTGGCGCTACATCGCTTGGAAAATGCTTTACTGTCAAAATGTCTTACTCGTGGAAAAAATTGGAGCTGTCGAGATAATTCCTACGCCAGGAAAACGACATTAAAACGCACAAGTAGCTTTAAAACATTATCAGGTATTTACAGGAAAATATTTGAACGTGTGGCAGAATAAAGCCTCTACCTTAGTGTCAGTGGATATCAGGTTGTCATATAATATTTTGGTTCAAATAGATTGCACATTTACTTTCTCTACTGTTTATATATTATAGCTATAAGAAGTTTCATAGGCTGCGCGGTAACGTGTGAGGCTTGCATTCGGTTTCAATTCCTGTCGGTCCGACTCCTCTTACCATGCGTTTGTTTCGTGGTTTTCCTGGTCTGTATTCGAACGCTGGTTCCTCCTCTACCACAACTTTCTTATCCATCATTTCCTTTCATTTCAGATGTTTCAGGGTTGTAGAGCCAGGGGACAGCGGTTGGTACGTTGCGGTGTGCCGGTGGAGTTTGTACTGTGTCTTGTTTCATTCCGGGATCTCAGGTTTAATATTATATGGCATCAACATTCTTATTATGTAAGAGTTACGTACCCCAACCTCTAGAACGCATCGTCGTCTGAATCTGGTGGCCCTTCGCATCTCCCCTTCATCCCTTTCGCCCAGGGGTCACGTTGGAAGCACAAAGGACCTACATGATGTTCTGTGCTTCTGAGCGTGGAGGCCTCTCAGACTGACAGAGGAATTACTATATTCCTCGCAAAATTTCTATATATAATTATAAAGACAGCCCCTCAGTGTGTGGGAGAAGATCAGGCCCCAAAAATCGAATATTGTGAACTTTGCCAGAGGTGACGTGGACGTGGGTGTAACTCAGGAATGACATCGATAGGGTTATAGGGTGCAGGTAGCTGGAAGGATGGTGAAAGGTTGACATTATTAGTATAATTCTGATTCCAAGAGAGACTTAAATCTTTCTAATAACCAATCTAAACCACCTTCTAAGAGCTGAACAGCTTGGAGTGTGAGACAGTGTTTTTAAAACTAGAATGACTTCAATCTAATTATATAATATGTAAATTCAATAACAGCCCGCCTTGAAGCAATATGTGTATGTAATAATTTGTAAAATGTATGTAACGGTCATTGCATATGCTTGTATTATTGTATCCATGTGTAATAATGATATGTGAATGTATTACGTAATTTAATAATGTAGGAGCTGTGAGAATAATAGGTTAAACGTGGCTAACAATGAGGTAACAATGAGGTAACCTTGAGGCAATAATGAATTTGAAATTTTAACAATACTACTTGTGATTCTTGGAAGCAATAATGTAATTATAGTGACAGTTTATAAAAATAGCCAATCAACAACCAGAAAAAGCTTTAGTTAAATGAAGGTATTCTATTGGATTAGGAATGGCCAATCAGAGACTTGAAATACAGAAATTTACGAGTTTAGGCGGTTGAAATCAATTCAGTTGCATGCAGACAGTGTTTGTAACACGATGCGAGATGCGTCCTCGAGAGATTTAATACGTATTTTCTGTGACATAAAAATAGTTTACCTATTAAAAAGCGCAAATATTTAATAAAAACATCTCACAGCTCTCTCTCTCTCTCTCTCTCTCTCTCTCTATATATATATATATATATATCAGTGAAGTGTTATTTAAATCGTGTCAAGCATTAATAAAATGAGTGAAGTAAAATTATAATCTGTGTAAGCCTACATTTTTAGTCGCACCACTACCCTGCCAAGACATCCATGTCTCTAACAATAATACGTGCGGTTGCAACTACTACAAGTTCGGTTCCCCAACAGTCGAAATATAACACAACCCCTTCAATACAAACATCTTCAAATTGGCTTTCCATACGTGAAGCAATACGACCTACTTCAAATTGACGCCCAAAGCATGATGCAAATAACGTAACAAACCAACATCTTCAAGTGTTACCTGGTAAACAGAAGTAGTCCGGCGTCCCTAGGCCTAGGGCCTAGTCGAAATAGTAAGTTAGTACAAAATAAATTTGAAGATCTGACCGACACAGATTCCTGATCGACGGAGCCCGAGCTGTCAAAAGCGCTTCATGTTTAAATACTCTGACACTAGTACTTTAGCCGGTACTGACGTAAGCGGGTCTTAGCAAGGTTTGCATAATTGACCCATGTGTCAAATATGAAGTGATCATTCCCCTAAAAATCATAGGTTCATAACCCCTGCTTATATAAGCATCCGGGGAATTACTCGCAAGAATTCTAAAGCCAATTTCATGGATTTACTTACACAAATTTTGTCCTGAATATCTTGAACTTTATAAAATTATATTTATCACACTCTTTCAAAATTACAACCATCCCAATACCTTAATTCGTATGATAAGTGTTTGTACAGCTTGTTTTATTACATGACGAAATGACTCACAACGACACCGGATTGAATGACCTTACTCTTCGGTAGCCTAGCTCACGTTGTTTGACGTACTGAATAACATTATGTGTAGTTATCATTGTGTATGCTACACAGCCGCGTATGTTTATTTTATTAGGTTTTGCTCGAACCGAGTCGCATGTAGACTGTCAACTTGAATTTACACGGAAATTGCACCGTTCATTAAAACATACAACGTATACCTTGTTAGACAAAGGAAAACATACACAGACAACAGTTCTAATCGAAGAAAAAATAGATGAGATGAGGCTCTCGTGGAAACAAGTCAAAGAGAATCGCCAGCTCAACCTGTTTTTGATGACAGAATCATGCACTCGCTCTCCAGATCTAAATCCGTGTGATTTTTGTCTGTGGAAATTATTAAAGATAAAGCTTATCTAATAAAACCCCGTAAACTTGATCAGTTAGGGAACAGTGCCCGTTTTCCAATATTTCAGCTGCACGAGTGTTCAATAATCTGTTCAATAGTGCCAACTTTTTGGGCATTATTTTGTAACTTATTATTATTGTTTCGCATCGTTAGCATTATCTAAGGGAGAAACGACGGGACCTCCACCGTACCGCAACGACGGATTCCTAGAGTAGTGACGTGGGAGGTGCAGGCCGCCAGTAGCGTCATTCGAAACAGAGAATTGAATAACATTACAAATCCAGGGCCGCATCTTTTCAAATGAACTAGCTTATAGCCTGAAACCGGGTGATGGTCGTCACGTTTGACAACAAATACCCGATGTCACCTTTTGACGTCGCCACGAATATCTGCTGTTAATTCTGCTGCAGTCGTTGGCTTTGAGAACTTTCTCTGGTATGCGTGCACGTATTTTGAAAGCACAGCACCAGTTTAAATTTGCTGAGAAATATAATGTGATGTAACCTTCTGCGGGTGGCATTTAACAAATTATTTAACGGAGAGAAGTATCCTGAAGCTTGGACAACATCAATTATTCAGCCAATATTTAAGGGTAACGGCAGCAGTCAGCAACCAGAAAATTATAGAGGAATTGCACTGTTATCTATACTGGGGAAGGTATAGGATCTTTCAACAAGAGTGTCCTATCTTTGAACTTAAATAAAACACGTTTTATAAATGATAGAGGTTTATTTTTTATTTTGGAAAATAATTAATGTGATTACGTGTGGAAGAGAACATCAGTTAAATGATCGCCGCGACTTCGTTGGGTTGCACGTATTAGGTTGACCCAATTTTCAATGGCAGAAGAACGTAAAGTCGGTTCAATTTCGCGAATAACAATTTACTGTTTCTGGCTTGTTGACATAAACTTGAGATTTAACGTAACCCCACAAGATGTAATCCAACGGCCTTAAATCACATGACCTCGGGGGCCAGTTAACATCACCACCACGAGAAATGATGAACCTCTAAACTTCTCCTTCAAAAGATGGATTGTTTCGAGAGCAGTATGACATGTGGCACCATGCGGAAGCTGAAGCGAAAGTTTCTTGCTGGAAGCAGATGTTTATGAGATCTATACCATCCAATTGAGGCCAAAATAGTCCCTTATAAGATCCATCTTCATCTTGGAAAACATATGGACCAATGATTCCAACATACGAAAATCCACAACACACAGTATCCTTTTGGGGATGAAGTGGTCGTTCTTGAATCTGCATTGGATTGTGATTGCTCCAATAGCGGCAATTTTGTTTGTTAACACAACCATCCATCCAAAAGTAGGCTTCGTCGCTGAAGATGATTTTTCAACAAAAATCCGGGTCAGCTTCCAATTGCTCCATAGCCCAGTCAGCGAATACACGGCGCATCCTATGGTCGTTGGCCTTTAGTTCTTGAGTTAAGTTAAGTTAAACTTCAAGTCCAGATGTAGAATTCGCCAAGTTGTGGTCGACGAAAGCCCCAATTCTTGCGCTCGACGAACAATTGATTTGTTTCCGTTCTCGCGTACACTCTCACGAACGGTGCCTATGTTTTCGTTGGAGCGCTTACGTCGATTACGTACAGGCGTTCTTTGATTGCTGACAGAACCACTTCTTTCTAATTTATCGATCAAACGCCGAATCGTTCTCTCGCAGGGACGATTATGCACACCGTAAACTTCACGCAATACACGGAAGGTTTGGCGAACAGATGGTCCATTTTGATAATAAATGTTGCTGAATGCTGTAAAGTTCCATGGCTATTTTTCAATAACAACTGTAACTACATGAAAAAGAAAATGACTGCTGTAAGTCAATAACAACGGCAGCTATTACATATTAAAGATAGGACACACTTGTTGAAATACCCTTTATATTGCAAAATCATCTATGACGGATAAGGAGTTGGGAAAAGAGTTCGATATAATTTCTAAATTTCAGGCGGGTTTCAGGGAAGGGTTCTCTACTGCAGATAATATTTTCGTATTAAAAACATTAGTTGATTCAAATTTGAATAGAAAGAGGGGAAACTTTATTGTGCGTTTGTTGATTTAAAAATGGCGTTTGATAGCGCGCAGAAGAATGCCCTTTGGGCGAAACTTCTTCCACAAAGGACTCTCTGGTAAAATTATGAAAGCGCTGATGCAAATTTACAACAGTGTGAATTTCAGCATAAAAATAGACAAAAACACAATAACTGAATCTAAATATTCCAATAGAGGAGTTCGTCAAGGATGTATTTTATCGCCCCTATTGTTAAATTTATTCGGAGACGATATAGCAGACGTGTTAATAGCAGAGGAAATGAATGGCCCAAAAGTAGGTGATGTCTGCATTCCTGAACTTTTATACGCGGATGACATGACAATTTTAACAGTGACGATAGAAGGTATTAACTGGTTGGAAGAATATTGTAAACAAAGGGGTCTGGTGGTAAACATTAATAAAACAAAAAAAAAAACATGACTTTCAAAAATGGCTATGTGTATGGCAGGGATGAAAAATGGTATTAGAAGGGGCTAGAAGTACAAAACGTTAAACATTTCTCCTATTTAGGGCAGTTAAATGAATTATTACGTACCCTCTCGCAGATACCGGATGTACCTGTAGATACATTATAAAAGATGTATAACTCTATGATAAGGCCGACTTGTTATACAGAAGTGAAATGTGGGGATGGGAAAGAGCAGAGCATGTAAATAAAACACGGGTAGCATTTTGGAAAAGAGTTCTTGGAGTTTCACAAGGCACATCGAATTCGGGGGTATTGAGGGGGGTGGGATGTTATGAAGACACTGTAAAATAATAGCAGTGAAGTACTGGCTGAGGCTGATCAGGGAGATAACTCCACACTACGATCCAAATGTTATAAATACCAGCGAGAAAACCTGTCTCCTAAGTTTTGGGCAGCTGATTTGGAAAGGTGTTTGACTAGAATAGGAATGGGGTCAATATGGCAAAGAGCTGAAACAAATGACAAAAACATATGGAAAGGTGTCAAAAGAAGACTAAAACACATCAACCAACAGGTAACAGAATCGGATTGAAAAATTAAACCTTCTCTAAGTCTAGCAAATGAAATAAAATTGAACTGGGGTAAAGAGACATATATACTTAACTTAAAAAGAAAGGAAAGATCAGGAATGGCATGGTTTAGACTGGGGGGCGGGAGGGTACAGAAAATGACTGACGATTGTGGTAGGAGAATCTGCCCATTCTGTGATTTGGATGAGGACTGGATACATATTTTGGCGGAATGTGCACAGTGGGAGAACCAGCCAACAATTAAACTCAAAGAAGCCCCTCAAGAAAGAGATTGGCATGTTGGGATCTACTGGCTGACCAGAGGAACTGGCAAAACATGGGCAATTTCTTGGCTAAAGTGCGCGAATCTAGGTCAAATATGTTCGGTAAGACAAAGGTAATTTATCTCTATTTCCTTCTATTTCTTGTGTTTTCTTTCTCTATTGTTTATTTTGTCACCCTATTGTATCTTAAATATGCGTGTACGGTCAATGGTCCATGCACTAAATACTTGTGAAATAGCTTCAATTCAATAATAATGAAACCAATAAAGATACATTATCTATGTACTTGAGTTATTGAAGCGAGTTGCCGACCATTTGAATATAAAGAATTAAACTGATTATTAGCCGTAGCACTCGAAGCTCGGATATAAAAACTCAATCATTATACCTGCTAACTTCTGCAGTATTACTTTTACGGTTTGAATTAACTACAAGCGCAACTTACCGGCAATACCCCTAGCGGCTACCGCTAACCAACTGATAATCCAGCGCGTATTAGGGGTTACGAACTGCCGATCACCGTAAAAGACTGTGAGTCCTAAGGTTGTACACGAGGAAAAGAAATACAGATTTTAGCTAGTTTTACACAATACACGAGGCCAATCTTAAACTCCTACGTATGCGTCTATTACCTTGCTATGGAAATCCTCCCTGAATCCCAGAATTTCATTCAAATTTTAAGGAAACTCTGACTAGGGACCCTGCAAACGTACTGAACTTTGAGGATTTAATTGTTTTTTTAAATATTTTATATATATATATATATATATATATATATGTTTGCCTCGGCTGCGTCAATATTATTGTTAGAGACACGTTTCTCTTAGCAGGGTTATGATGCGACAAGAATGTAGGCTTACACAGATTATAAATTTACTTCGCTCCTTTTATTAACACTTGATACGATTTAAATAACACTTCTCTGATATAGAGAGCCGTGAGATTCTTTAATTAATTACTTGTACTGCTTAACATATAAAACTATTTTCGTCTCACACGAATACGTATTAAATTTCTTGAGGACACTTTTTGCGTCTGGTTAGTAACGCTGTCCGCAATCAACTGAACTGATTTTAACCGCCTAAACTTTAAATTTCTGTATTTCAAGTCTTTGATTGGCTATTCCTAATCCAATAGAATACCTTCATTTAACTAAAGCTTTTTCTGGTTGTTGATTGGCTATTTTTAAACTGTCTCAAAATTTACATTATTGCTTCCAAGAATCACAAGTAACATTATTAAACTCTCAAACTTATTATTGCCTTAAGGTTACCTCATTGCTACCTACCTCATTGTTAGCAACTTTTAACCTATTTCTCACAGTTCCTACATTATTAAATTACGTGATACATTCACATAACATTATTACACATGTATACAATAATATAAACGTATACAATGACTGTAATATACACTTTTTGTATCTTGTTACATATACATATTGCTTTAAGGCGGGCTGTTATTGAATTTATATTATATAATTAGACTGAAATCATTTAAGTGTTATAAATACTGCCTAAACTTAGAACCTTAACTGCATTCCAGGAATCTTTATACTAACGCGTTCGATCTTCAGCTATTACTATGACTTGGCTTCGGACACGGTTGTTCTTTCGTTGCACTTTGACTGGAAAACAGTTGCGTGCGCACAGGGTTTCACTGAGACCGTCCCCTCCCCAAGCACTGCCACCCATTCACTCTAAGCAAGCGATTAGTATATATACAGCCTGTTCTGAAGTTTTTAGCTGATGAAATATGCCAAAAACAAGGAAGAGTAGCTTATTTGTAAATGAATATGGACGTGAGTATTTTGATGTTAGAGGGGAAAATATATTTTGTAAGATATGCCACATTGAAATCAAACTAGAGAGAAGGTTTGTTACTGCTAGACACTGTAAATCTAAAAAAAAAAAAAAAAAAAAAAAAAAACACTCGTAAAATATGACGTTACTTCCTAGAAATGAGGGGACAAGGGTATACAGGGTGTACCAAAAGACTCCGAACTGCCTGCGTGGTGTTTTTCCTGTCCGCGTCCTCGGCGTTCGTTGCCGTCTGCCGCTATCATAGAAAGCCGCGGATGAAACCATACAACATTTTTAAAACTACTTTTAAAATCTTTACTTACCAACTTTATGAAAGGAAATGCTGAAACTGGTCACCGTCGTTGTCCATACATTTTTGGCACCTCTTTAGAAAACTATCCATTACTCGCCGTAGTTCACGTTGAGAAATTTCCTGGTGGAAATTTTGTTTTAGTTCTTCCAGGGTGTTTTTGTTTGTCTTGTACACTTAGTTTTAAGTTACCCCGGAGGAATATTTTATGGACAATATTACCGCTGCGCGATGTTTTTCCACTGGGTGTGTGGAAATGTGATAAAACATTCTATAGCGCTGCTGCTATAAACAAAAACACGTTGTGCAGTGTGAAGTGCAGTATTGAGTTGACGGTGATGTGATGTAGTTCAGTTATTATGAGTTATTTATTATTTTGTCCTGTACTTAGTCAGAAAGTATATTATGGCTCAGTATATGTTTTCTACTGCACAGCGTGTATTTATTTTATGATTCGTATGTGCTAACTGGTCAGCTCGCCAAGTGAAAGTACGATTTGCAGAAAGATTTCCAGATGTAAAAGTTCCAGGCCGTACAACAATCCATGAACTTTACAGTAAATTTCAGGCCACAGGAAGTGTTAGGCTAAGAAATCTAAAAGACAGAGTGCGGTTCTTACCGAAGAAACATTAAACGACATCGGTAATGACGGATAGTTTATTAAAGAAGTGCCAAAAATGCATGGACAACGACGGTGGCCAGTTTCAGCATCTCCTTTTGTAAAATCTGTAAGTAAAGCCTTTAAAAGCAGTTTTAACAATGTTGTATGGTTTCATCTGCGCCTTTCTATGATAGCGGCAGACGGCAACGAGCGCCGAGAACGCGGACAGGAAAAACACCGCGCAGGCAGTTCGGAGTCTTTTGGCTCACTCTATATTATCCACTTCAGAAATGATACCTCATGTAGCCAAACCAAAGATTACAGGGATTTGTCAGACATAATGGTAAGCACAAGCATCCTATTTAATAAGCTGGGATAAACATACAGCTATGAAAGTTCCTTGTGAGTCCACTTACGCAGAAGTGTGGTGTAGTGGTTATCATGCTAGCCTCTAGTTCCCGGGGTTGCGGGTTCAAACCTGGTGGAGGGCGATGGATTTTTTTCAGGCGTAAAAATACTTAGCATAGCGGTGGTCCCGTGTCGTAAATTTACGCCACGTAAAAGAACCTCAGCCTGATAAAGAGGCCTCTGCGCAAAATTTAAGGTCTTTCACGCCCAATATAGAATGGGACGCCAAGGACCAAAGGAGTTAAAGAGCGTCCATAAATAAAACTCAATTTAATTTAACTTTACGCAGATGTTACGTGCCTCCTTGTTTATGATGATACTCTTGAAGAATATTAGACGTTCTTGGGAGTTAATAATACTTGTATTTTGATAGATGAAATCACAAATTCTGCTGCGAGATCTATGGTTAATGTGGTCATAGGAATATTATTTCCTGAACGTCCAGATGAAATTTTCTTGTTAACATCTGAGGTGTTAAACGAACTTAAACATTCCTCCGTTGACAAGCTTTTTGACAGTCAAAGTGTCTTCTATAGACAAACGGTACAAAATCCGAGAACTTATTACTAATTGTGACAGATGCAGCCCTTTATATGGTCAAAGCTGCTTCTAGAATTAAGGAATGCAATCCCAGAATTATACATCTGACTTGCTTAGCTCATGGTCTTCACCGGGTGGCAGAACTGACCAGGAAACATTTTTCTGATGTAGATGATTTCATCTCAAATATACAGGGTTATTCAAAAAGAAGGAACAGATTTTAAATACTCATTTTGAATGAACGACAATAGATAGCGCAACATAAGACACATCATTGAATGGAGGATAGTTAAAAGATTTAAGCCCCACATATTAATTCCATTCTGTGCCTACGGGGGCGCTGTGTTTGTTTACGAGAACAGTTACTGCATTATGCAAACAGTGAATCCATTGTTACATTGCAGCATACATCTTGTAAGTTCAACAAGAGCCTCCTTGTCATAAAACATTTACAATTGATACAATAAATTCATAGAAGATGGTTGCGTATGCAAACGGAAAAGCACTGGTCGTCCTCGCATAACAAATGCTGCTCATTTTAAACAGATAAAACAAAACTTTGAACTTTTCTCTATTCAGTGATGTATCGAATGTGTCGCCATCTATTTCTCTCATTAGCAATAAATATGTAATGTCTGTTCCTTGTTTTTGAATAACCCTGTGTGTATATAAAAATATATATATTTAAAGGCGCCTTCAAGGACACTTTGAAGTAGGTTGTTGCTTCATGTATGGAATGTTAGTTTGAAGATGATGTGTTGGGGAGCCGAACTTGAAGTAGTTGCAACATGTATGGTAAAACGTTTCCGGTAGCCTTCACCTCAAAAGTTTAAAAATATTAACTTTGTAGTTTTGACTGTTTCTTTAAATATTATATATTTATGTTTGCCTCTGCTGCGTCAGTATTAATGTTAGACATGTTTCTCGATGTAGGCTTACACAGATAATAGTTTTACTTCACTCCTTTTATAAATACTTGATACGATTTTAAATAACATTTCACTGATATAGAGCTGTGAGATTTTAACTTTCTCTACTACGTATAGTAAGTAGGGGAAGTATTGTATTCCACCCAAAAATTCGATACCGAGATTTCACCGGAAATACAAGTTTTGAGACTCACTGAATCCAAAAAAAGCATTTTTGCAAATATGTCTGTGTGTGTGCCTGTCTGTATGTCTGTGTGTGTGTCTGTGAACAGCATAACTCAGAAACGAACAGTCGGATACACACCAGACTTGGTATTTAGGTTCAGTATCTTCCAGAGATGCGACACGAAGGTTTTCAAGAAAATCCACAACCCCAGATTACCCTTTTAATGGAATATTTTTTCGAAAATTTTAATTTTATCAAAAATGGCTCTAACGGTTTTGATTAAAATATAATATGTTTAAGATATTGTCATGAGAAATGAAATGTATATCTTGAATTTTCTGGGAGTGTCTCCAAAAGAATTCTTCATTGTGAACGACTTTTGCATAACTAGTAAACCATAAGAGATAGACAAAATTTTACTACACAAAAAATGTAGATCGCGTTAAAATCCACAACTTATGTCATACATTTTTTTGTTGAGGGAATCATTTTCGATACATTGCTTGTTATTCCCTTTAAATTTCCTATACTTATAGTTTTTCTCAAATTCGTTATTCAGTTTTTTTATGTCCTGGACATGCGAAGAGAATGGAATGCGCCACATAGCAACCAGCGTTTAAAACATCTGACTATCGCGTAAAACCTACCATATTCCCCTTGCATCTACAAGAAAGTTAGCAATAAGATTAACATCTCGATTAACATGAAGCATATGGAGAATAAGCGTTTGTAAAAATAGTTTGTACAAGAGTAGAGAAAGTCATGTGAATGTAACACATCAGATTTTTTTTAATTAATTACTTGCACTTTTTAATACACAAACTATTTTCTTCTCACAGGAATACGTATTAAACTCTTGGAGGACACATCTCGCGTCCGGTTAGAAACACTGTCTGCAGTCAACAGAACTCAAAATTTCTAAATTTTACTATATTTCAGTTTCTGATTGGGTAATCCTAGTCCAATAGAATACCTTCATTTAACTAAAGCTATTTCTGATTGTTGAGAGGCTATTTTATAAACTGTCAAATATTTGCATTATTGCTGCTCCAAGAATGACTAGTGGCATCATTAAACATTCTTACTCATTATTACCTCAAGGTTACCTCATTGTTACCTCATTGTTAACAACATTAAACCTATTATTCTCACAGCTCCTACATTATTAAATTACATAATACATTCACATAACATTATTGAATATGTATACAATAATATTAACATATACAATGACCGTAATATATACGTTTTATATATTGTTATATGCACATATTGCTTTAAGGCGGGCTGTTATTGAATTTACATATTATATAATTAGACCGAAATCATTTAATTGTTAAAAATACTGCCTCAATGTGCAGTAAAAAATTGAATTTTTGCATAACTATATTTCCTTTGAAATTTGCTTTTGGTCGTTCTCTTGTTTATAACCATTGCAATAATTGCTTTGAAACATTATATTCCATAATTTAACAGGCTTTAACAGCAATAAATTTACACTCTAAATTACTTTGGAACCAAAAAGCCATTTGTATAAAATTCTAAGACTTATATATAGAGAAGATCCATTTTAGCATTTTTAATTTAAGCTGCGTTACTAATCTTTAACTCATTCCTTCCTTTAGGAATTATCCTGTATAACTGTAATTACAAAATGAACCTTCGTAGTAATTGCAGAATACAAACTTCACCAATAATTGCTTTTAAACTTGAATAAAGTCTCCACTTCTTGGCGTGAATAACTATGGCGATACAAAAATACACGAACGTACGTTTGGTACAACAAATTTTATATTTATACTTATGAAAGATGATTGAGTTTATATGCTGACTAGGCCGAAAAACACGCGTAGTTCACTGGCCGCAAGTGCCTTAAGCATCCTCGAAAGTTGTGTGTCGCCAACAGGCTCGATTTGGCCTCTGCCTTCCTCCGCCTACCTTATGTAAGTAAAACTAGCTCACAACCAGCTGGGGAACGGAGGTTCAGTGTTGATCACACTGCCCTTCCCCATGCAGCGGCATACTGTAATCTGACGACTTATTTCTTGCCTAAACTCACGTAGCTGGTATCTCGAAGCAAATTTTAGCGGTGTTTCCATAACTTTGGTCATCTAGATTCTCGTTGTGGTACCCGTGTCGGTCATGATAATCTGGAATGTAGTGAAGGGGAAATGTACAAGGTATATGAAGCCTTAATTGTTAAGAAGAGTCTAATAGACAAAATTACCAAAAAGAAAGGCATGTGTACTGCAGTATTATTAATTCGAGTTTCCCCTTTGGTTTCATCCTATACGTTTTATCATTGTAGGCACTTATATTCTTTTTTAAAAAAATGGTATTACATCTATCATTATGTGCTGTGAATTTTGCATCACTTCACAGAATAAAGAGTATAAGTCTCGTAGGCTTTGGAGTAGAGAGGTAAACTTTAACCCATCTTTTAGTGGAGGTTTTGCTCTAGAAATTGGTACTTCTGTTAAGCATGGTAGTTTCTGTGGTGCTTAAGAAAATATGTGCGAGTTTTTCTCCGCTTTTGCTTTGTACAGGCTTTTTTCTCTAAATGGCGTTTTATGGTATAAATGATCCGTCTTTGGTGTTAATAACAAGATTGCTGATGCGTATAAGATGGTATAACTATGAAAGTAGTTATATTTAATAAACAAACTTACATTATGAAAGTAGATCAGTGAACTTGGAAAGCGTGCATCTACTAAATTCTGTAAAAATTTCACTTCGATATCTTAAATAGCCTCTGATAGAAGGAATCTTAGAACACTGGTGGGGTAGAACCTTTAATTTCCATGCCGTTTTTGTAACATGTTACTGCATGTGGCAGCTTGGATGCCAGAGGTGGAGATCTGGACCAGGCGAACCACTGGGCCATCAGTAACGACCTGGGTGCGAGGACCTACTTCCAGACCAGCGGCGTCTCGCCTGCTCGACTGCGGGTACATCGTGTGACTCTTCAGGATGAAGGAGTTTTCAGATGTAGAGTCGACTTCCTCAACTCGCCCACCAAAAACTTTCGTGTGAACCTCACCATTGTCGGTAAGTATTTCATGTTGTGGAGTTGATAGAACACTGTAGTGAAGGTCTCCTTCTTTCCTTCCGAAAACTATTTATACGTATTTATCTATTATTAACATTTCGGACTCAGAATTTCTGTAATTTTTCAGTTGCACTGTAATACACAGGCATAGGAATTCTTAACATTGGCTTCAAGATATCTACACTGAATACCCAGCGGCAACGTCTGTGACCCGCATTCGAGAGCTCATGGATTCGACTCCTGCGGCCGACTTCATAACCCACGAGTATTCTCGGGGTTTCCCCGGGTCGCTAGGCATATACTCGGAAGTTTTTGTTACATCCCCGAATTTCCCGTCTCTCCACCTCAATTCATTTTACTTCAGCTTTCATCTGCTTGGCTCTAAGTGTCGGCGGGTGTCTCGGCGTTGCATGGCAGATAAAAAGGATGCTCTATGTAACCCCTCTTTTCTCGAAATGGGGGCGATCTCCGAGTTCCGTGCCCCACAGTGGGAAGCCTGTAGTGCGGGAGGGGGAGCGGTTGCACCAATTGCCATCCGGGGAGCTTCAAACTGGGAAAAGGTAGGGACCTGCCCTCTGCCTTGTCATACATCCTGGTCCGGTCACCTCTCTGTCTCTTTTCATCTTACCCCTTCCTCCCGTAAGGGACTTAGCGCAGAATATCTTCGTAGGTGGAGGTGCTAGTTGCACTCCGCTCCTAGTCCTATCTGCACTGAATATCAAAGAATACAAAACAACTGAAGTCACTGACAGGCAGGTAAAACCGGTCCGAGTGCTGTCTGCAAAAGGCTGTGCCATTGTTGGGGGTGGTTTGTTATCTACAACCGCCCTGCATATAGTTTTCAGCTTATTTCCTTCCGTTTGAGGAGAGTTGTGTTCTGTGCTGAGTGGTGGTTGCGACACTATTCAATCTGATCCTCTGCCTCTCATTTTCCCTTGCTGAAGTCCGGTTTGAAGGTCCCTTAACCGGCTGTGGTTTATTGCCTTGTGTCTCTTTCTCATAATTATGCGCCTACTAGCTGCTTCTGGACTATAGGATGAGCACGGATTCTGGTTCATTGATAAAGGATGTCCTAGATCTACAAGGCGTGAGGCAGTGCCAAGAATTTAGGTAAAGTTTCACTTTACTTAGTTTTATTCACAGACATGTAGCGTAATATAGTTTCACATCTTTCGATGGATTTCCCATTATTCGTGGAAGCAGGGATCTGGTGGGGGTACCCGACAAACCTACCGCAAGGTGATGGAGTGCTTCCCATCCCAAGTGTTTCTTAAACAATAAGCACAACGGGGTAAAATTGTCTGAGTTTATTTAACCTAACACTTAATATAATAAATCAGTGTAAATATACACTTGCTGTAAATCTAATTTACACGCTTCAATCCACAAAAGAATTTGTATATGCCAGCGTACAATTGTCCATTTTTTAGACAACACATTCATAACCATGAAAATGGGATGAGCCTAACCACTGTATCTGCGCCATAATGGCCATGTTCCCCACGATTCTACCTAACTCCGCTTGCATGGACCAGGAATTAAATAAGTGTATATTGTCGTAACCTCTTATATTCTCAAATATCACGGGGGTAGAGCATGGTACAAGAATCTTAATCATAGCAATCTACACGAGGTCCGACGGGGCGAGCTAATAAAAATTCCTAAATCATTGTTGGGAAGGAAGGAGCTATCTACATTATTAAACTACATGGTAAAAGTTTAGATTGACAGTATATATTAAAAATTATTGAAGATACATGTTACCTTCTGCTTGACGGAGCATCATCATACACACACGTCTTTACATTACAAGAGACAGAGCGTTCCTGACGCTTAGTTACGATATAACCGGTTTACCCCCACTCTTATTGCATCATTACCGGTCCGTATTGCCAACTTAAACATAAACCAAACAAATGTTACCAACCACAAATTATAATATTAACACCTCACATGCCACAATATTTAAAAAAACAAATCTATTTGACACAATTTATAACATATTACAATTCCAGAAATATATCTAACAAATATAAGTACAATTTAGAAGACGTAACATATACAGGATGGATGGATCATTTAAGTTAAGACTGTACAATATCTCCGTATCTTAAACCCCCTGGATTTTTACTTGTGGGGGCGGCTTTGAAAATCATTATGTATGGCGGGCCCGTTCGCGATGTTGAGACCCTTCAAGAGTGTGCCCAGTAGCCTGTAATTATGTTCGAACACAGCCCAGAATATTCGAACGTGTGAGGCTATTCATGATAACACGTGTGAACGCGTTCATTGCATCTCATGGAGGCCACGTGTGCCAGGGCTCTTTGTTTCATGTCGTTCTTCAGTGCCATCTATCTTGGAAAGTATGCATTTCCGGACACATGGTGATCTGAACTTTTGTCTCCATTTTCAGCCAGGAATCACCCCCTGATGTTTGACGGTGAGCTTAAAACCCACCCTGTATGGTTTATGCTGGATAACTGTGTGGTTTTGTCGCAGTTCTCTATGGCTTGTGTTATCTTATTTGCTGGGCGCCTCTTGTTTTATTATTTTAAATTTGGGCTCTTTGTCCTCCGGCTAGCTATTATAACTCAGTCGAGCAAGTATCTCTAAGCAGGGTGTGTAAACGGAAGGGAGTTGTTACTAAAAGATAACACAGATAAAATAATTTGAATCCAGACTTTTATTGCCGTCACATTTAATTAATAATTGACATATTTAATCTTTATACACGCCTGACTGAAACTGTGATGTTTCCGAATGTAACTACAGTCGTTTCAGTTGCTGCGCACCAATTATTTCGCGTACTTTACATTTTTGTAACTAACTCTGCGACGTGTACCTCGTGAGAGATTCTTCAAAACTGCGCGAAACTTGCTTATGGCTGGAGAATATATACTCCTTCACCTCGAATTGTCCAAACATTATAATTTAGCTGTTATTGGTTACCAAATTGCGCCCATCTTAGCATCTGTTTTGGTCAACCAATCACTACTACTAACATATATACTCTAGGGAAGATATTCTCCCCATTTCTAAAAAAGGCACGCTACTCTGACGTCATTTGTTTATCTCTTCTTAGTGATAAACAACTCACTCCCTCAGTTTATTGTTACTCACTTCTATTCTCAGTTTCAGTGAGGCCGTGTAAACTGATTTCCTAACAATGCTTATGGCTAAAAAACATGTAAAATCATGTACATACAATAATATTAATTTACACTACAATCACTCTAGAGTTCACGGCATGTTATGATATAAAATATTGCCTCAGTTTATAACACTAATTAATGACAAACATATTATGTTTCAGTTCCTCCTTCCGAACCGATTATCTATGACGACAAAGGCAAAGAGGTTGCAGGGATTGCTGGCCCTTTTCTGGAAGGGTACGACCTCATTCTGTCCTGTCATGTCATTGGAGGTGAGTCAGTTACAGACTTAACAATAGTGTTTAATTCAGAAATTTGCGGGTACGCTTCGTCATGGCATTGTGTAACCTGTTTTAAAAAAGCTATAATAACTTTATGGCTTCAGTTTTTGTTTATTATAAAAGGTGTACTAATCGATAAACTGATCAATTGTATCGGATAGTATGTTTAATATTGTGAGGAAGCCGCCCTTGCTATCTTGATAGTGAATATGTCTTTCAGCGCTAGCCGGAGCATGATTAGTTGGAGTGACAGAGGGCAAAATCCACTCCGTGCTAAGGAAGCACCTAGAAATCTAATAAAAAATGACGGCAAAATTTCAGAATGTCCCTCTGTGCCATAAGAAGTTTCTTGAAGCTCTTGAGGATGTAAAGAGGAGCGTATTCAAAGCGGCAGATTGTTTATGTACAGGGTAAGTACGAGTGAGATAGGAGTTTTGTTATCGACACCCAAGTGAATGATCGGAAGAGAAGAGGAGCGTTGTGTTCGACACTATAGTGAATTATTGGAGGAGAGCAGGAAAGTCCTGCGTTCAATACTCTAGCAAGTGTTCGGAAGAGAGAAGGGGGGTCCTGTGTTTGACAATCTAGCGAGCTTCGGAAGAGAGAAGTGGAGTCCTGTGTTCGACACTAGTGAGTGATCGGAAAAGAAAAGAGCCTGCAATGTTACACGCAAGGTGAAAGTAAAGAGTGACTGGTAAAAAGCTGGACAAAGTCATAGTATGCTCACTATTGTAGTAGTAGAAAACATCAGCAACCATGCATAATTTCAAATAGTAGAAATGGGAATGGGCATACATCTATTTGATACGTTTGGTGAGTTTGTACTGGCATACTGAAAGCTCGAAACTGCTGGATAGAACACAAATTCACAGTGCTTACATTGCACAGTAGAGTTCCCTCCCTACAATTATTACTAGGCAATAGGGAAGTAATACAGCTCATATGTGTCCACGAGAACTATATTTACTAATCAACTGTCTAATTGTTATATAGGAAAATATAATAAGTCTAAAAGTAGTAAAACAGAAAATATAAAGTAATAGAACAACTTCAGAGCAGATTATTTGTGTAAACAAAATTGATGATTTAGTGATTTTATTTTTTTTAATTACAGGTCGGCCGAGACCAGAAGTGACATGGTGGCGTAGTGGTCAGCTACTCGACCGTGATATTGAGAGCTCCACAGACAGCCTGACTGTAAACAGGCTTCTGCTGAAGGGCGTATCCAGATCGCTTCTGGGTTCCCGCCTCACATGTAGGGCCCGTTCCTCGGATTTGTCACCGCCACACATTCGAGAAGTGCCCTTGGATATTTATTGTAAGTATGTAATGCCCGGGTATGGTTAAGGCTATATCATTCTATACCAAATCAATTTGAGATCTATATCCCCAAGTTTCAAGTTTCTTTATGTTTTAAAATAAGCCATTGTATTCTTACGTTGTCATGCAATACTCAAATGCGTTCCTTTCGTTTCTTCGCGAAAATAATGGATTAACATAGATAAAACACCTTATATTTCTGTAAAATGCGTTTTCTTTATTCAGAACCACTAGGTCTGCGGTTCAAATCCCCTCAGGAGCGTCCTCCCTGACAGATTATTTACTTTCTGTATCACGAACCTACTAGGTAGCGAAGATATTGCATTGTACGCAAAAATTCGATACACAGATTTCACTGGAATACTTATTTTGATGCCCTCTGGATACAGAAAGAATTTTAGAAAAAGGTCCGTGTGTATATGTGTACAACTGTAAACAGCGTGACTAAAAACCAAAATTTGGATAAATACCAAACTTGGTATTTAGGTTCAGTACCTTCCGAAAATGTGACAGGGTTCTCACGAAAAATATCCCACCGCAAATACCCTTTACATGGAACACTTTTCGAAATTCTTTATTTTTTAAAACCCATTTTGATTAAAATACCACATATTAAAGATATTTACATGACAAATAAAATGTATATCTTAAATTTCCTAGGAGCTGCCTATAAAGTCCTCTTTATTCGGAAGGAATTTTCTATAATTTTCTATAACGGTAAACAAAGGTGATAGACGTTTGTGGCATCAGCCATTTCCAAAATATACTAATTATTGATTCGATTTGTTCAATGCTTGTCATTCTTTTGAAGTCCTGTCCACATTCAGTTGTTTCTAGTGATGTCATGGAAACAGTATGGAATTTTAAGGCAGCATATAGCGTCCAGTTGTTAAACATTTGACTATCGCTGTTCCCTTTGTATCTATAACGAAATGTGTAATGTAGCTGTTTCTGTAAAGATTTATCGGATGAAAATTAAGCAGATAGGAAAAAACTTTGGTAGGACTTTGTATATCCACTAGAATGTGATAGAAGGTGGAGAAAGTCATGTAACAATGAAACCTTTGTTTATGCAGTGAGTCTCGAAACAAATTTCAGTTGAATATTCGATATCAAATTTTTGAGTGAAATACAATACCGTCCCTACTTATTAGGTACGTGGTATAGAAAGTAAACATGTGCTAATAGTGTAAACTCAGGAATACCGTATATCACCGCTAGATAGCACTGTAATTGCAATACTCTTACATGACATTTGTGTAAACAGGTTTCTAAAACGGTAATCTCGAACAAAGGGAACCCCTACTTTAATCCTGAAACGTTTTCTATGCACCTTGGAGCAGGTACCAAACGATTTTCCTTCCTCAGCGCCGCTATCTATCACCGCGTATATCGGTTGCAAGAAATTTCTACCGCACCACGTAGGTAATCTCTCTTCGGCACCCGCCGCTAGGGGCGCGCTACACAGAATTTCAATAGCGTGGGGCCAAGATAACCCCATCCCCCTCGTCACTTTTTCTTTTACCCTCTTCCAACCCTTTCTATCACGTGCTGCATTACTTCACATGATCCTTGATGCCTTGGAAAATTGTCGTGGACATACGAGATTCTATGCAACTGGAGTTTATTGAGCAAAAAACGTATTTATTTTCCGTTTAACTTCTTCTTAGAAAACACTGCTACCATCCAAATTAATTGACCATCCTTGGTACATTTTGTGGAAAACTAAATTGAGATGATTTTCGTAATACGTTTATTTTTTACACTATTTTTATAATCAGATATTCCGTGTTCTTTTTAAACCTTTGATTTCTTGTCAAATAGTACTCCTCCCCTTATTGGTTGCCAATTCTACTGGGTGTTTCTCCTTCTGTCTCTCTGTTTCTTTCCTCTATTATACCGTTCACTTCTTCCACTCCCTTTTTGCGTTCACTTCCCTTTTTCCCATATGTAACTAACATGCCACGTGATGTTTTGAAAACCGGTAACAAAATGTTTGTGAAGTTTATATCTCTCTAATACGTAAAGAAGGTTTTGAATTCCACCCAAAAATTGCATACCGAGATTTCTCAGAAACTCTGTGTTTTGAAAAGCCCTGAATTAAAAAAGTAGCACATTCAGAAAAAGATCAGTTCAAAAACGAAGAGTTGGATAGATACCAAAGTTGGTATTTAGGTTCGTTGTCTTCGAAAGATGCGACAAGGATGTTCCCACAAAAATCGCCCACTCCAAACTAGCCTTTACATGAACATTTTTCAAAGTATTTGCTTTTCTAAAACGTGGTTAAAAATTTAATTAAAATACTATATATTAAATACAGTTACGTAAGAAATAAAATTTCTATCTTGAATTTTCTTGGGAATATTTGTGAACATTTTGTATAATCTTTCCTTTTTTTTTCATTTATACCCCCCCCCCCCCGCAATGATCTTATCGGCGGCTTTCCTTTGGAACATATTATTGTCTCGTATTCTCTTTTCACTGGGTTTCATGTAAACGTTCGGGTTTATTTATTAGATTACAGACATTCACAATCTTATTCATGCTTCCAGATTCTGTGTAGGGTAGGGAATAGTCTTATCTAGAGGAAGATTAACTGTTCCCAGCCGGGAATCGAAACAGCGACCCTTCGCAAAGCAGGCAGATACTGTATCGACTGAGCTCCCCAGGTTGTATAAGGGTTAACTTAAAGCGGTAAACGAAAACGTACTACACGAAAATATATTGAGCTCTTTAAAACACAATTTATTTAAAATAATATTTTTGTTTCAGCAATTATTTCCGAGATAGCCGTTTTAAACGGTTAGATTTGTTCAATACTTGGCCATTCTTTTCAAGCCCTGTCGACTTTCAGTTGTTTCTCGCGATGTCATGGAACCAGTATTGAATTTTAAAGCAGCATATAGCGTCCTGTTGTTAAACATTTGACTATCGCTGTTCGCTTTGTATCTATAACCAAATGTGTAATGTAGCTGTTTCTGCAAAGTTTTATTTGGATTATAATGAAGTAGATAGGAAAATAAGCTTTAGTAAGAATAGTTTGTATACTCACTAACAGACGATAGATGGGTAGAGAGACTTATGTGAATGTATCACATCAGATTTTTAAGTGTAAGGTCTTAGCCCACTGTATTCTTCTTATACATACAATAACGCAATATGTAATCAAAGTTTATCTGCATTAACAAGAAGCACAAGAGAGAAGAATAAGATTTTGAAAGAATAGTTGATAAAAGACTGAGTAGAGAAGGTCATATGGTAGCAATAAGTATGGTTATACAACGGAAGGGGACTCCTCGCGTACTGCGACCTACACAGATCATTTGTAACTACCACCAGCAGGAGGAAGGGATGAAGTGAAGGAACTACAGGAGACCACAGTATAGGTTGTACAACGGAGAGGGACACCTCGCGACCTAAACATATCATTTGTGACTACACCACCAGGAGAAAGGGATGAAGTGAAGGAACTACAGGCCATAGTAACGCACAGGGGTCTCTAAGAGTTCCAAGCTCAATGATCCGCCGGATGCTAAATATATTGGTGTGGCCGGATTTTAAATATATTTGTGTAGCCGGATGTTAAATATATTGGTGTAGCCGGATGTTAAATATATTGTTGTGGCCGGATGTTAAATATATTTGTGTAGCCGGATGTTAAATATATTGTTTTGGCCGGATTTTAAATATATTTGTGTAGCCGGATGTTAAATATATTGGTGTAGCCGGATGTTAAATATATTGTTGTGGCCGGATGTTAAATATATTTGTGTAGCCGGATGTTAAATATATTGTTTTGGCCGGATTTTAAATATATTTGTGTAGCCGGATGTTAAATATATTGGTGTAGCCGGATGTTAAATATATTGTTGTGGCCGGATGTTAAATATATTTGTGTAGCCGGATGTTAAATATATTTGTGTGGCCGGATGTTAAATATATTGTTGTGGCCGGATGTTAAATATATTTGTGTGGCTGGATGCTAAATATGTTTGTGTAACCGGATGTTAAATATATTTGTGTGGCCGGATGTTAAATATATTGTTGTGGCCGGATGTTAAGTATATTGGTGTGCCCGGATGTTAAATATATTGGTGTGGCCAGATGTTAAATATATTGGTGTAGCCGAATGTTATATATATTGGTGTGCCCGGATGTTAAATATATTGTTTTGGCCGGATTTTAAATATATTTGTGTAGCCGGATGTTAAATATATTGGTGTAGCCGGATGTTAAATATATTGTTGTGGTCGGATAAATATATTTGTGTAGCCGGATGTTAAATATATTTGTGTGGCCGGATGTTAAATATATTGTTGTGACCGGATGTTAAATATATTTGTGTGGCCGGATGTTAAATATATTTGTGTGGCTGGATGCTAAATATGTTTGTGTGGCCGGATGTTAAATATATTTGTGTGGCTGGATGTTAAATATATTTGTGTGGCTGGATGTTAAATATATTTGTGTGGCCGGATGTTAAATATATTTGTGTGGCTGGATGTTAAATATATTTGTGTGGCTGGATGTTAAATATGTTTGTGTGGCCGGATGTTAAATATATTTGTGTGGCTGGATGTTAAATATATTTGTGTGGCCGGATGTTAAATATATTGTTGTGACCGGATGTTAAATATATTGGTGTAGCCGGATGTTAAATATATTGTTGTGGTCGGATAAATATATTTGTGTAGCCGGATGTTAAATATATTGTTGTGACCGGATGTTAAATATATTTGTGTGGCCGGATGTTAAATATATTTGTGTGGCTGGATGCTAAATATGTTTGTGTGGCCGGATGTTAAATATATTTGTGTGGCTGGATGTTAAATATATTTGTGTGGCCGGATGTTAAATATATTTGTGTGGCTGGATGTTAAATATATTTGTGTGGCTGGATGTTAAATATGTTTGTGTGGCCGGATGTTAAATATGTTTGTGTGGCCGGATGTTAAATATATTTGTGTGGCTGGATGTTAAATATATTTGTGTGGCCGGATGTTAAATATATTGTTGTGACCGGATGTTAAATATATTGGTGTAGCCGGATGTTAAATATATTGTTGTGGTCGGATAAATATATTTGTGTAGCCGGATGTTAAATATATTTGTGTGGCCGGATGTTAAATATATTGTTGTGACCGGATGTTAAATATATTTGTGTAGCCGGATGTTAAATATATTTGTGTGGCTGGATGCTAAATATGTTTGTGTAACCGGATGTTAAATATATTTGTGTGGCCGGATGTTAAATATATTGTTGTGGCCGGATGCGTCGCCCTTTTGGAATATTTCGCCTTTTGCTAGTACGCGGGTATTCAAACTGAAAATATTACGGACTTCTGCGCATCTCTGCGGTCATGTCTGACCACGGATCTGGGACGTCGTCACGTCATCCCTGTCTCCGTGTGTGTAGACACAATAGATAAAGTTGGCCGCAGTGGTGAGATGAGGCACGTCCTGCGTCACGAATGCTAGAATCACATCTGAAAGCCGAGAAGGAAACGCAATGATGGAAAGAAAATCGTGGTAGAATCATATCATTCGTCTTCGACCCCGGGGAAACCACGAAAAACCCATGGATCAGAGTGGTTAGTCGCAAGCGAGCGAACCCGAGACTTCTCGAATGCGATTGACAGACGCTACCGCTGCGCCACCTCGCCCATTCTTGTGCTAGAAACTTTTTAAAAGTTAATTTTCTATTACGATTCGGTAGATGTTGATGATGAACATTTCAACTATAGATTTGCCGAAATTGTTGCCTGTGTCACAGAAACTTAAGCGTTTGTTGTGATGGTAGAAAATTTAAAAGCACAAACAGTTAGGTAATGGTCGTTTACACACACTCTCTCCCTCTCCCCCAAATGGAAGGACGAAACAAGCGGCCATAGCAATATCACTTTCAGCAAGTGAACTGCCTAGGCGATACTGCAGGGTCCAGACCATAATACCACTCTAACGGTACACAATACCCCTATCTTCACGCAATGAAGGGGTCATTTACTGCGGAGGCTCGCGGTTTTCATCGCTCCAGTATTAGTGTCTTTGCCAACTGCCTATATAAAGGAAATCTGCACATCTGTAACACAAAGCTCTCAAACTTAGTACACCCCTTTCCTATCCACTATCGTTTATTACTCTCTCTCTCTCTCTCTCTCTCTCTCTCTCTCTCTCCACCACATACATAAAAGCTAGAGAGTGTATTGTATAACACAGAAATTCACACCGAGATTTCACCACAAATACATGTTTTGAGACCCCTTGAAACCAAAAATTCATTTTTAGAAAAAGGTCCGTATGTGCCTGTGAGCAGCACAACTAAACAAATCTGATGTGTTGCACTCACATGACTTTCTCTACTCTTTTACACTCTATTTTTACAAACGGTTATTCTCCGTCTATTTCATATTAATCGAGATAAACATTTGCAGAAACTATCGCATTGCCAATTTTCATGTAGATGCAAGGGGAATATGGTAGGCTTTAAGAGCTAGTCAAATGTTTTAAGAGCTAGTTGCTATGTGGACCACTCCGTTCTTCTTTGTATGTCCAACGAAAAAAAAAACGAATTCCCATTTGGGAAAAAGCATAACTTGGAAAATTTAAGGAAATACCAAGCAATACTTCGAAAATGGTTCACTCAACAAAAAAAATGTATATGACACAAATTGTGTATTTTAATGAGATCTATATTTTTTGTGAAGTAAAATTTTGTCTATCTCTTATGGTATACCAGTTATGCAAAACTCGCTCACAATGAAGAATACTTTTGGAGACATTCCCAGAATATTCGAGATACACAATTCATTTGCCATAAACATGTCTTAAACTTATGGTATTTTACTCAAAATGGTTTAAAGCCATTTTTGAGAAAATAAAAATTTTCGAAAAATGTTCCATGTAAAGGGTAATCTGGTGTGGGGGGATTTTCTTGAAAACCTTCGTGTCACATCTCTGGAAGATACTGAACCTAAATACCAAGATTGGAGTTTATATGTATGTTCGTTTCTGAGTTATGCTGTTCACACACACACACACACAGACGTTTCCAAAAATGCTTTATATGCATTCAGTGCACCTCAAAACATGTATTTCCGGTGATTTCTCGGTATCGAATTTTTGGGTGGAATGCAATACTTCCCCTACTTACTATACGTAGCAGAGAAAGTAAAACTCTGATGCGATACATTAACATGACTTTCTCTAACCTCTATCGTTTATTAGTGAGAATATAAGCTTTTATATCTACTAGTAATCTAAACAAACCTTTACAGAAACAGCTACATTACACATTTCGTTATAGATACAAAGAGAACAGCGATAGTCAAATGTTTAACAACTGGACGCTATATGCTGGTCTTAAAATTCCATACTGTTTCCATGACATCGTGAGAAACAACTGAATGTTGACAGTACTTTAAAGAATGACCAAGAAATGAACAGTTCGAGCCATTAATAACGGATATCTCAGAAATGGCTTATGCTACAAAAAACTTATTTGAAATAAATTGTGTTTTAAAGAGATCCACATTTTTGTGAGGTACGCACTCGTCTATGACTTAATGTTTACCACTTTTCAAAAAAGGAATTTCAGGCTATTCCTAGAAATTTCAGGAGACATTTTATTTTGTGAAGTAAAAATCTTAAAAATATGATATTATAGGTTCTGAGAAAACACCTGTTAACAAATGTTCCATGTATAGGTTAAGATGAAGGATTTTCTTTAAAATCATCGTATTCCATCCTTGAAACGTACTGAAGTTTAATGCCATGTTTGTTATTTATTCAAGCTTTCGATTTTATTTTCTCTATCACGTACATTCAAGGGTGACACTGAAAATTTGTAGAAATCCGAAGAGCGATTAGTTTTAAAAATATTTAATTTCTTTTTCAAAATATTCCTCTATAACATCAATACAGTTTTACACTCAATGAAACGGTCCTCAAAGCCGCTCTTCCTGAGGCATTTCAGCAAACAGGTTTTTATAATGTCCCACTGCTTCATCTGGTGACCAAAAAGTGATTCCAGGCATTTTATCTTTAATTTTTGGAAACAAAAAGGAATCTCAGTGTGCAGGTCAGGGCTGTATGGGGCAGGGTCCATGGTGCTGAACTTTAGGGCATACAGATACACAGTTGTTACTTTTGCTGTATGTGACGATGCGTTGTCATGATGCAACATTTTTCCTTATGGGCGTTTTTCCGAACTTCTTCAAAACTTTGCAGTAAACAGACATTTCGTACCAATCGCCAGTGACCGTACGTTCATCTTCTAATACTGTAGCAACAATGTGACCCTTTTTAGGAAAAAAACTAGCAATTCTCTCCTTACCAGTGCAGTCATTTCGTTGGACATTTTAGGCTTAGATTCTGTTCGAAATACCCACTGACCCGACTGATTTTTCTTTCCAGGACCATAACAATAAATCCAAAATCAATCACCAGTAACGATATTCCAAACCAATTTTTGAGTACCGCCTTGGAATTTTTCCAGTGTTTTCAGCACCAATCAGTGCATTGTTTCTGATCGGGAATCAGATTACATGGAATCCATCGACAACAAAGGTTTTTCATGTGTAATTGTTGATGTGAAATATGTTGGATTTGACTCATACCAATGCCAAATGTCGCCCGAATAAATCCATTAGATATCCGTCCATCTTCTTCAAGTATTGCTCGAACAGCGGCAATATTTTCATCACTAACAACAGTTCTTGGGCGTCTTTCACGAAATTCATCACTAAGAAAAAAACGACCTGTTTTAAATTCACTGTACCAATTATAAATTTTTGCCTTAGATGGGGCTTCTTCGCGAAATGCATTTCTAAGCCGATCTTCACATTTTCTAGGCGCTAATGACAATTTAAAATCGTAAAATATCATAGCCCATAAATATTCTCTTGTCAAATTCACTTCTGGGTGAACACAACATATTTAAATGATGATAATTAACAAACTATTAGAGCAAATGGAAATTAACTCGCACATCAGAAAGTAGTTGTCAAATTGTACTTAGTAACTTGACATTTAAAAGTTTTCAACATCGCCCTCGTAATAGCTAGAGAATGTATTGCATTCCAATAAGAAAATTTGATCGAGATTCCAACTGAAATGAATGTTTTGAGGCCCCTTAAATCCAAAGAAAGCATTTTTTGTCACTTTGAACTGCATGACTCAAAAACGAAAAGTAGGATAAATACCAAATTAGGCATTCAGATACCTTCCAGAGTGGCGCATAGGTCTGAGTGGTTAGAGTACTCTCGTCTTACGAAGGCGACCCGGGTTGGACCCCATGGACCCGCATGTGGTATTTGTAGTGGATGAAGCGGCGTCTGGGCGGTTTTTTCTCCAGGTTATCTGGTTTCTCCCACCGCTCGTTCCATCAAATGCTCCATGCTACCCTTCCATTTCGCCTTCATTTCAAATCATCATCTTCCCTCACTCTCATACCTGATATGGGTCGGTCCCACGTTCCGCGTACTTCATTCTCTGATTTAATCTTCGTCTGTTCTTCTACACACCTCTGACCCTAGGCACGGGTGTCATTCTTAGGGGATGTAAGCCCTACTACGGATAGGGTAAGCTGCTTTCCAAAGATTGAGACACAAAGGTTTTGACGATAATTCTCCACCCCAAACTACCCTTTACATGGATTATTTTATGCAACTTTTTTATTTTTTTTAAATATATCTTGAATTTTCTGGGTATAGGTTGTAAAGTTCTTCATTCGGAAGGATTTTTTTTCCGTTGACTGCAATGGACTTATCGGCGGCCTTTCCTTTGAAACATATAATGTGCCTATATGCAATGCTTTTAACTCGTACTCACCTGTCACTGGAGTTCTGGTAAACATTGGGCTTCACTCATTCGATCACATTCATACTTCCGGACTCTGAGGAGAATAAGGAATAACCTTATCTAGAGAAAAATTAACAACTCCTGCTAGGGAATCGAACCCAAGAACCCTCAACGACTAAGTCAGTAAGTAAGGCGCCTTCAAAGATGCAACACGATGATTTTCACGAAAATCCACTCAACTCAAACTAACCGATTCAGAAAAAATGATTTTCTCAAAATGGCTCTTAACAATTTAAATTAAAATATCATAACCGAGAGAGATGGCTCAGGCGGTAAAGTCTGTCGCCCACATTCGGGAGGTCCCGCGTTCTAATCCCGTGGGACGACCAATCTGTCTTAGGTTATTTCGTGGCTTTCCTCAGTCGCCAAGGTAAATACCGGATTGGATAATTAATACCACGACCTTCAGTCTAAAACAACAGTAAAATGAAAAATAAGTGGTAATAGCGAATGCTATGCCATCTATCTACACACAATGTAAGCAGTTAGACTGGACGGCACCCTAACGCTATCAGAACAGCACGAAGCAGAAGATCGGGCTGCCATACGCTGGGGGTCTCTGTGGGCACGTGACGAAGCAAGATGGCATTTCCAGGGATGAGACCTAGAAGGCTAACTGCCCGCCTTTCTGTGTAAGGGCGGCGGTTAGACTGGACGGCAATCTAATGCCATCTGCACGGCATGAAGCAGGTGCTTACAGGGATGAGACCTAGAAGGCTAACTGTCCACCTTTCTGTGTGAGGCCGGAGGTTGGACTGGACGGCACCCTAACGCCATCTGCACGGCATGAAACAGGTGGTTACAAGGTCGAGACCTATAAGGCTAACTGTCCACCTTTCCGTGTGAGGGCAGAGGTTAGACTGGACGGCACCCTAATGCCATCTGCACGGCATGAAACAGGTGGTTACAAGGATGAGACCTAGAAGGCTAACTGTCCACCTTTCTGTGTGAGGGCGGCTGTTGGACTGGACGGCACCCTAACGCCATCTGCACGGCATGAAGGTGGTGGTTACAGGGATGAGACCTAGAAGGCTAACTGTGCACCTTTCTGTGTGAAGCCGGAGGTTAGACTGGACGGCACCCTAACGCCATCTGCACGGCATGAAACAGGTGGTTACAGGGATGAGACCTAGAAGGCTAACTGTGCACCTTTCTGTGTGAGGGCGGTGGTTGGACTGGACGGCACCCTAACGCCATCTGCACGACATGAAGCAGGTAGTTACAGGGATGAGACCTAGAAGGCTAACTGTGCACCTTTCTGTGTGAGGGCGGTGGTTGGACTGGACGGCACCCTAACGCCATCTGCACGGCATGAAACAGGTGGTTACAGGGATGAGACCTAGAAGGCTAACTCTCTGCCATACTGTGTGAGCGCGGCGGTTAGACTGGACGGCACCCTAATGCCATCTGCACGGCATGAAGCAGGTGGTTACAGGGATGAGACCTAGAAGGCTAACTCTCTGCCATTTTGTGTGAGCGCGGCGGTTAGACTGAACGGCACTCTAATGCCATCTGTACGGCATGAAGCAGGTGGTTACAGGGATGAGACCTAGAAGGCTAACTCTCTGCCATTTTGTGTGAGCGCGGCGGTTAGACTGAACGGCACTCTAATGCCATCTGCACGGCATGAAGCAGGTGGTTACAGGGATGAGACCTAGAAGGCTAACTCTCTGCCATTTTGTGTGAGGGCGGCAGTTTGACTTGACGGCACTCTAATGCCATCTGCACGGCATGAAGCAGGTGGTTACAGGGATGAGACCTAGAAGCCTAACTCTCTGCCATTCTGTGTGAGGGCGGCGGTTAGACTGAACGGCACCCTAATGCCATCTGTACGGCATGAAGCAGAAGATTCGGTAACTATGTGCTAGGGTCTCTGTGACACGTGACGTAGCAGGTGGTTGCAGGGATGAGACCTAGAAGGCTAACTGTCTGCCTTTCTGTGTGAGGGGGGCCGTTGGACTGGTCGGCACTCTAATGCCATCTGCACGGCATGAAGCAGGTGGTTACAGGGATGAGACCTAGAAGGCTAACTGTCCATCACACATCGTTCTAAGAGTTATACACTAACAGATCCGTGGCGATATGACTGGGAAGTTAAAGCGACGTAAACTAAAATAGAGAGAAAAGAAATCATATATTAAAGATATTAAAACGAATATCATGAATTTTTTTTTAGAACAGCCTGCCAAATCCTGCCAAGGAAGTTTGCATAATCTTGAATAACTTGTAAACCTATTTACAAAAACGTACTACACAATAAATATAAATCTCTTTAGAACATACAATTTATTTCAGATAACTTTGTTTATGATATTAGCCATTTGCAAGATATCTATTGATAACTTTGACTTTTTAAGTCCTGTCAACATTCAGTTGTTTCTCGCGATGACATGGAAACAGTATGGAATTTTAAGGCCGGCATATAGCGTCCAGTTGTTAAACATTTGACTATCGTTGTTCTCTTTGTATCTATAACGAAATGTGTAATGTAGTTATTTCTGTAAAAGTTTATTTGGATTAAAATGGAGTAGACAGAAAAATACGCTTTAATAGGACTAGTAAACAAAGAGGGTAGAGAAAGTCATATGAATGTGTTACATCAGATGTTTTTCCTGATGATTACACAAACATTGGTATATGAAAACAGAAAGTATTGTCTCTCAAATAACTGAGACAGCCCATTCTTCTACAAACAAACACAGAGTTGTCGTGTTTTATTTATGCAGCGGAACACCATAGTTTTGTTTGCTTGTTGTCTCTTATACGAGAAAGATTGTAAACAAGCAAGACGAGTCCGTCATGCTGCCTTCACTTCACAACTGGTAACAAATATACCAAGAACTTCCTCCTCACTGGAGACAAATCTCTCCCTTGAGGGTTTTCTTTTTACTCCCGTTTCTCCTTCCTCATTTCGCCTGCGGTTTAAGGTCAGGATAACGAGACCCCTGCAGAAATTGCAAGAGCTCGGAATATATGCAAGCTAGTAACTACGCAAGAACGGGAACCGTGTCCACGTTACTGCATTAGCATAGGTCACATGGTCCGTGCCTTCTTGACCTCGGTTGTGACTTGTAAAACTATGGAACCTTACATATCTATCTAAATTGATAGTACAAAGCCAGAAACTTTGTGTGCGGAAAACCAGTCAACCATTTTTGATAATCCTTTGGCCATTGAAAAGCCTAATTCTTTCCAACGGACATGGGCTATAAAACACCTTGAAGTTTTCTTTCATAAATTACTAAAGACTGAAAATCATTAAGAAATCTTTCAGTGAGAATGTCATGGAGTATAGAACACGTGTGAGAATCCTACATATTGTATTCACATGACTTTCTGTGTTCACTCTTCTAAAATCACATTGCTACAATAGCTTATTCTTCTATCTATTTATTTTTATTCGAGATATACTTTCATTACGCATTTAGTTGTAGTTATAAGAATACAGTAGGCTAAACGAATAAGCAGATTGTTTCTGGCTGTAATATCACGGGGAAAAATTCTGATGCGATACATTCATATGACTTTCTCTACCCTCTATCAATTATTTGTGGGAATACAAATTATTCTTACGAAAGCTTATTTTTCTATTTACTACGTTTAAAATTAAATAAACCTTTACAGAAATAGCTACATTACACATTTCGTTATAGATACAAAGGGAACAGCGTTTAACAACCGGACGCTATATGCTGGCCTTAAAATTCCATACTGTTTCCATGACATCGCGAGAAATAACTATAATCCATGGAAATATTGGACAAATCCAACCATTTGTAACGGATGGGGTGCTGTTACAAAAAAACTTATTTTTAATAAATTGTGTGTTTTATAGAGCAGTATATAATTTTTCAGTACGTTTTCGTCTATCACTTAACATTTGCCAATTATACAACGTTCTACAAAATTCCTTCCGAATGAAGATGACTTCACAGGCTATTCAAAGAAAATTAAACATATACATTTTATTTGTCATGTAAATATATTTAATATACAGTATTTATCCAAAATCGTTAGAGCCATTTTTTATAAAATAAAAATTTTCATAGCTGTAATTTTGGGATTTTCTTGAAAATCTTTGCGTCGCATTTTTGGATGGTACTGAACCTAACTACCAAGTTTGGTATTTATCCGGAGTTTTGTTTTTGAGCTATGGTGTTAAAAGTCACACGCGCACACAGACACACAGAAGAACATTTATCTAAAAATGCTTCTTTTTGGTTTCAAGAAGTCTCGAAACGTACATTTCCGCTGAAATTTCAACATCGAGTTTTTGGGTGGAATACAACACTTCCCCTACTTCTTATACGTAGCAGAGAAAGCGAAAACTAAGCATTTGTAAATTTCTAAGGCCACAAAAAATGCTTGACATAAATTGGGATTATTTTTTATGCTATAAGATTTTGTGTATCTCTTATGGTTGAGTAGTTATACAGAATTCATTCAGAATGAATATAATTTTTTGTGACTAAAGTACCTTACAAATACCTTATTTTAATCAAAAATTTTCAAAGATGTGTAGAGAAAATTGTAAGTAATGAAATATTTTCCCTGCAAAGAGTAGTTTTGGGAGGGAGAGATTTTCTTGAAATTTTGGGGTCGAATTTTTGGAAGATGCAGAACTAAAAGTTTGCTACCTGTCTTTTTGGCTTATGCTGTTCACAGTGACACGCACACACAGCCACACATAGCTTTTTCTAAAAGTCCTTCTTGTTTAATTTATTCCAAACTTGTAATTCGGGTAAAATTTCAGTATCCAATTTTGGGTGGAATGCAATGGGTACTTCCAATATCTGATGTAGGTAAAGTAGTGATGTAATCGCATATTCTTGTATTCATTTGACGGAAAGCAACTTCGTTATTTCTGTATATCCAGGTGGTATCATATAACAGAAATGCTACACTACCTTAAGAAGCAGTTTTTCTTTTTAATAGTGTTTAACCGATCTTACTTCGTGGTGGCCCGGTTGACACACGAAATACAATTATAATTGGAAAATGAATATCGTTAAATACAAAGGTGTGCGGGTGTGTGCTGTTTTTCTTATAGCTTCAACGCCATTGCACCTATTTGGACCAAAATTGGCACAGATAACCTTTTACACAAGGAGAAAATTACTATCCAGCTTCACACATTAATTTAATTTTATCTAATGTCTAAGAAACCGTGTATGACCATCTATATCCTATTCAACAATAATCGTAAAAGGCCTAATATTGGCAACATAAAAATAATAATAATAATAATAATAATAATAATAATAATCACTTGTGATTTCATATCCTCACAAAATAACAAAAGAACAGCGAGTTCACATAATATTCGTGGATCTGGTCTCTAAAATCGATCATGGGGTAATAACGCAGTCAAATGAATAAACAGCTATGTCACCTTTGGCTATGACTGGGAAAATTTAAAGGACTACAACTGCTTGGTAAAAAACCTAATCTGATTACATTCACATGATTTTCTCTGCCTTCTATATTTAACTATATACGAGGCGTAACCAGAAAGTAAGCTTCTGGGGTTTGTTTTCTTTGAAGTAAACATATTCAGCCGGGAAAATTCTGTGACGTCAATCACGTATCGGCTGGACAGATTTCGCCTGGTGCCAGTAGCGCGGCAGCAGTGGTTCTTATTCGCTCTCCCGCCGCCTGCGAGTGAGAAAGTTCCTTATTGCACAGATCGAAATTCATCGTCAGCTCTGTCAGGTCTACGGGTCGATCATCATGAACAAACAGATGGTGCGTCGTTGGTGCAGACAGTATTCCGAAGGTAGTGAAAATGACCATGATGAAGAGCGCAGTGGGTGACCGTCCCTCATCAATGATGATCTTGTTAGCTGGTGCGGCAGTGCATTGTGGAGCACGATCGCTTCATGATTACGGATCTCAGAGGCGATTTTCCACAGATATCACGATCGTTGTTGCATGAACTTGCCACTAAGCACCTGGAAATTGTGTGCCAGGTGGGTACCGAAAAACCTGACATCCGCTTAGGAGTAGCACTGACATTTTTGCAGCCGTATCATGATGACGGCGACGAGTTCTTCGACAGGATCGTCACGGGCGATGAAACGTAGATTCCGCACCTTACCCCGGAAACCAAGCAGCAATCAATGCATTGGCTTCACAGTAGAACTTCGGTCAAGACGAAATCTAACAGACTGTTTCGGTACAGAAAGTGATGTGCACGGTATTCTGGAGCAGGAATGGCATTCTGCCCATTGGCTTCCTGCCAAGAGTTGAAATACTGACCATTACTGTGAAACATGCGCAAATTGCGACGTGCCATTCAAAAACAAGAGGCGTGGAATGCTTACCGCAGGTGTTGCGCGGATCCATGACAATGCTCGGCCATATATGGCTCGACGCACACCAACTGTTCTGCAGAAGCTCGGCTGGGAGCTGCTTGATCATCTACAATGCCGTCCTGATCTTGCTCCCAGCAATTTCCATCTTTTCCTTGCACTTCAAGAAATTTCTGTCCTCCGGTCAGCGTTTTGATAACGTTCCATTCACAGGCGCCATACTTCCACGACACAGGAATACGAAAGTTGATCCCACGATATGACAAGTGTCTCAATTCTTGCTGTGACTATGTCAGAGAATAGCTCAAACATTTCTGCACCTGTTGCCAAGAAAACGTTTCATGCAACTATGTTTTCTTTGTTTTAAAAAAGTAGTGAAACTTATTTTTTGGATACGCCTCATAGTTTAATTGAGATAAACATTTACAGAATCAGCTACATTACGTTATAGATACAAAGAGAACAGCGATAGTCAAATGTTTAACAACTGGACGCTATATGCTGGTCTTAAAATTCCATACTGTTTCCATGACATCGCGAGAAACAACCGAATGTTGACAAGACTCTAAAAGAATGAGAACTAATAAAGTATTCGAACCATTAATAACGGATACTTCAGAAATGGCTTATGACAAAAATAAAACTTATAGGAAATAAACTGTGTGTTTTAAAGGTATATACGTTTATGTAGTACGTTTTAGTCTATCCTTACGTTTACTAGTTAGGCAAGATTATAGAAAATTTCTTCCGAATGAAGGGGACTTCACAGTGTATTCCCAGAAAAGTCAAGATATACATTTTTGTTTTTCATGCAAGTAACTTTAATATTCGATATTTTAAACAATATTGTTTCAAATTTTCGAAAAAAAAGTGTGCATGTAAAGGGTAGTCTGGGGTGGAGAATTTTCTTGAAAATCTTTGTGTTGCATCCTTGAACTTAAATACCAAGTTGGGTATTTATCACGGGCACACACACGAAGATCTTATCTAAAAATTCCTTACTTTTTGGATTCAGGGAGCCTCAAAACATGTGTTTTTTCGTGAAATATCGGTATAAAATTCTTAGTGAAATGCAATACCTTCTCCATCTACTATGTACGTGGTGGGGAAAGTAAAAATACCAGTCATTAGAAGTAAATTACAACATTAGCAGTGAAATTATACATTTGAGTTTCAAAGCGGTAATTTATACACTGCCACTTGTGAAAATTTCAATACCAAGAAGGAAACGCTTGAATTTAATAGCACAAGTAACAAATGATAAACTTTTCAAATCTATTCATGACCTTTGAACTCTATTATTCAGTTATTTGGTGTGGCCTCCATGCGCTGCAATTAGAGCTGCTATACGCCGTGGCATTGAATCAAAAAGGTTCTGAATAAGTTCCTGAGGGATTTCCCTCCAAGCAATTTGTATTCGAGCCGTGACACTGGTTACTGGAGGACCGTGCCGACCAACCATATCCCAGACATTTTCGATGGGCGACATGTCAGGCGAACGTGCAGCTCAGGGAAGCAATGGTACCGGTCGCTCTTCGAAGAAGGCTTGTACATTCCTGCAATATGTGGCCGAGCATTGTCCTGTGGAGATGCCTGAAGCAGGGGGAGTACCTCAGGCTCTACAACCACCGTTAGGTACCGGTTGTTATTCAAAGTACCCTCAATTCGTAGGAGGCAAAATCGGTTGTTGTAACCAATGGCGCCCCAAATCATCACACCTGGTATTTGTCCGTTATGCCGCTCAACAATGCAGCTCTCCAGGTTGCGCTCACCACGGTACCGCCGGGCACGTATGCGGCCATCACCGTAGGGCACGTTGAAGCGGGACTCGTCCAAAAAGACTACATTTTGCCACTCAGCACTCCAGTGACGGTGTTCACGTACCTATTGCAGTCGGAGAGGCTTGTGCTTTCTGGACAATGGAAGCCGACGTAATGGCATGCATGCAACCAGTCCAACCTGCCGCAGGCGGCGACGAACCGTTGATGCAGATAAGTTCACATCTGTTGCAGTGCTCCAGTGTCGAGCCAACACTGTACGGTCCGTTATGGTCATGCGGACAAGATGACGGTCATGTTCCGTGGTCCAGTACTCGCTCTTTGCGCGACCTTCATCTATCCACTGCTTCCACACACGCATCACTTTTGTAGCAGCATGCCCTGTACGAGCCGAAATGTCACGGTATGACAAACCCCCTTCCCGAACACCGATCATTCTGCCCCCTTCGAACTCGCTAACATACCGATATGGCTCCTTTTGACGTCGACGAGGCATTCAGGCACACATCATATTGTTTCCACCTTGTGTGACAGCTCTGAACTGACTACGCTGGGCGCAACACTGACCTTGTCGGACTGACACGAGAGGCCTCTGCTCAGCCTACGTGTACCCCATCCCTCTGCAAACCTAATCACTTATTGCTTGCACAGTCTTCTACACTTCCACCAAGTTTGGAGCTATTCGGGAAATTCTTTCTTGGTGTTGTAATTTTCACAAACAGTAAGTGTATTATGAAATGCATTATCTATCGATCATTTACGAATATTCTTTTAAAGATATATTTTACAACTGAGTTATTCGAGCTAAAACATTACTTATAACTTAAAAGCCATAATGTAATGGCTATTTGCATTCACTGAGGGCCTCTAATTGGATAAGCACTCTTTTGTATTACTTCTAGTGATATGATCATATATTACATTAACAGGAGCATCAAATGTAAACTATTTTTTGCATACTTCAGTAACTCTAATGTATATAACGCAGTAGCATTCATAATTTTCAATCTAATAAATAGAGGTTTACAATGAGCATCCCACTTACCATTAGCCAATAATCTGATGGCCCTCTTTTGCAAAACAACCACTCTTATCAACATGGTTACAATTTTCCCAGAACAGTAATTCTCATGTGTTATATTCACATGACTTTCTCTTCCCTCTTTCGTTTATTAATGGGTATACAAGCTATTGTTACGAAAGTTTATCTTCGTATCTACTTCATTTTAATCGAGATAAACCTTTACAGAAACAGCCACATTACACATTTCGTTATAGATACAAAGAGAACAGTGATAGTCAAATGTTTATGAATTGTAGCGTATGAGAGTGTATTGTCACGTCGGACACATTATTCTGTGTAGAATGATATTGTTGAACTAATTATTTCATTTATGAGTTGCACTCATGTCCGACGTGGCTTTTCCTTCCACCTCCTAGTCAGGGGGGTGAAGGCAAGTTGAGGGACGAGCCTCTTTACCTGATAGCGTTGGTGGGTCTAGTGTATGTCTTCAGAGTGTGTGGTGTGTAAGCGTGCGTGGTCCGTGTGAGTATGGGGCATCTACCTCCAATGAGAGGAGTTACGAGCTGGAGGGATGTTCCTGTGGGAGTACTTCATTGTTAAAACAGAATCATTGTTCCTGTGGGGATTCATCAGGGCTTTATCTTTGTAATCTTTGTGTGTTCAATATTGTATGTTTGTATTGTCTTTGAATTATTCATTTTTTTCGTCGGGGACGCCTCATTTTTGTGAGTGGGGGAGATGTAGCGTATGCTTGTGCATTGTCGCGTCGGACACATTATTGCTGTGTAGAATTGCATTGTTGCACTAAATATTTCGTTTGGGAGTTGAATTCATGCCCGACATGGCTTTTCCTTCACCTCCTAGTCAGGGGCTGAAGGCAAGTTGAGGGACGAGCCTCTTTGTCTGATAGCGTGGGTGATAGTGTATGTCTCCAGAGTGTGTGGTGTGTTCGTGTGAGTGTGGGGCATCTCCCTCCAATGTCTGACTGTAACCTTTTGGGAATAATGTAACGGCACCAAAGTAACCTTATAGTAAACCAGTGTTAAATTTGAATATATGTGTATTATGTTATAAATATCCCACGCCTGGTTTAGTCTTGTGCAGCTAAGCTCCTGGCATCTCTCGGTTGCTACTCATGCTACGTCCCCTAGTGTTTATAGCCGGGGTAACTAAATTTAATATTTAGCTTCAAAACCTTTTGGCCCTACCCCGGTGTATAACAATATGCTGTCCTAAAATTCCGCTCTCTTTCCATGCAATTGCGTGGAAAACCTGAAAATCGACAGGAGTTTAAAAGAATGACTAAGTAATGAACAATTGGATCTATTAATAATGGATATCTCAGAAATAGCTCATGCCACAAAAAATGAATTTGAAATAAATTGCGTGTTATAAAGAGATCTACATTCTTTGTTTAGTACGTTGTCTTCTATAATTTAATGCTTATCAGTTATACAAGATTATACAAAATTCCTTCCGAATGAAGAGGCCTTCAAAAGCTGTTCTCAGAAAATTCAATAAATACGTTTTATTTGTCATGTAAATATGTTTAATATACAGTATTTTAATCAAAATGGTTAGAGATTTGTTTTAGAGAATCCAAAATTTTGAAAAATACTACATAAAAAGGGTACTTTGTGGAGGGAGTTTCTGAAGATGTTCGTGTCGCATCTTTGGCAGGAAGCGAACCTAAATATCACGTTTGGTATTTATCCAACTTTTCTTTCTGAGTTTATATTGTTCATAGGCACAGGCGCGCGCGCGCGCACGCACACACACAACACCCGGAACTTTTTCTAAAAATTCTTTTGTTTTTAGATTCTAGGTGCCTCCAAACAAGTATTCACAGTTAAATCTCGGTATCAAATTTTTGGATGAAATGCAATACCTTCTCTACCTACTATGTATGTGGTAGACAACGCAAAAAGCAAAGTATATAGGTTTGCCACAAGTATGTGATAAACAAGTTTTTAAATTCCGTATAGCGTATTAGATATAAAACACGATACAATCTGATACAAACATTATGCTAAGGAGCTTCACAGCTTTGATAGATAAATTCAGTTTTACTTTCATTAATAAATAATTTATTAGCTGTAAAACGATTTTTTGCCTGCGCAAGAGCCAAATAGAAAGCTCATTTAACGAGCTTTGACTGTTTAAGAACGTATTAGCATAAATAATGATAAAATAATGAATACATTTGTAAGATCATGAATCATAATTGTAAAAAGAATAGGACCAAAAATGGATACCTGGGGAACCCCACACTTTACTGTATTTAACTCAGAAATTTTGGTGGCTTTTGTAATCAGATTGTTTTCTATTGCTCGGTTAGGATCTAAAAAACTGCTATTTTATACTCTTAATTCCCTAATATTTTTGAATCTTAATTAAAATGTCATTATCCTCGTAATCAAAGGCCTTATTTAGGTCACACATAGTGCTCCTAAGTATAGAATATTTTTCAAAGTCATTAAGGACATAATTTACTAAATTACACACAACAGCAGTGGTATTATAGCCAGATGTAACCCATACTGGCGGGGAGAACTAATATTACTCACATACAGGTGTTTACAAAGTTGGTTTTTAACAACCCTTTCGAAAATGTCATATACCACAGGTAAAAGGAAAATAGGGATATAATTACATTGATCACCTGTCTTGCAGAAGGTCCACACATGATATACTTCCATAATGAGGCATCTCCTGTTAGGATCGTCCTCCGTGCTGTAGTGTTTACCATTCTAGCCTTTAGTTCCCGAGGTCGCGGATTCAAACCCGGTGGAGGGTGATGGTTTTTTTTATCGGGCGTAAAAGTCCTTAGCATGGCTCCTTCGAAAGCGAAGTAAAGCCGATGGTCCCATGTCGTAGATTTACGGCACGTAAAAGAACCTCAGGCCTGATAAAGAGGCCTCTGAGCAAATTTCCAGTCTTTCACGCCCAATATAAAATGGAACGCTAAGGACCACAATAGTTAAAAAGCGTCCTTAAATAAAATTCAATTTAATTTTCCGTTGTTAGGGATTGCTTGGCTCAGACTGGGATTATGGCGAGCAATCAAAATCATTAACCAAGACATAAGAAACTGTCCCTGGTGTAGAGAGGAAGAAATTTGGACTTATATCCTGGCGCAGGTTCCTTTGTTAACTCACGAGAGGGTTACAAGCTTGTTAGGACCTTGGGAGTGCAGGCAATTGGTATGTTTTTATAAAAGGTTATGCAACTCAGATCGGAGTTTAAGGAAGAGTGTCAAGGATGGGAGGGGGAGGATTAATGGCGTAGGGGTGGGTATTTGTTTGTTTTGTATGCAATAGCGTGTGCTTGTGAACAAGTTTTTCTCTTCTTCTGTTTTGTTTGTGTGATTTTGTTTTTTCTTTTCATTTCTTGTAAATATCATTAACTTTAAAGTTCAGTATGATAATAGTCTGAAAAATTTGAACTACAGTGTATTATTTAAGCACGACTGTCACGTAAAATGTATGAGTTTGTGCATGCAAATGTTTAAGGCCAATAAATACACCACTCTACCCCATTCTATTTTTTGACCATGTCCCAGGACTGTCTGTTGTTAAAGGGATATTGTTCGTCGCGACGGAAGTAACACTGAATGCTTAACAAGTCCGGCGTTGTGACGCCAGGACCTCGACGATTTAATTACGACTCCATTTACACTCCTACCTCCAGGGAGCTGCCATTTCTTGTATCTATGCATCATAGACTGTGCTGAGGAAGGCGGTACAGTAAATGCAATTATCACTTCTCTCCCCTCCCCGTTATCTCCTCTCTTCCCCTGCAGGAGGTGAACATCTAAGGGTTTGTATCGTCTTGCGTATCACGTACTCGACCATCCGACACCTCGGGCATATGTTATATGCCAACGAAACTTTTATTGCCTCAACACTATGAGAATGTTAAGTCATTTAGGTATTATTTCAAATGCTTTGAGATTAATAAAAGCCTTAAAGAATTCTTTTAATTGTTGCATTATATTCACATGGTTTTCTATACCCACTATCGTTTATATAAATTACGAAACATCGTAACGAAAAACGAAAAACTTTGTATTTAAGTTCACTGTCTATCAAGGATAAGACCGTCCCAAACTATATTCAAAGTGTTCCTTAATATTAATTTTCTTAATGATTTTGATTAAAATATCATCTGCTTAAGCTATTTACATGACCAATAAAATGTGTATTTTTAATTATATTGGAACAACCTGTGACGTCCTCTTCATTCTGAAGGACTTTTATATAATTAGTCAACCGTAAGAGATAAGACAAAATTTTACTGCACAATGAAGATATCATTAAACCACATAATTTCCGTAAAATAAATATTTTTATTGGGCTAATCATTTCCTTGCTACTGGTTTGAATTTTCAAGTGGTAAGTCGCAATACGTTTTTATCTCAAGATCATGCACAGAGCATGGAATTTCAAACTCATAGCATAGCGATTCGCTTTTTACTTTCTCTACTACGTATAGTAAGTAGGGGAAGTATTGCATTCCACCCAAAAATTCGATACCGAGATTTCACCGGAAATACATGTTTTGAGACCTCTTGAATCCAAAAAAAGCATTTTTGGAAACATGTCCGTGTGTGTGTCTGTGTGTGTGTCTGTGTGTGTGTGTGTCTGTGTGTGTGTGTGTCTGTGTGTGTGTCTGTGTGTGTGTCTGTGAACAGCATAACTCAAAAACGAACAGTCGGATAAGCACCAAACTTGGTATTTAGGTTCAGTATCTTCCAGAGATGCGACACGAAGGTTTTCAAGAAAATTCCCCCACCCCAGACTACCCTTTACATGGAAGATTTTTCGAAAATTTTAATTTTCTCAAAAATGGCTCTAACGATTTTGATGAAAGTATCATATGTTTAAGATAATGTCATGAGAAATGAAATGTATATCTCGAATTTTCTGGGAATGTCTCCAAAAGTATTCTTCATTGTGAACGACTTTTGCATAACTGGTAAACCATAAGAGATAGACAAAATTTTACTACACAAAAAATGTAGATCGCGTTAAAATACACAACTTATGTCATATACATTTCTTTTGTTGAGTGAACCGTTTTAGAGATATTGCTTGTTATTTCCTTAAATTTTACAATGCTTATACGTTTTCTCACATTCGTTATTCATTTTTTTTATGTCCTGGACATGCAAAGAGAATGGAATGCGCCACATAGCAACCAGCGTTAAAATATTTGACTATCGCTTAAAAGCTACCATATTTCCCTTGCATCTACAAGAAAATTACCAATAAGATTGACATCTCGATATCTCGATTAACATGAACCATATGGAGAATAAGCGTTTGTAAAATTAGATTGTACAAGAGTAGAGAAAGTCATGTGAGTGTAACACATCAGATTTTTTTTATGTCCTGGACATGCAAAGAAAATGGAATGCGCCACATAGCAACCAGCGTTAAAATATTTGACTATCGCTTAAAACCTACCATATTCCCCTTGCATCTACAAGAAAATTAGCAATAATATTGACATCTCGATATCTCGATTAACATGAAGCATATGGAGAATAAGCGTTTGTAAAATTAGATTGTACAAGAGTAGAGAAAGTCATGTGAGTGTAACACATCAGATTTTTTTATGTCCTGGACAATTTAAAGAGAATGGAATGCGCCACATAGCAACCAGCGTTAAAATATTTGACTATCGCTTAAAAGCTACCATATTTCCCTTGCATCTACAAGAAAATTACCAATAAGATTGACATCTCGATATCTCGATTAACATGAAGCATATGGAGAATAGGCGTTTTTAAAATTAGATTGTACAAGAGTAGAGAAAGTCATGTGAGTGTAACACATCAGATTTTTTTTACTTTCTCTACTACGTATAGTAAGCAGGGGAGGTATTCTATTCCACCCAAAAATTCGATACCGAGATTTCACCGGAAGTATATGTTTTGAGACCCCTGAATCAAAAAAAATCTCATGTGCTACACTCACATGACTTTCTCTACTCTTGTACAAACTATTTTTACAAACGCTTATTCTCCATATGCTTCATGTTAATCGAGATATCGAGATGTCAATCTTATTACTAATTTTCTTGTAGATGCAAGGGGAACATGGTAGGTTATAAGCGATACTCAAATCTTTTAAGCGCTGGTTGCTATGTGGCGCATTCTATTTTGTTTGCATATCCAGGATATAAAAAATTCAATAACGAAATTGAGAAAAATTATAAGTATTGGAAAATTTAAGGAAATAACAAGCAATATCTCGAAAATGGTTCACTCAGCTAAAAAAATGTATATGATATAAATTGTGTATTTTAACGCGATCTACATTTTTTGTGTAGTAAAATTTTGTCTATCTCTTATAGTTACCAGTTATGCAAAAGTCGTTCACAATAAAGAATACTTTTGGAGACATTCCCAGGAAATTCAAAATATACATTTTATTTGTCATAAAAATATCTTAAACATATGATATTTTAATCAAAATCGTTAGAGCCATTTTTGAGGAAATTAAAATTTTCGAAAAATCTTCCATGTAAAGGGTAATCTGGGGTGGGGGGATTTTCTTGAAAACCTTCGTGTCGCATCCATGGAAGATACTGAACCTAAATACCAAGTTTGGTTTTCATCCGACTGTTCTTTTCTGAGTTATACTGTTCACAGACAGACACACACACGGACAGACACACACACACAGACACACACACAGACACACAGACACACACGGACATGTTTCCAAAAATGCTTTTTTTGTGGATTCAGGGGGTCTCAAAACATATATTTCCGGTGAAATCTCGGTATCGAATTTTTGGGTGGAATACAATACTTCCCCTACTTACTATACGTAGTAGAGAAAGTAAAAAACATTTTTAGAAACATGTCCGTGTCTGTCTGTGAACAGCATAACTCAGAAACGAACAGACGGATAAACACCAAACTTGGTATTTAGGTTCAGTATCTTTCAGAGATGCGACACGAAGGTTTTCAAGAAAATCTCCCCATCCCAGATTACCCTTTACATGGAACATTTTTTCGAAAATGTTAACTTTCTCAAAAATGGCTCTAACAATTTTGATTAAAATATCATATGTTTAAGATATTTTCATGACAAATGAAATGTATATCTCGAATTTTCTGAGAATCTCTCCAAAAGTATTCTCCATTGTGAACGACTTTTGCATAACTGGTAAACCATAAGAGATAGACAAAATTTTACTACACAAAAAATTTAGATCGCGTTAAAATACACAATTTATGTCATATACGTTTTTTTTTGTTGAGTGAATCATTTTCGAGACATTGCTTGTTATTCCCTTAATTTTTCCAATACTTTTTCTCAAATGGGAATTCGCTATTCATTTCTTTTATGTCCTGGACATACAAAGACAATGGAATGCACCACATAGCAACCAGCCTTAAAACATTTGACTATCGTTTTAGACTACTATATTCTTCTTATACCGACAACGACCGAGCAGGATAGCTCAGGATATAAAGTCTGTGCCCCGCCCAATCTGACTATGGTGTTTTCTACCACGATTTCTCTGATTTCATATTATCTCCCTTTCACGTTTCAGGTGTGTCTTCGAATTCTGCGGTGCTGGCGGTGTCGGGCAGATGGCTTAGTTGCTTGCGTATTGGAAACATTTCTCCCCGTGTGCGTCTCGCTCATTAGGGTCGCGTCGTCGCTATCTTGTCGGTATTGTTCGCCTCTATTGGTGCGCGGGTGTTCAAACTAGAAATATTAGGGACATCTGCGCGTCTCTGCGGGCCTGTCTGCCTGCCTGCGGATATCCGACTTTCTACGGCTCCTTCACCTCATCCCGGGTGTAACCACAGTAGATCAAGCTGGTAGCGGTGGCGAAGTGTTCCCCTCTGATAAACACACCCTACATCTTACAACGAAAAGTGTAAATGGGTAATGAATGTTGATCTCGATTAACAAGTAGTAGATAAAGAATAAACCTTTGTAACAGTAACTTGTAGAAGAATGGGTAGAGAAGGCCATGTGAATACAGAAACTAATCTACTTCATCTTAATCGAAAATCACGTTCGTAGAAATAGCTACCTTACACATTTCCTTTTAGGTGCAAAAGAGATACAGAAACCTGAAGCCGGGGCCAAATTTTTAAAACGTGGTTAGCAATTTGCTGGCTTTGAAATTGTACATTGTTAGTATTAGGTACATCACGAGAAACAAGGGAATGATAAAATAACAACGAATATCTCGGAGATGATCAGTGCCACGAAAAATTTATTTTACATGTACATTTTAACTTTCTCTACTAAGTACTTAGTAGGTGGAGAAGGTATTGTCACTGAAAAATTCGATACCGAGATTTCACAACAAACATGTTTTGAGCCCCTTGAATAAAAAACAATCAGTTTTATAAAAAGCTCAGCGCTCATGTGTGTGTGTGTATCTGAAGAGCATAAATCAAAAACGAAAAGTCAAATAAACATCGAAATTGGTATTCAGGTTCAGTGTCTTCCAAAAATGTCGGAACATTTCTTAAAAATGTTATTCTCTAATAAATGCCTCTACGATTTTGATTAAAATATCATATATGAAGTATATTTACACGACAAATAATATGTTTATCTTGAATTTTCTGGAAATAGCCTATGAAGTCCTCTTCATCCGGAAAGAATATTATATAATCTTGTATACTCGTAAATGTTAAGCGATAGACGAAAACGTACTACACAAGAAATGCAGATCTCTTTAAAATACACTGTTAATTTCAAGTAGCTCTTTTGTGGCATAAACCATGTCCCAAATATGCGTTATTAATGGTTCGATTTGTTCAATACTCCCTAAACTTTTAAAGTCCTATGAACATTCAGTTGTTTCTCGCGATGTCATGGAAACAGTATGGAATTTTAAGGCCAGCATATAGCGTCCAGTTGTTAAACATTTGACTATCGCTGTTCCCTTTGTATCTATAACGAAATGTGTAATGTAGTTATTTCTATAAAGGTTTATTTGGATTAAAATGAAGTAGGAGAAAAAATGAGCTTTCGGAAGAATAGCTTGTGTACTCACTAATTAACGATAGCGGTTAAAGCAGGTCGTGTGAATGTAACACGGAGTATAATATACTCTAATACGTAATGGTTGGGTAAGGTCATCAAATGATATTTAACACTACACATCTGCAATGGTATGAATCAGGAGCTGTGATACGGTAGTAGCAGTTATGGAGCTAGTCACAGTGAGCTAGAGCTAACAGAGAAATGGAATTCAAATTGCCCTTGTTTACTGTCTTGTCGATGGATAATGGTGTACTCAAGGAAATCGAATTGCAGCATCACACAGAGCAAAGCTCTGGGCCACACAAAGGAAGTCACACTGGCTTTGTGACAGATCAAGTGGCATTGGCTCTTGATGAAGTAGCGGACCATCGCCTAAAGGGACGTGCTTGATTGGCCGGCATATGACGTTCAAATACCGAATACTGATTCAGTGTTTGATTAGCGCTGTCAAACCTTTTAATATACAGGGTGGTAAGGGGTATACTTACCATAGAATGGTACTTTGGTCCATCTACAAGCATTTTTCTGAAAATTGGTGGTTTACAATGACACTGCTGCGCCACCGAGGCATCTGCGGGGTGCACGGCATAGCCCTTGAAATGAGTTACGACTGTAATTCCTAGTGGAGAAAGAAGATAAAGTATAGAAATACAGCTGAAGAGAGACGGAAATACGTGTTGTCATTTAACACAATAACGCCAATATAGCTCTGTGTTTTGCCATTGATAATGGTAGCATCCCAAACATTTTTCCTAGAAATTTTCTGTTTATGATGTATTATGATATGTTTCCTATGAGTATGGCCAAGGAACGGAGAGGAAACCTCGCACCCAAAGCGGATCTTTTGCTTACCATACCCTGGAGGAACGGATGTAAAGGAACCGCAAGTAAAGGTACGGACGAACGGAGGGGGCCGCGCAACACGGACAGAGTACCGCAAGCAGGCCCCAATGGTCCTTTTTGCTTCTACAGTGACTTCTGAGATAGAGAAATGGGGGAGGGACCCGAATGTGACTAGATATAACGCATCCGACGCCACCCGGACCCACTCACAAGTCTCCTAACCCCAGCGAGCCCCCTGGTGTGTCTCACTCAGAATAGTCCTGCAACAACCCCAAGGGAGAAACCTGCACAAAGCGCACACCCATCGCAGACGCAACCCGCCGAACACCACTTGAACGAGAAGGTGGGTACAGGAAATGAGGGGCAGGAATGTCGTGGTGGAAGAGGAACCACCCCAGTATTGACCTGCCGACCGGGGAAAACCATGAAAAACCCATGGGTCAGAGTGAACGGTCGCCGGAGATCGATTCCGGGACCTCCTGAATGCGAGTCGCTCACGTTACCGCGGCAGCACCTCGTTCGGTAAGGAACAACAGGAGGCTATATGTCGCAGGCAGTCCGGCCGACAGGAGACGCGCAAAGGTCCCTAACTACTTTAAGCTTAATTAACCAGTCAAACCAACAGGCTGCTCGGAGATTCTTTCTTCTGGCGGAACCGGAGAGAACTCGATACACCAAACGCGGTTCAGAGAACCATTTGGCAGGTCCGAGAAGAACTTTCCAACGAGCAAACATCCGCGGCATCTGTCAGACACCGACCGACACTGTACAGCCACTAAGCCTCTGAAACGTGAAAGGAGAGGCGAAATGATAGACGAGGGAAAGGAATAAACCACCTCATCATTCGCTTAGCCAACCACGAAACACCTATGGCCAGTGTGTTAGATCCAGGAATGGAACAAAGGACTTCCAGAATGCGAGCCTCGCACGTTACTGCGGATCCATCTCGCTTGATAACGTCAGTAGTTTGAAGAAGAATAGTTCGAGAAATTCATGTGGATCTAAAACATTTTCCTTTGGTATAATGGACACAAAAATATTTTTTCGTTGAAATGTTGATAAAGGATTTTTGGGCGACATACAATAGTTCCTCTACCTGCCATAATTAAGCGGTAGAGAAAATAAAAGTTAGATAATCAGTTTCTGCCAGGGTCATATTTAGAGGATACTAAAGTTGGCACCGATATGTTGTAACCAGGGAGACGTATGAAACAAAATAGCATCGCAGGCGTTATATCCACTTTGTACATGCAAGTGCAAGCTGGAAGTGCCCGTGTCAGCGCATTATTAGCTTATTCCCTGGTGGTGGTGGTAGTGGCGGTAGCGGGCGAGTTGAATAACGACATTCCCTAACTCAATTTCTTGGGGTAGAGTCCAGAAGCGTCTCTGTGTCTCCCAGGTGGCCTAGCGCCCGGCCCCTTGCAATTGTTCTTAGAAAACTCGGATACTAACAGCACGTGCAGCGGTCTGCATTTGCCAGCCACGCTATCAGCTAGCAATCTTTAGTGATATCATAAAGAGCTGTGTGTGAGTGTGGGTAGGGGGAAAATCTCAAATCCAGTCAAACGATTCTCATAATTCTTTCACCACTCAAAAGCCACATTCTGTCTACAGATATGCGCTATGAAACGTTTAATTGCAATATATTTTATTAAAAGATTAAAAAGGATTTACAAAGCCCTTGTACTTGATTACAACATATTGCAGTTATAAAAAGACACTTGCAAAGAAGGTCTTCAGGCAGCAACGTCTGTGCCCGCATTCGGGAGGTCCTGGGTTGTTTCGGGGGTTTTCCGTACAAATGCTGGTTAGGTTTCTTTCAGTCCCAAATTTCATTTATCCTTCATCCCGTTGGTCGCTTGCAGATTTGGAAGTGTCGGCGATGGTTTTCGGTGCAGTGTGGCAGGGGAAAAGGATGCTCTCTGTACCTCTCTCCGTCCCTGGCTGGCTCTGGTGTCTCCTCTGGCCTCAGCCTTCCTCCTGGAGACGCCCCCTCGTGGGTCGTAGATACGATATCCCCTGTGGGTCGTTGCCGAGTCCTCTCCGTTTAAGAAGATAAGTCCTTGACTTTTAGTTGAGAATACCTAGAGAGACGGAGACGCGGTAACGTGTAAGCTCGCATACGGGAGATCCCAGGTTCAATCCCCGGCGATCCGCACTCTAACCCATGGGCTTTAAGATGGTTTCCGTGTGTCGGCAGGCAAATGCTGAGGTGGTTCCTCTTGTACCACGTCTTTCCTTCCCTCATTTCCTTGCACCTATCATCTCATTCATTGTCATCTGTCTCAGGGTGTTCGGCGAGTTGCGGTGGCTGTTCGCTTTGTAGAGGTTTCTACACCTAACTGGTGTAGTTAGGACCCGTCTCCGAGTAGGGTGTCTGAAGGCTTTTGGGTTGGCGTCGAATGTGTTCCATCTGGAAATGTTATGGACCCGTACATGTTTGCGGCTGTCGTTATCCGGATGTGGTCGGCCTTTGGGTCTCTCCCTCTAAGGGGCCAAGGTAGAAGCAAAAGGGACCTTTGCGGCCTACATGAGTGCTCTGCACCAGTTGCAGGAGGACCCTCCGTTCGTCCCTACCTTTACATTATTACTTTCTCTACTACGCATAGTAAGTAGGGGAAGTATTGTATTCCACCCAAAAATTTGATACCGAGATTTCACCGGAAATATATGTTTTGAGACCCCCTGAATCCAAAAAAAGCATTTTTGGAAACATGTCCGTGAGAGTGTGTGTGTGTGTGTGTGTGTCTGTCTGTGAACAGCATAACTCAGAAACGAAAAGTCGGATAAACACCAAACTTGGTATTTAGGTTCAGTATCTTCCAAGGATGCGACACGAAGGTTTTCAAGAAAATCCCCTTACACCAGACTACCCTTTACATGGAAGATTTTTCGAAAACTTTAATTTTCTCAAAAATGACTAACGATTTTGATTAAAATATCATATGTTTAAGATATTTTTATGACAAACAAAATGTATATCTTGAATTTCCTGGGAATGTCTCTAAAAGTATTCTTTATTGTGAACGACTTTTGCATAACTGGTAAACCATAAGAGATAGACAAAGGTTTACTACAAAAAATGTAGATCGCGTTAAAATCCACAATTTATGTCATATACATTTCTTTTGTTGAGTGAACTGTTTTCGAGATATTGCTTGTTATTCCCTTAAATTTTCCAATACTAATACTTTTTCTCAAATTCGTTATTCATTTTTTTTGTCCTGGACATGCAAAGAGAATGGAATGCGCCACATAGCAACCAGCGTTAAAATATTTGACTATCGCTTAAAACCTACCATATTTCCCTTGCATCTACAAGAAAATTACCAATAAGATTGATATCTCGATTAACATGAAGTAGATGGAGAATAAGCGTTTGTAAAAATAGTTTGTACAAGAGTAGAGAAAGTCATGCGAGTGTAACACATCAGATTTTTAGTTGAGAATTCCGTGGGGTATAAAATAGTTACCGTTACTTCACAGAAAGTGCATGTGAAACAAGAGAAATACACGGAATTTTCATTCCAAACCTATAGATATAGAAGGTCACTGTTTAGCATCTAAGGCACAACTAAATAACAGAGAATCGGATTTCCTTATAAACTTTAACAACCCTCGTATAAGAATGTTTTTACCTCCTTTGTAATCAAATGCATTAGCAGGACATGCTAAATATTTGTATAAAGAGAGAAGACTGCTAGAAATCTCTCAACCAATATTTTATAATTAACAACTTAGAAATATGTTTTCCTGGATGTCGCAGAGTATGCCTTTTCCAAAGAGGTTAACTTGGTGACCTGGGAGTGTAGAATCTTCATGTTCACCAGCTTTATCTCTGTTTCTTTGTATACATGTCAAGGGTTTCTGTATGATGTGAAACAGCTTACATTTTATGTTATTAAATAACTACGCGACCAAAGAGAGGGCTCAGAGGTTTAAAATTTCACCCATTTCATGTAAAAAAAATCTGATGTGTTACACTCACATGACTTTCTCTACTTTTTACAAACTATTCTTCTCCATCTGTTTCATATTAATCGAGATAAACATTTGCAGAAACGATCTTTTGACATGCAGAATTACATTTTACACATAGCGACCAGTTCTGAATATTTGACTATCGCTTAAGGCGTACTATGTTCCCCTTGTTTTGTATTTGCAAGGGCAATATAGAAATACAGTAGCCTTTAAGCATAGACATATCTAATAGCTGGTTGCTAGGTGCAGCACTATTCTCTTTGCCACAGATTAATACTCTTTGTATATCCAAGACAAAAAAAAATGAATAACTAGTCGTCGTTCACAATGAAGAATACTTTTGGAGACATTCCTAGAAAATTCAAGATATACATTTCATTTGTCATGAAAGTATCTTAAACATATGATATTTTAATCAAAATCGTTAGTCATTTTTGAGAAAATTAAAGTTTTCGAAAAATGTTCCATGTAAAGGGTAGTCTGGGGTAAGGGAATTTTCTTGAAAACCTTCGTGTCGCATCTCTGGATACTAAACCTAAATACCAAGTTTGGTGTTTATCCGACTGTTCGTTTCTGATTTATGCTGTTCACAGACACACACACACACACGGGCATGTTTCCAAAAACTTTTTTTGGATTCAGGGGGTCTCAAAACATATATTTCCGGTGAAATCTCGGTATCGAATTTTTGGGTGGAATACAACACTTCTACTTACTATACGTAGTAGAGAAAGTAAAAATACCTTTGGGCGGATGTTGATAAGTCAATAAACACAATTTAATTGTTTGTGAGCCTAAAAAGCGAGTTTATTACCTTAAAATAAAGCCTGTATAACGCAAGAGGAAAATGTTCTAACAACTTTTTGGTCTATTTTTGTCTATCATCACGGACTGTACATTCTATTGTAAGCCTGGGAAGAGCCTCTCAATGGGCGCGACAAGCAAGAGGAGTTGAGCAAAGCTCGGCTGGCCCGTAGCTTAATTGGTAGAGCACCTGCCTGCTGTGCGAGGGGTCCCGATTCAATTCCCGGCTGAGGGTGGGCACTTACCTCTAACCAAGATTATTTCCTATCCTCCCCAGAGTCTGGGAGTATAAATGGGACCATGAATGTGTGTGATCTAATGTTAAAGCAAAAAGTTTACTAGAAACTGAAAGACAAACGAATCGTGCTGGCGCCATTCCTTACAGGCAACAATATGTTCGCCAGTTCCCCACTGACCAGTGTTTACGTGATATTGCCCCGGTGAGTTCTGCAACTATTTTAAGGCATGAAATACGTCGCGGTGGGCCACCTTGTATATTGAAAGTATTTCTGCAAACATTTTCTCGTTAAACCTAGGGTTTGTGCTTCGCCGGATCGACCCGAGCAACAGCATCATCCAGTTAGACTTGAGATTCAAACTCACCTCATCTGGCTGAGCCGTGTTTATCGATAAAGATGCGAGAGTTAACCCTCGCCCTGGAGGGTATTTACGTTTTAATCCCGAAGATAACGCACTCATCTTTAGACAATTTTCTGCTTCAACTTTGATCCATATTTTCCTCTATCGAGAGGAAACTTGGCGGAGTTTAATACACATAAAGCTGAACTAATCAATGTCTTAGCGGGTTCACGCTCCTTTCATCTTCCATCCATCCTCTTTAGTCACTTTGTCATTCTCCCCTAATTGTCTTATCGCATTTCTTAATGCGCCGCGAGGACAGGAGGCAAGTATTATCATAACAAAAGGGAGGGGCCCTGGACCATAAAATGTGGCGTAATTAAAACATCTTCAACGATACAACTTTTAACTTCTTCCCAGTGGCGGCTGGTAGGCTTTACTTTCTATACCCGCTCTTCTACAAAATATTGTTACAAAACCTTATTCTTCTATCTATTTCTTCTTATTACAGTCAAACTTTCATTAATCACTTCGTTATAGATAGAAGAAGCATACCCTCAGTCAAATCTTTTCATAGTTGGCATGACTTTCTCTACCCCTTATCGCTTATTAGTGGATATACAAATTACTTTTACGAAAGTTCATTTTTCTATCTACTACATTTTAATCCAAATAAACCTTTACAGAAATAGCTGCATTACACATTTCGTTATAGATACAAAGAGAACAGCGATAGTCAAATGTTTAACAACTGAATGCTATATGCTGGCCTTAAAATTACATACTGTTTCCATGACATCAGGAGAAACAACTGAAAATGGATGGGCATTTTAAATGAATTAAAAAATTTGAATGTTTATAATCGGATATCTCAGAAATGACTCATCCCATTAAAAAATGTATTGTAAGTAAATTGTGTGTTTAAACATCTCTAAATGTTTCGTGTAGTACGTTTTCATCTATCCCTTTACGTTTGCAGGTTATACGGGATTATACAAATGTCCTTTCGAATTAAGAGGACTTCCTGGGCCATTTCCGAAAATTGAAGACATGCATTTTATTTCACATCTAAATATCTTTCATATAAGGCATTTTGTCACAATCGTTAAAGGTATTTGTTAGAAAATAAACATTGAAAAAATGTTCCACGTAGAGGGTAGTATAAGCTGGGGGTTTTCTTGAAAATCTTCGTGCCGCATTTCTGGAAGACGGTTAATTCAAATAGTACCAAATTTAGAATTTATCCGACTTTTAATTTTTGAGTTAAGCTGTTCAAAGTTGGGCACACAGACAGATATACAGATACACGTGTGGACATGTTACCAAAAGTGATCTTTGGATTCAGGGCGCCTCAAAACATGCATTCGCGGTGAAATCTGGGTATTGAATTTTTGGGTGAAATGCAATATTCCCCTACTTACTATACGTAATAGGGAAGGTATAAAGTGTTTTTCTGGACTCGAAGGCGTCTCAAAGTATGCATTTCTGGTGAAATGCTGACCTTAAAATTCCAATTTCTTGCAATCAGGAGAAACAAATGAAAATCGGCAGGACTAGAAAAGAATGACTAAGTATTGAACAATTCAAACCTTTAGTAACGGATTTCTCAGAAATGGCTGATGCACAAAAAGGGTATTTGATATAAATTATGTGTTTTAAAGAGATCTACATTTCTTCGTCTATCGCTTAACGTTTACCAGCTATAAAAGTTCCGAATGAAAAGGACTTCACAGGCTATTCCCAAAAAATGCAAGATATACATGTTATTTTCCATGTAAATATCTTTAATATGTGGAATTTTAATCACAATCGTTAGTCAGTTAGAAAATGAAGGATCTCGAAAACTTTTCCACGTAAAAGATAGTTTGGGGGCGGGGAACTTTTTTTAAAAAACTTTTTCTCATATCTTTGTATTTCAGATATTCAGTTATGCCTTTCATACACACACACATACAGAGAGAGAGAGAGAGAGAGAGAGAGAGAGAGAGACCTTTCTCTGGAAAAGCTGTTGTGGATTCAAGGTACCTCAAAACATGTATTTCCATTGAAAACTTTGTATCAAATTTTCGGATGGAGTGCAACACCCTATCTACTTATTACGCACATGGTAGAGAAAGTAAAACTATATTAGGCTAAAGCGATAGTCAGATTTCTAAAAGCTATGTCGCTAAGTGATGAGTTTGAAATTCCATGATCTTTGCATTACAACGAGAAAAAAAGAATAGCGAATTTCATTTTAGAAAAGTATCCAAAGATTTGAAAATTCAAACCAATAACAAGTCAATATATCTTGCATGAAAAACACTTTCACCTTTAACTTAAAATTTTTAATTCTTTTAATTAGGGTTAAAAGGTTTCTTTTAAAGTTTTAAGTAAGTAAAACAGTTAATAAGGGAATTAAACCCTTTATTATTAAGTTTACAACTTTATTTAAAAGTAAAGAGTATTATCTCATATTTTAATAATTAAAATATTTAATATATAATAAAGGAAATATAAAATAGTAACGACTTGCCCTGCTAAAATATAAGGAATTTCTACTTGTCGAGCTCCAAATCATGTTAAAAGGTTTACAATTATTACTATAAATCAAAATATGAATTGATTAATTGGATATTGTAATCCTAAGGAATAACTCGTAAAAAGCTAACCCCACAATATCTTGACATAAGTCATGTGCTTTAAAGAGATCTTGAAGAAGGTTAGTATTGTATTGTATTGTTATTTGCCGCACGTTGGGCGCCAATTTGAGAAAGTTGTTGTATTGTAGGAGTTGTATTTTATTTCGATTGTTGGGGAGCCGAACTTGAAGTTGTTGCAACCGCACGTATGGTAAAAAGTTTCTGGTAGCCTTCGCCCCAAATGTACTTTCCGGTGGCCTTTGCCCAAATGTTTAAAAAATATTAACTTTGTAATTTTTAATGTTTCTTTAAATATTATATATATATATATGTGTGTGTGTGTGTGTGTGTGTGTGTGTGTGTGTGTGTTTGCCTCGGCTGCGTCAGTATTTATATTTTTAGAGACGTGAATGTCTTAGCATGGAGTGGTGCGACTGAAGAACGTAGGCTTATACAGATTATAATTTTACTTCACTCCTTTTATTAATGTATGATACTGTTTAAATAACACTTCCCTGATATAGAGAGCTGTGAGATTTTTTATTATTGCACTTTTTCACATGTAAACTATTTTTTGTCTCACACAAAATACATATTAAATTTCTCGAGGACCCATCCCGCGTCCGGTTAGGAACACTGTCTACAACCAATGCGTCCGGTTAGGAGCGCTGTCTACAAGCAACTGAACTGATTTCTACCGTCTAAATTTGTAAACTTTGCTTCATTTTAGTTTCTGATGGGCTAATCCTAGTGCAATAGAATATCTTCATTTAACTAAAGCTTTTTCTGGTTGTTGATTTGCTATTTTATGAACTGTCATAAAAATAACATTATTGTTGCTCCAGGAATTACCAGTGGCATTTCAACTTTCTAATTCATTATTGCCTCAAGGTTACCTCATTGTTAGCAACTTTTAACCTATATTTCTCACAGCTCCTACATTATTAAATTACGTAATACATTCACATAAGATTACTGCACATGTAAACAATAATATAAACATTCACAATGACTGTAATACACAATTTTTATATCTTGTTACATACACGTACTGCTTCAAGGCGGGCTGTTATTGAATTTACATATTATATAATTAGGCTGAAATCATTTAAGTGTTAAAAAGTGTTTTGCATAGCGAGATTTTATGTATCTTTTACGGTTTACCAGTTGTGCTAAAGTATTCGGACTTTACAGGCTATTAGTGGAGAATTCAAGATATATAGTAGGTACATTTTTTTATGAAAATATCTTAAACATGCCGCATTTTACTAAAAATCATTTGTGCAATTTTGAAAAAATCAAAGTTTTTGAAAAGCATTTTATCTATAGGTTATTCTTTTTAGTTATGATGTTCCCAGGCACACACTTGGAAAAGTAGAATCAGTCGACTGAAATACTCAGTATCATCGCCGGGATTTGAACCATGGGTCTCCGGGTTCTAACCACTGAGCTACCATGGCAACTTATGGTTGTACCTTCCTAATCTTTTCCAACCCACTATTGTGTGGAAGAAAAGTTAATTCCATTAATTGGTGTAACAGTGGTCGAAAAAATGAAGCTCGGGACTTAAAGTACTTACAGCATTGTTAGTCGGCATTGGGATACGTTTTCTCAATATAATTTGTGATCTTTTTGTGATTTACCGGGAAAAATGAGCGTCATTAGGGAGTTTAATGTAGTACTGGCATGTTGGCATGGCTGCTTGGAGTTAGAGCAACGGGACGGAAACTGGGAGGTCCATGGTTCAAATCCCGTCGATAGTATTGAATTTCTCAGTGATAGATTCTACCTTTCGAACCTTGTCCAACGCAGCAATTGTTTAGAAGCAAAGTTATACATATATATATTACTTTCTGTACTACGTATAGTAAGTAGGGGAAGTATTGCATTCCACCCAAAAATTCGATACCGAGATTTCGCCGGAAATACATGTTTTGAGACCTCCTGAATCCAAAAAAAGCATTTTTGGAAACATGTCCGTGTGTGTGTCTGTGTGTGTGTCTGTGTGTCTGTGTGTGTGTCTGTGAACAGCATAACTCAAAAACGAACAGTCGGATAAACACCAAACTTGGTATTTAGGTTCAGTATCTTCCAGAGATGCGACACGAATGTTTTCAAGAAAATCCCCCCACCCCAGACTACCCTTTACATGGAACATTTTTCGAAAATTTTAATTTTCTCAAAAATGGCTCTAACGATTTTGATGAAAATATAATATGTTTAAGATAATGTCATGAGAAATGAAATGTATATCTCGAAATTTCTGGGAATGTCTCCAAAAGTATTCTTCATTATGAACGACGTTTGCATAACTGGTAAACCATAAGAGATAGACAAAATTTTACTACACAAAAAATGTAGATCGCGTTAAAATACACAACTTATATCATATACATTTTTTTTGTTGAGTGAACCGTTTTCGAGATATTGCTTGTTATTTCCTTAAATTTTCCAAAACTTATACTTTTTCTCAAATTCGTTATTCATTTTTTTATGTCCTGGACATGCAAAGAGAATGGAATGCGCCACATAGCAACCAGCGTTAAAATATTTGACTATCGCTTAAAAGCTACCATATTCCCCTTGCATCTACAAGAAAATTACAAATAAGATTGACATCTCGATATCTCGATTAACATGAAGCATATGGAGAATAGGCGTTTGTAAAAATAGATTGTACAAGAGTAGAGAAAGTCATGTGAGTGTAACACATCAGATTTTTTTATAAAAATGCCCTTTTTGGATTTAGGGGGCTACGAAACGTGTATTTTAGTGGTCACTGCGTCGAATTTTTTGGTAGAATACTTTTAAGGTGTAAGCAGTAGATAACAAAAAAATATATTTAAATTATGAATAAATATTTTACCTACAATGTTAATATATAAAATTAAAGACAAAATTCCGAGTAATAAGGCACGAAATATACTAAAAATATTATATTTACGGCAGCAGTACAGACTTAACAGAAGGCATACAGATTTTAAAAAGCACATTTGAGATAAACAAACATGTTTATGTATCAGTGGGAAGCAGGAAATTCCGTTTAATGAACTTTTGGGCAAGGAGCCAGATCTATTTTTGTCTTTTTCGGTACAATCCTTGCTGGGCGATTTTCTTCCATTCCATTTACGTTGTCGAGTCAAGAAATTGTTTACGCTCTATATAATCTGTACCACCGCGGTCTCATCAGCGTGCAGCGCTCCCTATAATGTTTATTTTTCACTCGATCTGCGCCCAAACCTGTGCCAGATTCCTTGGTTGTTCATTGCTTTCCCAATACTGCTTCTGATGTAGGTGAAGCAAACCTCGGGCCTTTTTTGTTTCTGCTGAATATTTTACATGAAAAATGAAACGATACATTACAATTGCCACAGGTATCGAATAATGTATAAGAATCTTGTGTATTTCACTCATATGGCTTTCTATACTCACTCTTCTAAAATAATTATTTCAAAAGCTTATTGTTCTATCTACTTCTTGTTAATACAGGTAAAGTTTCCATTCCAATTTAGAGATTTCGTTAAAGGAGAGGGTAGGTAATGCAATAATCACATGTTTTGTAATGGGAAAACGTTGCTCCTCTTGGTCTATGTCCTCTGCTGCCGTGTTCTGGTCTCCGGCTACCTCTTCTCAGCGGCTGATGATTTCTCCATTCCTAATAAATTACCTGTCTAACTAATTTCACTGGTCTCAGGGTTTTCGTAGGTGAGGCAAATTAAAATACACTGCAGTTCCCTTAAAATGCGATTTATTATGAGTAAAACACTTATGGGAGGCTGATATTTCCCCTCTGTAACAATTCCACATTATAATAAATTAGGAGCCTAATCTAACCGCACACGCTTCCCACCCATATGCACACACGTCCATCCTCGTCCAGAGAGTGTCACTGTGTATCGACGAGATTCTATAAGAGAGAGTGAAAATCTGGGGCTTTCTTCCCCCTTTTATATCCAAACCTAGTGACGCTCACCTTCGCGCCTTAAAATGTAACGGCATTTCTGATTGGTCTTCAGACGCGTTACCTTATTATGTATAAAAATATTCTGCTCCAAAACTTTTCGCATACGCCTCCCAGTGACGCGCCCAGAAACAGATTCAATATCTCTGTCTCTTTCCTTTCTGTATCTGTCTCTTTCTATTTCTGGTTATTGATTGAAGTTCCTTGCTCATTAGCTTGGTGAAGGGTGGTGGACTCTACCTAAAATTACTTTTACCTGGAGTTAGCTAGCTCGCCCGTCCCTTACTTATCTAAGTTACAATCTGCTTTGTTACATTTCTTCGCTGTTAAATATTCTAATACCTTTCTTGCTGAATTAAATTAGTATGTACAATTCTGGTTTGATATTGGTTTATACTTCTGTGTGTTTTTTTTATCCCCTTGCAGTTTCAAACGCATGTTGCTATGCGACGAACTTGAAATTCCATTCTCTTGACAAGTGAGGAGAAAAAAGAACGCAGGAGACATATGGGTCGGCAGTTGCGCAAATCGACAGAGACGCGCAGAGTTCCCTAAAAGTTCCGGGCTTGACAGTCTCTACAGGAGGATCGGTTGTGGGACAGCAGAAACACGACCCTGCAGCGGACGTTCAACAGGCTTCCCTCTAGCGGGGCCGAGAAGAAGTTCCAAAACACAAGACTTTGAGCTATCTCCCCAACACCGACCGAACCACAACTCCGGAGTCATCTTGAAGCATGAAAGGGAATGTGGGAGAGAGGAAATCTGTGGTTCGCCTATGTCAAACAGGGAAAATCTAAAACCCCATGGTTAGATTAGGCAACCGCCGGGGATCGAACCCAGGACCTCCCGAATGTCATTACCGCGGCGCCGCCTCGGAGGACTTCAGGGGCAATTCCCAGAAATATCAACATATACGTCTTATTTGTAATGAAACTGGGTTCGAGAGATGTTCGTATAAATCTTCCTATAGTACTTTGGAATATACTGAAGTTTAAATACCAAGTTTGGTATTTCTCTAACATTTCCCATCTTAGTTAAACTGCTCGCAGAATCGCCGCACACGTTTTTTCCTTTCTTTTCTGAGAGCTTCAAAACCTGTAACCATTTCCGGTAATTTTAGGCGCAAGTGGTACATATCCCGGAGTATTAGACCGCACCATCCCTTTAATGAGCCTCCCACAAAAACAATTAGATTACTTTCTTTTACCTAACTTCTGAAAGGAGCACTATTTTCTCTGTTTCAGTAAAACCCCGGTCCGTGAAGATAGTAACTGCGGAGAACCCGCTATCTGCCGGCAAAGCTCATCAACTGGTGTGTGAAGCTTCCGGATCCGTTCCTCCGGCCCGCATCACGTGGCTGTTGGACGGTGAAACCTTTTATCGGGAGGCAGCAACCTCGGTAAGATTCCTACTCCCATTCTCAACGTAATCTCATGCCCTACATTCACATTACTTTCTATACCATCTATTGTTTATTAGTAGGTACAAAAACCATTCTTACGAAAGCCTTTAATCGAAAGGAAGCTTTCCAGAAATAACTGCATTATAGATACAAAGGGAACCGCGATAGTCAAATGTTTAACAACTGAACGCTATATGCTGGCCTTAAAATTCCATACTGTTTCCATGACATCGCGAGAAACAACTGAATGTTGACAATTTGAACCATTAATAACTTGGAAAAAACTTGTATGCTTTAAAGAAATCTACATTTTTTGTACAGTACGTTTTGGTCCAACGTTTACCAGTTATACAAGATGATACAAAATTCCTCCCGAATGAAGAATTCTTCATTCTTATTTGTCATATAATATCTTCAACATATGGTATTTTAATCAAAATCCTTTCACATATGTTTCAGAAAGTAAACATTTCGAAAATGTTTCCATAAACAGGATATTTGGTGTGGAGATATTGTTAAAATTTTCGTGTCAGTTATTTGAAAGGCGCTGAACCTATATAGTATATCATATATCCGAAATTTCGTTTTTGGGTTACACTGTTCAAACACACGGGCCGTTTTCTAAAAATGTTTCTCGAATGGAATTTGGGAAGAATGCAACACCTTCGCTACCTACTATGTACACTGCCGTTAATAAAAAATGGCCCATTCCCGTAGATCGCTATAGTGTTTTTGTTTTCCCTCAGTAAGGTTTTCACCTTCAGGAAACCAACTTTTGACTCCACCTCGCCAGTATTAGTTATCTATGTGACTGGCCCAAAAACAATTCAGAGCCATAAAAAGTAAATAATGAACGATGCTTATGGTCTATGTGCAATGGAGGGGTTCCGCCACGCTTGGTGCACAAGGAAAGGCTAAACAAATTACAATATAATTCACCCTTCTAAAGGAAAGAGTGAAGAATTATTTGTATGTATGGTTAAACTGAACGACATTTACATATATGAGAGCTTTCATCAACGACATGGAGACGAAGGTTAAACTTTTTGGTGCTACTAAACAGCAATAAGAAAACGGTGGTGTAGCATGAAAACATAAGGTTCAAGTTGTAATGTTACCCTACTTTGGGGGAGGTAAAGTACCCTGTCAATCAGTGTCTACAATCATGCTAGAAAAGCAGAGGTGGCCACTTTGGGTGGGGCTCGATTTTGCTACTATCCAACTGTCGCGGTATCGTTCGTGTTATCTTATTTGCTGAGCGCCTGTTATTGTTTTACTATTTTTAATTTTGAGTTCTTTGTCCTCCGGCTAGCTATTATTACCCAGTCGAGCAAATCTCTTGAACAGGGTGTGTAAACGGAAAGGAGTTGTTACTAAAAGATAACACTGATAAAAGAATTTGTTTTTACACTTTTATTGCCGTCATACATTATTAATTTCACATATTTACTCTTGATACACGCCCGACTGAAACTGTTATATTTTCGAATGTAACTATAATCACTTATTTGCCGCACATTATTAATTCGCGTATTTCACATTTTTGTAACTAACTTTACGACGCGAGAGATTCTGTAGAATTGCGCGACGTGTAACCCGTGAATGATTCTGTTGAACTGTGCGATACTTGTCTCTGGCTTTAGAATTTATACTCCCTCACCCCGATATGCCTAAACATTATAATCGAGCTGCTATTGGTTAATAAAGCGCGCCAACATTAGCGTCTATTTTTTTATTCAATGAAAATTACGAACACATATGCTCTAGGGAAGATATTCCCTCCATTTCTAAAGAAAGGCACGCTACTCTGACGTCATTTGTTTGCCTCTTCTAATTGATAAACATATCACCCCTCGCTCATTGTTACCCGCTCCTATTGTCAGTTTCAGTGAGGCCGTGTAAACTTATTTCCTAACAATGCTTATAATTAACAAACATCTAAAATCATTGTCATACAATAATGTTAATTTAAGCTACAATCACTCTGGCATTCACAGTGTTGTGATATAAAATACTGCCTCACAACATAAAAAGCTTCGTTCCATCATGGACCGCATTTTATGCTCAGCAGGATACGTGATAGAGAAGGTAACTACATGATATGCAATGACACCATTCACAGTGAATCACGTAAACATACTAATTAACATTGAATTAAACGTAAGATTAGAAGCTTGCAAGGTCCAAGCTTTCAAGTCTCTCTGCGTCAAAACATAAGAAACAGACAATCAGACAGCGATTCTCATCACGTGATTATTCTGTCATCTCCGTCGCCATCTGTTGACATAAAAGTAAATACAGTTTTATTTATGGACGCTCTTTAACTGCTCTGGTTCTTAGCGTCCCATTCTATATTGTGTAGGAAAGACCGGTAATTTTGCTCACAGGCCTCTTTATCAGGCTTGAGGTTCTTTTACGCGCCGTAAGTCTACGACACGGGACCACCGGCTTTACTTCCCTTCCGAAGGAAGCCGTGTTAAAGATTTTTACGCCCGAAAAAAATCCATCGCCCTCCACCGGGTTTGAACCCGCGATCTTGGGAACCAGAGGCTAGCACGGTACCACTAATCTGTTGACACTCTGTATAGAATCATAAGCCAGTAATCACTAGGATATGTACAAAACTATAGCACAAGAAAGAATTGTGTTGGCGGATGATGACTTTGTTGTGATTTAATGACCTTTGACCTCTTATTCGTATTTATACCTAGTACACTTCGTGAATTTAAAACTGGCCAGTTGAAAATGGTAATTCCGTGAGGCTCGGGATAGTGAGACTTTGTTCACAAGGCTGGGTATATTCTTGTAATAGTTAAAATGGGGAACACAACTATAATCACAAAAGTCTTCGAGAAAATAACTCATACACGGGATTTCAAACAGACAGGTGTTTCGACACTGAATTTTGTATCCTAAACACATTTTATTGATTTATCGTCTCAAGTTAGTATGACTATGTCACGCTTACTGCCGCACTCTAAGCTCAGTGGTAGAGAGTTAGCTTGCTCTTCCTAAGATTGCAAGTTCAAATCTCTGTGGAGCTATTCAAGTTTTTCCTCTTTCATTTTAAACACCAGAGTGAGAGGTTCCTCTTCGTGTTTACCTTCTCTAGCACTTAATAGGTGCTAGAGAGGTATTGTATTCCACCCTAAAACTCGATACCGAGATTTCCACGGAAATACACGTTTTGAGGCTCCCTAAAGCCTGTTTAGAAAAATGTGTGTGTGTGTGTGTGTGTGTGTGTGTGAAACGAAAAGTGGGATAGATACCAAACTTGGTATTTAGGTTTGCAATCTTCCAAAAAGTCACACCAAGATTTTAAAAATAACCACCCCAACTCAAACTATCCTTTCCATAGAACATTTTTAGAAACCTTTTGGTTTTATAAAACATGGCACTGATGATTTTTATTAAAATACCATATATTAAAGACATTTACATGACAAATAAAGCGTATATTTTGAATTTTCCTGTAATAGCCTGTGAAATTTTTATTCGGAAGAAAATTTTAAAAACAGGTAAACGTTAAACAATAGACGAAAACGCAATACATAAAAATGTATCTCTCTTTAAGACATATAATTTATTTCAAATAACATTGTGAGACATCAGCCATTTCCGAGATATGCGTTGTTAATGGTTTGAATCGTTTGTCATCCTTTAAAGGACTTTCAGTTGATTCTCGCGATGTCATGGGAGTAGTACCAATGCATTTATTTATTTATTTGCTTCATTTTTATAGCCTCTAACTCTTCTTTGGCCATATCGGGAGCTTTTAATTTCTTCTTTTAACATTGAACATACATTCACTCCCACGTTCATACCTCCAGACTCTTTGGGGGATAGGAAAAATTCCCAGTTCCAGCTGGGAATCGAAACCGAGACAGAATTTTAAGGCCAGCATATAGCGTCCAGTTGTTAAACATTTGACTGTCGCTGTTCTCTATAACGAAATGTGTAATGTAGCTGTTTCTGTAAAGGTTTATTTGGATTAAAATGTAGTAGATAGAAAAATAAACTTTCGTAAGAATAGTTTTGTATATTCATTAAATACCCACAAATTGATTGAGGATTGAGAAAGTCATGCGACGTCTTCAAGGATGAGTCACGAACATTTTTAAGACAATCTTCTCCACCCAGAACAACCTACCATTTATATTGATACATTTTGGTTATTTTTATTTTCTCAAAATTACCTTTAACGATTTTGATTAATATTTGGATGACAAACAAAATGTATATCTTGAATTTTCTGCTATTAGCCTCTTTATTCTGGATGACCTTTGTATAAGTGGTAAACCGTATGGGATAGATAAAGTTTTACTACACAAGAAATTTAGATATCGTTAAAACACACAATTTATAACAGAAAAAATGCACTAACCCTTTTCAAGGTATTCCTCGTTATTGGTTTGTATGTTTGAGCGCTATGTCACCGTTCTGTTATTTCTCACGATATCATATAAGGTAGTGATGGGACGATACCTCTATTACTCGATATTCATTTTATAAAAAACTATAACGGTGATAGCTTGTTTTCACGGAATTATGTTCTTATTAACATTTCCTGTGTATAAACACATGTAACCAATGTTGTATTGTATGCTGTTTTCGAAATTGTTCCTGTTTGACATTCTTCAACTGACAGCATGTTTTACTTTCGCTAACTCGTATAGTAACCAGAAGTATTGCATTCCATCCAAAAATTCGATACAGAAATTTCACCGGAAATACATGTTTTGATGCCCCCTGAATCCAAAGAAAACATTTTTAGAAAAAATGTCCGTGTGTGCGTCCATCTGTGTGTCTGTGAACAGCAAAACTCGAAAACGAAAAGTCGGATAAATACCAAATTTGATATTTAGCTTCAGTATCTTTCAAAGTTGAGACACGAAGATTTCCAAAACAATCACTCCACCACAGGCTACGCTGAACATGGAACTGTTTAGAAAATTTCGATTTTCTCAAAAACGCCAATCATTTTTATTAAAATTTAAAATTTTTAAGATATTCTCAATTCTTTTTTGGCCGAGTGAACCATTTCTGAGGCATTCGTTGTTATTTGTTTGAATTTTCCGTTACTCACTTTTTCTCAATTGGGGGAATTCGTTGTCTTTTTTAATGTTCTGGACGTGCAAAAAGAATGCTTTCCTCTAGAGCTCTTAAAACATTTGACTATCGCTTAAAATCTACAATATACACCTTGCACCTACAAGAAAATTAGCAATAGCAATAACATCTCGATTAACGTGAAGCATATGGAGGATAAGAGTTTGTAAAAATAGTTTGTACAAGAGTAGAGAAAGTCATGTGAGTGTAACACATCAGAACCTTTTAGCATGATAATGCCACAGGTTATACGTCCTCTATTGTTAGTCAAAGGGTAATAATAGTTACATTTTCTTTGCTCTGCTTTTTATGTAAATATATTTTGTGCTGAATTTCTTTTTAAGGATTTTCTATCCATATCCTTTATTCTGCAACGTTTAAAATATAAACAAACGTACAGTTTACATGAAACTCAAGTGTATTATTTCCCGTCTTAAGTTCTGATTTGCTTCTAATGTGTTCTCAGATTTGTAAGTAAATGTGATGGCTGATAGTGAGTCACCAAACCTGGCTGTTGCAGAAACGTGATTTAGTACGTCAGTTAAATCAACTTCATTCATAACTCAATTAACGATGCATGTTATATGAACACCTCTACTCCCTCCCCCATTGTTTTGATGTTTTCATTTAGACACAGAGACTATGGAATGTTGCATTGATTCATCCACAGGAAACGCAGGCAAGATCTATGAAGAACTATAGTGTTTGGGGACACTTTCGAGGCAATAATGTGAAGTCTCGACTCCTTTCATTCCTCCACTAAACGCACCAACTTTCAATAATGCAAAAGTTATACATCTGATGTGTTACACTCATATGACTTTCTCTACTCTTGAACAAGCTATCTTATTGCTAATTTTTTTGTGGATGCAAGGGGAATATGGTGGGCTTTAAGCGATAGTCAAATGTTTTAACGCTGGTTGCTATGTGGCGCATTCCATTCTCTTTGCATGTCCAGGAAATAAAAAATTGAATAACGAATTTCCATTTGAGAAAAAGTAAGTACTGGAAAATTGAAACAAATAACGAGTATCTCGGAAATGGTTTACCGACAAAAAAAAGTATAGGACATAAATTGTGTTTTAACGAGATCTACATCTTTTGTGTAGAAAACTTTTGTCTATCTCTTACGGTTTGCCGGTTATGGAAAAACCATTCAGAAAGAAAGGGACTTTTGGGGACATTCCCAGAAAATTCAAGATATGCACTTTGTCATGAAAATATCTTAAATATATGACGTTTTAATCAAAATCTTTAAAGTAATTTTTGAGCAAATAAAATTTTTCGTACAATGTTCCTTGTAAAGTCTGGTTTGGAGAGATTTTCTTGAAAATTTCCATGTCGCATCTTTGAGAGATACTAAACATAAATACCAAGTTAGGTACTTATCCGAATTTTCGTTTTTGAGTTATGCTGTTCACAGACACACATCCACAAAGACACACACAGAACTTTTACTAAAAATACCTTTTTTGAATTCAGGTAGCCTTAAAACACGTATTTCAGGTAAAACCTCGGCATCAAAAATTTTGGGTGGAATGCAATTCTTCCCCTACTTCCGTATACGTAGTGGAGAAACTGAACATTTAAAGTATCGGTAAAATATTAGACATGCGTCAATGTGACTGAGTTTCGAGATTCAATCTCTAATAAAAACCTATGCAATTTCAATAATGGAACGATAACTGTAAATATTTAACTCAATAAACATGATTAAGTATAAAAATAGCACGATAAAGATTTGTTGTTTAGTAATTTGAACCGTGAGTAGCGTTAGGCATATGTTGTAAAGTGAAAATCCTTCGCTACAGAAGATCAAGTATTTACCTGTGTATGAAGCCCGTATCTAAGAGTTTTCCTTCTCATCAGCGGGGCAAAGTTTAGTAACTCGAGGCACTCAAGTTCATCAAAAGCTAATGTCGTTAATTCTTAATGATTTGCAGTACATCTTACAGAATCCAACAAATAGTTTTCACTCTTGTGGGTGCAGGATTTTCCAAAGTTACGTGAACGTGCCAGCTCACGAACGTATTAATAAGTGAGAATATGGTAAAAACTTCAATGTTCATCAAACAACTTACAAGAGAGAGCGTAAAATATTAACTTGTGTTTCAAAGTTGTATCACACGGCCTCGTGCGGGAGAAGATGCTAACATATTCATTACGGAATTACTGAAAGAGTTTGGTATAAACGTAACAAATCTGTTGTGTTGGATTCACATGACTTTCACCATCTAAAAATTATTCCTACAAAAGATTAAATCCGATTACAAATAAAACGAACTTTATCGTACACACTTTAGGACGTCTTGTGTGAGATTTCTAAAATTTACAATTTGAGTTCAAATTGTTTGAAATTTCAAAACAGCAATCACGTTTTAGTGTGTAATATATTCAGTAAACTACGTGTCTACCATGTAAACAGTAAATAGAAAGGGTAGTGCATTCCTCCCAAAAATTAGATATGGAATACATGTTTTGAGGCCCCCGAATACGAAAAAGTTTAGAAAAAGTTCTGTGTTTGTCAGTAAAGCCTAACTCCCAATTACCGTTTACATGGTACATTTTTGGAAATTTTTTTTGTCTCAAAAACGGATCAAATGATTTTGATTTAAACCCCATAATTTAAAGATATTTCAATGACAATAAACTGTATATCTTAAATTATCTAAAAATAGCCTATGAAGTCCTCTTCAGTAGGAAGGAATTTTGTACAATCTTGTATAACTGGTAAACGATCTCTCTAAAACACACAACTTATTTCAAATAACCTTTTTCTGGCATAAGGATTTCAAAGACATCCATTATTAATGGTTCGAATTGTTCAATATTTTTGTCATTGTTTTAAAGACATGTTGATATTCGGTTGTTTCTCGCGATGTCATGGAAACACTATGGAATTTTAGGGCCAACATATAGCGTCCAGTTGTTAAACATTTGACTATCGCTGTTCTCTATAACGAAATGTGTAATGTAGCTGTTTCTGTAAAGGTTTACCTCCATTAAAATGGAGTAGACAGAAAAAATCTGATGTATTGCACTCACATGACTTTCTCTACTCTTATAGAAACTATCTTTACAAACGCTTATTCTCCATCCACTCAATGTTAATCGAGATAAACGTTTCAAGAAAGTATCTTATTGCTAATTTTCTTATAGGGTTTAAGCGATAGTCAAATCTTTTAAGAGCAGGTTGTGTCGTCCACCGTGGTATAGTGGTTACTATGCTTGCCTATGATTCCCAAGGTAGCGGGTTCAAACCCGGCGGAGGGCTATGGATTTTTTTCGGGCGTAAAAATCCTTAGCATGACTTCCTTCGGAAGGCAGATAAAGCTGATTGTCCCGTATCGTAGATTTACGGAACGAAAAACAACCTCAGGCCTGGTAACAAAGCCTCTAAGCAAAATTGCCATATTTCACGCCCAATAATAGAATGGGACGCTAAGAACCACAGCAGTTAAAGAACCTCCATAAATAAAATTCAATTTAATTCAGAACTAATTGCTATGTGGGGCATTCCATTCTCTTTGCACGTTCAGGATATAAAAAAACGAATAATGAATTTCCGTTTGAGAAAAAGTATAAGTTTTGAGAAATTCAAACAAATTACAAGGAATGTCTCGGAAATGGTTTGCTCGACAAAAAAATAAAAAAATATATTTGACTTAAATTGTGTGTTTTAACGAGATATACAGATTTATGTAGTAAACTTTTGTCTAAATCTTACGGTTTACCAGTTATGCAAAAGTCATTCAAAATTAAGAGTACTTTTGGGAACATTCTCAGAGAATTCAAAATATACATTTCATTTGCCATGAAAATATCTTAAACATATATTTTAATCAAAATCGGTAAGACATTTTTGAGAATATCAACATTTTGAAAAAAAAAAGAAAAAAAGAATGCTCCATGTAAAGGGTAGCGGAATGGGGGATTTTGTTTAAAATCTTCGTCTCGAATCCTTGTAAGATACTAAACTCAAATACCAAGTTTGCTATTTACCCAAATTATCGCTTTTGTCACAGATAGATCCACACACCGATATGTTTCCAATAATGCTTAATTTGGATTCAGGACGCCCCAAAACATGTGTGTTCTGGTGAAATCTCGATATCGAATTTTTGGGTGGAATGCGGTACTTCCCGTACTTACTACACGTAGTAGAGAAGGTAATAAAGCTTTAGTAATAATAGTTTGTATACCCACTAATAAACGATAGAAGGTAGAGAAAGTTATGTGATTGTCACAGATACGTTTTTATCCGATTGTGCTCTCTTATGGATTAATTATATGGGGTAATAGTGCGCAAGTAAATATAGTTTTACTTATGCAGAAGTAGGGCATTAGTATGGCTACAAATATATTTTTCAGGCTCATTGTAAACCATTATTTGTGCATGAGAGAATTAAGAGAGTCACTTTCCTGGTATCTTACAGCTTCATGTATGTTAAAGACACACCCATGATACATGAACAAGTTCAAACTTAAATGTTCTGGGATGGAGGCTAAGTAAAACTATGGATGACTTTATAAAATTTGCAACATGACGTTCTAAGCTTTTAATCTAAGCAAGACTACATTGAAACACAACATGATTGTTTGACTCATAAACGCGCAGCTCTGTCACATCGATTAATAATTCAGAGGTAACATCCCCAATTTTTAACAGTTTTTGTTTGTATTATGACCAGAGCTAGGACAAATATCCTTTGACTTATAATGTGTGCATGCTGCGAGATTTTATCGACAGTACGACTAGGGGAAGACGGTGACACAGGTAATCTGGAGCTGTAAACAGAAGCGTCAAGGGTAGAACAGAACATAAACACAGAGCTCACAGAGTGCAACTCTACCATACTAGTAACGTAAGTGAACTACTGATTATCGACTGTGCAACCCTTGGTCGTGTGTTCATATGTCACGTGTACACTCGCTTACACATGTGCTGTCAGCGCAGCTTCAGGCGGCATACTACGGGCCTTCACAGGTGGAGAATGTATTGCAAGCAGGTGTATGTATCTGTTTACCTTTTCCGCATACAGTGGCGGGTGTTTTAAGTGCACAGTTGTAGATTATTCACATATTATGAATATATAACTTAGAGCAATAGCTTTATTCGTCATCACTAAGAATAACCATATTCAAATATACAACTAAATAAAACCATGTTTTGTACAATATCTCCACGAAAAAATATTTTAATGGCAACATAATGTAAAACTAATATACATTGTAAGTTTTATAGCGGGATGGCTCATAGGTGTGGCCCGCATTCGGGAAGTTGTGGGTTCGATTCACCTGTCCGTCCTTCCTGACGCCTGGGTTATATCGTGGGTTTCCCCGGTTCGCCAGGCGAATGCTGGGAAGGATCAATACATCCCCGAGTTTCCTGTCCCTCCATTTCAGCTCATTCTCATTTCACTTCACCTTTCATCTGATTGGTCCGTTGAATTCTGCATGGAATTGCCCTAGTAATGTCTTCAAATAGTAAATTGGCTTCCCACATACCCACAATTCTTCCCCGGTACACCTCCAAAAGATTAACATACATCACGTAAGCTACAGTTAACACACATCACTGCTTAACCGAATAACAAAGGCAGACGCTCCTGCTATGCATGCGTTCGCCGAGGAGGTTGGTAAAATTCCTCCCGAAGTTGCGGTGATGGCATAAATGGAAGCGAGAGTACAAAGTAGGGTTGCAGTTATATAGATTCCTCGCTCAATGGATATTTGTCTTACCTCTAGTTATGAGGATATGTTATTTGTGTTATATAGAGTAGTTAAATTATTTTCGAACCCTCTCGCAGCCTCTCTCTACTGCACGAGAGAACCGGCAATCGCCGTGGAAATTACGCCGGCAGAGGCGGACTAAAATCCTTACCTTAATAGATGCTGGAAATGTTGACCTTCTGCTCTCAAACAGACAGCATATCTCGTGTAAATATTCGCGCTCACTCTCCGAAGCTCAGCAGAAGGAATTATTGTGATGAAACGCCTCATTATGGAGTGTGGTGTGCGATAAGTGCTAGAAGAATACTAGGACCCATATTCTTTGATGAAACAATAAATGCACAGCAATATCAGAGGTTAATTCTGAGGCCATTTTTCAATCGCTTGACAGAAGTAGAGAAATCGTATGGTTGGTTCCAGCAAGATTCTGCAACAGCACATACGGCTGCCGAATCATTACATACAGCAAGAGAGGTGTTTGATGACAGAATAATTAGTGTTGATTTGTGGTCCTCTCGTTCTCATGACCTAACGAGTTGTGATTTTTATTTATGGGGTTCTTTAAAAGACAAAGTGTTACGTTCCTATCCTCGCACACTACAGGAACTTAGAGAAGACATTGTGCAAGAAATCACAAGAATTCCTGCTGCTGATCTTCGGAGAGTGAGCGAGAATATTTACACGAGATATGCTGCCTGTTTGAGAGCAGAAGGTCAACATTTCTAGCATCTATTATAAGGTAAGTATTTTATTCCGCCTTTGCCGGCGTAATTTCCCCGGTGACTGCCGGCTGTCTAGCGCAGTAGGCAGAGGCCGCGAGTGGGTTCGAATACAATTTAACCACCCTATAGATAGATATCAAAATAAACCTGTTCTTCTATTCTACTGTTTGTTAATCGAGATAAACTTTCATTGTACATTTATACATTTCGTTGTAGGTATAAAAAGTATATTAAAAGAATACTCAGATTTATAAAAAACGGATTCTTATGCTATGGCCTTGAAATCCCACATCCTTTCTCCGACATCACGAGAAGCATGTGAGTAATGTCTTTGCGCTTCAAACAATGCAAAAGTATTGGTAAATTCAAACCAATATCAACGAATACCTCTAAAATGCCTACAGTTATTCCCAAAGCCAAACGTCTGATTTATGACCTTCGGGGAAACCTCATTCCACCAAGCGATGACTCATTAGTTGAAGGCATCCAGTAGATGATGTTAGTTACCTCCTATGGTGATGGAACGAGGGGACCTACAGCTTTCACCATTTCGATTTTGGAGATACCTCTACTGTGTTAGTGATTTAAAATCCCAGTCAAACCATGAGTCATGAGAATGAGACTCGCGAAAGAAATCCAATTAACTATGTATGTATTCTCTCGCAAATGATTAACCCTACAAAAGAATTTACATCACATAAATTAGGTGCTCAAATCGATCCACATTTGTTTATGTAGTAAGACTTTATCTGTTACAGTTAGCAATTTCTCTTCAATTAATTTCCCCTTGTCTAACTGAGAGTGGTGTTTTTGAACACCAGGTGTCGGAGACGCCCAACACCACAACAAGTGTACTGACGTTCAGACCTCGAGCAGCAGATGACGGAAAGCTGCTAGCTTGTCGAGCAGAGAACAAGAGATTCCCCGGCGGCATTCTCGAGGACCGCCGTCGACTCGACGTGGCTTGTAAGTAAAACTTTCAAACTTTCTCCTTGTCTCATTCTCTCTCTTTATTTATCCACCTACTCACTTATTTACTCCAGTGTAGTTACTGTGAAGGAATATAGGGTGAACCAGCAATATTTCTGAAACAAAAGCTGTTGTTTTCACAAACCTCAAGTTTCGAAAAACAATGTCTACATAACAAAACAGTTTAACGCACTTACGCAACCGACTAAAACATTATTAATTTCTCAAATACGTATAGATATAGTGTCGAAAATACATGTCTTCAGCCCGCTGAATCCCAAAATAGCTTTTTTAGGAGACGTTCATGTGTGTGTCTATGAACAGCATAACTCTAAAACGAAATGTTGCATATGTACCAAACTTGGTATTTGAGTTAAGTATATTCCAAGGATAAATCACACAGATTTTCGAGAAAAACTTCCCCTCCCAACTATTCTTTACATGGCACACTTTTCGAAAATTTTTATTTTCTATATAATTGCTCTTAAGATTTCGATTAAAATACTATATATTAAAGATATTCACATGTAAGGCAGTATTTTTAACACTTCAAGATTTCAGTGAAATTATATAATATATAAATTCAATAACAGCCCGCCTTAAAGCAATATGTGTATGTAACAAGATATAAAAGTGTACATTACAGACATTGTATATGTCTATAGTTTGTATACATGTGTAATAATGTTATATGAATGTATTACGTAATTTAATAATGTAGCAACCGTGAGAATAATAGGTTAAAAGTTGCTAACAATGCGGTAACAATGAGGTAACCTTGAGGCAATAATGAGTAAGAAAGTTTAAATGCTACCGGTAATTCTTGGAGCAACAATTATGTAATTTTTGTGTCAGCTTATAAAATAGCCAATCAACAACCAGAAAAAGCTTTAGTTAAATGAAGGTATTCTATTGGACTAGAATTAGCCAATCAGAAACTAAAATGGAGCAAAACTTACAAATTCAGAAGTCAGTTGCTTGTAGACAGTGTTCCTAACCAGACGTGAGATGCGTCCTCGAGAAATTTAATACGTATTCGAGTGAAACAAAAATAGTTTACGTGTTAAAAAGTGCAAGTAATTAGTAAAAAATCTCACAGCTCTCTATATCTGTGAAGTGTTATTTAAATCGTGTCTAGTATTAATAAAAGGAGTGAAGTAAAATTATAATATGTGTAAGCCTACATTCTTCAGTCGCACCACTCCCTGCTAAGACATTCATATCTCTAACAATAATACTAACGCAGTCGAGGCAAATATAAATATATATCCAATATTTAAAGAAAGAGTCGAACTTACAAAGTTCATATTTTTAAATTTTGGGCGAAGGCTACCGGAAACTTTTTTTTACCATAGGTGTGGTTGCAAATACTTCAAATCGGCTTTCCATACGTAGCAGCAACAAACCTTCTTCTTCACATAACAAATAAAATGTGTATCTTGGATTTTGTGGGAATAGTCTGTGAAGTCCTCTTCATTCGGAAGGAATTTTGTATAATCCTGTATAACTGGTAAACGTTAAGACGAAAATGGACTATACTCAAGATGTAAAGCGCACAATTTATTTCGAATATTTTTTGTGGCACGAGTCGGTTCCTAGATATACGATATATTGTTCGAATTGTTCATTTCTTGGTCATTCTTTTAAGTCCTTTCAACACTCAGTTGTTTCTCGCGACGTCATGGAAACAGTATGGAATTTTAAGGCCAGCATATAGCGTCCAGTTGTTAAACATTTGACTATCGCTGTTCTGTATAACGGAATGTGTAATGTAGCTGTTTCTGTAAAGGTTTATTTGGATTAAAATGTAGTAGATAGAAAAGTAAACTTTCGTAAGAGTAATTTGTAAACTCGCTAATAAACGATGCAGGATAGGATAGGATAGAAGTGGAGGGGAAATTAGCACCTCGGTCTACTCAGATATTTTGTGACGGGGCGACCCCGGGAGGGATGAGGTGAGTGGAGATAGAGGGCGGTCGGACCAGGGTGCAGCCGGTGCCCCTCCCGCATGTGGACTTGCATATCCCCTGGGGAGACCGGGACCCTGAGACCACTCGCAGCTCGCAGGACGAAGGTTTACGCAAGAGCATCCTTTTCCCCTGCCATGCACACCCCGAGGCCTTCCACCGACACTTGCAAACCTGAAAGAGACCAACCAGATGAAAAGTGAAGTGAAATGAGAATGAGCTGAAATGGAGGGACAGGAAACTCGGGGATGTATTGATCCTTCCCAGCATTCGCCTGGCGAATCGGGGAAACCCACGATATAACCCATGCGTCAGGAAGGACGGACAGGTGAATCGAACCCACAACCTCCCGAATGCGGGCCACACCTATGAGTCATCCCGCTGTATAGGATAGAGAAAGGTATGTAGATGCAACACTTAAGATTTTTTAGAAAAAAATACACACCCTCACTTGCGTAACCTGTGTATTTAAATTCGGTAACTCCTAAGGATGGAACTCGAAAACTTTAAAGAACCCCCATCCCAAACTGCCGTTTCCATATTTAGTTTTAAGCGTTAGAATCAATTTTCCTTAAATGGGTCAAAAGGTTTTGATTAAAATGCTCAAGATATCTGCATAACAACTAAAAGGTGTACTCAATGGAATGACTCGAGCGGTAACGTCTGGCCTGCATTCTGGAGCTCACGGATTCAAATCCCGTGGGCCGACTTTTCTTTTTCCGTGATTCCCATAGTCACCGAGATAAAAACCGGATTGAATATTTAATACCACGACCCAAAGTTCCACCAAAGTATAAATGCAATAGAAAAAGATCTGACGACATACATTCACCTGAATTACTCTACTCTCTATCGTCTATTAGTGGGTATGCAAATTACTACTTTCTCTACTACATATAGTAAGTAGGCGAAGTACTGTATTCCACTCAAAAATTCGATACCGAGATTTCACCGAAAATACATGTTTTGAGACCCCCGAATCCAAAGAAAAGCGTTTTTGGAAACATGTCCGTGTGTGTGTCTGTCTGTGAACAGCATAACTCAGAAACGAACAGTCGGATAAACACCAAACTTGGTATTTAGGTTCAGTATCTTCCAGAGATGCGACACGAAGGTTTTCAAGAAACTCCCCACACCCCAGATTACCCTTTACATGGAACATTTTACGAAAATTTTAATTTTCTCAAAAATGGCTCTAACGATTTCATTAAAATATCATATGCTTAAGATATTTTCATGACAAATAAAATGTATATCTCGAATTTCTTGGGAATGTCTCCATAAGTATTCTTCATTGTGAACGACTTTTGCATAACTGGTAAACCATAAGGGCTAGACAAAATTTTACTACACAAAAAATGTAGATCGCGTTAAAATACAGAATTTATCTCATATACAGTTTTTTTGTTGAGTGAACCATTATCGAGATATTACTTGTTACTCCCTTAAATTTTTCAATACTTATTTTCTCAAATGGGAATTAGTTATTCATTTTTTTATGCATATGCAAAGAGTATTAATCTGTGGCAAAAGGAATGGTGCTGCACATAGCAACCAGCTATTAAGAGATATGTCTATGCTTAAAGGCTACTGTATCTCTATATTGCCCTTACAAATACAAAACAAGGGGAACATGTACGCCTTAAGCGATAGTCAAATATTTTTAGAACTGGTCGCTATGTGTAAAATGTAATTCTCTTTGCATGTCAAAAGATCATTTATACAAATGTTTATCTCGATTAATATGAAATAATGGAGAATAAGAGTTTGTAAAAATAGTTGGTACAAGAGTAGAGAAAGTCATGTGAAGGTAACACATCAGAATTTTTTCTATGAGAGTACGAAATGTACAAAATGTTCCTACTATTAAAAAAAATATGATGTGTTACACTCGCATGACTTCTCTACTCTTGTACAAAGTATTTTTACAAACGCTCATTCTCCATCTACTTCATGTTAATCTTATTGCTAATTTTCTTGTAGACGCAAGGGGAATTGGTAGGCTTTAAGCCATAGACAAATATTTTAAGAGCTCGTTGCTATGTGGAGTAATCCATTCTCTTTCCATTACCAGGACAAAAAAAATGAATAACAAATTTGAGAAAAAGTATAAGTGTTGAAAAATTTAAGGGAATAACAAGCAATACCTCGAAAATGGTTCAATCAACCAAAAAAAATGTATATGAAATAAAATGTGTATTTTAACGCAGTCAACACTTTTTGTGTTGCAAAATTTTGTCTATCTCTTATGGTTTACGAGTTGTGCAAAAGTCGTTCACAATGAAGAATAATTTTGGAGACATTCCCAGAAAATTCGAGATATACATTTTATTTGTCATGAAAATATCTTAAACATATGATATTTTAATCAAAATCGTTAAGGCTATTTTTGAGAAAATTAAACTTTTCGAAAAATGTTCCATGTAAAGGGTAATCTGGGGTGGGGGGATTTTCTTGAAAACCTTCGTGTCGCATCTCTGGAAGATGCTGAACCTAAATAGCAAGTTTGGTGTTTATCGGACTGTTCGTTTCTGAGTTATGCTGTTCACACACACAGAGACACACACACACACACAAGGAAATGTTTCCAAAAATGCTTTTTTTTTATTCAGGGGGCCTCAAAACATATTTCCTGTGAAATCTCGGTATCGAATTTTTGGGTGGAATACAATACTTCCCCTACTTACTATACGTAGTAGAGAAAGTAAAAATGTTAAACTTGAAGTGGTTTATTATTGTTGCAGAAGTTGCACGACGTTTAGGCGCCAATTTGAAGGCAGGTGTTGGGCCACGTTTGGCCACCAAACTGCGGGAGATATGTTTCTTGTAGTCTTCGCCCCACGTACGGTATAAACTTTCCGGTGCCCTTCACCCCACGTTTACTTTAATGTTATTTATTTAAATAGTATATATGTATACCTTGGCTTCGTCAGTAGTAATTTGCAGAACACGTATCTCTTAACAGGGCTGGTACGGCTAAAGAACAAGGCTTACAGAAATTAAAATTGTATTGTACTTTGTTTTATTAATCCTTCACACGATTAAATAACACTTCACTGATATATCATACTATACAGCTGTGAGATTATTGTTAATTACACTTTTAAACAGGTGAACGTATATATTATCCTCACTATAATGAATTTTCTTGTTTCATATACAATCGCTGACCCGTACCAAACCGAACTCTTGGGTACGCTATGTTGCAGCGTCTACTGCTTGAATTCGTACATTTCCTCTATTTCTTGTTTCTCATTGGCTAAGCCTACTCCAATAGAATACCTTTATTTAATTTTTAGCCTTTCTAGCTTTTAATTGGCTATTTATAAACTGTTTTAAAGATTACATTATTATTGTTCCAAGAACTATTAGTAACCTTTTTTAACTTTCTAATTTATTGTTGTCTCAAGGTTACCTTATTGATAGCAACTTTCGGCTTCTACTTTGTAATTCTGTTTGCCACTAAAATCAGCTTGCTTCTATTCTCACAGCTCCTACATTTTTAAATTACGTAATACATTCACATAACATTATTATACATGTACATAACGATATAAACATAATACGACTGTAGCATACACTTTATATATTACACACATGTTGCTTTAAAGGCGGGCTGTTATTATATTTTATGTTATATAATTAGATTGATATCATGTAAATGATAAAAATACTGCCTCAAACTGAGAAAAACTGCATACAGAAAAGCTCCAGTGGTGTTAAAAGTGGGAGCTCGGGTGATTTAAACATGTTTGTAGGGCTTTAAAACTGGGGAGTTATGAAAAATATTTTGCCAAAATGCTTTATAGTATATTTATATGACAATATAAAAATAGAACATTTTGTCATTTTCCCTAAAGACTCACTTCATGTCCTTTAAGACCCTGTCGCTATTAATTTGGTTCTCGTGATGTCGTGGAGGGAATATCTAATTTCAAGAGGGTTATATGGCATCTGACTTTAGATTCTGTTTCTCTCGATTAACTTGGGGTAGAACAACAAACTCTTATAAGAATCGTTTTGACGCGTATGAAAATAGACGATAACATGAGTTGTGAGAGATTGCAATTGCCCTTAGTAGAATTATAGGTACTGATCTGTTGCCTAAAGTTGGCCCAGGTCTAACAAAAGCACCGTTCGCTTTTAGGCCTCTCAAAGAGAAAATAATCGCGTTGGGAATTTATCCTCGACGTGGAAACCACTTCAAAACGTGTACACGTTTAAAGAGATCAAGACCTTTGCCTCATTTGACTGTTTAGGAAAAAGGGACTTGCCCCCAAAACATTCTTTTGTTAAATCTTTTGTGCTACCGTTATTTCCTTTCCTATTGTAGCAAGCTTCTTTTGTAGCAAATCAGAGGGCGGAGGGAAAAGAGAGAATTTCTGCTTGATATACGATCCCGCATAGAGCCAGCGACGTAATTTGGGAGTAATACCGACAGAGCAGACGAGGCCGGCTAGTGGAGCGGCCGGACGCTATGTGCAGATACCATGGAACCAAAGGCGGCACTAGTATCCTGCATAAAAACATTGACTCACGGCGATTTATTCACCGCTCTGTGATTTATGACGCAAAATGTCCGTTACACAAATTCATTTCGCTTTCCTTTTCTTCATCGATAGTCTGAATGTATGCGCATAATTCCACAGCCTGGACCAGATCTCTATATTCTGTTTATTTACTAGCAGCTGGCCTACCCGGCGTTTCAAAGATGATGTCTGTGGTGTTATATTTGCATGACTTTCCCTGCCGTCTATCGTTTATCAGTGGGTAGACAAAAACCTTCCTATGAACGTTCATTTTCCTATCCACTACATTTTAATCGAGATAAATCTTTACAGAAACAGCTACGTTACACATTTCGTTATAGATACAAAGAGAACAGCGATAGTCAAATGTTTAACAACTGAAAATCTACAGGACTTTAAAAGAATGAAAAGTAATCGAACCATTAGGTATTAACGTAATCCTTGAGATGTCTCAGCGTGTCTCAAAACGGCATCGAATTTTTGGGTGAAATTCAATGTAGTAAATGGCTGGCTGTTTGTTCTTGCTACCAATGAATCTGGTATCCCCTTGGAAAATACCTACAGTTCGTAGGTGCTTTTTGAAGTTTCCGTGTCCAGTTAAAGGTCCTTTGGAGGGGGCTTCTGACCCTTCAGCTGCTATGTTGCGAGCGCTGCGGACCTCTAGCACTAGTGCTGCTTCTGACGTTGCTAGAAGTGCACTGGGCCGAACATACGAGCACTTCCTGTTTAGGAAGTTCGGATTGCGTTGGACTCGGCCAGGCAGTTGTTTCCGATACCCAAGGGAGTTTGAGTACGTCTGACTGGTTTTTCCGACTTGTGAGACGCTGAAGATCCTCCTTTACTGCCCGGGATAGCCGGTAGACAGTGCGCTCGGTTGCTTTCAGCCCCAGGTTTCGGAAGTCTTCCCTTTTTGGGGTTGACGCGCCTAAGTGGCGTATCCACATCCGTCCCTGTAATGGGTGACGGCTTAATGGTTCCATGTGCCGGCCCAAAGGAGAAGCCCTCCAGGTTTGAGAGAGCCACTCTGTTCACGTCCCCTCCCCCTGTGGCTTCTTATATCGAGCTAGTAAACCTGCTGTCTTTCTGACTCTACTCCTACTTGAATGCAGAAGTAACCCAGTGAAAGGTGTCATTCGGTCCTTTAACTATGTATGTAAACTAGTCGCGGGCATCCTTTCCCCAACCGGCTACAAAGCGAACGTAAAGCTTTGAAGCCTGACCATAAACCCATCAGTAAACGATTAGTAGGGTCTTCCCATCCCTTAAATACAACACGTGGTCCTTTCTCGAGCTCCACCAAAGCAAAGCGTTGTTGCAATGTCATTTCTGCTGTTTCTTCGGTTTTAGCAGCTGTGACTGTTCGCTCGTGCTTTTCTTCCATGTTCAGCTAAGCTTCTATATTACTTCTTCAGAGAAGTTATATAGTGTTTTACTTAGTGCAGTTTTGTAAGTTTAGCAGTGTTTAATAGTTATTAGCGTTTAATAGTTTAATTAAGATGTGGAGACCTTGGGAAACGAACCAAGTTGATGCCCCTCCGGTCGCACCAGCAAGTGACCCTCTGCCGAATATCAGTAATGCCAAGACCACGAAGAAAAGGGCTACAAAAACTGAATAAGCAAAGCCAGATTTTTATGTGTAATGTTCATGAACATGTAGAAAAGAACCTTTTATGTGGAAAAATGTTTGTTATTGTTTTGAATTTCTCAAAAACAGCTTAACGATTTTTAGTAAAATACCGCAAGTTTAAGATATTTGCAGGAAAAATAAAATTTGTATCATGAATTTTATATTCTGGGAATAACTTGTAAAATTTTCCTCGTTCTCAACTTGTTGTATTACTGGTAAATTCTAAGAGAGAGACAAAATCTTACTTTGCGTAAAATGCAATCTCGGTAAAGGACACATTTTAGGTCAAATTGTGTTAACCATTTCCGAGAAATTTTTTGTTGTTGGTTTGAATTTTGAAATACAAGTTGGAAGTCTCTGTTTGTATTTTCCTCGTGGGCATGCTAAGAGCATGGAATTTCAAAGTCATCATATAGTCATCTGTATTTTAAAAATCTGATTATCGCTTTAGCCTATGTATCCTTATATTTACAACGATATGTGCAATGAAATGTTATCTTATTATTTAAGAAGTAGATAGAAGAATAAGCTTTTGTGAAAGTAGTTTGTAGAAGAGTGAGTAGAGATAATCTTGTGAATATAATACATAAGATTTTTTTTTATTTTCTTTCTTTTGCCTTCGTATTTTTACTTATCCTGCATTTTATAATAAAGCTATTCATTTAAGTAAACAGAAGATGTCATACTTATAAATCTTACACCTTAAACAATACACAACTTCTTGTATTAGCTTTATATTAATAAAACATTGTTGTGATACAAGTGATAAAAAACTTTTTACTATAGCTCCGCGCACAGCATAATCAAAAATGATGCTTTGATTTGGGAGTAAGAGTTCCTTTCAAAATAAATTAATATTTATGTATTTTAATTATTTAATGATAGTCCAACAATGTATAGTTTATTCGGAACATGTTTCTAAGTTTCTCTCGGATATGTTAACATGCATTTCCATTCTTGTAGCGCAGTATATTAGTTCAGATCATTCATTAGTTCAGTTATATTTTAAAGCGTTTGCAACTTAAATGTAATTACTATGCGATTCATAGTTATTTACATAGTTATTTTGTGTGTAAAGCAAGCAGACAAACTGCATGATTGTATTCTGTACATGTGGAAATCACCTGCAAAGTTTTGCTTTTAAATACTATTTTTAATTTTGGCAACAACGCGCATATGCACATGGATGTCACTAAGATTTTATGGTGCTTGCGGTTAAGGAGGGTAGGGAACAAGTGTTTGTCTACTGCACAAAGGCCGCCGCTTGGGGATCCTAAGGCTGCGATGACCATACATAGTGTTTGCTTAGGTACATTTTCCTATCCTTTTATAGTTCTTCTCTGGTCCATTTTATTACCGCGGTTGTAACATATACTTTGCTTATACCATAGAAAGGTTCAGATCCATACCAGGGGTCTTGACTCACTTCTTGGCCAACTGAGCTGCTCTTTCATTGCTTTCAATACCCTGGTGTCCCGGCACCCACCACAGAGTTGTGCTCTGACGTTGTTTGCAAGGTTTGAAGAAAATTCAACATCAGCTTCGATTTTAATTGGTGTGAATCAGGTGGTTTTAAGCAACTGACTGTCAGAAGATAACTAAGGGCTTACCTTTGTAGCCCTTTTCTAAACCTCTTTGTACACAGGCGAGGATATCTACAGTTAGTCAAAGTATTCGTCTGCAGGAAAATTAATGGAGGGAAAAATATAATTGAGTTTGTTATAAAGATCAAATAATAATGAAGTTTAGGTGTTTTGGCAATTTTTCAGATCGTTAAGTTTATCACTTTTACACATTTTGGAAGAAAAAACACAAAATTGCTACTCTTTTGTATGTGATATTTCCAAAATGATCTACATCCATTGAGTGGAGCGTATTTTTACTTGAATTTGCGGTGAAAATATAATTTTATTTGACGGAGGAATAAAATGTCAAAGTGGGGAATTTTCAACGTTATTGCCTTAATTCCTCATTTTCGGCTCCCTTTTTATGCCTTCATGAATTTTTTTTCTCCACCAATTTAAATCACATGTCGATGACAGTATATGGATGTATGCACAAAAAATGCTCTACCCAATGCATGAAAGAATAATTTTGAAAACACCACGTACAAAAACATTTGCAAATTTTAGCATTGTTTTTAAAAATTTATATAACTGATATAATGAAGAATCTGAAAAACTGACAAAACATTAAACTACATTACTGTTTGATCCTTATGTCCAAAAGAATTAAACTTTTCAGTCCAGTAATTTGGCTGCTGGAATATTTAAAGTGCAGACGAAACTTTGGGTAACTATATCTCCGCCTTAAACACAGTGCTACATTACGTGATCAAAAGTATCCGGACACCACTTGGCTGAAAATGACGTACAAGTTCTTGGCGCCCTCCATCGATAATGCTGGAAGTCAACATGGTGTTGGCCCACCCTTAGCCTTGATGACAGCGTTCACTCTCGCAGGCATACTTTCAATCAGGTGCTGGAAGGTTTCTTGGGGAATGGCATCCCATTCTTCACGGAGTGCGGAACTGAAGAGAGGTTTCGATGTAGGTCGGTGAGGCCTGGAACGAAGTCGGCATTCCAAAACATCCCAAAGGTGTTCTATAGGATTCAAGTCTCAGGACTGTGTGCAGGTCAGTCCATTACAGGGATGTTATTGTCGTGTAACAACACCGCCACAGCCCGTGCAGTATGAGCAGGTGCTCGATCGTGTTGAAAGATGCAATCGCCATCCCCGAATTGCTCTTCAACAGTGGGACAAAAGAAGGTGCTTAAAATGTCAATGTAGTTCTGCGCTGTGATCTTGCCACGGAAAACAACAAGGGATGTAAGCCCCCTCAAGGAAAAACACGACCACACCATAACACCACCACCTCCGAATTTCTCTGTTGGCACTACACACGCTGGCAGATGACATTCACCGGGCATTCGGTACACCCACATCCTGCCATCGGATCGTCATATTGTGTACCGTGATTCGTCACTCCACACAAGTTTTGCCACTGTTCAATCGTGTAATGTTGACACTCCTTACACCAAGCGAGGCGTCGTTTGGCATTTTCCTGCGTGATGTGTGGCTTATGAGCATCCGCTCGACCACGGAATCCAAGGTTTCTCACCTCACGCCTAACTGCCATAGTACTTGGAGTGGATCCTAATGCAGTTTGGAACTCCTTTGTGATGGTCTGGATAGATGTCTGCCTATTGCTCTTTACGATCCTCTTCAAATGTCGGCAGTCTCTGTCAGTCAACAGACGAGGTCACCTGTACGTTTTGTGCTGTACATATCCCTTCACGTTTCCACTTCACTATCACACCAGAAACAGTGGACCTAGGGATGTTTAGGAGAGTGGAAATCTCGCGTACAGACTTCTGACACAAATGGCACCCAATCACCTGACCACGTTCGAAGTCCGTAAGTTGCACGGAACGTCACATTCTGCTGTTTCACGATGTCTAATGACTACTGAGGTCGCGGATAATGAGTACCAGGCAGTAGGTGGCAGCACAATGCACCTATGATGAAACACGTATGTTTGTGGCGCTGTCCGGATACTTTTGATCACATAGTGTATTTCCACCGAGACCGAAGCTAAGTTCTGTCCTTGTAAAGGCGCTGAAAATTCCTGCACCAGAGTGTATTCCAGCTCTTGAACCACATGTAAACCGTGCCAGATGGTTTGGAGTTTTCCTGGGTTTCCTTACTAGACCAGTGTTGCCGGATTCTTGTCTGGATCTCGAAAGAGTGGTCAGAGAAATATTAATTTATTATTAAACCAAATATCATTGCTAAAACTGTGTTCCTTTCTACAGTATCCTCGATCAGGTTATGTCCATAGCCATGACTACCCTTTTTCCACCTATGTGTATTAATTAACCTATAGGCAGCAAGAACAGAAGAAGAAGTAAATTATAAAATAAACTTCTGAAGAAATATTTTGTGCAAGAAGGAATCATGGCAATGCACCACAAGATTTTTTCAACTCCTATACTTAAATGTGTTCATTTGCTGTCAGAAATGCAGTTCCATACAGATTTTCGCGCTTGCACGATGTACTACTCATAGTCGCTGAAAGAGTTATATTTACATACCTTTATCAGTATTGTCAGGTGATTCATCAATGTAGGTTTTAATTTCATTTCTCGAAAACTCTCTGTAACCTACCGATTTCTGTTTTATCAGGTAATAATAAAAAATTTTTATACTTGGATATATCAGTTCCATTTTTTACATTTAGAGTAGTCTTAACACCGAATAATTTGTCCACAAGGTTGGGGAGTACATTGTTTTTTATATTTCTTCAAAGTAAACGTAAGCACATTACGAGGGCAGTCCCAGAAGTAGCCCACGTGACGTATATATAGCGGCTGTTGTTTCAAAAAAATGACTATGGTAGAAAGTACCCCTCCTATAATGCTGAAGTTTGACGATGCTACGTCGTTTAGTAATTGTTTGGCAGCCATCAATGGTGAACTCTCTCAGCGAATTTGTAAACATGGATAAAACTGGCCATCGTTATGTGATACAATACTTTCATTTGAAAGGTCTTAGTCCAGCTAATATTAAAGCTGAGCTAGATTCTACTCTGGGGGAATCTGCTCCTTCGTTTACAACAGTAAGTTTAAGCGAGACGGTACGAGGTGCCAAGATGAACATCGCAATGTTCGACCAAAATTACGAAGAAAATCCACAAAATGGTATTGAATGACCGTCGACTGCAAGTGCGCGAGCTAGCAGACTTCGTAGACATTTCAAAAAGTGCTGTACATCGCACACTAATGATAATTTGGACATGAGAAAGCTTTGCGCAAAATGGGTGCCACGTTTACTCACAATGGGACAAAAGTAGCGTCATGAGGATGTTTCAGTCGAGTGATTGGCAATGTTTCGCTGCAATAAAGCCGAGTTTTTGCGTCGATTCATAACCATGGACAAAACACGGGTCCATCACTTCACACCTGAGACGAAGGAACAGTCAAAACAGTGGATTGAAAGGGGAGAATCGGCTCCAAAGAAGGCGAAGAGAGTTCCATCTGCAGGCAAGGTCATGCCGTCTGTTTTTTTGGGATGCACAGGGATAATTTTCATTGGTTATCTTCAAAAAGGAAAAGCAATCAATGGCGAGTATTATGCAAACTTATTGCAGCGTTGGAATGATGAAATCTAGCAAAAACGGCCACATTTAGAGAAAAAGAAGGTTCTTTTTCATCAAGACAATACACCAGTTCATGGCTAAAATCAATGAGTTAAAGTTCGAATTGCTTCCTCATGCACCATATTCGCCGGACTTAGCCCCCTCTGATTATTTTCTGTTTCCAAAGATGAATAAATGGCTTGGTGGTAAAAGATTTGCCAACAATGAGAAGGTGGAGTTTGCAGTTGATGGCTATTTTGCAGAACTCGATTGTTCTCACTATAAACAGGGTATCGAAGCTAACATTGCTGAGAAAAGTGTATCGAGCTGAAAGGAGACTATGTAGAGAAATAAAGATGTTGTTTCCCAACATTTTTGTGTTTTTTTGTTAAGTCGGGTACTTCTGCGAGAGCCCTCGTACATTTTTTCTTGCTCACCAAACCATGAACTTGTTATACAACTTTTCATAAATTTTCTTTGATGTTTCAGAAAGTAAATTCTTGCTTACGTTCCGCGCCTCCTCCATATCAGGAGGTGTCTAAATTCCACGTCTTCAAATTCATTAATAAAAATTTATGTTTTCATCTTTTAAAATTAATACCTACGACCTTGAATCGATATTAGCTTGTTATCGAAGCATATCTAAAATGCGTATCAAGAAATGCATTTATTACATTTTTATTTTCTTCGTATGCTCTAAATATTAAATATTTATTGTATATCATGAACGTCGTGCAAAAACTGTTGTATGCAAGTTTCATGTAATAGTTATTAAGACGCTGGTGAAGTTATTCGTCACTCGTGGCTTAATAACTCCCATTATAGGATCGTTGCATAAATAACCATTTTTATTCAGACAGCTTGAAAACATATATTTCTGGTAAATTTTCAGTATGGAATTTTTGGGTGGAACGTAATATTTCCTCTACTTACTGGTTAAATGCTAGAGAAAATAAAAATATCACTTATTAAACTATCAAACCATAATTTTACCTCCAATAATACTTTATTTTATTTACTTTCAAGTTGTAAACCATTGCTGGGTTTATACATAGTTGTATTTTCTTGCACAATTCCGTTTTGTAATTAGATACATTTAATTGTTTGAGAAAAGTTTATTACTTAACCAGCCTGTGCTTATGACCCCCAAGGGCGCTGGATTAAAAAACATAAAAATGATCGCAGAAATATTTATTCAAGCCCAGCACGAAACACAGTTAAGTTGGTAGCAATAATAAGTGTTGCAACATATCAAAACTGCCAGAGACATGTGCCGCACGCTAATACGTTTGTTTATAAAAACCGCATGCCTTTATTAAACCATAAGTACATACAATTGGAATATTCAAGTGCTGACTGAACCCCTGTCAGCAAACACGAGGCGAGCGTATACAAATTTTAAACTAATTATACAAGGTTTTTTTTTGCCCCTCAACTCGCGCCCCACCTGCGTTCTTCCTTCCAGATTACGTTTTAATGGACGATGTTTTATTTTTCAATTTTACGTTAATTTAGCTTTAATTATTCGATCCCACGGACCCGCCCCCCAAGTTTACGGTAAAGGTAATTACAAACACACGTTCGTTACGGGGTGTAAAAATCGTTGCGAGGGTTTGTCAGGCAAGGGGTGGGCCCTAAACTTCCCTCCTCTTCATTTTCTGCTTTGTTTGGCAACAGACTGAAGGCGTGCTGGGGTACCATGTCTAATGCAACCGCGGGGCTTGCACTCGAGAGGTGCTGTGTTCGATTCTTCCTGGGACTGGCCACTTAGATCCATGGGTTTTTTTGTGGTTTCACTGTGTCGGCAGGCGAATGTTGAGGTGGTTTCTATTCTACCACGAGTTTGCAGAGCGGGATGTTTCAGGCTATAATCGTGATTTTTTTTCGGCGGTTTTCCTGGGGCGCTAGGCGAATGCTGGAAAGGTTCACTTCACCTTTCATCTACTTGGTCTGTTTTAGGGTTGCAAGTGTCGGTGGGAGTCTCGGTGTTTCATGACAGGGGAAAAGGATGCTCTATGTAACAATTTGTCCCGTAACCCCCTCACCCAGTGGGATGTGGAAGCCCGCAGGGGGAGGAGAATCGGTTGTATCAGATGCCATTCGAGGAATTTCAATCTGTAAAACGTAGGGACCCTGGCCTCTGCCCTGTCATGATTCCTGGTTAGGCTGCGCTCTGTCTCCTCTTACCTTACCCCTCCCTCTCGGGGGCACCCCATCAGGGGCTTAGGAACAAAATATCTTGTAGGTCAAGTCCCTCTCGGCCCCTAGTCCTACTTCTACTCCTACCACGAATTTCCTTTCCCTCGTTTCGATTCCACTTTATGTTTCGAGTAGGCTTAGGGATTGTGTATTGTCGGACACATGGTGCAGGTTCTTGATGGTTGGAAAGTTCTTCTTGGCCCTGTCAAAGGCAGCCTTCTTTAAGCAGCCTGCATCAACGAACCTCTGCGCGTCCTATAGCAGTTCCTTCACCTCATTCGTTCCTATTGGAGATGGTAAGCACAAAATGATACCCGTTGGGTCAAGGTGTAAGGTGTCCGCTGCGTTTTCTGGTCATAGTTCTAACATATATTGCAAAAGGCTCGGGTTGGAACCTCGCTTCAGTAACGCTATTTCTATAGGGTTCTTCCTTCGAGTATATTCCTTATACGCAGTGGACTCTTAAACTTGATGGACCATAAAGCTACTGCAAACAATTCTAGCAGCCAAAATTAGTTTCTAACATGCAGAGATTACGAGTTTTTCACCGCAATTTTCACTGCAACACATGTTACTAGTCCTATGGCATTTCTATTCTATTCTAGTTCATACTCTTACACGAACTATTACATTCCACACAAAAGTCGGTACCAACGATACGTTAGATTCAGGGAACTTCAAAACACAGCATTAAAAAAAACTCTGTGATACATTCATATGGCTTTTTCTACCCTCTATCGTTTATTAGTGGGTATACAAACTATTCTTACTACACCTTATTACTTTTTCTTAAGTAGGGGAAGTATTGTATGCCACCCAAAAATTCGATACCGAGATTTTACCGGAAATATATGTTTTGAGACCCCCTGAATCCAAAAAAAGCATTTTTGGAAACGTGTCCCTGTGTGTGTGTCTGTGAACAGCATAACTCAGAAACGAACAGTCGGATAAACACCAAACTTGGTATTTATGTTCAGTATCTTCCAGAGATGCGACACGAAGGTTTTCAAGAAAATCCCCCCACCCCACATTACCCTTTACATGGAAGATTTTTCGAAAATTTTAATTTTCTCAAAAATGCTCTAACGATTTTGATTAAAATATCATATTTTTAAGATATTTTCCTGACAAATGAAATGTGTATCTCGAATTTTCTGGGAATGTCTCCAAAAGTATTCTTCATTGTGAACGACTTTTGCATAACTGGTAAACCATAAGAGAAAGACAAAATTTTACTACACAAAAAAATGTAGATCGCGTTAAAATACACAATTTATGACATATACAATTTTTTGTTGAGTGGACCATTTTCGAGATATTGCTTGTTATTTATTCCCTTAAATTTTCTAATACTTATACTTTTTCTCAAATTCGTTATTCAATTTTTTTTGTTCTGATAATGCAAAGAGAATGGAATGCGCCACATAGCAACCGGCTCTTAAAATATTTGACTATCGCTTAAAACCTAGCAATTCCCCTTGCATCTACAAGAAAATTAGCAATAAGATTAACATGAAGCATATGGAGAATAAGCTTTTGTGAAAATAGTTTGTACAAGAGTAGAAAAAGTATGTGAGTGTAATAAATCATATTTTTTTTTCTATCTACTACATTTTAATCCAAATAAACCTTTGTAGAAACAGCCACATTAAACGTTTCGTTATAGATATGTTGGCCTTAGGATTGGAATTTGCAGACGAGGGGACACCTAGCCCCTCGGCCCACACAGGGATCCTATGCATACACTCCCACGAGTAGTGGATGAGATGAAGGAACGCAGGTGAGTACGTGCTGCAGGACCGGTCGACGCCCAGTGTTCCCTAATAGTCACTGAGTCGATCACCCGGCCAGAGAGCGCTCGGCAGCGACCCTCCCAGGCCACTGGAGGGCGGCTCACAGGCGGAGACCGGGGAAAGCTCGACTTAGTAGTGGAGGCTCGAACAGCTGTCATCTGACAGGGCCGAGAAGGAGTTCCATGCTCAAGCTCCTGCGTCGTCTACCCGCCGAGCGAGGTGGCGTCGCGGTAATGTGTGAGACTCATAATCGCGAGGTCCCAGGTTCGAACCTCGGCTACTGCCGACTCTCACCCACGGGTTTTTGTGCTTTCCCCGGGTCGGCAGGTGAATACTGGCGTAGTTCGTCTTCTACCACGGCTTTCCTGCCCCACATTTCCTGCACCTATCAGCTTCCTTGTCAGTTGTTTCAGGGTTGTATGACGTGTTCGGATGCGTTTGATCTGGATACGTTAGGGATCCCGTCCATGTTTTTCGCCTGCCGTCATTTGCATCTGATCGCACTTCTAGTCTCTCCCCTCACCTCTCCCTCCCTGGGTTCAAGGTGGAAGCAAAAGGGGCGGTGCTCTGCCCCGTTTTCTGGGCCAGTCCCTTCCTTCGTAATATTACCTTTTGGGGAGGGTTGTTTTATTAAACCCTTCGTGTTATATCTTTAAATACCAGGTGTGGTAATAATTAGAAATTTCGTTACCGAATTATGCTGTTCGCAGACATTCCGGATGCTTTCTATAGCTATGTGATAGAGATTGCAAAACGTAGCACTATTTAGTGCCTTGATGAAGTAATAGAACTCCCTCTGAACTAGAAATAGCCATCGTATTAGATTTAGAAAGTAGGGTGTATTCAGAATAACATTTGAAATTAGATCTGTTCTCTTTGTTGAGATAAAGCCTGATCATGGGAACGCAGACAGTGCTGGACCAATTTGCATATCATCTGTGAATCATGTTGCTGCTTTGATGATTCACTGCACAATAGGAACGTTCTGTGTTTCATATAACAATAGAGGAATGCAGAATTTGTAGCGCTTCAGGATATTTAAACCCTTGTTAATTATGGTAACACATGTGTTTCGATTTAAACAAGAAAAGTGAGAAATTAAATTAACGACAAATCTGCTATACGTTAAAACTTGCGAGTGTTTTACTTGTAATGTTATTTGTATATATTGTTGTTTATTGAGCCCCACGTTTGGGAGCCAATTTGAAGTAGTATTAATGTTATTTATTTATCATTATTGTAGCCCCACGTTCTGGTAGCCAATTTGCGATGGTAAATTTATAATTATTGTGTATTTGTGTTTACTTCACGCGTTGAAGCCATCTTGTGACGTGATTCATTTGTTAGGTTTGTTAGCTCCATCTGGTGTTAGCAATTTGCGGCAGTATTAGTTTTTTTGTTTAAAAAAATGCTGTTATTTTATTTAATTTTGGTTCTTTGTCCTCCGGCTAGCTATTATCCTTTTGGTCGAGCACTTCTCTTTATACAGGTTGTGTAAACGGAAAGGAATCTTTTATCCAAAGATAACACTGATGAAGAAATTTTTTTTACACTTTTATTGTCGAACACGTTAACTATCACATTTACACATTGATCTTGACACTCGCCAAACTGAAACTGTTATAATAACTTCATTACTGATAATTCTTAATTCGCGTACTTCAACTTTTTGTATAATTAACTTTATAACACTTGAGATTTTTCATAACTCTGTTACACGTAACCTGTAAATTGATATCCGAAGTGTGCCGTACAAATACTTTCGATGAACTGACGGGAATGCGACGTGTAGTGTACAAAGAATTTTGATGAACTGACACGGTCTACCTCTAACCTACTCTTTTTATACTCCTTCACCCAGATATGCCTAAAGATTATAACTGAACTGCAATTGGCTAATAAAACGCGCCAACATTAGCGTCTATTTTAATATCCAATGAAAATTATGAATACATATGCTCTAGGGAAATGTTCCAGAAGATTCTAAAAGAAAAACGCGCCAACATTACGTAACTTTCTCGTTTCCAATAATGATAAACAGCTCACCCCCTCGCTGCATTATTGCACGCTATTATTGTCAGTTTCAGTAAGGCAGTATAAACTTACTTCCCAACAATAATTACAATCAACAAACATCTCAAATCAATGTCACATAATAATGCATATTCATACTATAATCGCTCTTTACATTTAAATAATTTGTGATACAAATTACTGCATCAAACTCGGCTTGCATTGGGTGGTTCAGTGTAACTTTTATCTTATCTGCCGCTTAGGTATAGTCAGTAGTGTATTCTGATGATTCTGAGTAAACTTCATACTAAAATTTTTTAAAAAATATATGTTTTAAAAATATATTAGGACAAATTTTCTTATCAGTGACAAATTCTGAAATATTAATTACATATTATACTGTCCATACAAAAAAGATCATTGTGTCCTCGTTATTTTACGATAAGTTTATATCACGAATTGCTTCAAATTAAGAAAAATGATTTAAATATGGAAACAGCAATTAAATATCTACTCAACTTAACAAGATCTGACGATGGCAAGAAAAGCAGGAGTAGGAGGAAACGAAGCGCAAACCTTCAGGCAAGTCCTTTTGGTAACGGTTTGGAAAATTGTATAGAACACAAAGTGACTACAGCTGGCTTCCTAATGAATGGAGAAAGTGATTGCGCATGCTCACAATCGCGACTGCAGCGCTGTAGCGGTAAAATATTAAAACGGTACTTGCTTTAAAAACACGTCTCGTAATTCCTTCACCATTGAAAATCTCAATACTTTCTGACGGAAATAAAGATATAAAGCACCCAATTACATTTCATTAATTACAAAAATATTAAAAAGCATTTAAAAAGCCCTTGTACTTGAATACGAACACAATGGAGTTACAAAAGAACATGCTTGCGAGGAAAGCCCTTGCTTTATATTGAGAATGCCATGGAGTATGAAGCCGGAATTATAAATGCAATAATTATCATAATATTCTGAGAAGAATAGCGATATAAAATAAGTAATAATGTATTTAAAATCAGTGTATGTATAAAAAGGAGAATCATTGCGAAAATTGTTGAGTGTTAAAAGCGACAGAAAGACCAGACAGGCACGGTTTTGTTAATTAGGGACTAGCCTCAAGTAGAAAGGGTAAATACCATTGAAGCAAGTTTTTCCTGGTAACTAGCCGAGTACAGCTGCACCTAGCCTGGTGAAGGCCACTCTAAGCATCATGTCGCTAAGTTTGAGGAGAGCGTTTGAGGGGAGAGACGGGAAGTTTAGGCGTTGGTTTTCCTTGTGCAGCGGTGGTGAAAGTCAGTCTGCCTGAGTCTGGTGAGTGCAGAACGACTTTCTCGTCGTGTGGAGAAGAATGGTGGCGAACATGCTAGAGGGTAGAACGCTTAGCCGTAGTTAATATTCTTCGGTCTTGGTAAAGACAAAGTATCGTCGTATACATTTAATAGTGATCGGCAAACCTAAAGTATTATTTTAAATAGTGAATAAAAGTGTTCCAAGACAGCGTTTGTGTGAGGCAAAGGTATTGCTTCATTGTTGGAGGACGGAGCGTGGTTGCGTCATATTGCGCCTAAACGTGGGGTTGAAAGAATTACCTGCGTTATTCATGTAAAATAACACAAAAGCCGCGGATATTTCATTCCAAGAAGCACACAGCAAAACCAAATAGAATGTAATCTGTTTATAACTCCAAGATACCCATGCGATACCAATGACAAAATATTTTAACAACTCTCGAGTAAGAATCTTTGTGTCTTATTTGCTTTGTACTTATGGAGCATCAACTTCTTTAGCGGGACATGTTAAATGCTGTATAAAGAGACAAAAGTGCTAACATTATAAATCAGAGAACCGGCATTTTTACTTTATCTACCACATAGCTATCAGATAGAGACGATATTACATTCCACCCAAAATTAGTCGAGATTTCAACGGTAATACATGTTTTGAGGCCGCCTGAATCCAAACAAAGCATTTATAGAAAATGGTCCGTTAGTGTGACTGTGCATAGCATAATTCAACAATAAAATTTCGGATAAATACCAAACTTGGTATATAAGTCCACCGTCTTTCAAATATACGACACGAAGATTCAACAAACTCCCCCACCTCAAATTACACCTTACACTGAACCTTTTTCAAAATGTTTGATTTGCTAAATATGAGGCAGTATTTTTAACACTTAAATGATATTAGTCAAATTATATAATAAGTAAATTCAATAACAGCCCACCTTGATGCAATATGTGTATATAATAATTTGTAAAATGTATGCAACAGTCATTGCATATGCTTATATTATTGTAAACATGTTCAATAATGTTATGTGAATGTATTACCTAATTTAATAATGTAGGAGCTGTGAGAATAAAAGGTTTAAAGTTGCCAACAATGAGGTAACCTTGAGGCAATAATGGGTAATGAAGTTTAAATTCTACTAGACATTATTAGAGGAACAATAATGTAAATTTTGAGACAGTTTAAAAATATCCAATCAACAACCAGGAAAAACTTTAGTTAAATACAGGTATTTTATTGGAGTAGGATTAGCCAATCAGAGACTTAAAATACAGAAATTTACAAGTTTAGATGATTGAAATCAATTCAGTTGCCTGCAGACAGTGCTCATAACTTGATGCGTTGCTTGTGCGTCCTCGAAAGATTTAATACGTATTCTTTGAGACGAAAATAGTATACGTGTTAAAAAGTGTAATTAATTAATAAAAAGAATCTCACAGCTCTCTATATCAGTGAAGTGCTATTTAATTTGTGTCAAGGATTAACAAAAAGGAGTGAATTAAAATCTGTGTAAGCCTACATTCTTAGTCGTACCACAACCCTGCCAAGACATCCATGTCTCTAATAATTAATACCGACGCAGCCGAGGTAAAAATAAATATATAATATTTAAAGAAACAGTAATTTTATTTTTTAAACTTGGGGCAAAGGCCACCTGAAAGTATATTTGGGGCGAAGGCTACCGGAAACTGTTTACTATACGTGCGGTTGCAACTACTACAAGTTTGACTTCCCAATAGTTGAAATATAATACAATTCCTACTTCAAATCGGCTTTTCATACGAGCAGCAAACAACGTAAACTAAAAACTTCTTCAAATAATGACTGAAATGATTTTCATTAAAATATCATATATTAAAAATATTTTCATGGCAAAACGTATTTCTTAAATTTGCTGGAAATAACCTTCATTCGGAAGGAATTTTGTATATCTTGCATAGCTAGTAGAAAACGTTAAGCATGGACGAAAACGTAATAAGCAAAAAAATGTAGGTTGCCTTAGAACACACAATTCACCTCCAACAAGCCTTTTTTGTGGCATAAGGTATTTCCGAGAAATCCGCTATTAATGATTTGAATTGTTAATTTCTTGGTCATTCTCTTTAAGTTCAGTTGTTTCTCGCGATGTCATGGAAACAGTATGGAAGGCCAGCATATAGCGTCCAGTTGTTAAACATTTGACTAACGCTGTTCTCTCTGTATCTATAACGAAATGTGTAATGTAGCTGTTTCTGTAAAGGCTTATTTCGATTAAAATGAAGTACACAGAAAACTAAACTTTCGTAAGAGTAATATGTATACCCACTAATAAATGATGAAGGGTAGACAAAGTCATTTGAAAATGTTGCATCAGATCTGTAGAAAAAATTCTGCATGTATGTATGTGTGTTTGCCTGTGAACAGTATAACTCAAAAACGAAATTTCGGATAAATACCAAACTTGACATTTAGGTTACCTTCCAAATATGCGACACGAAAATCTACAGGAATGCTCTCCTTCCCGAACCTACCGTTTACATGGAACATTTTTCAAACATTTTGATTTTTAAAAACTTTCTGCTCAGTTTTGCTTAAAATATGTTATATTAAAGATATTTTATAAGACAAATAAACTGTATATTTTGACCTCTTCATTCGGAAAGATCTTTGTATAATCTTGTATAACTGGTACACGTTAAGCAATAGACGAAAAATTACTACACAAAAAATGTAGATCTCTTTAAAACACACAATTTATTTAAAATAACTTCTTTGTAGCATCAGGAACTTTTGAGATATCGGGATAGAATTCTTCAATGCTTAGCCATTCTTTAAAGTCTTTTCAACATTCAGTTGTTTCTCGCGATGTCATGGAAACAGTATGGAATTTTAAGACCAACATATAGCGTCTAGTTGTTAAACATTTGACTATCGCTGTTCCCTTTGTATCTATAACGAAATGTGTAATGTATAATGAAATTTTATCTCGATTAAAAAGATGTAAGTACAACAATAAACTTTTCTAAAACTTGTTTGTAGAAGAGTGAGCAGAGAATCTTGTGCGAAGGCAACGCCTAAAATTGTATCTACAAATTAAATTTATTCATATAATACATGTGGGACGGTGTCTAGATCTGTGAACATTTTTTGATTACACGAAAATCGGAAGGTTTTATAAGACGAAGTTTCGCGTCGTACTGTATACAAGGCATTAATTAGACGCAAGTGGTGGTTGGTTGACGTGGGGGATCACTTGACCGTGGTGTGTATTCTCGCTACCTCTTGGGGACCGCTCTAGCGTTTTCCGATACTGTAATCAGCAGAGTACCCGGTCGCGATAGCCTCAATACGACTGATCTGTGATTATTCATCAACCGGCTTGCGGCGTGTCTTTCAGGTCCTTGCATTCATAGAGAAACACACAGTCAATGTCTGCAAAATAGATAGTGGAAATCTGATGTGTTGAATTTCCACTTAGCACTTGAGTATGTATAAAAAATATGTTACTAAAACCTATTTTTCTATCTACTTCATTTTAATCCAAATAATATTTGCTGAAATAGCTATATTACACATTTCGTGATAGATATACGAGGGGCGTTCAATGGGTAAGCTTCCCTATTTTATAAAAAAAATTACACACAAATTATCATGTTGAATTACTTTTATTTATATTGTACAATCCTTCTGTTACTTTTCTACATAGTCAACATTTTTTTCAAGCATTTTTCGGGACGTACACAAGGTTTTTCAAGCCAGTGCTGTACCAGGTTGAAGCAGTAATTTGTATCACAATAATGTAAATGTCAGAGTGATTGTAGTGTGAATATGCATTGTTGTGTGATATTGATTTGAGATGTTTGTTGATTGTAAGCATTGTTGAGAAGTGGGTTTATACGGCCTTACTGAAACTGACAATAATAGTGTGCAATAATATAGCGAGGGGGTGAGCTGTTTATCATTATTAGAGACGAGCAAATGACGTCAGAGTGGCGTGTTTTTCTTAGAATTTTCGGGAACATTTTCCCCAGAGCATATGTTTTCGCAATTTTCATTGGATATAAATATAGACGCTAATGTTGGTGCGTTTTATTAACCAATAGCAGCTCGGTTATAATCTTTAGGCATATTGGGGCGAGGAAGTATAAATCCAGTGTCAGGGTCAAGTTTCACGGAGTCCAACAGAAGCATTCGCGTATAAGACATCGATGAGTTCAACAGAAGCAGTCATGGTGAATACATCGTACAGTTTATCGATTTGCAGGTTACGCGTAGCAAATTTATGAAAAATCTCTCGTGTTGTAAAGTTAATTACACAAAAAGTTGAAGTACGCGAATTAATAATGGGCAGTAAAGAAGTTATTATAACAGTTTCAGTTTGGCGAGTGTCAAGATTAATAGGTGAAAGTGAATAATGTGTTACGACAATAAAAGTGTAAAACAAATTCTTTTATCAGTGTTATCTTTGGATAAAAACTCCTTTCCGTTTACACACCCTGTACAAGAGAAGTGCTTGACCGAGAAATCATAGCTAGCCGGAGGACAGTGAACCCAAAATTAAATACAATAACAGGTGCTCAGTAAAAGATAACACGAAGTGACCGCAACAAATTGTATTCCATACGTGCGACAGATAAACAGTAGCATCTTTAAACTACCAACATTAATACCACTACATATTGTCTCCCCAATGTGGGGCGAACAACAATAATACCCCCGCAAGGTCGGGGCCTGTACTCGCAACCAGCTGTTCACTGATTCGACTTCATCATCGGTGTCAAAAGTGCTTACCTTTCAGTTGAAGGAACATGTGAAAATCACTTGGGGCAAGCTCCGATGAATACGGAGGATACGAGAAACTTCACAGTTGAATCTTGACCCAGGCGGAGCTCAGAAGATTCAACTGGAATGCTTTCTCGCAACCTCTATATTCACCAGACATTTTCCCAACTGATTTTCACATGTTCCCCTGACTCAAAGGTCATCTTGGAGGTAAGCACTTTAACACCGTGATGGAGATCAATCAGAAGTGAACAGCTGGTTACGAGCGCAGGACCCCACCTGCGTGACGTCCCCAAATATGCTTGAAAAACATGATGGCTATATAGAAAAATGACAGAAGGATTATTAGCATACAAATAAAATTAATTCAACATGATCAATTGTATGTAATGTTTTTTTTATAAAATAGGGAAACTTACTTATTGAACGACCCTTGTAAATAGAATATCTGTAGTCAAATGTTTAAGCACTAGACGCTATACGCTAGCTAGCCTTAAAATTCCATACTGTTCCCTTAATATCGCAAGATACAAGTGAAAATCGATACAATTTTAAAAGAATGACAAAGTATTGTACAATTGGAACCATATAAACAGATATCTCAGAAATTGCTTATGCCGAAAAAAGTTATTTGAAGTAAATTGTGTGTTTCAAAGAAACATTTCTTGTATCATATGTTTTTGTCTATCGCTTAACGTTTACCAGTTGTACAGATTATATAAAATTCCTTCCGAATGAACAGGGCTTCGCAGGCTGTTTCCAGAAAATTCAAGATATACGTTTTATTTTTCATATAAACATCCTTAATATATGATATTTTAATCTAAATCCTTAGCCATTGTTAGAGAATAAAAAATTTAGAAAAATGTTCCATGTAAAGGGTAGTTTGGGGTGGGGATTTTCTTGAAAGTTCTCGTCTAACATCTTCTAAAAATACTTCTTTTTGTGTTCAGGGAACCACTGTTTCTACTCTTTTGAAGTTCATTTCCTTTTCATTGCGTGATATGTAAGAAAGCATTGTGATTCTATATTGAAAATGATTCTCCAAGGATCATGGTATAGGTAGTTGAGCTGAGCGGGGGGGGGCACCCGCGTAGATCTGTTATGCCTACCATCCCCTAGGAGGAAGGGATAAATTGAAAGAATCACACAGGATGCTACAGGCCGTAGTCAGACAGGCCACAGAGATGCAGAGAGGTCCCTAACGTTTCCAAACTCGCAGATCCGTCCCACTGCTGGAGCCGCCGAGAGAGGGCGATGAACGATCCTCAGTCGAGCATCCCTACGGTGTCCACGGGGAGTATATTTCTGGTGAGCATGCACGCACGTACTGCCATACACCAGGAGGTCTGTTGTCCTCCGTGGTGTAGTGGTTGCCATGCTAGCCTGTAGTTCCGAGCTCGGTAGTTCAAGCGCGGCGGAGGGCGATGGATGCTTTTGGGGTAAAAATCCTTAGCATGGCTTCCTTTGGAAGGGAAGTAAAGCCGGTGGTCCCGTGTCGTAGATTTACGACACGTAAAAGAATCTCAAGCCTGATAAAGAGGTCCCTGAGCAAAACTTCCGGTCTTTCACGACCAATATAGAATGGGACGCTAAGAAACATAGTAGTTAAAGAGCGTCCATAAATAAAACTCAATTTAAATTAATTTTAACCACAATACCTAGAGGCACACTGGAACATGAGAAGGAAACGTGATGAAAGGGAAATGGCAGAAAGGAAAACGTAGTAGAGAAGAAACCAACCCATCATCGGGTAAACCACGAAAAACCCATACGTCAGAGTGGGCGTCGCCGGGGATCGAACTCGGGACCTCACGAATATGGGCCAGAGACGTTGCACAAGGATCATATATACAATTGTTCCCCCCATTTATACCGCATCTTTAACTGCAATGGACTTTTCTTTTGAACAAGGTAAATGTGTTAGCTCGTATTCGCCTGTCGTTATTTCTGGTGAACTTTGGGTTTTATTGATTACTTCACTCTTTTCCAGACTCTGAGGAGAATAGGAAATAATCTTGGCTACAGAAAATTTCCCACCCTCCCAGCCGCGAATCGAAGCCACGACCCCTCGCACCAGGCAGGTGCTCTATCGACTGAGCCGGACTCAGCTTTGTCGTGGAATAAAACACAAGTTTACAACATTTGCTAAGTTTGTTAAAGGAACACGAGTCGAGTCAAGTTTCTCAAGACATAGCGGCAGGAATTTGAATTACCTGCCCCACAGATGTCCAAATTCAGCTGCACACAAAGTTGGTTTTACCTACAATAACAACAAACCTCTGAAACTTGGCGTAAGGCGTGCTCCAAATTTAATTATCCTCTGATAATACGTTTCCAGCGTGAGAACGCCCTTTCTTGTGTTATTACAACATTATCCAGATGATATTATCCGGGCCGGAGAACTCCGGACACAGTTACGTGTGACAGTAAACATCTGCTGGGGCCCTTAAGTGCTTTATTCTTAAAACGCTTTGTGGTCTCTCTCTCTCTGAGCTAAAACGTTTTACTGTTCAACTTTTACAATTCTGTGTTAGTCTTGAGGTTAATGGCAAAGTGCATTACCAGCTTTCAAATGGGTCGACTTGAATTCCTCGAAAACATTAAAGTTGTGTGAGATGGAGATGCTAAACAAACAAAAAACAAAACGTCTACAAGTTTTTACTTTATAGTTTCTGTTTGCAGTTTCAAGACTGAACTAACTACATAGAAAATAAGTGTACAAGTCATCCATGGAATTGAAACAATTTGAAATTAAGTAGCACCTTCATTGAGAATAAATAATAAATAAAATAAACGCTGCAATACGCCATCCCTGCTTCCTGCACCACGACGTGTATTCCAAATTTGTTATTTATTTAAATATTTATTCCAATTTTTACATTATTACTTTTTCTACTACGTATAGTAAGTAGGGGACGTATTGTATTGCACCCAAATATTCGATACCGTGATTGCACAAGAAATACATGTTTTGAGACCCCTGAATCCAAAAAAAAACATTTTTGGAAACATGTTCGTGTGTGTGTGTGTCTGTGAGCAGCATAACTCAGAAATGAACAGGCGGATAAACACCAAACTTGGTATTTAGGTTCAGTTTCTTCCAGAGATGCGACACGAAGGTTTTCAAGAAAATCTCCCCACTCCAGATTACCCTTTAAATGTAACATTTTTCGAAAATTTTAATTTTCTCAAAAATGGCTCTAACGATTTTGATTAAAATATCGTATGTTTAAGATATTTTGATGATAAATGAAATGTATATCTCGAAACTTCCGGGAATGTCTCCAAAAGTATTCTTCATTGTGAACGACTTTTGCATAACTGGTGAACCATAAGAGATAGACAAAAGTTTACTACATAAAACATGTATATCGCGTTAAAATACACAATTTATGTCAAATGCATTTTTTTTAGTGAGTGAACCGTTTTCGAGATATTGCTCATTATTTGCTTAAATTTTCCAATACTTATACTTTTTCTCAAATGGGAATTCGTTATTAATGTTTTTATGTCCTGGGCATGCAAAGGCAATGGAATGCTCCACATAGCAACCAGCTCTTAAAACATTTGACTATCGCTTAAAGCCTACCAATTCCCCTTGTATCTACAAGAAAATTAGCAATAAGATTAACATCTCGATTAACATAAAGCATATGGAGAATAGGCGTTTGTATACACACGGACATGTTTCCAAAAATGATTTTTTTTTGATTCAGGAGTTCTCAAAGCATATATTTCCGGTGAAATCTCGGTATTGAATTTTTGGCTAGAACACAATACTTCCCCTACTTAGCATACGTAGTAAAGAAACTTATAAATGTAAATTTCTTTAAAACAATCAATTTCATTTATATAACTCTTTTGTGGCCTCAGTCATTTCCGAGATATCCGTTATTAATTGTTGCATTGTTCATAACTTAGACATTCATTTAAAATCCTGATGATTTTCAGCTACTATCGTGGCAACATGGAAAACGTATGAAATTGTAATACAGCTATTTCAGTAAAGGTTCATCTCGAATAAAATGAAGTAGGCAATAAAATTAACTTTAGTAAGAGTAAGTGTATACCCATTAATAAGCGCTAGAGGTAAGAGAAAGTCATGCGAAAATAACACCAGATTTTTTTTCTCGTGTTGTCCAAAGAGAACGGAATTTCAAAGCCATCCATTGCGACCAGCTTTGAAAATATTGGCTGCTGTATTCTTCTTATATTCATAACGAAATTTGTGAGTAATGAAGATTTATTTGTATTTAAAGAAGTAAACATAAGAATACGATTTTGTTAAAATATATTGTAGGAAAGTGTATCGAAAAATTGATGGAATGCAACACAGTTGTTTGTGTTATGTTGTTCAGACAGATATGTGTATTTTCAGATCCCCCGATCGTCTCTGTGCAGCTGGAGCCCAGCATGGATCCCGGGACTCTCAGAGAGGGAGACACCGTGCGTTTCTTGTGCGAGGTCAGAGCCAACCCTCAACCAGAACCTCGAGATATCACGTGGTACCAGGGGGTAAGTTGTAACTTTCATATAACTGCCAAGTGGGTGACTGGATATTTCTCTACTGTTTACCTATAGTAAGTATTGTATTGTAACAAAACTTCAATACCGAGATTTCACCGGAAATACACGTTTTGAGGCCACACGAATATAGAAGTAATTTTAGAGCATGTGTCTGTGTGTAAAGAGAGAAATCAAAAACAAGTGTCTGAGTTATGCTGTTCACAGACACACACACACGGACATGTTTCCAAAAATGTCTTTTTTTTGGATTCAGGGGGTCTCAAAACATGTATTTCCGGTGAAATCTCGGTATGGAATTTTTGAGTGGAATACAATACTTCCCCTAAGTAACTAGTAACCATCTTCTTACCAGTGCTGCGAATTCGTCGGACTTTTATAGGCTTAGGTTCTATTCGAAATACCCATTGAGGGATTATCTTTTCTTTTCAGGTTCATAACAATGAATCAAAGATTCATTACCACTTACGTTTAACCAAACCATATTTAAAGTGTCGACTTGGAATTTTTCCAGCATTTTTCTGCACCAATGAATGCGTTCTTGTTTTTTATGGGGGTCAGTATCGACAACAAGGTTTTCTAACGTCTAACTGTTTATGTAGAATATTTTTGATTTGATCCATACCAATGCCCATTGTCGCACGAATAAATTCATAAGATGTTCGTCGAACAGTGCACGAACAATATTTTCATCAGTTCTTGAGCGTCCTTCACGAAATTCATCACTAAGGAAAATCCGATTGCTTTTGAATTCGCTGTTCCGCAGTTGTTGGCCTAGATGGGACTTCTTCCTCAAATACATTTTAAGGCTATCTTTGCATTATTTAGGCGTTAATGGCGATTTAAAATCGCAAAAATTCATAGCCCGGAAATGTTATCTAGTCAAATTCATTTTTGGCTGAACGCAACGTTTTTAAATGATGAGAATTAATTAACTGTTAGAGAAAAACCAACAAACTACACGGCCATTAGCTCGCAAAACATTCGAAAGTAGCTGTCAGATATAAGCGAATTTCATTTGTTTTTTGAAGCATGGCATTCTAAACATTTTCATTATCGTCCTCGACTCATAGGCTTGCTATATTCCTAACCTATATAATAGCTTGTGATCAAGTGCGGATTTTAAATCTGTTTCCATAACAACATCTCGAATGCCTTTATCGTTTTCCTCTCTTGCAGTATCATTAATATTAACAATAGCACTCTGAGATGTTTTAGAAGTTCGTACGTCTTTTTCTTTTGTTACGTAGAAATGGACTGAAAACGCAAAGCATCATTGTTATTCTTCTTCTTATTATTTGCTGCGCACAGGAGCATGAAAACACTGCCAAAGAGATACCATCGGAATATTGATGTCACGGGGGAAAGGAAATGTATATAACAATATAACGAACGGAATCGTTAGAAACGAACAGATTCTCGCAGTATCGCTAATGAGGCTGCCTGCGACTTTGAAGATTTTCTCTGTAATAACAGCGCCAGTCAGTGACGAGGAAATGAACTAAGACAATGTATCGTGGGAGGAAACAGCCTTCTGGCGGCACTTGTTGCTGGCGATAAAAACATTCCTGTTTCTCAGATGTTAGCAGGTAAATTTCCTCTGTGCTCGATCTGAATATCCACTGTTTAAAACAAGAATTAAGTGATAATAGATTTTTATTGTTAGAATTTCTGCACATCTGAAATTAAGCTAAACTTCTCAAAAAGCCTGATGTGTGGCATTCTCATGGTTTTATATACCAACCTCCTCTTGTACAAATTATTCTTACGATATCAGTTTATGCACCAAGTAACGTTCTATGTTGCAGTATTTTTAACACTTAAATGATATCAGTATAATTATATAATATAAAATATAATAACAGCCCCCTTAAAGCAATATGTGTATAATATAATATATAAAGTGTATGTTACAGTCATTGTATTATGTTTATATTATAATGTACATGTATAATAATGTTATGTGAATGTATTACGTAGTTTAACAATGTAGGAGCTGTGAGAATAGAAGCAAGCTGTCTTCCGTAGCAAACAGAATTACAAAGTAGGAGCTGAAAGTTGCTAACAATGAGGTAACTTTGAGACAACAATAAATTAGAAAGTTTAATAAAGGCTACTAATAATTCTTGGAACAATAATAATGTAATATTTAAAACAGTTTATGAATAGCCAATCAACTACCAGTATAGCTTTAAGTTCAATGAAAGCATTCTATTGGAGTAGGCTTAGCCAATTAAGACTTGAAATAGAGGAAAATGTGCAAATTCAGACGGCAGACGCTACAAGATTGCGTACCCGATCGGTACCGTACCGTACGTATTCATGTGAGGCATAAAAAAATTCATTGCGGTGATAATGATATAAAGTTTACCTGTTAAAAATGCAAATAACAATAATCTCACAGCTCTATAGTAGGATATATCAGTGAAGTGCTAGTTATTCATGTGGAGGATTAATTAATAAACAAAGTACAATACAATTATAATTTGTGTAAGCCTTGTTCTTTAGTCGTACCAGTCCTGCTAAGAGATACGTGTTCTAAGAATTACTACTGACGCAGCCGAGGCATACATATATAATATTTAAATAAACATTAACATACAAAGTTTATTTTTTTAAACGTGGGGGGCGAAGGCCGCCGGAAAAGTGAACGTGCAGCGAAAGCCACCGGAAAAGTGAACGTGGGGCGAAGGCCACCGGAAAAGTGAACGTGGGGCGAAGGCCACCAGAAAAGTGAACGCGGGGCGAAGGCCACCCGGAAAAGTAAACGTGGGGCGAAGGCCCCCCGGAAAGCTTGTATCGTACGTGTGGCGAACACTCCAAGAAACATATCTCCCGCAGTAAGTGGTGCCACAACAGCAATTAAACCACTTCAAGTTTGGCTCTCCAACAGTGGGGCTACAATAAATTCACATTCAACGTATAAGGTGCATACAATATTTTTTGGCAAAAACCTATCTAAATTATATTAAATGAAATAAATGTAATAAAAGTACTTTACAAAACGCCTTGTACAGGATCAAAATTTTGTCAAATTCATTGCTTTACAAGCCTTTCCAGGAGTTGTCACAACTTTACAACTTTTCTTGTCAAATTTCTTCCGATAACTTTAAGTCTTTGAAAATCTTGAAAGCAAATAATGAACTGTTCTAAATGGTCAAAATTTGACAATAATTTCATGGCTTTGGCCAATGAAATGCGAGTACTTACAGTACGTAACGAAAGTCCGAAAGCGAAAAGCAAACCAAACTGACTACCCGGGCAGGGGATGCCTATGAAGCTGATTAGGTTATATGAACACTGGCCATGTCTATACCTTGTGGGCTCCGTAGACTACCACGAGAGTGTTTGATGAAATTGCCAGGCAGGTTCCATAAGTATACAATAATGTATTAATGCATTGTAGTTAACCCATCAATTCTTTTTATTTCAAATGTATTTCTAAATCGTAACCTGATTTCATGGGCTATATTTTTTTACTTCCATTTATACCACGTCTTTATCTACATTATCGACGGTCTTTCCTTCCGAAGTTATTGCCTACTGGCAATGGTGTTAACTCTTATTCTCTTGTCGTTAGGTTTCTTGTACTTCTGGGGTTCTAATCATTAGATCACATGCACATCCACACTCCCATACATACCTCCAGGCTCTGGGGAAGATAGGGAATAATCTTGGCTTGAGAAAATTTCCCATCCCCAGCCGGGAATCGAACCCGGACCCTTCACACAGCAGGCAAGTGCTCTATTGACTGAGCTCTACTGTGCTAGCCTATGGGCTATAATACTCGAAAACTGCTATATAATTACGTAAAGAACAATATTTAATTCAAATTGTTATACCATGATGTTAAAAGTAAATTACTTTGCACGTGATAAGTTATCAGTGTGTTCAGATTGTGTTCATTTTGACAAAAAGACAACGTGACATAAAGTACACGCTTATGACATTGTCGAGTTTTGTCGAATGTTGTCAAATATTTTATAATTTTTCTTGTAAACTTTTGAAATGAAAAATAAGTTTGGTGATGTACAAGGGTTTAAGAATAAAAGGCATATTCAGTCATTTGTTAGCATATTCTCACGCCGCCTGAATCCTACGCAATGAACCGTACCAACGCCTCCGAGGAACCGTTGACCATAACAATATGAGATGAGGATGTAAATGGCAGTGCTTGTACTGAGCACTCATTTCTAAACAACGGGCTTAGGATATTTCACTCCTAGAGTCATTGAATCAAAGCTGCTGCCAGCAAAATCTCGACAGGATTATATTGCACTTAATTACTGATGCAAGGCAAGCACTGTTTCAAGAATATGTGATCACTGAGTTATTTGCATGAAAAATCAAATTTACTGGATTTTATTTATTACACTACTAAACGTTTCATGACGACTTTACGGGCCCAGGAGTGTCAACAGTCCGACAACCAGCTGTTTTAGAAAGTATGTACTAAAAAAAACCTATTAATGTATCAAAGGTTACATTTCTAAATAGTTCAGTTTTCATCTACATGTTCTCATAATTTCGTCACTCTTCAACAGTTGTAAGTTTGTTTTAAATATCATATTGAAATATTTAATAGTTTTCGAGAAATAAATTTTATTTTACTTTTATCATGGGTAGCATTACTCAAGTGTTACAAACCATCCAGAAATCCTAATTATTAAAAAATAAATACACTGCCACATTATTTGAATTCTAATACACAAAGTGAGCGTATAAATTTTTAAAAACAATTTTGGTAATTGCAGAAAGAATTAAACCTCAATTATACTTTTATTAACAATATCCTCAGTGATCGAATTAATTACATCATATGTTGAGAAGTTTTAAAGGTAACAAAAAGTGCGAGGTTTCCACGTTAATTCTCTCTTTCTGCTGAAAATTTGAGCATAATTGCTTTCAAACTAGATTGTATGGAACTCGAATTCTAATCCGAAAAAGTCGAGGAAAAGACATTGGAAGTAAATACAGGTCATTGGGTCATGTGATCTTGGCAACTAAATGATCACATATTTTAGCTTTAAAAGCCTCTGAGAGAAAAAGTCGTGGTGTGTAATTCAAGGTAAGACTTCGAGGCAACATTTTTAACACATAAATAATATCAGTCTAACTATATAATATGAAATATAATAATAGCCCGCCTTAAAGCAATATGTGTATAATATAATATATAAAATGTATATGGCATTATGTTTATATTGTTATGTACATATATAAAAATGTTATGTGAATATATTAGGTAGTTTAACAATGTAGGAGCTGTGAGAATAGAAGTAAGCTGCTTTCCGTAGCAAACAGAATTTCAACGTAGAAGCCGAAAGTTGCTAACTGTGAGGTAACCTTCAGAAAACAATAAATTAGAAAGTTTAATAATGCTACTGATAATTCTTGGAACAATAATGTAATATTTAAAACAGTTTATAAATAGCCAACCAACAACCATAAAAAGCTTAAGTTGAGTAAAAGTATTCTATTGGAGTAGGATTAGCCCATCAGAGACTTCAAATAGAGTAAATGTACGAATTTAGACGGTAGATGCTACAAGATAGCCTTCCCGAGCAGTTCGATTTTTATACATATTCAGTGTGAGACATAAAACTCCATTACGGTGAGAATAATATATAAGGTTTGCGTGTTAAAACGTAATTAACAACAATCTTACAGCTCTACAGTATGATAAATCAGTGAAGTGTTATTTAATCGTGTGAAGGATCAATTAACAAAGTACACTATTTGTGTAAGCCTTGTTTAGCCACACCAGACCTGCTAAGAGATACGTGTTCTAAAAGAAATACTGACGCAGCCGAGACATACATATATAATATTTAAATAAACATTAAAATTACAAAGTTGATTTTTTAAACGTGAGGGCGAAGGCCACCGGAAAGTTTGTACCGTACGTGGGGCGAACACTCCCGCAATACGTGCTCTCCAACATTGGGGCAATAACCCTCTCAACTTAAAATATTCTTTGGACATAAAAACAACTTTTTAATCTTTTTAAAATGTAAAATGTATCCAGCTATGGATACCCTTAATCCAGTTAAGCTTTCATCACACATTTACGCATTTCGTTGTAGGATACGGAGGCTAAAGCGATAGTCAGATTTTTAGAAAGCGTGTATCTATTTGATGGTTTGAAATTTCATGTTGTATTCATAACCACAGGAAAAAAACCATTGAAAATAGTATAAATATTTGAACATGCAATCCAATAACAAAGAATATCTCGGAAATGGTTATCTCAAAAAAAATTGGGTGCTATAACGACATCTGCATTTTTTGTGAAGTAAGATTTTGTCTCTCTGTTACCGTTTTCGTTTATAAAAACCTCATTCAGAATAAAGAGTACTCCGGAGGCTATTTCCAACAAATTCAAGAGCTACTTTTGACAAAATGAAAAATTTCGAAACATTTTACATGTAAAAGGTAGTTGGGGTATTTCCGCATCTTCAGACACCATCTGCGCTACTAAACGAATACTCATTTTTACTTTCTCTGCTACGCATAGGAAGTTGGGGAAGTATTTCATTCCACGCAAGAACACGATGCCAAGATTTTACCGTAAACGCATGTTTTGAGGATCCTCAAGTCAAAAAAGAATTTTTGGGAACATGTCCCTCTGTGTGTCTGTGAACAGGATAACTCAGAAACAAAAATTCTTGGTATTGGGTTCGATATCTTCCAGAGATCCCCATACTCAAAATACCTTTTACATGGAACATTTTTCGAAAGTTTTGATTTTAAAAAAAGTAGCTGGAACAATTTTGTTTTAAAACACATTATATGAAAACTATAATAAAACTATGACAAAATGTACATCTTGAATTTTCTGGGAATAGCCCGTGAAGACCTCTTCATTCAAAAGAAACTTTGCATAATCATGTATAACTGGTAAACATTAAGCGATAGACGAAAACGTACAATAAGAAAATGTAGATCTCTTTAAGGCAAAAAATTTATTTCAAGTAAGTTTTTTGTGTCATAAACCGTTTCTTAGATATCCGTTATTAAATGTTCAATTGTTCATTTTGAGACAGTATTTTTAACACTTAAATGATTTCAGTGTAATTATATAATATATAAATTCAATAATTCTTAAAGCAATCTGTATATGTAACAAAATTTAAAACGTGTATATTACAGTCATTGTATATGTTTATATTATTGTATACATGTTCAATAGTTTTATGTAAATGTATTACGTAATTTAATAATGTAGGAACTGGGAGAATAATAGGTCAAAAGTTGCTAACAATGAGGTAACCTTGAGGCAATAATGAGTAAGAAAGTTTAATAATGCTACTAGTCATTATTGGAGCAACAATAATGTAAATTTTGAGACAGTTTATAAAACAGCCAATCAACAACCAGAAAGAAACTTAAGTTAACTGAAAGTATTCTATTGGACTACGATTAGTCAATCAGAGACTTGAAATACAGAAATTTACAAATTTAGGCGGTAAAAATCAAGTCAGTTGCTCGTAGACAGCGCTCATAAGTGAACGCGTTGGTTGTAGACAGTTTTCCTAACCGGACGCGAGATGCGTTCTCGAAAAATTTAATACGTATTCAGTGTGAGACAAAAAATAGTTTACGGGTTATAAATTGCAGGTAATTAATAAAAAAATGTCACAGCTCACTCTCTCTCTCTCTCTCTCTCTCTCTGTGTCTGTCTCTCTCTATCAGTGAAGTGTTATATAAATCGCATCAAGCATTAATAAAAATAGTGAATAAAAAATTATAATCTGTGTAAGACTACATTCTTCAGTCGCACCACTCCCTACTAGGACATTAATGTCTCTAAAAATAAATACTGACGCAGCCGAGGCAAACATAAATATATAATATTTAAAGAAACAGTCAAATTACAAAGTTAATATTTTTAAACATATTGGGCCAAAGACCACGGGAAAGTACATTTAATGTGAAGGCTACCGGAAACGTTTTTATCGTACGTGCGATTGCTACTTCAAGTTCGGCTTCCCAACATAAAACTACTATCCAACACATAAAATAAACCAACTTCAATTTCTCTTAGTCTTTTCAACATTCAGTTGTTTCTCGTGATATCATGGAAACAGTATGGAATTTTAAGGCCAGCATATAGCGTCCAGTTGTTAAACATTTGACTATCGCTGTTCTCTATAACGAAATGTGTAATGTAGCTATTTCTGTAAAGGTTTATTTGGATAATAACGAAGTAGATAGAAAAATAAGCTTTAGTATGAATAATTTGTATACCCACTAATAAAGACTGGAGTAATAAGAGCTACAGTAAGTCATATGAATGTATTACATCAGATTTTTTAATTATGCTATGCGTAGGCCCATACAGAGCTTTTCCTTAATTCAATTTGTTCATAGAATAGCGATGAATGTTTGGTGGCGTAGCATTTCTCACATCACAAAACAAATTACTGATCTGACTTCACAGTCAGCGGGTCGTTCGATTGTTTTGAACTTTGCTAAACGCTCTTACAACAGGAAAACACAAAATGGCGATAGTTCATAGCTGCGCCTGGCTTCCTAATGAATGGGGTAGGTGAGAGTATGCTTAAGTCGCGATTGCAGCTCTACAGTGGCAAAATATTAAAACAGTGCTTATTTTAAATCGTATTTTATACCCCTAAAAATTCGATATACCCCTTTTAAAGCGACTTTGAACATTACTACACAAGAAATATGTGACATCGAGAATAAAAAGAAAAGAGCAGAAAAATTTATTAATTTTCGTTATTTTTGAAAAGGTAAAAAGGATCTTTGGAAACTCTGAACTGAAATGATAACTTTATACGTACCTTTTTCTAAACATCTCTTTTTTTTGTCCAACGAGTCTCAAAAAAGTGTATTTCCGGTGGAATCTCGGTATGAAGCTTTTGGTTGGTATACAATACTCTATCTACGAGCTATCGGTAAGGCGTAGAAAAAAATCTGATGTATTACAGTCACATGACTTTCTCTACTCTTGTACAAACTATTTCTACAAATGCTTATTCTCCACATGCTTCATGTTAATCGAGATGTTAATCTTATTGCTAATTTTCTTGTAGATGCAAGGTGAATATGGTAGGCTTTAAGCGATAGTCAAATATTTTAAGAGCTAGTACTCTTCATTGTGAACAACTTGTGCATAACTGGTAAACCATAAGAGATAGACAAACGTTTACAACACAAAAAATTTAGATCGCGTTAAAATACAGAGTTTATGTCATATAAATTTTTTTTGTTGAGAGAACCATTTTCGAGATATTGCTTGTTATTCCCTTAAATGTTCCAATACTTGTACTTTTTCTCAAATGAGAATTCGTTATTCAAGTTTTTGTCGTGGTAAAGCAAAGAGAATGGAACACTCCACATAGCAACCAGCTCTTAAAACATTTGACTATCACTTAAAGCCTAGCAATTTCCCTTGCATCTACAAGAAAATTAGCAATAAAATTTGTAAATATAGTGTGTACAAGAGTAGAGAAAGTTATGTGAGTGTAACACTTCATAATTTTTGTGTGATCGTTGTCTGTTTTTGTGGGGTTTTATTTTTAGAGGAAGAAGATATGCGGAAAAGGAAACCAAGGTATGTAATTGTTTGTTTTAGGTAAGTACTCCGAAATCATATTAAAACATAACTATAAGTTATTCTTCACACTATTACAGTACAGTAATTGTAAGGTTTAATATCATACACGTGTTATATTAAAGAAGTCCATAGCAGGGTTCAGTACTTAATTTAACACTTAAGGTACATCCAGGTTGCAGGTAATAAGCGATTATGGTGCAGAAGGAAGGTGATGAACAGACCTTAGCACCGAAGCAAAGAATATTACACAGCAGTACATATCATAGAACAATGAGTCATAATACACTGCCTTCCTTTCATGCCAAAGCAACAATAATATGCGTATCGGCCGAGCAATGACCTCGGGGGTATGTTTATCATCTGTGAGTCGTTGCTTTGTCTTCGTGTTCTGAAGTGTTTCGACAATATGTGCGATGTGTATGATTTTCTTAGGAATGTTACTCTCTATATTTTTTTAATTTATTTAAAGTCGTTGTAATACGCGACTCATCATTAAGTACATTAATTCACAATTAGGCATTCAGTTACATGTTCACAAAGAGAACATAAACACAACATAAAATATATAATGAAATTACAGCGTTAATTTTAACTTAGCCCAATAAATATTAATATTCAGATTGGTATTCAAGTATGAACGAGAAAATATTAAATAATATGTTGAAACATTGTTAAAAATGGATTTGGAGGTAGGAGGAAGTCCTTTCAGTTCTGCGGCAGTTATATTGTTGGCATTTGCATAGTAGATGTTCAACAGTGAGTCTTATAGCACAGATACAACATTCCGGAGGTGGTTCTTTGGTGAAGAGGTAGAGGTCAGCGAGTTTTGTATGTCCGATTCGTAATCTAACAGCAATTGTTTGGTCTTGGCGGTTCAAGGCAGTATATGGGAAGGGACTGATGTTTTCCTGTCTAGTAGCATGCAGTTTACTGTTTGAGATCTAGATCCATTAATACTTCCAAAGGTTGTGGTTCGCTCTTTTAAAGTCTGATGCAACATCCTGACACGGAATTTTGATGGATTTGTCAACTAATGAATGGCGAGTGGCTTCTTTGGCTGCTAAATCAGCTTATTCTCCTGGAAAAAGAATAATGTAGACAGGTGTGTGGACAATTTCAGCAGAAATTTCCTGGTTATCCAGTTCTGGTTAGAGACACTGTGAGATGTTTAGTCAATAAATTTGGAACAACGGGATCACTAAACATTAAAAAATAAAGTTTATAGGAACAATCCCCACACAGACGACCTTAAGGACAATATAAAAGCAAAGTTTATGACCATTATGCGTGTGAATGGTAGTTTCATCCGACGTTGTCGCGCAGATGGACCCCACTTTCAAAAACCCTTGATAACAAGGTTAGTACTCATTACATACTCGTGAGTAAGTAACACGAGAGTTATGGAGTAGAAAACCCCGCAATGTAGTAGACTGTGTGGGGAGCACGCATTCGCGCGACCTGCGGCCTTGGCAGAAAACAAAGCACTGTATTAGCAAAAGAATCGAAATAGTGCGTCAATTGTAAATAGACGTCTGGTGATTAATCTGGTTATATATCTAGTGACTTCAGTTAGAACGTTGACCGCCCTGATATGCATCGTTAGCAATCTTTATTTTTAGTAACCTGAGTTCCGCTGCGTCCCGTATATACACGATTTTTATGAAAGACTATCATTAATTAACATTTCATTTTTTTTAACTTTTCAGAAGTTTTGGTCAAATATGCCAGAGCCTGTGTGTGTGTGCGTGCGTGTGTGTATGCGTGCGTTTGCGCGTGCGTGCGTGTGGTTTTTTTTTTTTTTTTTTTTTACTTTCTCTACTACGTACAGTAAGAAAGGGGAAGTATTGTGTTCCACCCAAAAATTCGATACCGAGGTTTCACCGGAAATACATGTGTTGAGATCCCCTGAATCCAAAAAAAAGCATTTTTGGAAACATGTCCGTATGTGTGTCTGTCTGTGAACAGCATAACTCAGAATCGAACAGTCGGATAAACACCAAACTTGGTATTTAGGTTCAGTATCTTCCAGAGATGCAAAACGAAGGTTTTCAAGAAAATCCCCCACCCCAGATTACCCTTTACATGGAACATTTTTCGAAAATTTTAATTTTCTCAAAAACGGCTCAAACTATTTTTATTAATATATCATATGTTTTAAGATATTTTTACGAAAAATGAAATGTATATCTCGAATTTTCTGGGAATGTCTCCAAAAGTATTCTTCATTGCGAACGACTTTTGCATACCAGGTAAGCCATAAGAGATAGACAAAATTTTGCTACACAAAAAATGTAGATCGCGTTAAAATACACAATTTATGTCATATACATTTTTTTTATGTTGAGTGAACCATTATCGAGGTATTGCTTGCTATTCCCTTAAATTTTCCAATACTTTACTTTTTCTCAAATGGGAATTCGTCATTCATTTTTTTGTCCTGGTAATGCAAAGAATATGGAATGTGCTACATAGCAACCAGCTCTTAAAATATTTGACTATCGCTTAAATCCTACCAATTCCCCTTGCATCTACAAGAAAATTACCAATAAGATTAACATCTCGATTAACATGAAGCATATGGGGAATAAGCGTTTGTAAAAATAGTTTGTACAAGATTAGAGAAAGTCATGTGAGTGTAACTTATCAGATTTTTTCCCCAGAGCCCAATGTATATTTCGAATCTTTAAATATTCAATACAAAATCTACGCAACAGGAAAGAAAATATTTGGTTATAGATGGCAAAAGTTTGAACTAGATAGAGATTTATATTTTTAAGCGATAAGAGATTAAGTAACTGTGAACATGGTCCGTTTGATTTACACGATGTGGATAGAGTACGTATAGCCGAGGGTTTCCTACCAGTTTTATCCGATTACACGAATACACTCCAAATGTTTGCCTCCGTGTTATATTCAACTACAACTAATCTGGTCGAGCGAAAATTTTGTTGGTGATGCGACTGTCAATATTTGAAGCACATTCTACCGTACGGTTTTGATGAAATGATACCGATGATGCCAAAAGCGTTCATGTCGCATTAATAAAGCTGTATCAACGCGCACCTGCTTTACAAAACTATGAAATACACAAAAATACAGAGAGAAAAACAGGGCTGAAGTATTTGCACTTAAAATCAAATATATTAAAAAAACATTAGGAATGGTAATGAAGGTTTTACTTTTCTAAAATCCGCAAGTTCAGTTCAATTCGTTTGAAATTATAATACAACAATACCAAAAGTCACGCATGTTACTTTCAATACCACGAACATAACAGGTCGAGACAGTATTTTTAACACTTAAGTAATTTCAGTCAAGTTATATAATATTTAACTTCAATAACAGCCCGCCTTAAAGCAATATGTGTATGTAAAAATATATAAAAAGCGTATATTACAGTCATTATATATGTTTGTATTATTGTATCCATGTGTAATAATGTTATGTGAATATATTACGTAATTTAATAATGTAGGAGCTGTGATGAATAGGTCAAAAGCTGATAACAGTGAGGTAAGAATAAGTTAACCTTGAGGTAATAATGAATATGAAAGTTTAACAAAAAGTGTTAAAAAGTGCAAGTAATTAATTAAAGAATCTCACAGCTCTCTCTCTATATCAGTGAAGTGTTATTTAAATCGTATCAAGCATTAATAAAAGGAGTGAAGTAAAATTATTATCTGTGTAAGCCTACATTCTTAGTCGCACCACAACCCTGCTAAGAGAAACATGTCTCTAAAATAAATACTGACGCAGCCGAGGCAAACATAAATATATAATACTTAAAGAAACAGTTAAATTACAAAGTTAATAATATTTTTAAACTTAGGGCGAAAGCTACCGGAAATTGCTTAGTATACGTCTGGTTGCAACTACTTCAAGTTCACCTCCTCAACAATTGAAATACAATACAACTCCTTCTAAAATACTCCTTTCTCAAATTGACGCCATATGTGGGGCAAATAGTTTTCCATACGTAAAACAACTCCTTTCTCAAGGGAGAGAAGGTATTCATTCCATACAAAAGTTCTATATAGAGATTTCACCGAGAATGCGTGTTTTGAGATCCGCGAATACGAAAACGGCCCTTGTTATCTGTGAACAGTGGAAAGTTGCTTAAGTACCAAACCTGCTATTTACGTTCAGTATCTTCTAAGTATGCGCCACGAAGATTTTCATGAAAATCCCCCTACCCCAACTACCTTTTACATCGAACATTTTTCGAAATCTTTTATATTCCAAAAATAGCTCTAACGGTTTTAATTAAAACATCCTATATGATAGATTTTTGCATTACAAATAAAATACATATCGTGTATTTTCTGAGAATACTCCATAACTCCACATTATTCGGAAGGAATTTCGTATAATCATATATAACTTGTAAACGTTAAGCGATAAATGAAAAAGTGTAGATCCCTTTAAAACACACAATTTATTTCAAACAAGTTTGTTTTGTGGCAAATCCGTTTCTGAGATATGCGACTTAAAGGTTCGAATTCTTCATTTCTTGGTCATTCTCTTAAAGTCCTGTCAACATTCAGTTGTTTCTCGCAATGTCATGGAAACAGTATGGAATTTTAAGGCCAGCATATAGCGTCCAGTTGTTAAACATTTGACTATCGCTGTTCCCTTTGTATCTATAACGAAATGTGTAATGTGGCTGTTTCTGTAAAGGTGTATCTGGATTAAAATGAAGTAGATAGAAAAATTAGCTTTCGTAAGAATAGGGTTTGAAAGGTAGAATCAGGCGAACTGAAAAATTCAATGCCAAAGCGGGATTTGAACCGAGGATCTCCTGGTCTCCGTCCGGGTTGTTCTAACCACTGAGCTACCATGGCAATATGGCGGTACGACACTAGATTCTCCAGCTGATTTACATTTTTCCCAGTAATCCACAGGAGATTGTACTGAAATGAGATACCCCAATGGCGACTTACAATGTTGCAAGTAGATACTTTAAGTCCCCGACCTCATAGTTTCAACCAATATTAGGTCAATTAATGAAATTAATTGTTCTTCCACACAAGCCGTGTGTTGGACAAGGTTGGAAAGATAGAATCAGGCATCTGAAAAATTCAACGCTGCGTTAGTTTTGCCATGGTAGCTCAGTGGTTAGAGCAACCGGAAGATCCATGGTTCAAATCCCGGCTATGGCATTGAATTTTTCAGTTGTCTGATTCTACGTTTCCATGCCTGGCCAACACACGGCTTGTGTGGAAGAACAATTAATTCCTTTAGTAAGAATAGTTTGCACTAATACACGATAGAGGGTAGAACAAGTCGTGTGGATGTAACATATAAGCTGTTATGAAAAATTGCCCCACACGATAGAATTAGTATTTTAAAAATGAATGTTTTATAATTAAACTCTTTTACAAGTTTAATGAATTGTAGAGATGAATTTTTAATTACTCTATTAGTTTGGAAGACATATATGAGGCGTAAATTTTTAGCTTAAAACTTTTCAAAATATGAATATTATTCTTTAATAACATCACAACAAAGCTTCTTCTTCTTCCTCCTCCTACTCTTCTCTTTGTAGGACTTGCAAGTCAATGCTTTGGGTCAGTAGCCTGTCGTGAAAGACCAACAATTTTACTCAGAGGCTTGAGGTTATTTTATCTGCTGTAAATCTACGACACGGGACCACGGCCGCACTCATGCTATATATAGATGCACCGACCTCCGCTGGGTTTGAACCCGTAACCACGGGAACTAGAGGCTAACATAGTACCACTAAACCACGGAGGGTTACATCGCAGCTTCCTTGTCACAGCTTTACGCATCTATCCTCCGTGCAGTAGTGGCGGCCCGGGCCGCCGTTTTTCTACTAGATAATGAATATCTTACGCTTACTTGCGTCTTGAAAAATTGAAACCAATAATAACGCATATCTTGGAAATGGCTATGCCACAGTGAGGCAGTATTTTTAACACTTAAATGATTTCAGACAAATTGTATAATATATATAATTCAATAACAGGCCGTCTTAAAGCAATATGTGTATGTAACAATATATAAAAAGCGTATATTATAGTCATTGTAAATGTTTATATTATTGTATACATGTTCAATAATATAATTGAAAGCATTACGTAATTTAATAATGTATAAGTGTGAGAATAATAGGATAAATTTGCTAACAATGAGGTAACCTTGAGACAATAATGAATTTGAAAGCTTAAAATACTACTTGTGATTCTTGGAAGCAATAATGTAATTTTTGTGACAGTTTATAAAATAGTGAATCAACAACCAGAAAAAGCTTTAGTTAAATGAAGGTATTATATTGGACTAGGATTAGCTAATCTGGAACTGAAATGTAGCAAAGTTTACAAATTCATTAGTCAGTTGCTTGTAGACAGCGCTCATAACTGGACACGTTGCTTGCAAACAGTGTTCCTAACCGGACGCGAGATTGGTCCTCGAGAATTATAATACGTATTCAGTATGAGATGAAAATTGTTTACGCGTTAAAAAGTGCAAGTAATTAATAAAAAAAATCTCACATCTCTCTATATCAGTGAAGTGTTATTTAAATCGTGTCAAGCATTAATAAAAGGAGTGAAGTAAAATTATAATCTGTGTAAGCCTACATTCTTCAGTAAAATTTCAAGGTTAATACTTTTTTAACACTTTTGGGACGAAGGCTACCGGAAACATTTTACTATACGTGCGGTTGCAACTACTTCAAGTTCGGCTCTCCAACAGTTGAACTACAATACAACATAATAAACAACTTCAAATTGGCTCCCAAAAACTGGGGCTTATAAAAAAAAACGTAGAAAGCAACTCCAACTTCAGATTCGCTCCCAAAACGTGGGGCAAATAACAACATAAGAAATAACAATACAACAAATCACCTAAAATTGGCTCCCAATCCGTGGGGCTTGTCAAAAAAGTAAAAATCATACTACTTCAGTAGGAAAAGTTTTTTTAATTAACGTGTGTGAAGAGGTCTACATGTTTTACCTGGTACGTTTTTGCCTATTTTTTATGATTAACCCGTTATATAAAATTCCTTCCAAATGAAGAGGACTTCAAAGGGCATTCCCAGAATATTCTAAGACGTAGGTTTCATTTTTCGTATAATATTTTATTGAAATCGTTAGAGCCATTATTAGAAAATAAAAGCTAACAACAATGTCTCCATGTAAAGGGTAGTTTTTGGATGAAGGATTTTCTTGAAAATATTCATGTCGCATCTTTGGAAGGTATTGAACCAAGGTTGGTATTCATTTGAGATTTTGTTTTTGAATTATGTTAAAATGCACCTCTCTGTTCCAAAATGTATTGGATGTAATGACTTTTTTCTGTAAAGTGGTGCAGAATTCAGAGTATATAAAAGGCAGATGCAGTACCATTTTTAAGATATAAAATTAAGGACATTCTAATTCATAAACTGCCATTTAAATGCACAAACTTCTACTTACTACAAGTTTAACACTGGCTGTTTGTAGGGTAAGCCTGAAAATGTGAATGCATGGGTAAGAATTTCCTCGTTATGCGGTTTCGAAAGACCCTTATATAGGCGTAATTGCGGAGTTAAAGTGTAAAAATGCGCGGTTACAAAAAGGAGGTTACACATACGATAATAATTCAGTTATTGCTATTTGTTGCACGCTTACGCAGTTCTTTACCGCTTTGAGAATGAAGAAGTGAAAGAAAAGTCAACAGGGCCCAGGTACGAGGGGATAATGAGGTTCTAATCCTCTTATTGCCCCCATAGCCAGGTCCCCTCGTTCTCAAAACACGCCGCTTTTTTGCTACCAAAGAGGAACTGTGTATAGAGCGAGTTTGTTTACATAGTAATTTAGCAGGCTATGGAATCTGTGTACAGGAGGCCGGTCTGAGCCTCAATGTGTTAACAATCACATCAACAATGAATACGTTCGTTTGTTGCTTACACTATCGTCGCAGAAATAAATAAAAGAGGAAATGTTACGTCTGTAGCCGGTTATTTGTGATACAATGTGGGGTTTTATTATGCGAGTAGGAATGTTTGCGATTGTAACAAAATAAAATCACTTTTAACATGTGTGATAACAGTATTCTTTAGACAGGCTTGAAGATCGTAAAATTACAATAAAATAAAATGTGTTATATTCTCTCCAGGTGCATGCAGCTTGGCGCCTAGAGCGAGAATGCTGGTACGCTAGCAGGGTTTACCTTAGGATCAGTCAATGAAGCGATTATTTGCAATATCATACTGCTTTCTGGAGGTTTAGTTTCTCTACCATGTACCAAGTGGGTAAGTGAAGTTGGGTACTGCATTCCACCCAAAAGTTCGATACCGAGATCTCATCAAAAATACATGTTTTTACGCCCCCTAAAGCCCCAAAATTGACACTTTTAGAAAACGGTTCGTGTGTGCATCTATGAATAGCGTAGCCCGAAGGCGAAATATTAGTATTTAAGTTCAGAATTTTCCGCCCAATAATTCTCTACAGAATGTTTCCCATTCGCTAATTATTATGGGGTTTATTTGAACTTTAATCTTCCCTACTTTATTCAGATGTTTCAATACCTTGAATCTTTTTCCTGCTTTCTATATGCATCATACTCTAGGTTTGACGCATGTCTGTCTAACGAAGAATCATTCATACTAATGGGAAATGATCCAAAATCGATCTTATAGCTAAAGAGGAATTAAAAATTGCACTGAATAGTTTTAAGAACAGAAAATCACCTGATTTAGAACAAATAAACTTGGAATTAATTAGATACAGTCCTGATTGTTTTCATGATAAAATTTTACTTTTTTTAAATTAATGTTGGAGGTCAGGGTGTAACCTGATAATTGGAAATAAGCCGTAATAATTCTAATATTTAAAAGAGGGAGTAAAAATGACTGTACGAACTATAGGGGGATAAATTTATTAAATACATTTTATAAGATTTATGTGAAGATTGTAGCAAATAGAATAAAGAATATAATAGAAGCTATTCTTCTGCAAAACCAACATGGTTTTAGAAATGCTATACCTTGCTTAGACTGCACTTTTTTGACAACGGCACAACTGCTTGAAAAAACAAAGGAGTACAATATTCCACTTTTTATAGCCTGTATAGGAACAGGAAAATTCTGGATCATAATATACAGTGATGCAGGAGCTATGGCGGAAAGTTATCGGGCGGTCGAAGTAAACAACGATAACTGTCGCTCACCAGCATAAACTCCGGGAGCGCTGATTAACAGATAAACGTAACATTCTTGAATTTTATCCTCCCCATCTCCATAAAGTGTGGGGAATAGTCATAGAAGGTTTGATAACTTTGTGGAAAGATGCCACTCACTATACAAGCGAGCGCTCTCGCGGGAGTGACTTATTGCGAGTTGAGTACGATTAAGTTCAGAGTTGAGTTGCGTCGATCAGCGAGTAAAGGAACGAGGTGGTGACGGCTGTTGTGATGTGCAGCGCATACTACTCCGGAGTGAGTTGTGGAGGTCTTGTGTTTGACTCCGGAGTAAAGTGAACAGTCCGGTGGAAGATGTTACGTCACGAAGAAGTGAAGGGTTTGAGAATTGAACTAGTTTATCTTAGTGAAGTGACAGAGTGAATTAAAGTGAGCTCCCAGTGAAGTTGAACTAGATAAGAGCAGTTACAGTTGAAAAACTGGACAAAGTCACAATATCCAGGATGTGTGATCAGCCCAATGCCTGGTATGGCGGTAAAGAAGAAGGAAATGAAATGTATTGACGGAAAGGATGATGGGGAAAAATCGCGTGTCTAATTATCCAAACCAGAATTCGCCTAGTGGCCGAGGAAAACTATGAAAAACCCTTCGGTCAGGTTGGTCGGCCCCGGAGGGTTAAACCCGGGACCTCCCGAATGCGAATCTTACGCGTTGCCACGGCACCACCTCGCTCTATGAAAATACTTTTCAAAACATTGCTATAAAATGCCCCACGTGATGACAATTTGGAAAGTTCAAACCAGTAAATCCAACCCTTGACCAAAGGGCTTACGCAGCTAATATATTTATGAAATTAATGGTAATAAGTGGTTGACTGTTAAAACACAAGATTACAGGGTAATTATGCATCCCGCCCGCATTTCTGACATCAATCCAGCGCTAACCAATTGCCCACCATCTGCGAACATATATACAATCCCACACCTGGCCATTGTTATGAGAGATGAATGTAACATGCCATTTATCTGTGGGAGAGCAATCCCGGTACAGTTCTGGTCACGGAGAATCGCTAAAACGTATCCAATGAGTCTTGTTTCAGCACCGGAAACTGGAAATATTTCTTCCCCAGAGGACAAGTTGTTATTGAATTATTACGGACTTTTTGGCTTACCCTACGTTTCAAGGGTAGCTTTTTAAACTCAAATGACGAATTAATTAATTAATTAATTAATTAATTTAATTTACCTCTCCCGTCCTTTATATAAAACTGTTGTGCAGTTATCTAGGAGAAACTTACCCCGAAATTCTAATTTCGTATACACCCGCTATTCCAAATAAGAGATGAAAAATATCCTGACATTCAGCAATATCCTGACCCCAGAGAAACCAGGAAAAAATCATGGATGATGGTAGCCGGGGAATACAACGAAATATAAGTAAAGCACTCCCAAATCACCAAGTTTACATCTTTGGAAAGACCTATAGTCTGAGACCATCGAGAAAAACATATTCTTCTCACTTGTTAATTACAAAATATCGGTTAATGTTAGCAGTTTTCTCTCTGTATACAATTATTTAGCATTTAAAACATAAATACGAAGGAAACAAAGCAATGCGTTTATACATGAGGGTTATTTAAATATTTTGGCATTGGTAGCGCATGCGTATCGCACCGATTTTCTATTGTCTTTTGTTTTCTTACTTGTTCAGTCGCGACCATCTTCGTATATACTGTTTGGAATTTGGTATCCGTTGCGTTTGTCTTATTTTACATACATATTCTGTGGAGTAACAAGTGTTTTCTTCTTCTTTCAAGGCCTACTTCGTCAGCATGTTCTTTTACAACTTCAAAGTGATCGTATTCATGTACAAGTGCTCTGTAAATATTTTTTAACATTTTGGTAATTTGTAAATTGAAGTTAGAATATATTTTGTAGCCCATGTCCCTTAGAAAGAATTAAGTTCTCAATGGTGAAAGAATTATTAAAATTGTTCTAGTGGTTTTTAGTTTATCCAAATACACACATACTTATATACTGTACATATATAAACACATTCATAGAAATCTTCTCTCTCCATAATGTTGGTATACATATATGTAAACAGCATTAGTATCATGGCCATGTCTATTAAAGACGTTCCTCTTCACATACACAAGCTTTAAACTCAAAATCATAATAGGAAATATATAATGCAATTAATGAAAGTCATTTATGACTTCAAGAGCCTCTTTCATTAGCAATGTTGTAATTTTATATAAACGACGTATCAACATACAACTATAAAATCATAACATTAACATGCTTCATATTAAAACTGTATAATAATTGTAAAACATACATTTTCTAAATATTTGTTTATTTACACTTAAATCAATTAAAGAAATTGCCACAATGCCCGTATTCAATTCTTTCCATTTTATTATTTCACCTAAATTGTGCCAAATTGCTTAAAATACCTGATATAAAAGATATTTACCTGACACACAAAATATATATGAGAAAAACCTATGAAGTGCTATTCTTTCTGAATGCATTTTGTATAATTAGTAAATGGTAAGAGGTAGATATAATCTTACTACACAATAAATTTGATGAGCTACATTTACATGACATTCTCTACCCTCTAGCGCTTATTAGTGGGTATACAAATTATTCTTAAAGATTTTTCCCTATCTTCTGGATTTTAATTGAGATAAAACCTCCCGGAAATACTTGTGTATTACACATTTCATTAGAAATGTAAAGGAAATAACGATTGTCAAATGTTTAAGAACTGGACACTATGTACTGACCTTAAAGTTCCATGCAATCGCGAGAAACACTTGAATATCGTAAGGACTTCAAGAGAATGTTTAAGCAATAAAGCAATTCTAACCATTAATAACGAATATCTCGGAAAAGGCTGATTGCAAAAAAAAGTTATTTGACATAAATTGTATGATTTAAAGAGATATACATTTTTGTGTAGCACGTTTTCGGCTGTAGCTTAAGATTTACAACTGATACAGGATTATAAAAAATTCCCTCCAAGCGAAGTGTAGTACCCAGACTGTTCCCAGAAAATTCATTATATGCATTTTCTTTGTTATATAAATATGTTTAATATGTGCTACTTTATTAAAAATCGTAGCCATTTTTTGGAAAATAAACAGTTTAGAAAAATGTTCCATACAAAGTGTAGTTTTGATTGAGAGATTTTCTAGAATATCTTCGTGTTGCATCCTTGAACTTAAATACCAAGTTTGGTACATATTCTACTTTTCGTTTTTGAGTTATGCATTTCACAGGCACAGACACACACACCTTTTTCCTAAAAACTCTTTTTTTGAATTCAGGGGTATTCGAAACATGTATTTCCGGTGAAATCTCGGTATCGAATTCTTCAGTGGAATACAATACTTTCTTTACCTACTATGTACGTGGTAGACTGAGCTGAGTTTTTTCGGGGTTTTCCCGTGTCTCTAGGCGAATGATGGGAAGGATCGTTACATCCCCCGAATTTCCTGTCCCTCCATTTCATCTCCATTCTCATTTTACTTCATCTTTAGGTTTGGAAGTGTCGGCGATGGTGTTTCGGTGCAGTGTGACAGGTGAAAAGGATACTCTTTGTGACTCTCTCCGTCTCTCGGATTTCGGCTGTTTGCCGGGGGTATACGAACACCCTTGAGGGGCGTTGGACACCATCTGTGCGGGATGGGGTCCCTAGTCTGCCTGTCCGTATTTTGGGAGCCTGTGTCTGGAAAATTAGGGACCTCCTGTGCCGTCACTCCTGGTTCCGGCCGCCCGGTGTCTCTTATCGCCTGAACCTTTCTCCCGGGGACGCTCCCTTATGGGACCTAGGTGCAATATCCCCTATATGGATCAGTACCGGGTCCCCTCGGTAGCCAAACCAAGCCATGTGTACGCGGTAGTGAAAGTAACAATATAGATCTTATTAAGCAGCACCATTTAGATATACAACGGTTTCTGAGATATTCGTTGTTATTGTTAGGATTTTCAAATATACTTTTTCAAAGTCTTAAGTTACTGCATTTTTTTTGTTACTTTGTTTTTTTCCGTATTCATTACAAAGAGCATAGAATTTCAAGATATCATATAGTGATCTACTTTCTAAAAATCTATCACTATAGCCTATTGTATTCTCGATTAACAAAAAGCAGATAGAAGAATAAAGTTAATATATAAATGCTTTTGGGTGAAAATCAAAATGTATATTAGTGAACTGTATAACGAATTTTTAGATAGAGTATAACACTCCATCTAAGACACAGAAAGTAAAAACACTGCAGAGAGTTTAAATCTTGAGAGAGTGTGGTCAGAAAGTAGGGAATCAAACATCAAGCCTTACTTTTCGTGCAGCCAAAAATAGCACCGTTAATAATGAATTATACATCGCACATGCCCCCGGTGTGCCCGCAGGGGTTCGTGCGCCCCAGGTGGGACACCACTGAGAGAGATAGCAATAATTTCTTAGAAGAACGTTTCGGGTACGTTCGAGAAGGAAGGCAATTTAGTAAGGTTTTATAAACTGGACACTATGAGTCAATCTTTGAGATAAACCTAAGGTAACATACACATTCTACTGCTAGAAATTGCCAGATCTACTAGACTTTCAGTGGTACCAAATAATCTGGATGTTCTTCAACTAGTTTAGGTGTATATTTGATATTTATACTTTAATTATATATTTAATTACTTTCTCTGCTACGTATAGTAAGTAGGGGAAGTATTGTATTCCAAACCAAAATTCGATACCGAGATTTCACCAGAAATACATGTTTTTAGGTATTCTGAATCCAAATAAAGCATATTTGGAAACATGTCCGTGTGTGTATGGTGTCTATCTGTGAACACAATAACTCAGAAACGAAAAATCGGATAAATACCAAACTTTGTACTTGAGTTTAGTATCTTCCAAGGATACGACACAAAGATTTTCAAGAAAATCTCCCCACCCTGCAACTCGTACATGGAACATTTTTCAAACATTTTTATTTCCTCAAAAATAATTCTATGGATTTTGATTAAAATATCATATGTTTAAGATATTTTCATAGCAAATGAAATGTATATCTTGAATTTTCTGGGAATGTCCCCAAAAGCCCTCTTCATTCTCAATGACTTTTGCGTAACTGGCAAACTGTAAGTCTAAACAAAATTTTACCACACAAAAATGTACATCTCGTTAGACCGTTAATTAGCAATAACATTACACGAAGTAGATGTAGAATAAGCGTTTGTAAAAATAGTTTTTACTAGAGTAGAGAAAACTGTGTAACACATGTGAGTGTAACACATCATATTTTTTAAAAATATTTTCTGTTTAGTTCATGAACTTGCAGAAACTACAAATTCGATCTTGTTATATATTAAATCGGAAGGTTCCCTCTATCTGTCTCTCTCTTTGTTACTCTCCCGTTCAACACCGTCAATATTTCTGCTCCTCCTCTCTCCTTTCCTGCTGTTCTTTGCCCTCTATTTCCTCTTGCTCTCTGCCGCCACCATGAAAGAGATAACGAAGTATAAGAAGAAAAAATAATAGGCTAACGCGATAACAGACTTTTAAAAATCGGATCGCTATCTAATGGCTATTAGAATACGTCGCTACGTCAACAAGGAAGGTGAAGTGACGGGAAAACTGAACTAGTTCAAAGTATAAACTAAGTGAACTTCCAGTAAAGTTGAACTAGATAAAAACGGTGAAGTAACATTCAGAACTTAGACAACTGACAATTGAACATCTGGACAAAGTCACAATATCTTAAACATATGGTATTTTAATCAAAATCGTTAGTCATTTTTCAGAAAACAAAAAATGACGAAACATTTCCCAAGTAAAAGGTGGTTTGGGGTGGAGAAGTTCTCTTAAAAATCATTGTGTTGCATTCTTGGAAGACGCTATACTTAAAATTCCGATTTTAGATTTTAACGGAATTTTCATTTTTCAGCTACATTGTTCACGATAGAACGGACATTTTTCTATTTTCTTGATTTGGGCATAAAATGTTTGTTTCCAGTGACCTCTGCATGTCGATACATAAACTTATAAGCTTTTGCACAAAGTCCTAAAAGAAATTATGGGAACACACTTTATTTCTGTTTTGATAACATGACATGACATGAACGTTGCATATAGTGGAGGGAAGGTTACGCTCTTAAGGGACTGAATGCCCTTAACTTTTTTTAATTATAAAGCTATTTATTTGAAATTTGGCATATTTATATGACTAAATGAAAAAAAGTTTCTGATGTGATACATTCAGATGACTTTCTCTTCTCTCTATCTTTAGTAGTGTGTATACAAGCTATTCTTACTAAAGCTTATTTTTACTTTCTCTACTACATATAGTAAGTAGGGGAAGTATTGTATTCGACCCAAAAATTCGATACCGACAATTTCACCGGAAATATATGTTTAGAGACCCCGTGAATCCAAAAAAAAGCATTTTTGGAAACATGTCCGTGTGTGTCCGTGTGTGTGTGTGTGTGTGTGTGTGTCTGTGTGTCTGTCTGCGAACAGCATAACTCAGAAACGAACAGTCGGATAAACAACAAACTTGGTATTTAGGTTCAGTATCTTCCAGAGATGCGACACGAAGGTTTTCAAGAAAATCCCCCCACACTAGATTACCCTTTACATGGAACATTTTCGAAAATTTTAATTTTCTCAACAATAGCTTTAACGATTTTGATTAAAATATCATATGTTTAAGATATTTTCATGACAAATGAAATGTATATCTCGAATTTTCTAGGAATGTCTCCAAAAGTATTCTTCATTGTGAACGACTTTTGCATAACTGGTAAACCATAAGAGATAGACAAAATTTTACTACCCAAAAAATGTAGATCGCGTTAAAATACACAATTTGTCATATACATTTTTTTGTTCAGTGAACCATTTTCAAGATATTGCTTGTTATTCCCTTAAAGTTTTCAATACTTCCACATAGCAACCAGCTCTTAAAAGATTTGACTATCACTTAAAGCCTATCATATTCCCCTTGCATCTACAAGAAAATTAGCAATAAGATTAACATCTCGATTAACATGAAGTATATGTAGAATAAGCGTTTGTAAAAATAGTTTGTACAAGAGTAGAGAAAGTCATGTGAGTGCAACACATCAGATTTTTTTTCTGTCTGTTTCATCGTCTCCTAACCTTTGCAGAAACAGCTACATTACACATTTCGTTATAGATACAAAGAGTACAGCGATAGGCAAATGTTTAACAACTGGACGTTATATGCTGCCTTAAAATTCCATACTGTTTCCATAACATCGCGAAAAACACCTGAGTGTTAACAGAACTTCAAGAGAATGAGTAACCAAGTAATGAATAATTCGAGCAATTAATAACGGATATCTCAGAAATGGCGTATGTCACAGAAAAGCTTATTCGAAATAAATGTGTTTTAAAGAGATCTACACTTTTGGTAGTACATTTTCGTCTATCGCTTAACGTTTACCAGTTATACAAGGTTATACAAAATTCCTTCCGAATGAAAAGGACTTCACAGGCTATACATAGAAAATTCGAAATATATATTTTATTTGTCTTGTAAATATGTTTAAAATGTGGAGCTTTAATCAAAATGTTTAGAGGCATACTTAGAGAATAAAAAATTTCAAAAAATCTTCCACGTAAAAGGTAGTTATGGGTGTGGGTATTTTTTTGAAAATCTTCGTGTGGCATCTTCCGAAGGTACTGAATCTAAATACAAGTTTGGTGTTTATTGGACTTTTCGTTTTTGAGTTACACTGTTCGCACACACGGATCTTTTTCTAAAAACGCTTTTTTGGATTCATGGTGCCTTAAACCTTGTATTTCCGGCGAAGTCTCATTTAGGTATACAATTAAGTATTTGAATTAGTGAACACAAACGGAAATCTTCTAAAACTGTCTTACGCAATCAAAATTTGGCAGAGAGGTATAATAGTAACCTTTTATAATACATTAATGCGGTGAACAATATAAACGAAAGCATTTGATTAAAGTTTGTTATTACTTTAAAGAAAGAAATTTTGGTTTTTATGAAGTTTTGGTCTTTAAGCTTCCTTGATTATCGGTATAAATTAATTTTATAAGAAAATGACTGAATCTATTATAGTATGCATGCTTGACTCTTTAGGTAGCATATTTTAGATTATGTATGCAAATTTTCATACAATTCAGAGTAAAAATTAAATGTAAGGAATAAATTTCAAGCGCTAAAATTAAAACTGAGATAAAACACATACAGAAAGGCACTAGTAGAATTAAATGAGAGCGCACAGGTGATTTGAACATGTCGCTGGGCTTTTAAAAATAGCGGATCGTGAAAAATGTTTGGTGAAAATGATTCAAAGGTATCTATATAATATTTACGAGGGGTGATCAGAAACTAAGGTTACATGTTTCGTCCACAGAAATCGAATAACGGAGCGGAATTCTTCGCGAGACCAATTTTCCAAAGACGTTGTTGTCATTTGTGTTTATCTGCAATTAGCTCTGTAGCTGGCGGGTGACTAAAACTCTGCACAGTTGCCAACCTCATGTATTAGAATTACCACACACTACTAATTTCTCTATAACGGATGAAACTCCACAATATCGTACTTGTATGCTTAGTTTCTGGTCGGTCCTTGTATATGATATAAATAGAAAACCGAAAATTTTGCCATTTTCATCTAAAAAAAACTCGATCCTGTGTCCCATAAAACTAATAAAGTTGGTATTTCCTGCAGAGCCGCGCTACTGAGTTGCGCTTGTCTTGGAACACGAAAGGAACCTTTTGTAAGACGGAAGATGATGGAGAACGCCAAATGTTACACTTCCTTGTTACCTGCGTACTCATTAATACAGCGGTCAAGGTATTGTGGCATAGGGCGACATAGAGATTTATGTTTAGTGCGTGACGTAGTCGAGCCATCACATACACCGGGGACAAATAGCGGCGACCGTACATTAATACTCCGTCACACGGTCCGGGCTTTGCCTTCCGTAAACAGTGTTACACACCTTGTGAAGAACTTGTGTAGAAAACATTAAGTATTTTACGTTTGTATATCAATAGAAACAGGGAAACTATAGTATCCCGCCCAAAATTATATGTCGAGATTTTACATGAAATACATGATTTCAGACTAGCTGAACAAATTTAAAATGTGGAACAGATCCTTGCGTCTGTGAACTGCATAACTCGCAAACGAAAGGTTTGTCAAATACCAAAGTTGGTATTTAAGTTTAGAAACATTCAAGGATTCGACACGGAGATATTCACTATAATCCCCACATAACTAATAAAATGTATATTTTGAATTTTCTACATGTAGCCAGTTCTCATTCCAGTGACGTGTGTGTAGTTCGTAAAGGTAAGACAAACACTAAATCGTGCATACAAAAAAGTAGGTCTCGCTAAAGCACACAGTTTGTCAAATAAAATTTTTTCCAGCGTTCACCATTTCAAATTTCTTTATTATTGGATTGAATTGTCAAATAATTATACTTTTCTACGTAGATTCAGTAGGAGAAGTATTGCATTCCACCCAAAAATTCTATGTCGAGATTTCACCAGAAATACAAGTTTTGAGGCCCCTTGAATCCAAAAAAATATTTTTAGAAAAAATTCTGCGTATCTGTAAACAGCATAAATAAAAAACGAAAATCCGATAAATACCAAACTTGGGATTTAGGTTCAGTTGCTTACAAGGGTGCGACATGAAGATTTTCAAGAATATATTTCGAAAATTTTTATTTTCTCGAAAATGGCTTTAACAATTTCGATTAAAATATCATAGGTTTAAGATTTTTATGGCAAATGAAATGTACATCTTAAATTGTTCCCAAAAGTCCTCTTCGTTCTGAAATACTTTCGCATAACTGGTAAACCGTAAGAGATAGACAAAGTTTTACTATAGAAAAAATGTAGATCTGGTTAAAACACACAGTTTATGTCACATACATTTTCTGTGGAGTGAACCATTTCCAAGATATTTCATGTAATTTGTTTGAATTTTCCAATACTTATACTTTTTCTGAAATGGGAATTCGTTATTTGTTTTTTATGTCCTGGACATACAAAGAGAATGGAATGCTCCACATAGCAACCAGCTCTTAAAACATTTGACTATCGCTTAAAGCCTACCATATTCCCCTTGGACCTAGAAAAGGAAAACATATAACACAGCACCTCCTTGCTATGCACACTCCAGCTGTAAAGGCCAGTAGAATGCCTTTCGAAGCTGCGGTGACGGCATAAATGGAGGCATGTGTACTGTTGGATGCAGCATTGCTAAATGTATAATTATGCAGAATTGTACAACTCTCGGAGAATTATAACACGCGCCATGGCCATCTACAAATCCTTAATCTGTTAACAGCATAAGTTGCCCTGCATTATACGTCGTCGACCTTTGCGTCACCGACTAATGGTAGGCAAGCTGCTGACGGGCTATCCAGTGAAATAGATATGCCTCTATTACATAAAAATCGTATAAAATAATAAAACAGAGCATGCTTACGGGAATATTGAAATGTCTACATTTACGACTGACTCAATATTCAATCCGAATATGATGATGTGTACGAAAGACAATGTTATTGTCTTTTGCAGCTGACTGTAAACCTGGAACCACTATTGGGAACCATATATGAGTCATCCCGGAAAAGAAACTAAGACTAATACCGTTTGCAGAAATGGTCAAACTGTTTAACCAATGCTACTTCCTGGTGCTCCTGAACATCACAAAACAACGTTTAATCACACATGTGGATGTAAAGCAAATGTATAGACGTAATCGCAATAGCTTTCTTCATCCAAAGTGAACACAATGCTCTCTCGTTTATTATGTAGTTATATCCTCATGATAGTATCCAAATCATCGAGAAAATTCCCTCTTAAGTGGCGGCCCTTGGGTAAAAAGCAAGGCGTGTAATATGTATTTTGACGTTCTAAACCTATTTCATAACAGATAAACAAGGTTTTTATAATGCAGTACAAGAGTTTTCATATTTTACCGCTGCAGTGCTACGGTCGCGATTTTGAGCATATGTGATTACTTCCTCCATTCATTAAGAAGGCAGACGCACCTGTGAACGATCTTCGCTTTGCGTTTTCCTGTTGTTTGAGCACTCCGAAGTGTTCAACATAAACGAACGACCCACCAACTGTAAAGCCAGATCAGTAATTCATCTTTGAATGCGATAAATGTTACGCCAGCAAACATTCATCGCCAATTGTGTGAGGTTTATGTGGAAACAATAATGAGTGACAATGCCCGGCCACACACAGACAAACAAACTCAAGATTTAATCGCATCATTGGTTGGAAACAATTCGACCACCCTTCCTACAGTCCGGATTTGGCAGCAAGCGGTTTTCATTTGAAGAAATTCTTGGTGGAAAACATTTCAACGACGATGATGATGTGATACAAGAAGTGCAGACTTGGCTTTCATCACAGGTGGCATCATTCTTTGACGAAGACATACAAAAACTGGTTTCCCGTTAAAACAAGTACCTGAATAACGCGGTGTTATGTGGAGAAGTAATGTAAGGTGTAAGGTAATAAATAATAATATGGTATTTGAAAATATTACTTTCTCTACTACGTATAGTAAGTAGGGGAAGTATTGCATTCCGCCCAAAAATTCGATACCGAGATTTCACCAGAAATATGTTTTGAAACACCCTGAATTCAAAAAAACGTATAGAAACATATCCGTGTGTGTTTGTGTGTGTGTGAACAGTATAACTCAGAAACGAAAAGTCTGATAAACACCAAACTTTGTATTTAGGTTCAGTATCTTCCAGAGATGTGACACAAAGGTTTTCGAGAAAATCCTCCCGCCCAGATTACCTTTTACATAGAACATTTTTCGAAAATTTTAATTTTCTCAAAAATGGCTCTAACGATTTTGATTAAAATATCATATGTTTAAGATATTTTCATGACAAATGAAATGTATATCTCGAATTTTCTGGGAATATCTCCAAAAGTATTTTTCATTGTGAACGACTTTTGCATAGCTGGTAAACCATAAGAGATAGACAAAATTTTACTACACAAAAAATGTAGATCGTGTTAAAATACACAATTTATGTCATATACATTTTTTTGTTGAGTGAACCATTTCGAGATATTGCTTGTTATTCCCTTAAATATTTCAATGCTTATTTTCTCAATTGGGAATTCATTATTTATTTTTTGGTCTTGGATATGCAAAGAGTATTAATCTGTGGCAAAGAGAATGGTGCTGCACACAGCAACCAGTTATTAAGAGATATGTCTATGCTTAAAGGCTACTGTATTTCTATATTGCCCTTACAAATACAAAACAAGGGGAACATAGTACGCCTTAAGCGATAGTCAAATATTTTTAGAATTGGTCGCTATGTGTAAAATGTAATTCTCTTTGCATGTCAAAAGATCGTTTCTGGAAATGTTTATCTCGATTAGTATGAAATAGATGGAGAATAAGAGTTTGTAAAAATAGTTAGTACAAGAGTAGAGAAAGTCATGTGAGTGTAACACATCAGAATTTTTAAAGTCCTTTCAATATTCAGTTGCTTGTCGCGATGTCATGAAAACAGTATGGAATTTTAAGGCAGCATATAGCGTCCAGTTGTTAAACATTTGACTATCGCTGTTCTCTTTGTATCTATAACGAAATGTGTAATGTAGCTGTTTCTGTAAAGGTTCATTTGGATTAAAATGGTGTAGATAGGAAAATAATCTTTGCTAAGAACACTTTGTATGTTCACTAGTAAGCGATCAAGGGAGGAATATATCGACGTTTTAGCAGATGTGATCCTATTTATTTAGTCGTAGTTTACTTAATGTAAATATTGAGATGACCTACATTATCAGTTCTAGGAAGAGGTGGCATAATTATTATCGATTGTGACTATGTATGTGGAGAAGTTGGCTGATGGTGTACGTGCCACCAGGCGGAAGAACATACCACCTCGTCACAGCTGGTGGTGTAACGGCTCAGCTCGTGAATTCCAAGTTCCTCCCTCCTGCAAACTGCACACGGGCTTCATATCTGCACCCTCTGGGAAAAACAACCGTCTAAGAGACACAAAGCACTTTCGGGGATTTTAAAAATGGCACATCTAGTAATAACACCAGATCTTGTGTTTCTATACCAACTGTGGAATTCGTCTCGAAGCCTTAACATACAAATATGCTATGCTGCATTCACATAACTTTCTCTACACACTATCGTCAATTTTTATATATCTTCAGCAATACAGGGAACCGAAATTATAGTTAAAATTATTAAAAAGCGGTTAAATATAATTCAGCAGATTATGATAAGCTGCGAGTTTCCACCTTCTTTCCATGACAACACAAGAAACAAAAGAATGGTGTCTTAGAACTTCGAAAAATTACCCCGGAAATTGTTAATATCATAATAAATTATTTGAAATAAATTCTGCATTTACTGTAGTATTTGTCTATTTCTTACCGTTTATCAGTTACCAGAATTATACAATGTTCATTCAGATTGGACAGAAAATTAAACATCTATATTCTGTATGCTACACAAGTATCTAAAACCCATGGTAACTCAAAATCTTTTAATCCATTAAGAAAGAAATCTGATGTGATACATTCACGTTACTTTCTCTACCCTCTGTCGTTTATTAGTGGGTATAAAAACTTTTTTCACTAAATTTTATTCCTTTCTCTACTACATATACTAAGTATGGGAAGTATTGCATTCCACCAATAAATTCGATATCGATACTTCCCCGGAAATACATGTTTTGAGGTGCCCTGAATCCAAATAAAGCATTTTTGGAAACATGTAAGTGTGTGTATGGGTGTCTGTGTCTGCGAACAGCATAACTCAAAAACGAAAACATAGTTTTGACTTTATATTTTCCAAGGATGCGACACGAAGTTTTTCAAGAAAATACACCTACCCCAGACATGAAAATTTTTCTCAAAACTGGCTCTAACGATTTTGATTAAAATATCATATGTTGAAAGTATTTTCATGGCAAATGAATTTTACATCTTGAATTTTCTGGGAATGTCCCCAAAAGTCCTCTTCATTCTGAATGATTTTCGCATAAGCGGTAAAATTTTACTATACAAAAAATGTAAATCTGGTTAAAACACACAATTTATGTCATATATATTTTTTTCTCTCCAGCGAACCATTTTCCAGATATTCCTTGTTATTTGTTTGAATTTTCCATACTTATAACTTTTCTCAAATGGGAATTCGCTATTCATTTTTTATGTCCTGGACATACAAAGGGAATGGAATGCTCCACATAGCAACCAGCTCTTAAACCATTTGACTATTGCTTAAGCCTACCATATTTCCCTTGCATCTACAAGAAAATTAGCAAACGTTTATCTCGATTAACATGAAGTAGATGGAGAATAAGTGTTTGTAGAAGAATAGACAAAGTCATGCGAGTGTAACGCATCAGAACCTTTTTTTCTATCTACTATATTTTAATCCAAATAAACCTTTACAGAAACAGCTACATCACACATTTCGTTATAGATACATAGAGAACAGCGATAGTCAAATGTTTAACAACTGGACGCTATATGATGGCCTTAAAATTCCATACTGTTTCCATGACATCGCGAGAAACAATTGAAAATCGATGGGAAAGTATGGAACCAATCAAACCGAATATCTTAGAAGTTGTTAATGCCACAGAAAATTTATTTTAAACATGTTGTGTGCTTTAAAAAGATGTACATTTTTTGTGTAGTGCGTTTTCGTCTATCGCTTAAATAGAACTTCCAAGCTATTCTCAGAAAATTAAGGATATACATTTTATTTGTCATGTAATTATCTCTCATATACGATATTTTAGATAAACCTGCTAGAGCCATTTTTAAAGAATACAACATTTTGACAATTTTCCCAAGTAAAGGGAAGTTTGTGGTTAGGGGATTTTCTTGAAAACCATAGGAAAATATTAAAAATATATATTGAAGTTTGGTATTTACACGTATTTACACGACTTTTGGTTTTGGACTCATACTATTCACAGATTCCACACAGACGGACATTTTTCTAAAATTACTTTATTTGGTTTCGGGGGCTTCAAAATGTGCATTTAAAGTAAAGTCACATTATCGAATTTTAAGGTAGAATGCCATACCTTCTCTATCTACTATGCACGTGGTAGGGAAAATAAAAATAGTATGTTCCTACGTCTATCATGTGACAACACTAGCAAGTGTTCATTTTGGACGACACAACTGAAATAGCGCTCCAAGGAACAGGATAGTAAACTATTGCGCCAAAACAAGCATGACGTAATCTGTCGAGTGTCTTGAGTCACTTTTCTTCGTTATAACAGTGACAGAAGCTTGTTTCTTCTGTTTTCCCGTACAGTTGGAATGCCTACGCTTTGTGTTTTCCTTTAAACATTTGTATGTATTCCTGCATTTTTTTCATATTCATAAAACTGCTCACATTTTCCTCATGTGACACTTGGGTCAATACTAAATTCGAGTCTCTTGGAGCGCAGTCAGAATCCAGGATTTATTCCACAGTGCCAATATTTGCTTTCTCTGATTCTTTACATTCGACCCCAAGAAAGAGCTCGTATGTTAATGATCTCGAGAGGGAACAAAATCTGACCTCATCGGAATATGAAAAAGAACCATTGACTTGTGTTTGATTTATGAACACAGAGGTTTACTTTCATTCGAGTCCATCCAGCGGATGAAATGTAAAATGACCACATATTCCGTTTCATTCCATATATAAAAATTCTCTACTCGCTATAATTTCCTTTCTTTACCACGTAGTAAGTAGAGAAAGCATTGCATTCCACCCAAAAATTCTGAATCGAGATTTCACCGAAAATACATGTTTTTAGGTACCTTGAATCCAGAAAGAAGCGTTTTTAGAACAAGGCCTGTATGTGTGTGTCTGTGAGCAGTATAACTCAAAAACGAAAAATATTTAGGTTCAGTGCCTTCTAAGGATGCGACACTCAGGAAAATTCCCTCACCGCAAACTACCCTTTACATGGAAGATTTTTTATTTACTAAACAATCGCTCTAACAAATTTAATTAAAATACATAATGTCACAACTATAGCACGCGCCGAAGGATGACCGAGAAATTTTACAATTCTGAAATTATCAAAACCACTTTTATACCCGGCACTCCACCAAATGTCACGACTATAGTTCAATTAAATAAATTTACTGAACTTTCCTTACTTAAAAGTCATGATAACGGGGGCGAAATTCCTTAACCTTGAGAAACTAAGGATTGCAACAGACGAATACCGAATTTGCAAAGAAGCCTAAAAGAAGAAAGTATTTAAATTTGAACAAATGACATTGCTATTAACGAAGATGTTATCTTAACCTCACATGCTGTTCACAAATAAGTCATTGTCTAAAACTCGCCCTTGGCACGAGGCAGGTGCGGAAAGCGCACCACTCCGTTCCTGATATTAAGAATACTTGCTGCCAAAGAGGCAGAAAACATAATTCCACTAATTATATATGCAATCATCCCCATCACTACTTTCTGCCAAAAGCGTCATCAGAGGATCAGAACGTTCTGGGGTAATCTAGAAAAAATAAAGCGCACATATTTGGTTTGAGCCTTCCTATGAACAGTCCAACAACCTCATTCCGGGAGGGCCTACTCCACTTCAGGCATACCAGCCTAACTCTACATGTACTCGCAATTTCATATTAAAGATATTTACATTGCAAATAAAATGTATGTCTGAATTTTCTGGAAATGGTCTATGAAGACGTCTTCATTTAGAACAAATTGTGTATAATCTTGTACTATGGTGAACGTTAACGGATAGGCGAAAACGTACTATACAGAAAAGCCGATCTCTTTAAAACACAAGATTTATTAAAATAACTTGTTTGTGGTATTAGCTATTTCTGAGATATATGTTATTAATGGTTTGAATAGTTCCCTAGTCTGCCATAAAGTCCAGTCGAGTTTCAATTGTTTCTCGTGATGTCATGGAAACAGTATGGAATTTTAAGGCCAGCATATAGTGTCCAGTTGTTAAACATTTGTCTATCGCTGTTCCCTTTGTATCTATAACGAAATGTGTAATGCAGCTGTTTCTGTAAAGGTTTATTTGGATGAAAATAAAGTAGAGGAGAATAAACTTTCTTAGGTATAATTTGTATACCCGCCAATAAACGATAGATGGTAGAGAAAGTTATGTGAATGAAACACATAACATACATCTTTATTCAGTAAATCTCAAAAATATATTATCGATTTTTTTAGTGGATTTAATGGTTTGTTTACTTAATATAAGCAAATATTAGAGAAATTAAGACGACCATAGCTTGTTTGATAATTGAACACCACGTTCATTTTCATATGAGTCCATCTAGCGGATGAAATACAAAATCGCCACGTATCCTGTTTTATTCGATGTCTATAAAACGCTCTCCCGAGTATAATGTACTAATCGGAAACCATCTAGTTATTTGATATTTTGTTAATTATGAAAATTGATGTCAGATATGTGTTCCACACACGTACTATGCCACATTAATTTAATGAAGAGTCTTTGCATGCCCTCTATGAGAAATAAACAAGTTGATGTAACATTTCAAATATCTGTAGCTTTATATGTTGCGAAATTCCGACCAACAGAAAATAACATGTAAACGATAAAAAAAACTAGTGATTTTATGCAATTCTAACATTATATATAGGTAGTTAATGTATACAATATCCTGCATAATTGGCTCATGTTGGCACTCCGATCTCCAACAGCAAACAGCTATTTCTATAGCCGTGAAGTAACCCAGACATTACAAGTTCGCGTAAGCTTTAGATAGAAGATGAAACAGTTTTCTTGATATTCTTTTCTCACAGCAACAAAGATGAAAAATCCTCTGTACGTTATTAAATATAGAATAATTAAATTTGAAATATAACTACTTACCATGTTGTGCTTATAATAGGCTACATCACAGTCTGTAACACCTGCTCACTTCTCTCCTAGGAAGGGAATGTCTTACTTATCATGTTGTGCTTATAATAGACTACATCACAGTCTGTAACACCTGCTCACTTCTCTCCCAGGAAGTGAAAGTGTTACTTATCATGTTGTGTTGATAGTAGACTACATCACAGTCTGTAACACCTGCTCACTTCTCTCCCAGGAAGTGAATGTCTTACTTATCATGTTGTGTTGATAATAGACTACATCACAGTCTGTAACACCTGCTCACTTCTCTCCCAGGAAGTGAATGTCTTACTTATCATGTTGTGTTGATAATAGACTACATCACAGTCTGTAACACCTGCTCACTTCTCTCCCAGGAAGTGAAAGTGTTACTTATCATGTTGTGTTGATAGTAGACTACATCACAGTCTGTAACACCTGCTCACTTCTCTCCCAGGAAGTGAATGTCTTACTTATCATGTTGTGTTGATAATAGACTACATCACAGTCTGTAACACCTGCTCACTTCTCTCCCAGGAAGTGAATGTCTTACTTATCATGTTGTACTGATAATAGACTACATCACAGTCTGTAACACCTGCTCACTTCTCTCCCAGGAAGTGAATGTCTTACTTATCATGTTGTGCTGATAATAGACTACATCACAGTCTGTAACACTTGCTCACTTCTCTCCCAGGAAGTGAATGTGTTACTTATTATGTTGTGTTGATAATAGACTACATCACAGTCTGTAACACTTGCTCACTTCTCTCCCAGGAAGTGAATGTATTACTTATCATGTTGTGTTGATAATAGACTACATCACAGTTTGTAACACCTGCTCTCTTCTCTCCCAGGAAGTGAATGTATTACTTATCATGTTGTGCTGATAATAGACTACATCACAGTCTGTAACATCTGCTCTCTTCTCTCCCAGGAAGTGAATGTCTTGCTTATCATGTTGTGTTGATAATAGACTACATCACAGTCTGTAACACCTGCTCTCTTCTCTCCCAGGAAGTGAATGTATTACTTATCATGTTGTGCTGATAATAGACTACATCACAGTCTGTAACATCTGCTCTCTTCTCTCCCAGGAAGTGAATGTATTACTTATTATGTTGTGTTGATAATAGACTACATCACAGTCTGTAGCACTTGCTCACTTCTCTCCCAGGAAGTGAATGTATTACTTATCATGTTGTGTTGATAATAGACTACATCACAGTCTGTAACATCTGCTCTCTTCTCTCCCAGGAAGTGAATGTCTTGCTTATCATGTTGTGTTGATAATAGACTTCATCACAGTCTGTAACACCTGCTCACTTCTCTCCCAGGAAGTGAATGTGTTACAGTGTTGTACTGATAATAGACTACATCACAGTCTGTAACACCTGCTCACTTCTCTCCCAGGAAGTGAATGTGTTACAGTGTTGTACTGATAATAGACTACATCACAGTCTGTAACACCTGCTCTCTTCTCTCCCAGGAAGTGAATGTCTTGCTTATCATGTTGTGTTGATAATAGACTACATCACAGTCTGTAACACCTGCTCTCTGCTAACCCAAGAATGGAAGGTCTTTCTTATTGGTTCAACACACTAAGTAATAACAAATGAAATACACGGACAAAAGCTATATGATATTTAAATCAAATCATTAGGGCCATTTTGAGAAAATCAAACGTTCCGAAGCGTTTTCCCTGTAAAGGGTAAGTTGTGGTGGGGATAGTTTCCTGAAAATCTTGTTGTCGCATCCTTCGACGATAGTGAACTTAAATACCGAGTTTGGTATTTAATCGACTTTTCATTTTGAAGTTATTAATTCAGTCGTACACACCGGACACTTTTCTAAAAATGCTTTTCTGCTTTTTTTTACTTTCTCTACTAAGTATAGTAAATAGAGGAAGTATTGTATTCCACCAAAAATTCGATACCGACATTTCATAGAAAATACATGTTTTAAGGTGCACTGAATGCATATAAGGCATTCTTGGAAACGTGTCCGTGTGTGTGTCTGTGAACACCATAACTCAGAAACGAACAGTCGGATAAACACCAAACTTGGTATTTAGTTTCAACATCTTCCAGAGATGCGACACGAAGGTTTCTAAGAAAATTCCCCTACCCCAGATTACCCTTTAATTGGAACATTTTTCGAAAATTTAAATTTTCTCAAAAATGGCTCTAACGATTTTGATTAAGATATCATATGTTTAAGATATTTTCATGACAAATAAAATGTATATCTCGTATTTTCTGGGAATGTCTCCAAAAGTATTCTTCATTGTGAACGAATTTTGCATAACTGGTAAACCATAAAGATAGACAAAATTTTACTATACAAGAAATGTAGATCGCGTTAAAATACACAAATTATGTCATATATATTTTTTGTTGTTGAGTGAACCATTTTCTAGATATTGCTTGTTATTCCCTTAAATTTTCCAATACTTATACTTTTTCTCAAATTCGTTATTCATTTTTTGGTCCTGGTAATGCAAAGAGAATGGAATACTCCACATAGCAACCTGCTCTTAAAATATTTGACTATCGCTTAAAGCCTACCAATTCCCCTTGCATCCCGATATCTCGGTTAACATGAAGTATAAGCGTTTGTAAAAACATTTTGTACAAGAGTAGAGAAAGTCATGTGAATGAAACACATCAGATTTTTTAATTCTGAGAGGCTCAAAATATATTTATGCAGTGAAGTCTCAATATCGAATTTTTGGGTGGAATACAATAGCACCTCTACCTACTGTAAGTACGTAGTAGAGAAAGTAAAAATTTACTTGTTTCTTTTTTTATCAAAATGGCCAAGAGGGTCCCCCCTTGAAGGTGAAAGCCTGTGCACTACAAATTCTCTGTGACTGTTACACGAGGTTACAGAATACTTCTAGAACCAATTTAAACCTGGAGAACGTGTGCTAGAAGGCAAGGTGGATAATTTTTAATTAGTCTAATGGATAGAAGTGCTGGCTTAGAGTGGAATCCGTGTCGTTTGAAACAGCGTCCATTTGTCATGTGTGTGTGTGTGTGTGTGTGTGTGTGTGTATCTCCGGGAGCATATTTCAAGGCGCCAGGCGTCAAAAGGGAGGGAAGTTCCAAGCTCTCAGGTTGTCAGAACTGCGTAATGTTCAAATCCATTGTGCACATTTCCCTGCGGAAATATTCAAACAATGCAGCTCTTACTTGCACCTGAGCATATGATTGTAAACACAATAAAGGGTGAACAAAAGTATCCAGTATTTATTACTTATTACTTTCTCCACGGCGTACCTAGCAGATACACAAGGTATTGCATTCCATCCAAAAATTCAATATCGAACTTTTACCGGAAATGCTTGTTTTAAGTCAGAATCAATCCAAAAAGCATTTTTAGAAAAAGTTCGTATGTCTGTGAACAGCATAACTCAAAATACTTGGAATTTACGTTCAGTAACTCCCAAAGATGACACAAGAAGGTTTCGAAGAAAATGCCCCATACCAAACTAACCTTTACGGGAACATTTTTCGAAATTTCTATTTTCTCAAAACTGGCACTAATGACTTTATTTAGAGTAGAACAGAGTGGTGTATTTATTGGTCTGAAACATTTTACGTGTTCAAACCCATACTCTCACGGGTAAGATAGTACATACGAGCTTATATAATACATTGCAGTTTATATTTTACACACTATATTCGTCACAGTGAACGTTAAAGTTAATTATATTTACAAGAAGAGCAAGAAGAAAGATAAACTAACAACAAAATCACACAAACAAAACAGAAGAAGGGAAAAAACTTGTTCAAAGCACATGCTATTGCTTACAAAACAAATAAATACCCATCCCTAAGCCACTAACCCTTCTCCTCCCACCTTGACCCTCTTCCTTACACTCCGATCTGAGCTGCATAACCTAGCTTCCTCCTCCCACCTGCCAACTAGAACAAGTTTGTAACCCTCTCCTTTACTTAACAGAGGAACTTGCTCTGGCGTAATACGATGCACCAGAATATAATCCAAGTTTCTTTCTCTCTACACCAGAGACACATTTTTATGTCTTCTTCATTAATGCATTTGATCGCTCGCCATGATCCCAGTTTGGTTATTTACTATGAAGTAGAGCGAATTGCACCACGATGGTCGCGAGATTTTATGTCACACGATGATGCGACAATTTTACGTCACCTTTTTAAGCTGTACCCTTTGCATCAATACGTGCTGTTAATTCGGCTGCCGGCTGCTACAATGGTTTGCTACGATATCTTTCTCTCAGGGTTTGCATGGGCGTATTTTGAAAGGATAACAACAGCTTATATTCACTGAGAAATGTATGTGATCTAATACTTGAGCTATTGAAGCCAGTTGCCGACCGTTTGAAGATAAAGAATTGATTATGAAGCATAGTAGTCGAAACTATAGCAACGGAATTATTGTGCCTGCTAACTTCTTCGGTATCAATTTTACGGTTGAAATGGCTGTTTCCGCAATAAAAGAACCTAGAAGTGATAAATTGCCGTAAGTCACTAAAATGTTTACCGGCAAAACCCCTCGCGAAAGCCGCTAAATCTTACTCAGTGAGCGCTTAAAATAACACACGAGTGCTCACAAGTATCCAGAGTGACGAATGTATGCACGAAAGGCGTGTGCACGAACGAATGCGTCTCTGATTAGAGTTGCACACCCTTATGTTAACTCAAGCTCCGCCTACTTTAGAACTATCCCACCAACACCCCTTCGTATGCGCCCCAATCTCGAATCTCTTAAGTATACGCATGCGACATTTACTAGGCGGGAATCTCTCCGATTCTCAGAATTTCATTACCTTTCTCTTTTTGAGAATTTCTGCCTACGTGACTGTTCAAACGTACTGAACGTATAACCTAACTGCATTCCAAGAATTTTAAGCAAATGTTTTCGCTCCTCAGGCTTTGCTAATGACTTTGTATAACTCCCTAATTAATTTTTTTGCCGACAATTATTTTCAACTCAAGCTTATTAGATTACACAGGATGAGCCAAAAGACTCTGAACCGCCTGCGCAGTGTTTTTCTGTCTGTGTCCTCGGCGCTCGTCTGCTGCTATCATAGAAAGGCGCGGATGAAGCCATACAATATTTTTAAAACTACCTTTAAAGGCTTTACTTACCAACTTTATGAAAGGAAATACTGAAACTGGCCACCGTCCTTGTCCACAAATTTTTGCACCTATTTAGGAAACTATGCATTATGAAATCTTTGCGGGGAAATTTCCAAACGATGACCGATGTCGTCTAATGTTTCTTCGGTAAGAACCGAACGCCGTCTTTTAGATTTCTTAGCCTGAACACTTCCTGTGGCCTGAAATTTACTGTAAAGTTCATGGATTGTTATACGGCCTGGAACTTTTACACCTGAAAATCTTTCTACAAATTCTACTTTCACTTAGCGAGCTAAACGGGTTAACACATGCGAATCATAGATAAATATACCCTGTGCAGTAGAAAACATATACTGAGCCATAATATACTTTGTGACTAAGTACAGGACAAAATAATAAATAACTCGTAATAACTGAACTACATCACATCACCGTCAACTCAATACTGCACTTCACACTGCACAGCAAAACTACAACAGCGTGACTTTGTTTATAGAAGCAGTGCGTTATCATGTTTTTACATATTTCCACACGCCCAGTGGAAAAACATCGCGCAGCTGGTAATATTGTTCATAAAATACCCTGGGTAACTTAAAACATAAAGTGTACAAGACAAAACCCACACACCCTGGAAGAATTAAAACAAAATATCCGTCAGGAAATTTCTCAACGTGAACTACGGCGAGTGATGGATAGTTTCCTAAAGAGATGCGAGAAATGTATGGACAAGACGGTGGCCAGTTTCAGCATTTCCTTTCATAAAGTAAAGTCTTTAAAAGTAGTTTTAAAAATGTATGGTTTCAGCCGCGCCTTTCTATGATAGCGGCAGACGGCAACGAGCGCCGAGGACGCGGACAAGAAAAACACCGCGCACGCGGTTCAGAGACTTTTGGTTCACTCTGTATGTTGATTAATATAAGTACCTTACTGTCATTTCTTTGCTTAATTACTTATATCTTCCCGTCAATAATTACGGTATCAACTAGCTACATTATCTTCTTATTTTCTCAAATGTGATTCCATACGTTTGCATACTTTACTTACACAACTCAATTGGAAAGCTTTACATATTTCCATGTTCCCCATATTACCGAATTTTCTGTTTTAATTTCACTTCGTCCACTTCTCCACGCTCCTCCCTCAGGAAAGATTGATGATCGTATATTAATTTATAAAACGCACTGTTAAATGTTTGCCTGCATGAAGCCTGTAATAATTATGGTGAGTGTTAAAGCGCCATGAGAATACCATTTTCATATGTTTGGCTGCGCATTACAATTATTACAACCATCCCTATGGAAATCTAAAAACACTGCATGTAATGAAGATAAGCCTACAAAATGTGTTAAACCTACATCACTTTCTCTACCCACCATCGTTTATTTTATATAGCTTTCACGAACTATTCTTACGAAAATTTATTTTTGTATCTGCTTCATGTTAAGGGGACCTAGGACAGATTTTTCTTTAGCCAAAATGGCTAATATTTTAGATTTTTTGATTCTAGAAAACTAAGTGTTTATAATGTTAATTAAGCATTTAACTTGAGGCAGTATTTTTAACACTTAAATGATTTTCAGTCTAATTGTATAATATATTAATTCAATAACAGCCCGCCTTAAAGCAATATGGGTATGTAACTATATATAAAAAGTGTATATTACAGTCATTGTAAATGTTTATATTATTGTATCCATGTTTAATAATGTTATATGAATGTATTACGCAATTTAATAATGTAGGAGCTGTGAGAATAATAGGTTAAACGTTGCTAACAATGAGGTAACCTTGAGACAATAATGAGTAAGAATGTTTAATAATCCAACTGGTCATTATTGGAGCAAGAATAATGTAATTTTAGTGACAGTTTATAAAAATAGCCCATCCACAACCAGAAAAAGATTTAGTTAAATGAAGGTATTCTATTGGAGTAGGATTAGCCAATCAGAAACTGATAAGGAGAAAATGTTACAAATTTAGAGTTCAGTTGGTTGCGGACACCGTTACTAACCAGACACAAAAAGTGCCCTGGGGAGATTTAATATGTATTCGTGTGAGACGAAAATAGTTTACGTATTAAAAAGTGGAAGTATTTAATAAAAACATCTCACAGCTCTCTCTCTTATATCAGTGAAGTGTTAATTAAATCGTGTCACGTATTAATAAAAGGAGTGAAGTAAAATTATAATCTGTGTAAGCCTACATTCTTAGTCACATCACAACCCTGCTAAGAGAAACGTGTCTCTAACAATAAATACTGACGCAGACGAGGCAAACATAAATATATAATATTTAAAGAAACAGCAAAATTACAAAGTTAATATTTTTAAACTTGGGGCAAACGCCAACTGAAAGTACATTTGGGGCGAAGGCTACCGGAAACTGTTTACTATACGTGCGGTTGCAACTACTTCAAGTGTTCGGCTCCCCAACAGTTGAAATATAATACAACTCATTCAGTATATCTACTTCAAACTGACGCCCAAAGCGTGTTGCAAACAATATAAAAGAAAACAACTTCTTCAAATTGGCGTCCCTACGTGGAGCTAATAAAATACTATTTCAAACTGAGTTTAATGGCGATTAAAATCTTTTTTAAAAGGTTTGGTAGCATTTCTATAAACTACTGTGCGGAAATTGAAATGCCTGCTCCGCCCATTTTTCTCCCACTTGAAAAATAAGTACCTATTTTTTTTCCAAAAATCGTTCAAATTTGTGCCATAGTTGGTGCCTATTAATTGCTCCTTCCAGCTGGTGTTCATTACTGCAACTACCGCAACAAAATTTCATCTTTCACAAAAAATTAAAATACAGCCAATATATTTTAGAGTCAGAAATATACAGGCAACTTTACACCAGGAAACATATATTGTAAGGAATAAGAACAGCATTCATTTATCCCAGTCACTCAGCGTGGCACAAAGGTTACACTTGTCACTTTTGGCACACACTCTGAACATAACACAGCAGAACTTCTGAATCACGACTCGCAACTAAACTGCACGGTCCTCTTGCACTGTCCACTCTTCCCTTCGTCGCTTCTTTAACCGAACTCAACTGCTGAAATTTCCGGGTGCACCACTGTTGGAGAGCCAAACTTGAAGTCGTTGCTGCCCCAGGTATGGTAGCCAAATTTGCGGGAGATTCTTTCTAGGAGAGTTCGCCCCCAGTACGATACAAACCTTCCGGTGGCCTTCGCCCCACGATTAGAAATCAACTGTGTATTTCAATGTGTATTTTAATACTATACATGTATGCCTCGGCTTCGTCAGTAGTAATTAGCAGAACACGTATCTCTTAGCAGGGGTAGTGCGGCTAAAGAATGAATGCTTACACAAGTTATACTTGTATTGTACTTTTTTACTTTCTCTACTACGTATAGTAAGTAGGGGAAGTATTGTATTCCACCCAAAAATTCGATACCAAGATTTCACCTGAAATACACGTTTTGAGACCCCCTGAGTCCAAAAATAGCATTTTTGGAAACATGTCCATATGTGTGTCTGTGTGTGTATCTGTGAACAGCATAACTCAGAAACGAACAGTCGGATAAACACCAAACCTGGTATTTAGGTTCAATATTTTCTAGAGATGCGACACGTAGGTTTTCAAGAAAATCCCCCACCCCACATTACCGTTTACATGGAACAGTTTTCGAAAATTTTAATTTTCCCAAAAATGGCTCTAACAATTTTGATTAAAATATCATATGTTTAAGGTATTTTTATGACAAATGAAATGTATATCTCGAATTTTCTGGAAATGTCTCCAAACGTATTCTTCATTGTGAAAGACATTTGCATAACTGGTAAACCATAAGAGAGAGACAAACTTTTACTACACAAAAAATGTAGATCGCGCTAAAATACACAACTTATGTCATATACATTTTTGTTGTTGAGTGAACCATTTTCGAGATATTGCCTGTTATTCCCTTAAATTTTCCAAAACTTATATTTTTCTCAAATGGGAATTCGTTATTCTTTTTTTGTCCTGGTAATGCAAAGAGAATGGAATACTCCACATAGTAAGCAGCTCTAAAAAGATTTGACTATCGCTTAAAGCTTACCAATTCCTCTTGCATCTGCAAGAAAATTAGCAATTAAGATTAACATCTCGCTTAACATGAAGCATATGGAGAATAAGCGTTTGTAAAAATAGTTTGTACAAGTGTAGAGAAAGTCATGTGAGTGTAACGAATCAGATACTTCTATTATATATTTAGAATGATATCATTTGTGTTAAAAATACTGCCTCACGGGCGAGAGCGCCTCCTTTATATAGGCCCCGCATTCAAATTTGGAACTTTGGAGAACAAGAACATACCAAAACATGCCGAAACATGTAAACAGCACATAATGGGCTTTTGTTCTACACTTTTGTTCTACTGCTTCCGCACTCATTGTTTCGAGGGTCCGTCGGAGATTCCATCCAGGTCCTTACTCCGTAAGGTTTCCATTTTCAGGTTACCAACTTTTGACTGCATCAGTTCTCTATGTGACTGGCCTGAAAAACAATACAATGAACGGAGGGCTGGTTAGAGTACTACCTCTTTAAAGCATTTTTCGCTACGATTGGTACACAAGGAAAGGCTAAACCAATTACAAATAATTCGACATTCTAGAGAATAGGTTGATGTTTTGAAACAGGTAAAAAAGGTTTTTCCGCGGTGCTAAGATGGAGCATCCGGGTTGGCTTAACTACTCCTTATACTCCACCGTTTCAACCAAATTTGAAATCCTTCCACAAAACGTCTTCATTCTGCGTATAGACGGACGCACCTAGTAAAAGTGAAGTATGTTCCTATACGATCTCTGAGTCGTTCCCTTGTCCAATAAGCGCAGAGGTGTCTAGGGAAAACAGAGAAGTAAAGCGGTTTAATGTCGAGAAGGAAGACTACTTGTGGTCTGTGAGGTGGAAACGCTGATGAAGAAGGTGTAAATGCGGTGACATCGAGGAGGTGGAGGATGGAAGGGTTCAACTCTCTCTCTCTGCCTTGAGGAGGAGGAGGAGGAGAAGGGAAAAACGTATTAGATAAGTGGAGTGGTGAAAATTCAGTGAGAATGGTGCGGAAAAGAGAAATTGCTCTTTGCTATGAGAGCCTCCGATAAAGGGAAGAAGTAAACAGGACGTGGAGGTAATGAAAAAGAGTTTATAAGTCTGAAAGATAAGGTACCCAGTAAACAGTGTCTTAATGTACTTCACAGAGAATATTATTATATATCTAACTGCTAGAGATGAGCGGAATTAATCTTCTGGAAGAAACAGTCGCAAAGTAGTTTTATGTTCAGCAACGTTGCCAATACCTCTATGTGTCCTTCAAGGAATACTTCCTAAATACAGTAGTTTTCAACCAAATACGCTGAATATTTCATCTTATATTTCTAGTGTCAATATTTACACTTTGGCCACCACATGGCTACTCAAGCGCCGGCCGCCGCAGCTCGAACTCCCGCCGAAACAGCTATAATATCCCCGCAACCGCCTCACGTTGTCATAGTTACAGTTACAATAATTATAAACACATCATTACAGATTTTGGAAGTGTTGTCCATCTCCATTTGTAGCATCTTCTCAGGAAATTTTCACATTCCTTTTATTTCTTACAAAGTATGGGGTTTGTTGCACACGTCTTATCTACCCACGCTTAATATTCTTCTCTGAAAAAACATGGTTTCCTTTATATGGCTATGTTTCCTCGCAGGATAGAAGAAATTGGAGCACAGAGAAGCCCCATTTTATAACAAGATTCCCTTGTATGACACGAAAAGTATGTGCGGTAAATGCATACAGAATAATAGGATCTACATTTTTGAACAAACGACAAATACAGAGAAATACAGAAACTCACACCATTATTTGAACTGCTGACTTTACATTAAATGTCAGTCTGGATTTGTCCATCAAGACTTTTGCTATCGTACATGCAGCTGATGAGTCAAAATTTTTGAACACAGGTAAACAATTGTGGCCCTTACGATCCCCCGAGTTAACTCTATGTGATTTTTATCCATGGGAGAAGTTGAACAAATCCCATACGATGTAAGAGATAAAAGACAACAAAATTAACCAAATTTCACATACTGAACTCTCGAGTGTGAATGTAAATTGTCATATATGCAAGATATTTTCATAATAAATAAAATGCATATCTTGAATTTGTGGGAACAGCCTGTGAAGTCATCTTCATTTGGAATGACTTTTATATAATTGGTAAACCATAAGAGAGAGACAAAATCTTAATACACAAGCAATGCAAATCTCTTTAAAACACGCAATATATGTCAAATATTACTTTTTGTGGATTTAATCATTTCTGAAATATTCTTTGAAATTGCTTTGAATTATCATATATACTTTTCTCAAATGGGATTAATTGTAGATGGACTGACGAAACTCTGGTCTTAACTATCTTGCCCGCACCATGCCAATGGCGTATTGTGTTATATCTCTACTACTTGTACTAGTTCGGCCAACCTGTTTCAGGAGTCCCACAAATACATTACGATCGTTTTATGGTGAGGCCACGGATCACGCGTATACATGCTCCGCACACTGTCTATTGCACTGTTATTTTGGTAACTCCCGTGCTACTTATTCAATAGTGACAGTAACATGTAGTAACCTTGTTATAAATGGTGTCCATTTGTGTGAAGATATTCCTGGTATCTTTGTTCCATAACTCCTGTGTTACTTACTCACTAGTGATAGTAACATACACTATAATGAGTACTAACCTTGTTATAAGTGGTGTCCATCTGTGTGAAGACATTCCTGGTATCTTTGTTCAATAACTCCTGTGTTACTTACTCACTAGTGATAGTAACATACACTATAATGAGTACTAACCTTGTTATAAGTGGTGTCCATGTGTTTAAAGACATTCCTGGTATCTTTGTTACATAACTCCTGTGTTACTTACTCACTAGTGATAGTAACATACACTATAATGAGTACTAACCTTGTTATAAATGGTGTCCATCTGAGTGAAGATATTCCTGGTATCTTTGTTCCATAACTCCTGTGTTACTTACTCACTAGTGATAGTAACATGCACTATAATGAGTACTAACCTTGTTATAAGTGGTGTCCATCTGAGTGAAGATATTCCTGGTATCTTTGTTCCATAACTCCTGTGTTACTTACTCACTAGTGATAGTAACATACACTATAATGAGTACTAACCTTGTTATAAGTGGTGTCCATGTGTTTAAAGACATTCCTGGTATCTTTGTTACATAACTCCTGTGTTACTTACTCACTAGTGATAGTAACATACACTATAATGAGTACTAACCTTGTTATAAATGGTGTCCATCTGAGTGAAGATATTCCTGGTATCTTTGTTCCATAACTCCTGTGTTACTTACTCACTAGTGATAGTAACATGCACTATAATGAGTACTAACCTTGTTATAAGTGGTGTCCATCTGAGTGAAGATATTCCTGGTATCTTTGTTCCATAACTCCTGTGTTACTTACTCACTAGTGATAGTAACATACACTATAATGAGTACTAACCTTGTTATAAGTGGTGTCCATCTGAGTGAAGATATTCCTGGTATCTTTGTTCCATAACTCCTGTGTTACTTACTCACTAGTGATAGTAACATACACTATAATGAGTACTAACCTTGTTATAAGTGGTGTCCATCTGAGTGAAGATATTCCTGGTATCTTTGTTCCATAACTCCTGTGTTACTTACTCACTAGTGATAGTAACATACACTATAATGAGTACTAACCTTGTTATAAATGGTGTCCATTTGTGTGAAGACATTCCTGGTATCTTTGTTCAATAACTCCTGTGTTACTTACTCACTAGTGATAGTAACATGCACTATAATGAGTACTAACCTTGTTATAAGTAGTGTCCATCTGTGTGAAGACATTCCTGGTATCTTTGTTCAATAACTCCTGTGTTACTTACTCACTAGTGATAGTAACATGCACTATAATGAGTACTAACCTTGTTATAAGTAGTGTCCGTCTGCGAGAAAACATTCCTGGTATCTTTGTTCCATAACTCCCGTGTTACTTACCCACTAGTGATAGTAACATGCACTATAATGAGTACTAACCTTGTTATAAGTAGTGTCCGTCTGCGAGAAAACATTCCTGGTATCTTTGTTCCATAACTCCCGTGTTACTTACTCACTAGTGATAGTAACGTGCACTATAATGAGTACTAACCTTGTTATAAGTAGTGTCCGTCTGCGAGAAAACATTCCTGGTATCTTTGTTCCATAACTCCCGTGTTACTTACCCACTAGTGATAGTAACATGCACTATAATGAGTACTAACCTTGTTATAAGTAGTGTCCGTCTGCGAGAAAACATTCCTGGTATCTTTGTTCCATAACTCCCGTGTTACTTACCCACTAGTGATAGTAACATGCACTATAATGAGTACTAACCTTGTTATAAGTGGTGTCCATGTGTTTAAAGACATTCCTGGTATCTTTGTTACATAACTCCTGTGTTACTTACTCACTAGTGCTAGTAACATGCACTATAATGAGTACTAACCTTGTTATAAGTGGTGTCCATGTGTTTAAAGACATTCCTGGTATCTTTGTTACATAACTCCTGTGTTACTTACTCACTAGTGATAGTAACATACACTATAATGAGTACTAACCTTGTTATAAGTGGTGTCCGTCTGTGTTAAGACATTCCTGTTATCTTTGTTACATAACTCCTGTGTTACTTACTCACTAGTGATAGCAACATGCACTATAATGAGTACTAAACTTGTTATAAGTGATGTACATCTATGTGAAGACATTCCTGTTATCTTTGTTACATAACTCCTGTGTTACTTACTCACTAGTGATAGTAACATGTACTATAATGAGTACTAACATTGTTATAAGTGGTGTCAATCTGTGTGAAGACGTTGCTGACATCTTCAAATGAAATTTCCATTCGCACGCATAAGCTCTTCTTGCGTAATGTTCATAGTTTCTGTTTTTATATTGTCCTTAAGTTCATATACGGCGTGGGGATGGATCCTATAAACTTTATTTTTAGGGGTCCACACAAAGAGATACGCGATTTTTTTTTTGCCCCTCAGAGCATTTCGTTTTCGCTTCTTAGGTTTAGCTTTTAGCGATTCCGTTGTCCTAGTCTCATTAACCAGACGTCTAATAGTGCCTCTACCTGGAACTGGAATGCCAGGAAATTGTCTACACACCTGTTTACACGATTTGGTTATTACGTATGAATTGTGCATAAAAGGTTGTTGTTCAAGTGTAAGGCATTGCAGTGGACTAATAACAAGACATTAACGCTCTTAAGTAAATCAACAAATGTAATGAATAAACTTTCATATTTGAGGTGCACGAACACAAAGCAGCGACTGCTGATAAACTGAGGTCATTGCAGTGCAGACGACCTGTGGCTACACCTTAAAACGCCCGCACTGTAGACGCTTATTGGATGCTGTTAATTCCGGAAAAACTTCCTAAATGCTTGTGTCGTCTGTGCTAAGATGCAGGGTGATTTCATCTCCTCTGTCACATCCTACACTTTGGGGAGCCTTTCTCAATCCCCATTTGTGTCCAGATGTTTCTTGAAGTTCTCATAGCCGGTCATTAGACTCTCTGTCAAATTTCAGGATCGCAGTACTTCAGTTTGATATGGTGTGGGCTTCATGTCTTTGTTTCGGGGTCTTTATCCAGTAATCTGCATGATGTCTACGAATTAGTTTAGTTCTTATGGTACTCTTAGTAATACCCAAGACAGGCCCTGGAGTTGTGGCCCCTGCCTTAGTTAGTTTATCTAAAATGAGAAGTCGCTATTCGTTTTTTCACGTGGTCATGCGAAGAGCATGGAATTTCAAAGTCATCACATAACGAAACACTGTTTAGGCATCTGATATATCGCTTTAGCCCACCTGCGGATGGCTCCGCAACAGCGTGCGAGGTCGCATTTGGGAGGTCCTATGTTCTAACCCTTGCACTACCCAGTTTAACACTGGGTCTTAGTTTTCCCTGGTTGGCAATGTGATAGATGCACGGTTTCAACAAAATAACTTAAAAACTAAAATCGTTAGAACCATTTTTTAGAAAATCAAACAGTTCGAAAATATTCCATGTAGAGTATAGTTTGAGGTGGAGGAATTTTGTTTAAAATCTTTGTATCGCATCTTTGGAAGAAATTGAACCTAAATACCAAATTTGGTATTTATCCGACTTTTTGTTTTATGCTGTTCAGTCAGACAGAAAGACACAGAAATACAAACACGGACATGTTTTCAAAAAATTTTATGTGCATTCAGGAGGCCTCAAAACATGTATTTCAGGTGAACTCTCCTAATAGAATTTTTTGGTAGAATGCAATACTTCCACTACCTACTTACTATAGTAGAGAGAGCAATAAGCTTTGTAATAACAGTATTTTATGCTGTGAAATGCAGGGATTGTGGAATTAATATGGCGTATCGCGCTCAACAAAGGAAGTAGCACAAAAGAAATGGACGTGCTTGAATCTCAACTAACAGAGAATAATATTAAAACAGTTAAATATGCGCGACAACGGAACAAATAAGAGAAAGGATTGAGATCGTCGACGCTAAAGAATTGAATGGAAACAATAACAAAAATAGAATACAAATGTTTCAGCAGCAAAGAAGCTCGGACGTGCCCTAATGCACATTACAGATTCGTTTACAGCAAACGAAACAATTCTCAGGTTTTAAATATTCAAGTTGAGAATCTCTCTAAGTGGCCCCCTCCAGTGGCGGAAAGGGACCTATGTTCTGTCACGCGTTTTCCAGTTCTGATATTCGGATCGTTTAATGGCGCGAGATGAAGGTTTATGCAAGTGACGCACAAATCATTGCAATATCTCCAGTACTTTTCCAGTTATTAACTGTTTAATTAAATATTTAATGGCTAAATGGACCATGAAATAAAAATATAACATTTTACTAATATAAATGTGTATTTTGACTCCCATAGAACCAATTGGAACAGCATCCTTCGGTGATTTGTGTGTTACTAGACGTAAATAATATTTCTCCAATGATAACGGATAACGGAAAATTATTATTAAATTATTATTTAAAGTTTATTTTCCTACTTACTCCATTTTAACCTGGATTAACCTTTGCAGGAATAGCTACATTACACATTTCGTCATAGATACAAAGAGAACAGCGATAGTCAAATGTTTAACAACTGGACGCTATATGCTGGCCTTAAAATTACATACTGTTTCCATGACATCGCGAGAAATGACCGCAAATCGATACATCTTTAAAATAATGACTAAGCATGGAACAATTCCAACCATTAATAAGACATATCTAGGAAATGCTGATGCGACAAAAAAGTTATTTGAAACAAATTGTGCGTTTTAAAGAGATCTACGTGTGGCGTCCAATAAGTAAGTTTCCCCATTCTATAAAGAAACATTACACTCAATTGATCATGTTGAATTAATTTTGTTTATATTAATCAATTCTGTTTCTTTTCTACCTAGTCAACATGTTTTTCAAGCATTTTTGGGGATGTGACACAAGTTTTTCCAAGCCAGTGTTGTAACAGGTCGGGTCCTGTGCTCGCAACCAGCTGTTCACTCATTTGACTTCATCATCGGCGTTAAAAGTGCTTACCTTTGAGTTGGAGGAACATGTGAAAATCACTTGGGGCAAGCTCCGGTGAATACGGAGGATGCGAGAAAACTTCCAAGTTGAATGTTGACCCAAGCAGAGCTCAGAAGGTTCCACTTGGGAAGTTTTCTCGCATCCTCCGTATTCGCCAGATATTTTCCCAAGTAATTTTCACATGTTCCCCTACTTAAAGGTCATCTTGGAGATAATCACTTTAACACCGTGACGAAGATCAATCAGAAGTGAACAGCTGGTTGCGAGCACAGGACCTGACCTGGTACAACAATAGCTTAGAAAAACTTATGTCACGCCCAAAAATGCTTGGAAAAATATGTTGCCTACATAGAAAAGTAGCAGAAGGATTGTACAATATAAATAAAATTAATTCAACATGATCAATTGTGTGTCACGTTTTTTAAAAATAGGGAAGCTTACTTGTTGGACAACCCTCGTACATTGTTTGTGTAGTACGCTTTTGTCTATCGCTTAACAAGATTATGTAGATTTTATACCGAATAAGGCTTAACAGACTATTCACAGAAAACTCAAGACTTTCATGTAAATATCTTTAATTTATAATACTTTAAAAATACTTTCACAAACTCGAAAAATGTGCCATGCAAAGGATACATCTTGGTGAAGGAATTTCTTTAAAATCGTGTTGCATCTTTGGAAAGCACTTGACTTAAATTCCAAGTTTGGTATTTATCCGTCACTTGGTTTTTGAGTTATGCTGCTCACAGACATATACACATGAGCAGCTACAAAACACGTATTTTCGGTGAAACTTTGGTATCGAATTTGTGGGTGGAATGCGATACCTTCTCCACCTACTATGTACGTGGTGCATTAACAATTGTATTTCTGTCTCATTTCGTCGCTGAGAAATAGTGTTTCAAAGAGCGTATAGATCATTTTGAAACACACTGTAGGTAGAAATTTCGGAGTAATGTTTCTGTATGTGTTTATTAAATACCAGAACACAGCCCATGACATCTTAGCTCTCTGTCTACTTTTACGATCTTCTTAAGATTTAAAAATCTGATGTGTTACACTCACATGACTTTCTCTACTCTTGTACGACATATTTTAACAAACTCTTATTCTCCATCTGGCGGCGCCGTGGCCGAGTGGTTAGACCGCTCGCCTCCCACCGAGGCGGACCGGGTTCAATCCCAGGGATCTGCATGTGGGATTTGTGGTGGACGAAGCGGCGTCTGGGCGGGTTTTCTCCGGGTTCTCCGGTTTCCCCCGCCATTCATTCCACCAACTGCTCCATCATCACCTTTCCTTTCATCCATTTCACCAACATTTCGCTTCATTTACTTCCTTCATCCCATACCAGGCATCGGGCTGATCACCCATCCTGGATGCTCTGTCTGATCCATGAGTGTCTGCTCCTCGACGGGCCTCTGACCCCAGGCACCCGCCTGTAAGTCCTGGGGGGTGTAAGTCCTACATAAGAGGAGGGTAAACAGATAATGAATGAATGAATTATTCTCCATCTATTTCATATTAATCAAGATAAACATTTGCAGAAACGATCCTTTGACATGCAAAGAGAATTACATTTTATACATAGCGACCAGTTCTAAAATATTTGATTATCGCTTAAGGCATACTATGTTTGCCTTGTATTGTATTTGCAAGGGCAATATAGAAATACAGTAGCCTTTAAGCACATACATATCTCCTAATAGCTGGTTGCTATGTGCAGCACCATTCTGTTTGCCACAGATTAATACTCTTTGCATATCCAAGACAAAAAAATGAATAACGAATTCCCATTTGAGAAAATAAGTATTGAAAAATATAAGGAAATAACAAGCAATATCTCGAAAATGGTTCACTCAACAACAAAAATGTATAGGACATAAATTGTGTATTTTAACGCGATCTACATTTGTTGTGTAGTAAAAGGTTGTCTATCTCTTATGATTTACCAGTTATGCAAAAGTCGTTCACAATGAAAAATACTTTTGGAGGTATTCGCAGAGAACTCAAGATATACATTTCATTTGTCCTGAAAATATCTTAAACATATGATATTTTAATCAAAATCGTTAGAGCCATTTTTGAAAAAATTAAGATTTTCGAAAAATTTTCCATGTAAAGGGTAATATGGGGTGGGGGAATTTTCTTGAAAACCTTCTTGTCGCATCTCTGGAAGATACTGAACCTAAATAACAAGTTTGGTGTTTATCCGACTGTTCATTTCTGAGTTCTGTTCACAGAAACACACACGCGGACATGTTTACAAAAATACTTTTTTTTGGATTCAGGGTGTCTCAAAACATGTATTTCCGGTGAAATCTCGGTATCGAGAATACAATTCTTCCCCTACTTACTATACATAGTAGAGAAAGTAAAAATGGGTGTGTTGTATTCACACATCTTTCTCTACTCACATTTCCCAAAAATTGTTTTGCAAAAGCTCGTTCTTCTATTTACTTCTTCTTAATCAAGACAAACTTCCATTATTCATTTACACATTCATTATAAAATTACGAAAAATATGGTAGAGAAAGTTATAGCGAAATTGTTAAAAACCAATTATCTGCCTTTAAGCACTTCTTTCATTACTGATAGAAGGGCATAAAACTTGGTTTTTTCTCTGAACATTCACAACAGAAGCAAATATTTTCTCTTTAAGGCCCTACAAAAACCCTTGTTGTATATCTTCTGAACAAACACCTAACCTGAATACCTTACCAAACCACAGAAAAATATTGTGACGTATTAGTAGGTATTGTCATGCCACACACATTATTACGTCGTATTGGCCTTGTGTTTGAATGACGCTCTGCATCTCTGGCCAGCGATCCTATCCAGAGTTGCAGCGAGAGGGGGAATAGTTTTAGCGTTGTTTCTTTGTGTACGAGGCGTCAGTCTGGCTTGAGAGTCGAGTGTGTGAGTTTGTGTGAACGAGAAATGTAGTTTGGGTGTGTAGCATCTACCCTCAATTCTTTCTTTATTTCCTTTGTGTGAGGTGTAGCGAAACCATCTATTTGTTAAATAAACCACAGGTAATGTGATTAATGTGAAACCTGTGTATTTTGTTATAAATATCCGGCGCTCCACTAAAAATATTACAAGCTGGGGTGAGGGCCTAAAGGTTTCCAGCAAAATATTAAATTTGGATCATCCCATGCCTGCACCGGAATGTAACATCGAGGTCTGGCCATCTCGCTGTTTCTGTAGCTGCGCTTCGCTGTGTGCATGTTGGGGTATTCCAAACTTTATATTTTTCTGGAAACCTTTAGGCCCTCACTCCAGCTTGTAACAATATCTTGGCATATTTCTGCACACAAGACTATCATAGAATGAGGATGTTGAACATATAACAAATCTTACTAGATCAAATTCACCAACCTATCAACAGACGCTCCAAGGTTGCATTGGACTGCTCCATTCTTATTTAATTGAACCATCACTGACCTATGCAGCTCTCTTTATTGCACACAAAAGTAAGACAAATATCCATAGACTGCAAGTTAAACAGACCAACCAAAATAATACAAATACTGTATGGTTTATAAGAAATACTCAATTGCATCACAAACTTCCAATACTTTCTCTACCACGTATTCTAAGTAGGGGAAGTATTGTATTCCACCCAAAAATACGTTACCGAGGTTTCACAGGAAGTACGTTTTCAAGTCCCCCTGAATAATAATAATAATAACAATAATAATAATAATAATAATAATAATAATAATAAGGCGTTTTTATAATAATGTCCGCGTGTGTGTGTATCTATCTGTCTGTGTATATGTCTGTCTGTGAACAGCAAAACGCAAAAATGAAAAGTCGGAAAAATACTAAACTGGTATTTAGGTTCAGTACATTTCAAGGATGCGACACGAAGATTTCCAATAAAATCCTCTTACCCCAGACTACCCTTTACATAAAGCATTTTTCGAAAATTTTTATTTTCTCAAAAATGTATCTAAAGGTTTTGATTAACGTATCATATTTTTAAGATACTTTCATGGCAAATAAAATGTAGATCATGAATTTTCTGGGAATGTCCCCAAAAGTCCTCTTCATTCTGAATGACTTTTGTATAACTGGTAAACCGTAAGAGATAGACAAAATTTTGCTACACAAAAAATGTAGATCGCGTTAAAACACAATTTATGTTATATTCGTTTTGTTGTGGAGTGAACCATTTCCGAGATATTCCTTATTTGTTTGAATTTTCCAAGACATACTTTTTCTCAAATTGGAATTTATTATTCGTTTTTTATGTCCTGGACATACAAAGAGAATGGAATACTCCACATAGCAACCAACTCTTAAAACATTTGACTATCGCTTAAAGCCTACCATATTCCCCTTGCTCCTACAAGATTATTAGCAATAAGATAGTTTCTACAAATGTTTATCTCGATTAATATGAAGTAGTTGCAGAATAAGAGTTTGTAAGAACAGTTTGTACAAGAGTAGAGAAAGTCATGTGAGTGTAACACATCAGATTTTTTTGTGGCATAAGCCATTTCTGAGATATGCGTTATTAAAGGTTCGAATTGTTCATTACTGGTCATTCTCTAAGTCCTGTCAACATTCAGTTGTTTGTGGCTATTGTATGGAAAGAGTATGGAATTTTAAGGCCAGCATATAGCGTCCAGTTAAACATTTGACTATCGCTGTTCCCTTTGTAGTCGAAACAGATATGTAAGGTCGTTATTTCTGCAAAGATTTATTTGGATTAAAATGTAGTAGACAGAAAAATAAGCTGTTGTAAAAATGTTCATGCGTTACATCAGATTTTTGTCTAAATGTGTTTTAGCCATATTTTATTGAGTTGCTATTCAATGCACTTGTTTGGGCAAATAAAGCATCTGTCTAGCTATAACCAATTATACAAAGTCATTCGGACTTGATAGGCTATTCCAAGGAAATTGCAGCAATATATTTAATTTGAGATGAAGAGATCTTAAATACCTGGCGTTTTAATCAAAATCGTTTGAGGAGTGATCGTCAGCTTCAGGGATTAAGCCTCCGGTCTCAAGGAAGTTAGAATTAAACAGTGCGGGCGAACTACACTCCTTCTGCCCTATAGGATATAGGATGTGTTTATCGGAGGGGGGCACCTCACGCACTGGCTACAGGGATGAGGTGAAGGAGTTGTAGGAGGTATCATGTCCGAAGGCAGACAGGCACACAGAGACGCGCAGAACTCTCTAATATTTCCACGTTGAACACCCGCATACAAGTAGAGGCGGAGAGAGGGCGGGCGGAACGATTTTAACGGGCTGGAACGTATCCTAGCGTTCACTGGGAGAAATCTTTCCAATGCGCAAGCACCCACGCCTTCTGCCCGACACCGCTAGCACCGCAGGACCTAACACACCTGAAGCTCACCCCGGCATTCGCCTAGGCGACTAGGAGAAAACTACGAAAAACCTCATGGTTAGAGTTGGCGGGCACCTGTAATCGATCCCGGGACCTCCCGAATGCCGGCCGGCTGAGCCATTCAACTCGGTGTCCTTCTTCACCATTAATCTATAATTCGTTAATAGTTTTGGGTTACGGTCTTCCGTATATTTTTAACACATTCCACGTGTTTTTTGTTTTTTTAACAATGTCGATACTTCTTAATTCTGTATGTAATACTGAAGATGTTGAATTCATTTCGGATATCCCCGCTTCTTATACTTTCTCTAACACGTACATACCGAGCGAGCTGGTGCCGTGGTGACGCGTGCTTCTCGCATTCAGGAAGTCGGGTTCGATTTCCGGCGTCCCTCATTCTGACCCATGTTTTTTTTCAGGGTTTTACCCGGATCGACAGGCGAATGCTGGAGATATTTCTTTCAGCCCCCAAATTGCCTGTACCTCCATTTCATTCCCTCGTCATTTATCCCGTTAGTTCTGCTTCAGGGTTAGAAGTGTCGGCGACGGTGCAGCGTACAAGAAACAAAGGATGCTCTCTGTGGAACTTTCTCTCTGGCTGGTTGCCGGGTGTAAACGGACCAACCCTTCGGAGCGCGGTGTCCAACTCTGTCCGAAAGCCGGAGCGTCACAATCTGGACCCTGTCATTGCTGTGCCGTCACTCCTGGTTCCGGCGGCTAGAAGTCTTCGTCACCACCAACAAAAGCCGCGCGCGCGTGTGTGTGTGAAGAGCATAAATCAACAATTAAATGTCTCAAAAATACTCAAACTTGGTATTTGTTCCCCCAAACCAACAACCCTTTTCATGGAACATTTTTCGCAATTGCTCTTACAATACCATATATTGATACTTATATGACAAATAAAATGTATATCTTGAACTTTTTGGGAATAGCCTGTGAACTTCTGTTCATTGGAAGGAATTTTGTATAATCTTGTATAACTGGTAAACTTTAAACGATAGGCGAAAACGAACTGCCCAAAAATGTATTTCTCTTTAAAACACAGAATTTACTTCAAATAAATTTTTTATAGCAGCAGCCATTATTAATGGTTCGAATTTTTCAATACTTAGTCATTATTATCAAGTCCCGTCAACAATTGTTTGTCGCGATGTCATGGAAACAGTATGGAATTTTAAGGTCAGCATATAGCGTCCAGTTGTTAAACATTTGACTATCGCTGTTCTCTTTGCATCTATAACGAAATGTGTAATGTATCTGTTTCTGTAAAGGTTTATTTGGAACAAAATGATGTAGATATGAAAATAAAGTTTCGTAAGAATAACTGGAGGGGGACATCCCGCCACTGGATCAACTACATCTATTGTGCCACACCCCGGAAGCAGGGATGAGATGAAGGGGATCACAGGACCGCAGGTAGGCCCACAGAGACGCTGGAAGTCCCTAGTATTTTGCTGTTGCACCAGCAGAGGCGGAGAATCCTGCGAGAGGGGTACGAAGCGACCTTTGGAGTGGGCCAACGCTCCGAAGTGTTTACGGAGAGAAATCCTTTACAAAGCGCAGCAACTATGGCATCTACCTAATACTACCCCCACTACTGAACCAGAAGACACGTCCCGAAAGTTGAAAGAGTGAGAGATGAAACGACAGGAAATGAAGAAGTGGTGGTGGAAAGCACCATAGCAGCATAAGTCTAGGGGACCAGGCGAAGTGGGCGATCACTGGGATTCGAACCTGGGACCTCCCTAATGCGGGCAACGACGCTGCCGTCTAGCCATCCCCCTAAAGCAATAAGGGGAGCTTCAAAACGCGTATTACCAGTTGCTTTCTCTATTTCCTATAGCTAACCCTCGTAATGGAGAAGGCAATAATATAATCTCGGCACAATATAAAAATACTTTCACATTGTTTGAAGCGCTGTGGAAGTCCGCCACTGACACAAAATAAGATGGCAGTACAAGCCTACACCTACAGCAACTTTTACATTTTGTTTCGGAGGGGGATGCAAGGGATGTTACTGAAAAAAAGGGAGGGGAAAACTTGGAACAAATAAAAATACACAAAGCAACAAACTTTCTGCTTTGAATTCCATTTTAATCTTTTATCCAAGTTAAGGCTAAAAAGTCGATTATGCGCCGTTCCTTTCTTTTCTTTGCTTTTACTTTCGCCCATTTTGAATTTCTAAGTGCATTTGCCCTGCATACATACTTAACCATATATTTTTGCGTCTTCTTTTTATTGTATTTCCACTACTCCCCGGCTAATAGTTTCTCTTCCTAGCGTGCACTTTCTTTTGTTAAGAAGTTGAGGCTGCCAAGACGAACTCTTTGACGTAATAGGAGGGCAATAAACAGAATTAAGCTTTATATGTAATGTTGCCTTTCAGAAGAAACTTGCTTTTACATCGCGTTCAACATATTTTGTCTAGTTTCTTTGGTACTCGTGTGGTAACATTTCTGTCACGTACCTAGCAGGTAGAGAAACTTTGTATATGGTAGGCTTTAAGCGATAGTCAAATGTTTTAAGAGCTGGTTGCTATGTGGAGTGTTCCATTCTGTTTGTATATTGAGGCAGTATTTTTAACTTATATGATTTGAGTCTAATTATATAATATAAAATGCAATAACAGCCCACCTTAAAGCAATATATGTATAAATAACACATAAAATGTATGTAACAGTTATTGTATTGTGTTTATATTATTATATTAATAATGTTACGTGAATGTACTACGTAACTTAATAATGCAGGTGCTGTGAGAATATAGGTCAAAAGTTGCTAACAATGAGGTAACAATGAGGTAACCTTGAGGCAATAATGAATTAGAAAGTTTAATAATGCTACTAGTAATTCTTGGAGCAACAATAATGTAATTTTCGAGAGAGTTTATAAATAGCCAATCAGAAACTAGAAAGGATAAAAGTTAATTAAGAATATTCTATTTGAGTAGGATTAGCCAATCAGAGACTTGAAATAGATGAAATTTGCAAATTCAGGGGGTAGAACTCACTTGCTAGTACACAGTGTTCCTAACCGGACGTGAGGCGCGTCCTCGAAAAGTTTAATACGTATTCAGTGTGAGACGAAAATTCATTATTAAGTTTACGTGTTAAAAGGTGTAAGTAATTAATAAATAATCTCACAGCTCTCTATATAAGTGAAGTGTTATTTAATCGTGTGGAGGATTAATAAATGCAGTGAAGTAAAAGATTATAATTTGTGTAAGCCTACATTCTTTAGCCGCATCACTCCCTGCAAAGAGATACATATTTCTAAAAATTAATACTGACGCAGCCAGGGCAAACATAAATATATGTAATATTTAAAAAAACATAAAATATAAAGTTGATTCCTAAAATTGGGGCGAAGTCCACCGGAAAGTAAACTTAGGGCGAAGACCACGAACTACCAGAATCGACGAAACTACAAGACTTCACTTCAGAGAACTCCAGAGAAATTCAAAAGTGAACATTGGGGCGAAGGCCACCGGAACTTTGTTCCATACCTGGTTGCAACTACTTCAAGCTTAGATCCCCAACTGTAGAAGTATAATAATACAACTCCCTCTAAAATAAAACATCTTCAATGTTCAGGACATAAAACAACGAATAACAAATTCCCTTTTGAGAAGAAGTATAAGTATTGGAAAATTCAAACAAATAACAAGGAATATCTCGGAAATGGCTCACTCCGCAAAAAATCTATAGGAAATAATTGTGTACTTTTTGTGTAGACAAATGTCTATCGCTTGCGGGTTACCAGTTATGCAAAAGCCATCAGAATGAAGAGGCCGTTTGGTGGCTTTTCCATAAAATTCAAGATATATACTTCATTTGTCATGAAAATATTTTAAATATATGATAGTTTAATCAAAATCGTTACAGCAATTTTTGAGAAAATCCATTTTTTTTAAAAATGTTCCATGTAAAGGGTAGTCTGTGATGGGGAATTTTCTTGAAAATCTTCGTGTCGCATCCTGGAAGATACAAAACTCAAGTACCAAGCTTGGTATTTATCCATCTTTTCATTTTTGAGTTATGTTGTTCACAAACACACACACACACACACACACACACACACACACACACACACACATACACATACGTTTTTTCTAAAAATCTGATGTGTTGCACTTGTATGACTTTCTCTACTTTTGTGCGAGCTATTTTTACAAACGCTTATTCTCCACCTACTTCATGTTAATCCAGATAAACATTTGCAGAAACTTTAAGGCTTTAAGCGATAGTCAAATATTTTAAGAGTTGGTTGCTATGTGGAGCATTCCATTCTCTTTGCATGTCCAGGACATAAAAAACGAATAACAAATTCCTATTTGAGAAAAAGTATAGGTATTGGAAAATTCAAACAAATAACAAGGAATATCTAGGAAATGGTTCATTCCACAAAAAAGTATATGACATCAATTGTGTTTTAAGAGATCTACATTTTTGTATATCACAGTTTTGTCTATCGCTTACGGTTTTCCAGTTATACGAAAGTCATTCAGAATAAAGAGGACTTTAGGGGACATTCCCACAAAATTCACGATATAAATTTCATTTGCCATGAGAATAACCTAAATAAATGATATTTTAAACAAAATAATTAGTGCTGTTTTTGAGAAAACCAAAATTTTCGAAAAATCTTCCATGTAAAGTGTAGTTTGATTGGGGGGATTTTCTTGAGAAATACATATATTTCCTTTGAAGTCTCGGTATCGAATTTTTGGTTGGAATGCAATACTTCCCCTACTTACTATACGTAGTAGAGAAAGCAAAATTATGATTTGTTACATTCACATGACTTCTCTACTCATTCCTCTACAAACTTGTTCATACAAAGGGTTATTAGTGTACAGTCCTTTTCCTGACACTATGGCCACCGTACGGCTGCTCGCAAGCCGGCCGAATCCTGCCGAAACAGTTGTAATATTCCCGTAACCACCCCAGGTTTTCATTAAATTAAAATGACAATGAGTATTTCACTCATGCCACGAATGGGAGATAGTGACTAATCACGTTTAAAGGAATGCTGTTTTTGAACCAATACAGCAATTACTTTACTCAGTGTTTACCGAAATATCTTTATAACATCCCCCCTTGGGCTCCTTTTTTTTTAATACTCTGAAAAGGTTACACTGGCTCAGATACCAACAATTAATGCCGCTACATTTAAGTGAAGATATAGACGAGATTAGTAGTCAGTTATGCCAATTCTAGCGCAACGATAAGGAAGAACTTCATTTGTTATCCTTCAGGGGTACTCTCCTCACATAAGGTGATGATTCTTTCGTATACTTGGAGCCTTTAAACCACTACACTAACCTTTCTTTTTTCCGATACGTTTTGGAGTAGTTTGCTTTTCGCGTTCCTTGCATCTATCACCTCTTGAAACTGCTGCTCTTCAATTGGATTCAACTTTACATGAAATTCCTTAAAATACATTTCTTGTAACATTTTAGTTCTGATATTCCACATTGTTCTTATATAGGGTAGTTAAATTATATTCGAACCCACTCGTGGCCTCTGTCTTCTACGCGAGATAGCCGGCAGGGAATTACGTCGGCAGAGGTGGACTAAAATCCTTACCTTATAATAGATGCTGGAAATGTTGACCTTCTGCTCTCAAACAGGCAGCATATCTCGTAAATATTCTCGTTTACTCTCCGAAGATCAGCAGCAGGAATTTATGTGATGAAACGCCTCATTATGATCAGAAAATTGGAGTGTGGTGTGCGATAAATGCTAGAAGAATAATAGCGCCCATATTCTTTGATGAAATAATAAATGCAGAGTGATATCTGAGGTTAATTCTGAGGCCATTTTGCAATCGCTTGGCAGAAGAAGAGAAATCGTATTTTTGGTTCCAGCAAGATTCTACAACAGCACATACGGCTGCCGAATCATTACATGCAATAAGAGAGGTGTTTGATGACAGAATAATTTATGTTGATTTGTGGCCCCCTCGTTCTCCTGACCTAACGAGTTGTGATTGTTATTTATGGGGTTCTTTAAAAGACAAAGTGTATCGTTCCAATCCTCGCACACTACCAGAACTTAGAGAAAGCATTGTGCAAGAAATCTATTATAACTTAAGGATTTTAATCCACCTCTGCCGGCGTAATTTCCCCGTGCGATTGCCGGCTGTGTCTCGCAGTAGAGAGAGGCCGCGAGTGGGTTCGAATATAATTTAACTACCCCTTTGCATCAATATGAAGAAATCAAACGGAGACGAATACAAGGAATACACTTTAAAACTGATAAGATAATTGTGTTTTGTGAATAATGCTCATAATAAAACAATGAATTGAAATAAGTTAACATTATCAGTGTTTTTCTGTAAAGAAAGTCATATGCTATAGTTCTGATAATATATTTGTTTCATATTTTCTTTATTAGGAGCATTCTTACAATAATGGATAAAAGAATGGCAAATTCCTAATACAAGTTCCGCACGCCAGATGGCATAAAATAATATCTATATGATGAAAAAAGAAAACGCGACCATGCGATTCTAACCTGTTTTCGAAAACACCACCACTTATATTGCAAACAATTATAAGTATTTTATTGTTTTATTATAATAATGATTTTTCGGTAAGTCCTTTCATTTTATTCGACAAATAGTCTTAGGAAATGTTTCCAAATTTCCAAATCCTCGAGGTAAATTCTCTCGTCACTTCAGAATTTATCGACGGTTTGAAGACCACTCGCAGCAGTACTGCAGATGTTTTCCTTCTCTATCCACACATTTCTGACGTCTTCTCAGCAAATTTTCATTCAAACTCGACAGTTCAATATCCGAAACTGAGCGAATTTCTCGCCTGAAGTTTTCTTTTAGTTCCTACAATGTATGGAGTGTGCTATATAACGGAGGGGATCACCTTGCACACTGTTACCTACATAGATATCTATGGCTACCACCTTCTGGCGGAAAAGACGAAGTAAAGCAACAGCAGTCTGCAGGCCCCAGAGACGCGCGGAAGTCCCTAACATTTCCAGGGTCAAGACCTGTACTACTGTTAGAGCTACCTAAAGAGGACGATGAACGACCCGCCGACCCAGCAGCGCTCTAGTACCCCCGGGGAGTACTCTTTCGTTTGTACATCATCTGTCCGACACTGCCACACGACACGAAACCTGCAAGCACATATGAAAATTGAGAAATAAACGGAATGAAAGGAAAATGATGGAAAGTAAATCCTTATAGATGAGAAACCATCAAGGATTCACTTACCGACTAGGGAAAACCACGAAAAATCCACGGTCAGAGTGGACGATTGAAGGGAATCGAACACGTGACCTCCCGAATGCGAGCTATATAAAATATATTTTCATGACAAATAAAACGCATATCTTGAATTTGCTAAAAACAGGGCCTAAACCCGTTTTCAAACAATGAATTTTGTACAATTGGTAAACCATAAGAATAGACAAAATGTTAGCACACAAAAAATTGCACAGCTTGTTAAAGAAAAAATTTATGTAGAATTTTTGTGACAACTATTTCAAGATATTCTTTGTTATAGGTTTCAATGTTCAAATACTTCTGTTTTTCTCAAGCGGAAAGTCGCTATTTGTTTTTTATCTAGGTCATGCAAAGCGCAAGGAATTTTAAAGAGATCACGCAGCGATACGCTTTTTAAGAAGTTAATCACTTTACCCCACTGTATTCTTCTTATAGCTACAACGAAATGTGTAATGAAGGTTTATCTGTATTAACCAGACAATAAGCGTTTATAAGAACAGTTTGCAGAAGAATGAGTAGAGAACACACCATATTTCCTTTATTTGTAGTCAAAATGTCATTATTAGAGCATCGTAAAGGTTTTGTCTCATTGCGAGAAATATTTGTTATCAATGTTGTAAACAATTTTTTACCTCATCACGGACACACACACACTGGCTGTATCATTTTTCTGTTCACGCAAATAATTTGATTCACAAACACAGAACCATGAAACGTTTCAGGCGCTCACTCGTTTGGAATCATCCACGTGGAATTTCAATACATAAAATGCTGCCGAAGTATGAAAACAAAAGTTAAACGGAACTGAAGCGTAACGGCAGCCAAACATTATCTGTGGAGTAACAGCAACTTTCTACTCCATGGCGTTCTGAACGAGAAGTCCTTCGCGACTTGTTTTACTTTCTGTATCCCTGGTGTCTACTACCTTCAACGTTTAAAATTCCAACACAGGTATTGATAAAATTCAAGTCTTACATCGAATCATACTGCACAATTCAGTATTCGTATTGTGACATGGTGAACCATTTTACTGGATTTATTTGTTTACACAGCCTTAATATGAACATGAGTTTATTATTGGTTGCTATCCTTATGTTGAACGGGTGGCTTCTTAATTCACGAATGACGATTGAATTAAATTTATTTTTTAAGGACTTTATAAAATGATCTAGGAGATATTTATGCCGAATTCTCCCCTTTACCTCTTAGAAATATATTTTGATAAAATCTCTGTGCTATTCGTAATAATGAATCAAAGATGCACTGAGGTTTATATAAATTGGAATAAAATATCAACAGACACTGCATTTCTAACTTTAGCCTCCCCACACATTCTTCATAATTCTGGAAACGTGGAATAGCTTGTAAATACGTTAGGGGTGAAAGACATGCAAATGTTGGGTCATTATTATATAAGATAAAAGTATTGGAAAAGCAAATGTTATATGTAAAACGATAACTTATTTAAAAAAATCTGATGTGTTACACTCACATGACTTTCTCTACTCTTGTAAAACTATTTTTACAAAAACTTATTCTCCATCTACTTCATATTAATCGAGATAAACATTTGCAGAAACGATCTTTTGTCATGCAAAGAGAATTACATTTTACACATAGCGACCAGTTCTAAAACTATTTGACTATAACTTAAGGCGTACTATGTTCCCCTTGTTTTGTATTTGCAAGGGCAATATAGAAATACAGTACCCTTTAAGAATCGACATATATCTTAATAGCTGTTTGCTGTGTGCAGCATCATTCTCTTTGCCACAGATTAATACTCTTTGCATATCCAAGACAAAAAAATGAATAACGAATTCCCATTTGAGAAAATAAGTACTGAAAAATTTAAGGGAATAACAAGCAATGTCTCGAAAGTGGTTCACTAAACAAAAAAATGTATATGACATAAATTGTGTATTTTAACGCGATCTACATTGTTTGTGTATTAAAATATTGTCTAATATCTTAAACGTATGATATTTCAATCCAAATCGTTAGAGCCATTTTTGAGAAAACTAAAATTTTCGAAAAATGTTCCATGTAAAGGGTAATCTGGGGTGGGGGCATTTTCTTTAAAACCTTCGTGTCGCATCTCTGGAAGATGAACCTAAATACCAAGTTTTGTGTTTATCAGACTGTTTGTTTCTGAGTTATACTGTTCACAGGCACAGGCACAGGCACAGGCACAGGCGCGCGCGCGCACACACACACACACACACACACACACACACACAAGGACATGTTTCTAAAAATGCTTTTTTTGGATTCAGGTGGTCTCAAAACGTATATTTCCGGTGAAATCTCGGCATCGAATTTTTGGGTGGAATACAACACTTCCCCTACTTATTATACGTAGTAGAGAAAGTAAAACGAAAAGTTTGATAAATACCAAACTTTGTATTTAAGTTCACTATCCTCCACAGAAACGTCATGAAGATTTGCAACAAAATTCCCGACCATGAACTAAATTTTCTATGAAAACATTTTCAAATTTTTTTAACCTCTTAAATATGTATATAAGTATTTTAGTTGAAATACCTTATATTAATCATATTTAAATGACAAAATGCATATCTTGAATTTTCTGGGCATAACCTTTAAAGTCCTCTTCATTCGGAAGGAGTTTTGTATAATCTTATATAACTAGCAAACGTTAAGCGATCAGTGAAAATCTACTATAGGAAAAATGCAGATTTCTTTAAAACGCATAATTAATTCAAATAATATTTAGTGGCATTCGCCGTTTCCGAGATATCTGTTATTAATAGCTCGAATTTTTCAATACTTTGTCATTCTTTTGCAGTCAACATTCAGTTGTTTCTCGCGATGTCATGGAAACAGTATGGAATTTTAAGGCAGCATATAGCGTCCAGTTATTAAATATTTCACTATCGCTGTTCTCTTTGTATCTATAACGAAATGTATACTGTAGCTGTTTCTGTAAAAGTTTATCTCGATGAAAGTAAGGTAGAAAGGAAAATAAACTGTCGTTAGAACACTTTTAGAATACTGTAAAAGTGCTAATTATATTTCAGTGTCATGGAAATGTAAAACCAAAAATCAGCTAAAACAAAGCTTGTCTCAAACTTTTGAGTAGGAAATCATATGCGTATAAGGAAATGTGCAGATATGTCTTCTACATGCGTACTGAAGGGTGTATATCATTCAAAAGTTCACGAGATATACACTGGCTCATGATGGATCGAGAGCTATCATCAGTTTTAAAATGCACATATAGGGGGAAGCACCGTCGCGTAACGAAAACCAACTGCACAGTGAATTTTCTTTCGCATAGCAGTAACACAGAGAGAATATAATGCCTATTTAAGCAGCAAACATTATACTGTAAAAATATATATTCCCAAGTTGCAAGAGGGTTCCTAAATGAAAATATAGGGTTCGCGATATGTGGAAGGAAGAACAAGAGAAGAGCGGGTTGCGGGCATGAGGGAGATTTGCATGAACGTTACCGGGAGTTTAAAAATAAACTGACGTTTCATTCCCAACCTAATAATTCTGGAGTTGAAACGCAGTAAAGCTTTCACGGTACTTGAAACAGTAAATGGGATTTTGAAATACAGCTGCTGTTGATGATATAAGAGCTCGTTTGTTTGTGTATCCAAGGCAACCCCAGAAAATATACAACAGATTTTGACAGTTATCCTGAACTGAAAAGTTTGTTTCCTCTCGCAGAGGAACACTTCCAAATACAACAGGAATATTTTAATAAAGGTAAGAAATAAATGGTGAATACTGCTGAAAACCACATCTTTAATTCATTATGCAGTCTTATTGTCTGAAATTTACACTTTAATTTACTATATGTATTTTATAATTGACACATAATAGTTATATTTTAAATACAATTTTAAAAATGATACTGCATCTGCTATTCTGTACTCCGAATTATGTTTTCAGCACCTTCCAAATATGCATCACAAAGATTTTCAAAGAATATCCCACTTTACATGAGATTATTTTATTCTCAAAAAACGACTCTAACGATTTTGAATAAAATAGCACATATTAAAGATGTTTACATGAGGAGTTTAATGTATTTATGTTTAATTTTCTGGAAATGGCCTGTGAAGTGTTCTACATTCGGAAGAAGTTTTGTATAATTTTTACTTTCTCTACTATGTATAGTAAGTAGGGGAAGTATTGTATTCCACCCAAAAATTCGATACCGAGATTTCACCGGAAATACATGTTTTGAAACCCCCTGAATAAAAAAAAGCATTTTTGGAAACATGTCCGTGTGTGTGTATGTGTGTGTGTGTTTGTCCGTCTGTGTGTGTGACTATGAACAGCATAACTCAGAAACGAACAGTCGCATAAACATCAAACTTGTTATTTAGGTTCAGTATCTTCCAGAGATGTGACACGAAGGTTTTTAAAAAAATCCCCCCACCCAAGATTACCCTTTACATGGAAAATTTTTCGAACATTTTAATTTTCAAAACGATTTTGATTAAAATATCATATGTTTAAAATATTTTCATGACAAATGAAATGTATGTCGTGAATTTTCTGGGAATTTTTCCAAAAGTATTCTTCATTGTGAACGACTTTTGCATAACTGTTAAATAATAAGAGATAGACAAACTTTTACTACAAAAAATGTAGATCGCGTTAACATACACAATTTATGTCATATACATTTTTTGTTGCGTGAGCAATTCTCGAGATATTGCTTGTTATTCCCTTAAATTTTCCAATACTTATACTTTTTCTGAAATGGGAATTCGTCATTTATTTTTTTTAGCAACGAGCTCTTAAAACATTTGACTAATGCTTAAAGCCCACCATATTCCCCTTGCACCTACAAGAAAATTAGCAATAAGATTAACATTTCGATTAACATGAAGCATGTGGAAAATAAGCGTTTGTAAAAATAGTGTGTGCAAGAGTAGAGAAAGTCGTGTAAGTGTAACACATCAGACTTTTCAAACGCTGAACACCATCCTTCTTTGGAGAGAGCGCAAGTAGATTCTTCGTAAGCAGCTACCGTGGCTTCAGGCGATCAAATCTCTGATCTCGAATTTTTTCCTTAATATGGAGCCAGATCTGGTCTGTAGGGAAGATGGGACAAATACCTGACTCCTGCAAAAATTTTGTTGTTTCTTGTGCAGTGTGGGCAGAGGCATTGTCATGATGGAACAAAATTCCACGCTGACCAGTCTTAGGAGCATTTTCCTCAGTTCGTTGAACACTTTTGGAACACATTTTGTATTTTATCATCTGGCAGTAAGTGTTTTGCCCCTCAAGTGGAATTGTCACAGTTTGGCCACTTGTTGAGAAGAAGGAACAGATCATTTTCTTGCCTACACTTCTCGTTCGCTTCACTTTTGTTGGGGGATCAGGCCCAAAGCGATGATTGTCGTTTGGTTTCTGGATCATACTGGTAAATCCAGCTTTCGTCACCTGTTACAATGTTTTTAGATCTTTCTCCATTTAATTTTTCAATAATTTCCTGACACCATTGCATACATGCTTGTTCTGCTCATTTGTTTGGTGGTGGGGGGATCCAGTGACTACAGAGCTTCGTGGCGTCAAGTTTTTCTTTCAGGATTGTTTTCACTGCTGCCGATTCAATATTTAGGGCCTCTTGAATCTGTCCATATGTGCAACGATGATCTTCGCTCAACATGCGTTCTGCTCTCACCACATTTTGAGGCAGTATTTTTAACAGTATTTTCAGTGAAACTATATAAATATAAATTCAATAACAGCCCGCCTTGAAGCAATATGTATGTAATAATATATAAAATATGTATTACAATCATTGTATATCTTTGTATTATTGTATACATGTGTAATAATGTTATGTGAATATATTACGTAATTTAATAATGTAGGAGCTGTGAGAATAATAGGTTAAAAAGTTGCAGACAATGAGGTAACCTTGAGGCAATAATGAATTAGAAGGTTTAATAATACTACTAGTTATTCTTGGAAACAATAATGTAATGTTTTAGACAGTTTATGAAATAGCCAAATAACAACCACAAAGAAGCTCAAGTTAAATGGAGGTATTCTATTGGAGTAGGGTTAGCCAATAAAAAACTAAAATGGAGCAAAATTCACAAATTTAGAAGTCAGTTGCTTGTAGACAGTGTTCCTAACCGGACGCTAGATGCGTCCTCGAGAAATTTAATACGTATTTTTGTGTGAGACAAAAATAGTTTACGTGTTAAAAATGCAAGTAATTCATAAAAGAATCTCACAGCTCTCTATATCAGTGAAGTGTTATTTTAAATGGTGTCAAGCATTAATAAAAGTAGTGAAATAAAATTATAATCTGTGCAAGCCTACATTCTTCAGCCGCACCACTCCCTGCTAAGACATTCATGTGTGTAAAAAATACTGTACAGAGTTAATATTTTTTTTAAACATTTTTTGGTGAAGGCTACCGGAAACATTTACCATACGTGCGGTTGCAACTACTTCAAGTTCGGCTCCCCAAGAGTCGAAATATAATACAACTCCTTCAATACAACAAAATAAGTTCTTCAACTTTCATGCGTTGCTGCTGTAGCCGGCCGTCCTGCTCCGTCTTCAACTTCGAGGGAATCCCTTCCTCTTCTAAGCTCTGCATACCATCGATAAATGGTCGATTGTGAAGGGCAAAGATGCTCAAATGCATGATGCAGTCCTTTAAGGCATTCTCTTTCCCCATAACCGATTTTAAACTCGTAGAAAATCATAGCAGGGAAATGCTCTCGCTTGAGTTCCATCATAGCGTATGGCGTAGCAAAACCTGCTATACACACACTCACGCGGTGCTGATGATGCACATTGTTGGAGCGCGCCCACCTGCTAGCTGAAGTTAGGAAGAGCTGCTTTGGCTGACCACTACGCATTGTTGTCCATTCTCAAAACTTTCAGAGTGACCCTATTAAGCAAGCAAGCAAGCAGATGCCTATGGCACGGTTGCAAGTCCTAAGGGTGTAATCCCTACATAAGAGGAGTAAGTATGTGAGTGTTGACCGCTTTTGATTTGAACAATTTTACTGTGAATGACGTTTTCTGGTATAAATGACCCGTTTTCTCAGAAACTATTAAAATAGCTATATTTGGTGTTATTTAATATAGTTGGTTACTTTTAGGTAAAGTAATTGCCAATAAATTATAACCAAAAGATGCTATACTTCAAGATAGAATTCTATATTTCTTAATAAAGAAACTCATTGTATAAAAGTAGATCCTTGAATTTAGAAGACTGTCGCGGTAAATTTCGTGTTATCTTATTTGCTGAGTGCCTTTTATTGGTTTACTATTTTTAATTTTGAGTTCTTTGTCCTCCGGCTAGCTATTATTACTCAGTCGAGCAAATCTCTTAAACAGGGTGTGTAAACGGAAAGGAGTTGTTACTAAAAGATAACACTGATAAAAGAATTTGTTTTTACACTTTTATTGCCGTCACACTTCATTAATTTCACATATTTATCTCTTGATACACGCCCGACTGAAACTGTTATATTTTCGAATGTAACTATAATCACTTATTTGCCGCACATTATTAATTCGAGTACTTCAAATTTTTGTAACCAGCTTTACGACCCGAGAGATTCTGTTGAACTGTGCGACGTATAACCCGTGAATGATTCTATTAAACTGTGCGACGTGTAACTCGTGAATGATTCTGTTGAACTGTGCGACGTGTAACCCGTGAATGATTCTATTAAACTGTGCGACGTGTAACTCGTGAATGATTCTGTTGAACTGTGCGACGTGTAACTCGTGAATGATTCTGTTGAACTGTGCGACGTGTAACCCGTGAATGATTCTGTTGAACTGTGCGACGTGTAACTCGTGAATGATTCTGTTGAACTGTGCGACGTGTAACTCGTGAATGATTCTGTTGAACTGTGCGACGTGTAACCCGTGAATGATTCTATTAAACTGTGCGACGTGTAACTCGTGAATGATTCTGTTGAACTGTGCGACGTATAACCCGTGAATGATTCTATTAAACTGTGCGACGTGTAACTCGTGAATGATTCTGTTGAACTGTGCGACGTGTAACTCGTGAATGATTCTGTTGAACTGTGCGACGTGTAACCCGTGAATGATTCTATTAAACTGTGCGACGTGTAACCCGTGAATCATTCTATTAAACTGTGCGACGTATAACCCGTGAATGATTCTATTAAACTGTGCGACGTGTAACTCGTGAATGATTCTGTTGAACTGTGCGACGTGTAACTCGTGAATGATTCTGTTGAACTGTGCGACGTATAACCCGTGAATGATTCTATTAAACTGTGCGACGTGTAACCCGTGAATGATTCTGTTGAACTGTGCGACGTGTAACTCGTGAATGATTCTGTTGAACTGTGCGACGTGTAACTCGTGAATGATTCTGTTGAACTGTGCGACGTATAACCCGTGAATGATTCTATTAAACTGTGCGACGTGTAACTCGTGAATGATTCTGTTGAACTGTGCGACGTATAACCCGTGAATGATTCTATTAAACTGTGCGACGTGTAACTCGTGAATGATTCTGTTGAACTGTGCGACGTGTAACTCGTGAATGATTCTGTTGAACTGTGCGACGTATAACCCGTGAATGATTCTATTAAACTGTGCGACGTGTTACCCGTGAATGATTCTGTTGAACTGTGCGACGTGTAACTCGTGAATGATTCTGTTGATCTGTGCGACGTGTAACTCGTGAATGATTCTGTTGAACTGTGCGACGTATAACCCGTGAATGATTCTATTAAACTGTGCGACGTGTAACTCGTGAATGATTCTGTTGAACTGTGCGACGTATAACCCGTGAATGATTCTATTAAACTGTGCGACGTGTAACTCGTGAATGATTCTGTTGAACTGTGCGACGTGTAACTCGTGAATGATTCTGTTGAACTGTGCGACGTGTAACCCGTGAATGATTCTATTAAACTGTGCGACGTGTAACTCGTGAATGATTCTGTTGAACTGTGCGACGTGTAACTCATGAATGATTCTGTTGAACTGTGCGACGTGTAACTCGTGAATGATTCTGTTGAACTGTGCGACGTGTAACCCGTAAATGATTCTGTTGAACTGTGCGACGTGTAACCCGTGAATGATTCTGTTGAACTGCGCGACATGTAACCCGTGAATGATTCTGTTGAACTGTGCGACGTGTAACTCATGAATGATTCTGTTGAACTGTGCGACGTGTAACTCGTGAATGATTCTGTTGAACTGTGCGACGTGTAACTCATGAATGATTCTGTAGAATTGCACGACGTGTAACCCGTGAATGATTCTGTTGAACTGTGCGACGTGTAACCCGTGAATGATTCTATTAAACTGTGCGACGTGTAACTCATGAATGACTGCTGAACTGTGTGATACTTGTCTCTGGCTTCATAATTTATACTCCCTCACCCCGATATGCCTAAACATTATAACAGAGCTGCTATTGGTTAATAAAACGCGCCAACATTAGCGTCTATTTTTATATTCAATCAAAATTACGAACACATATGCTCTAGGGAAGATATTCCCTCCATTTCTAAAGAAAAGCGCGCTACTCTGACGTCATTTGTTTGCCTCTTCTAATTGATAAACAACTCACCCCCTCGCTCATTGTTACCCACTCCTATTGTCAGTTTCAGTGAGGCCGTAAACTTATTTCCTAACAATGCTTATAATTAACAAACATCTCAAATCATTGTCATACAATAATGCTAATTTACACTACAATCACTCTGGCATTCACAGTGTTGTGATATAAAATACTGCCTCAAGACACGCATCTATATCTTGCAAAAGTTTCAGTTTGGTATCTTTAACAGTTTGAGACAATGGATCGTTACCTTAGTACATTTAGCATTGATGGGATACGACTTTTAATCTCCGCTTAAGCACGCAGAGGAAGAATTTCACGAAAATCCTTTCACCACAAACCATCCTTCATATGGATAAACATTACTTGTGTATCATTTCCTCCAAAAAGTCTCTAATGGTTTTGTTTAAAATGCCATGTTTTAAGATATTTACTTGAATTTTTTGAGAAAAGCTTGCGACGTTCTCTCCATTTGCAAACACTTTCATATAATATAGGTAAATGGTAAACAATAAAAGATACACAAAATAATATAATGTGATATATTCACATGACTTTCTCTACCCCGGTGGTTTATTAATAGGTATGCAAACTATTCTTACTCAAACTTATTTTCTATCTACTACATTTTAATCCAAATAAACATTTGCAGAAATAGCTACATTACACATTTCGTTATAGATGCAAAGAGAACAACGATAGTCAAATTTTAACAATTGGACGCTATATGCTGGCCTTAAAATTACGTACTGTTTCCATTACATCGCGAGAAACAACTGAATGCTGAAATAACTTAAAGAGAAGTATTGTATAATTCTTATCATTAATGACGAATATCCCATAATTGGCTGATGTAAAATAAATTGTGTGTTTTACAGAGATCTATATTTTTCTGTGTAGAACGTTTTTGTTTTATCACTTAGCGTTTACCAGTTATACAAGATTATATAAAATTCTTTCCCAATAGAGTGGACTTCACAGACTATTCCCTGAAAATTTGAAGTAAGGTTTTGGTTGAAGTAGTTCTTATTTTAGGAATTGTATTGTATTTCGACTGTTCGGGAGCCGAACACTTGAAGTGGTTGCAATCGCACGTATGGTACAAATTCCGGTAGTCTTCGCCCCAAGTTTAAAAATATTAACTTTGTAATTTGACTGTTTTTTTAAATATTATATATTTATGTTTGCCTCGGCTGCGTTAGTATTATTGTTAGAGACATGGATGTCTTTGCAGGAGAAGTGCGCTAAGAATGTAGGCTTACACAGATTATAATTTTTACTTCACTACATTTATTAATTCTTTAAACGATTAAAATAACACATCACTGATATAGAGAGAGCTGTGAGATTATTTATTAATTTCTAGGATTTTTAACACGTAAACTATTTTTTTTCTCACTGTATACGTATTAAACTTCTTGAGGACGTGTTTCGCGTCCGGTTAGTAACACTGTCTACAAGCATCTGACTTCTGAATTTGTAAAATTTGCCGTATTTCAGTTTCTATTAGCTAAACCTAATACAATAGAATACTTTTATTTAACTTAAGCTTTTTTCTGGTTGTTTATTGGCTATTTATAAACTGTCTCAAAATTTACATTATTGTTGCTCCAATAATGCCTAGTAGCGTTATTAAATTTTCTTACTCATTATTGCCTCAGGGTTACCATATTGTTACCTCATTGTTAGCAACTTTTAACCTATTATTCTCACAGATCCTACATTAATAAATTACGTAATACATTCACATAACATTATTGAACATGTACGTAATAATATAAACATAATACAAACACTCTTACATGCATTTTATATATTATATTATACACATATTGCTTTAAGGCGGGCTGTTATTATATTTTATATATATATATATATATATATATATATATATATATATAATTTTATCGATATCATTTATGTGTTAAAAATACTGCCTCTAATTCAAGGTATACTTTTTATTTTTCGTGTAAATATCTTTAATATATGGTATCTTGAGCTATTTTTCCGAAACTCAAACATTTCGAAGAATGTTTCATCTAAAGGGTAGCTGGGAGTTGGGTATTTTCCTGAAAATGTTCCGGTCGTATGTTTGGAAGACACTGAACTTAAATATAGTTTGGTGGTTATCTGACTTTTCGTTTTTGAGTTGCAATGTTCGCAGACAGACAGACAGTACAGACACACACAAATCGGACCTTTTTCTAGAAATGCTACTACGTATAGTAAGTAGGGGAAGTATTGCATTCCACCCAAAAACTCTATACCGAGATTTCACCGCAAATACATGTTTTGAGGCCCTCTGAAACCGAAAGAAAGAATTTTTATAAAAGGGCCCGTGTGTGTGTGTGTGTGTGTCTGTGAACAGCATAACTCAAAAGCTACTCTTTACATAGAACATTTTTCGAAATTTTCTATCTTATAATAAATGGCTTAACGATTTTGATTAAAATACCATAGTTTTAAGATATTTTCATGACAAATGAAATGTTTATCTTGAATTTTCTGGGAATGTCCCCAAAAGTCCTCTTCATTGTGAACGACTTTTGCGTAACTAGCATACCGTAAAAGATATATAAAAATTTTGTACACAATAAATGCAGATTTTGTTCAAACACACAGTTTATGTCGTATACATTCTTTTGTCAAGTGAACCATTTCCGAGATATTCCTTGTTATTTGTTTGAATTTTCCAACACATGCTTTTTCTCAAATAGGAATTCTTTATTCGTTTTTTTATGTCCTGGACATACAAAGAGAATGGAATGCTCCACATAGCAACCAGCTCTTAAAACATTTGACTATCGCTTAAATCCTACCATATTCCTCTTGCGCCTACAAGAAAATTAGCAATAGAGAATAAACGTTTGTAAGAATAGTTTGTACAAGAGTAAAGAAAGCCCTGTGAGTACAACACATGAGACTTTTTTTATTTTTTTTATTCAGGTGATCTCAAAATATATATATTTCCAGCGAAATCTCGGTATCGAATGTTTGAGTGGAAAGCAATAACTTCTCTACCAACCATGTACGTGGTAGAAAAGGTAATAAACGATAGTGGATATAGCAAGTCATGTGTATGTAACACAAGTTTTTGTTTCATTTCATGTGTGGTTTTCTCATGATTGGGATCTCTTTTTCCTTTATTTTAGTTAGTGATGCTAGTTTTTAGAAGGTAAATAATAAAAAGCGTGTGTTATCAGTCCCTTGTTAGTTTTCTGATAATTTTCCAGAACCAACGCCAAGCCTCGTTCGCAGTTTCCTGTCCACTTCTTTCGGACTCTGCCTTTCTCTCTCATTTCCGTACGATTCTCCCACCTTCTCTTTCCGTTTCATTTCGTAGTGCGATTGCTGTTTCCATCCCAAGAGAAGGAAGTTTACTCTAATTAGAAAACTGGCTTCAAGGGATGGGACAGTGTTTGGTGGAGTTTTCCCCACCGCAAGGAAGTTAATTAAACCGACGATAGTGGCTATACAGACTGACCCAACAAAAGGCAAATAAAATTATAATAACATCATTTTCATCTCTTCAAGTTGAATCTCCTTGGAAACCAGAATTTCGTAAGTGGCAGTGGTGATTAAGGCGTAAACATCTTCAAGGAAAATAATTGGAAATTCATACGGCCTTGTTAGTAAAGATGCCACAAAACTCTCGTTTCCAGAGGGAGAAGAAAATATTCCGAGCTTTCCAGTGTAAAACTCGGAGTATAGGGCAGCAGGGGGAAGCCACAATTAACCGGAGTTCCCAGTTTTGGAATTCAAAAGTTATACTTTGCCATTTTGTGACTTCAGTTATGCATGTCATTATGAAGGTATTTTGTTGCATTGAAGGAGTTGTATTATATTTCAACTGTTGGGGAGCCGAACTTGAAGTAGTTGCAACCACACATATGGTACCCGGTAGCCTTCGTCCCAAATTTAAAAATATAAACCTTGTAATTTGACTGTTTGTTTATCTATTATATATTTATGTTTGCCTCGGCTGCGTCAGTATTATCGTTAGAGACACGTTTCTCTTTGCAGGGTTGTGGTGTGACTGATGAATGTAGGCTTACACAGATTATAATTTTACTTCACTCCTTTTATTAATGCTTGACACGATTTAAATAACACTTCACTGATATAGAGAGAGCTGTGAGATGTTTTTATTAAATACTTGCACTTTTTAATACGTAAACTATTTTCGTCCCACACGAATACATATTATATTTCATGAGGACACTTTTTGCCTCTGGTTAGTAACACAGTCTGCAGGCAACTGATCTCTAAATTTGTAGAAATTTCTCCTTTTCAGTTTCTGATTGGCTAATCCTACTCCAATAGAACATCTTGATTTAACTAAAGTTTTTTCTAGTTGTTGATTGGCTATCTTTAAGCTGTCACTAAGATTAAGTTATTGCTTCCAAGAATCAGAAGTAGTATTGTTAAACTCTCAAACTCGTTATTGCCTCAAGGTTACTTTATTGTTACCCCATTGTTAGCAACGTTTAGCGTATTATTCTCACAGCTGCTACATTATTAAATTACGTAATACATTCACATAACATTATTAAACATGGATACAATACTATAAACATTTACAATGACTGTAATATACACTTTTTATATGTCGTTACACACACATATGCTTTAAGGCCGGCTGTTATCTACTTATATATTATATAGTTAGACTGAAGTTATTTAAGTGTTAAAAATACTGCCTCAATGTCCTCTAACGTTCAAGAAATTAAGAGTGATTTTGCTCATCCTGCGGATTGGGAAGAGCCATGGCTTAAACACTGCCCCTTTGCGGATAGACGAAGTACTACATTCCATCCAAAAATTCCATATCGGAGTTGCATCATAAATACACACTTTGAGTGGCACTGAATAAAAAAATCCGATGTGCTAGATTTACATGACTTACTCTACCCGCTATTACTTTCTCTACCACGTACTTATAAGGTTGAGGAGGTATTGCATAAGGCATTCCACCCAAAAATTCCATACCCGGATTTCACCGGAAATGCATGCTTTGAAGCCCCTTCAGTTAAAAAGAAAAACACTTTTAGAAAAAGATGCTGTGTGTGAACAGTATAACTAAAAACGAAAACTCGGATAAATACCAAACTTTGTATTTAGGTTCAGCAGCTTCGCAAAGATGCGACACAGGATAATCCCCCCAGCCAAAGTAAACTTTCCATGGAACATTTTTCGAAACTTCTTATTCTCTAAAAAAAAAAAAAAGAAAGTCTGAATTGATTTTGATTTTAATACCATAGATTAAAGATATTTACATGTCAAATAAAAAAAGAACATCTTGAATTTTGTGGAAATAACTTGCGAAGTGGTCTTCCTTCGGAAGAAATTGTGTATAATCTTGTATAACTTTTAAACGTTGATCTATAGACGAAATTGCTCTGAACAGAAAATGTAGATCCCTTTAAAGCAGCCTTTTTGTTGCATCAGCCGTTCCAGAGATATCCGTTATTAGAGGTTCGAATTGTTCAGTACTTCTGTCATTCTTCGTAAGTCCCATTGATTTTTCAGTTGTTTCTCGCGGTGCCATGGAAACAGTATGGAATTTTAAGGCCAGCATATAGCGTCCAGTTGTTAAACATTTGACTATCGCTGTTCTCTTTGTATCTGTAACGAAATGTGTAATGTAGCTATTTCGACTAAAATGAAAGAGAAAAATAGGCTTTCATAACAGTTTGCATACCCACTAATAAACCATAGAGGGAGGAGTAAGTCGTGTGAAAGTAAGGCATCAAATTGTTTAATGTGCTTCGCTATTCAATAGCTTCTCGAGATATTATGGAAAGAGGATGGAATATCAAGGATAGCATATAGCGATCCACGTTTAAACATTTAACTTTCATTTCGATTTGTTGTATCCACAACGAAATGTGTTGTTGTTCACCAATGGTACTCCGGGTTAATTGATCTGAATCATTTTCCCTCTGGGTTCCAATATAAAGTCTGTAAGTTATCAATTTTAAGACCTTTGCATTTGGCAAGATGACATCTTCTTCACAGAGAGTGCAGTTGTGTGTAGGTAGGCATCGTATCTTGTAGAAGTGTTCTGCAGGCAATCGTGGCCAGTTGCCTGCCTAAATAAGGCCACTGCAGTCTTCCTTGGCAATTTTAGTATATTAACTCTATCTTTAATATTCTTATAATCTTTATCTTTTAATTTACCTTCTTCATCAAGTTTCTGCTGTCTTTTGAAATGTTGTTTAATGTTATTTAATTGTTTATTTATTTCTATTTGCCCTACAGGTTTTGTTTGTTGTATTGCACCTTTCTTTGCTAATTGACCCGCATGTTCATTGCCCAAAAGTCCTACATGAGCTGGAATCCATTGTAGAGTGACATGATTTGTAGTTTCAGCTGCTTTAATAGACTTCTTATTTCTTTAATATTTCTTGTTGTTTTATTATTGTAATTTACTATTCCATCCATGACTGATTTTGAGTCTGATAGTATTTTTACTTTATCTACTACGTATAGTAATTACTGGAAGTATTCCATTCCACCCAAAAATGCCATACTGAGATTTCACAGGAAATACATGTTTTGAGTTGCACTGAATGCATATAAAGCATTTTTGGAAACATGTCCGTGTGTGTGTGTGTCTTTGAACAGCATAACTCAGAAACGAACAGTCGGATAAACACCAAACTTGGTATTTAGGTTCAGTATCTTCCAGAGATGCGACACGAAGGTTTTCAAGAAAATCCACCAAACCCAGATTACCCTTTACATGGAACATTTTTCGAAAATTTTAATTTTCTCAAAAATGGCTCTAACAATTTTGAATAAAATACTATTTTAAGACATTTTTATGGCAAATGAATTGCATATCTCGAATTTTCTGGGAATTTCTCCAAAAGTATTCTTCATTGTGGACGACTTTTGCATAACTGGTAAACCATAAGAGAAAGAACAAACTTTTGCCACACAAAAAATGTAGATTGCGTTAAAATGCACAATTTATGTCATATACATTTTTTGTTGAGTGAACCATTTTCGAGATATTGCTTGTTAGTCCCTTAAATTTTCCAATATTATTACTTTTTCTCAAATGGGAATTCGTTATTCATTTTTATTGGAATTCGTTATTCGATTTTTATGTCCTGAGCTTACAAAGAGAATGGAATGCTCCACAACCAGCTCTTAAAACATTTGACTATCGCTTAAATCCTACCATATTCCCGTTGCACCTACAAGAAAATTTGTAATAAGATAAACATCTCGATATCTCCATCAACATAAAGTAGATGGAGAATATGCGTTTGTAAAAATAGTTTGTACAAGAGTAGAGAAAGTCTTGTGAGTGCAACACATCAGACTTTTTTGTTTTATATATGGTCTATATAAAATGTTCTGTAATGCTGTTTTGTAGCTGTTAGTTCTCCATCATAGTGGTTTGACGTTTCATCTAATGTTAGATACTATGCAATGAAAATATTTGTGTATACTTTTACCTCGATTAACGTGAAAGTAAATAGAAAAATAAGGGTTTGCAAGAATAGTTTGAAGACGTTTGGGTAGAGAAGGTCATGTGGATGTAGGGAGGTGAATATTCAGAATGTTTCTTTAGGCTTGCAATGCGTTTAAACAGCTGTTTGAGCGGCTGATGTAATATGGCCGATAAGCCTTTCCGTATACAATCCCCGCTTCCAAAACCGCTATAATAAAGCATGACCATCATCATTTTCGCAAAGCCTGGTTTCCCGTTATGATTAGAAAATTATGGTAATAGCGCCAGCCTTCTAATTGAGAGGTATGACTGCGATCTTTCAAACGTTTGTATAATCTCCCAACAATTGGTCCGCGGCTGTGATTGTTGCGGCTAGCCCCTAAATTTTCCAGTTCCCAATTAAAACCCTCTGTTTAACATGGAGGTCTGGTATGCAAATGTCGACCGTGTTCTGTTTCTGCTGCAGCGTATGTTAGTTTATGGCTACTCCGTGTTCACATGTGGCGCTTCTGGAGGTGTACCGTTTAAGGCTGCTTTGTGGCAAGATTTTCTTATCCTTCCATTTTCTTTTCGTCTCATTTCCCACTAGATTTCTAATTATTCCTTCCCCCTCTTCCTTCTCGTCTTTAAAACAAAACCTCGTATAAGGAATCGACGTAATTTATATAATTTTACACGTCATTAAGTGTTTGGAGATGACGCGGTCATTAATTATATTTGTCAGTGGTGGTTTTTGGTAAAGGTTTACCTGCAGATAGACGCTAAGGAAGCAAAACTGGTATTGAAAATTTTTGTGATGCATTCACTTGACTTTTTTCTATCCTCTAGCGCTTATTAGTAGGTAAACACATTTTTACGAACGTTTATTTTGCTCTTCTTTATTTTAATCAAGATAAATGTTCCCGGAAATAGCCGGATTACACATTTCATTATGAATTCAAAGTTAATAGCGATAGGCAAATGTTTCAGAAATGAATGCCATATGCTAGCCTTCCATTCTCTTTACATGCAATCGCGAGAAACTACTGAATGTTGAAAGCACTTTATAGTAACGAACTATTCGATCCATTAATAAAGGATATCTCAGAATTGGTTGACGCCACAAAAAAGCTACTTTAAATAAATCGTGTGTCTTAAAGAGATCTACATTTCTTGTGTAGTACGTTTTCGTCTATCGCTTAACGTTTACAAGTTATACAAGATTATATAAACAGGATTTCATAGATATTCTCAGAAATTCAAGATATACATTTTATTTGTATGTAAATATCTTAAATATGTGGTATTTTAATCAAAATTGTTAGAGCTATTTTTTTTAGAAATTCAAAAATTTCGAAAATCTTCCATGTAAAGGGTAGTTTAGAATGGGATTGTCTTGAAAATCCTTATGTCGCATCTTTGGAAGGTACTGAACCTAAATACCAAGTTTGTATTTATCCGTCATTTCGTTTTTGAGTTACGCCGTTCACACACACATAGACCTTCTTCTAAAAATGCTTTTATTTTTTGAATTCACGGTCCTCACAACGTGTATTTTCAGTGAAGAATTATGAGTATGGAATTTGTGTTGTCGCGGTATCGTTCGTGTTATCTTATTTGCTGTTATTTCCTGTTATTGTTTTACTATTTTGAATTTTGGGTTCTTTGTCCTCCGGCTAGCTATTATTACTCAGTCGAGCAAATCTCTTGAACAGGGTATGTAAACGGAATGGAGTTGTTACTAAAGATAACACTGATAAAAGAATTTGTTTTTACACTTTTATTGCCGTCACAGTTTATTAATTTCACATATTTACTCTTGATACACGCCCGACTGAAACTGTTATATTTTCGAATGTAACTATTATCACTTATTTGCCGCTCATTATTAATTCGCGTATTTCACATCTTTTAACTAACTTTACAACGCGAGAGATTCTGTACAACTGCGCGACGTGTAACCCGTGAATGATTCTGTTGAACTGAGCGACGTTTGCCTTGTGAATGATTCTGTAGAACTGCGCGTTACCAGCAATCCAGCAATCGAGAACAGGTCGCCCAGGTGAACCTGGGCGGAATATAATCGCCACAGTACCTAGCCGCGTCTGCGGCTTTACCTGTGCGATACAGAAGGATAAAAAGAATGTACACAAGCTTTTGATTTATGTCTGTCTTGGGCGGGGTTTAGCTTATTGCGCTACCATTGGCTGGGTCTCGGTGTCCCCTCATGGGCGGACTAGCGACCACGTGGTGACCAAGCCCAATGCTGCTTAACTTGGGCGACCGCTTGTGTGGTCGTCAAGTTAAGCAGGCCGGCATGGCAGCAAAGCATGATGGGAATGTAGGTAATGGGATGGGGGTACTCAAGTTGGCGGCAGGGCGGATCGCTGCTAAATGGTCACTCATCCAGCTAGCGACCGGGCCCAATGCTACTTAACTTGGGGAAGTTTGCGAAATGAGGGAATGGCAGACCTCAGCCTCGGGGGCCCAAGCCGTCTTTCGGCAACCGGTAGCTCTTCCTCCGCCGTTCACCCCCTTGCTCATTGTTACCCTCTCCTATTGTCAGTTTCAGTGAGGCCGTGTAAACTTATTTCCTAACAATGCTTATAATTAACAAACATCCCAAATCATTGTCATACAATAATGCTAATTTACACTACAATCACTCTGGCATTCACAGTGTTGTGATATAAAATACTGCCTCAGTGTATGTAAGGCAATATCTTCTCTACGGACTATGTACGTGATAGAGAAAGTAAATAGGCCGATCTTTAGCTAATGTCAGGAATAATTTTATTGCACCAAATTTATTTTACGCGTATGACATTTTATATAACTAACAATATTTATATAAACAATAATTAACAACTTCTAAACTATTTTCAATAGGTGCATGCAACTTTAGGTTATGATACAAAATAACCTTTCTAGCATGTGGTTAAAATTTCAAAACAATTGGTTAAGAATTATGGATTTTATGAAATTTCACCATAGGGTTGCCTAAAGTATGTCAACGTTCAAATATAAAGTGTCTGAACATGGGAGGTTTCAAACACTAGAGCAGTATTGCTACTTTCTGTAGGATAAAAGGTTTCTGTTTTGTAGTCTGTCTGTTGATACGAGGCAAACATTGTCTGTGAAGGTGATGCCAATAGGACATGACGTGAGGTAAAATGGTCTAGTTGGTATGCAGTGGAGAGACGCATGTCGACTGTCGACAAGAAGGCAATTTGCTCTCTGGATGTAAAGGAATTCGGTGCCCTCTGTACGACAAAACGAGGTCACCCAAAAACAATAACCAGAGGGTAATGTGGAAACCGTTTAGAATTTGTGAAAATACCCCTACTTTGGGTGCCTAACTCGCCTTTCTCCAGATTACAACCAGCGAGTAGAATTTTGGTGGTATTTCAAAGTTAACTTAATTTTTATTTTCATAGGTTAATAAATTTAAGCTTAGATAAGGGGCATTCTTTTAAACTGGGTACCTATAATACTTTAAAAAAGCAACATTATTTTCATTATCATTCATTACCTTACACCACTTCTCTCACCACCGTTATTGTAGGCCTTCGTCAAAGAATGATACCGCCGTCATGAAAGCAAGGTCTGCACTTCTTGTTTCATAACATCACCGTCCTTGAAATGTTTTACAACAAGGAATTTCTTCACATGAAGAAACATGAAAATCGCTTGGTGCCAAATCCAGACTGTAGGAGGGTGGTCGAATTGTTTCCAAACAAATGATACGACCAGATCTTGAGTTTGTTTGGCTGTATGCGCCTGGCATTGTCACTCACTATTGGTTCCCCATAAACCTCATCCAATTGGCGATAAATTATGAATAATGCACTAATAGAAAAGAATTTAATTTACCCTTTTAGGGTACCAATATAAGTAAAATATGATGTGTTACACTCATATGACTTTCACTATTCTTGTACAAACTATTTCTACAAACAAAATTACAAAATTTTTACTAAAATTTTACTTTATTCCCCATATGCTTCATATTAATCGATATATCAATATGTTAATCTTATTGATAATTTTCTTGTAGATGCAAGGGGAATTTCTAGGCTTTAACCGATAGTCAAATATTTTAAGAGGTGGTTGCTATGTGGAGTATTCCATTCTCTTTGTATATTCAGGACATAGAAAACGAATAACGAATTCCTATTTGAGAAAACGTTTGGAAACTTATAGGGAATAACAAGCAATATCTCGAAAGGTTCACTCAACAAAAAAATGTATATCACATAAATTGTGTATTTTAACGCGATTTACATTTTTGTGTAGTAACATTTTGTCTATCTCATATGGTTTACCAGTTATGCAAAAGTCGTTCACAATGAAGAATACTTTTGGAGACATTCCTAGAAAATTCGGGATATACATTTTATTTGTCATGAAAATATCTTAAACATAGGATATTTTAATCAAAATCGTTATAGCCGTTTTTGAGAAAATTAAAATTTTCGAAAAATGTTCCATGAAAAGGGTAATCTGGGGTGGGGGGATTTTCTTGAAAACCTTCATATCGCATCTCTGGAAGATACTGTACCTAAATACCAAGTTTGGTGTTTATCTGACTGTTCGTTTCTGAGTTATGCTGTTCACACACACAGACACAGACAGACATGTTTCCAAAAATACGTTTTTGTGGATTCAGGGGGTCTCAAAACATATATTTCCGGTGAAATCTCGGTATCGAATTTTTGGGTGGAATACAATACTTCCCCTATTTACTATACGTAGTAGAGAAAGTAAAAATGAAAATATAATGTTTAATGTTGTTAAGTTTGCGACACCAATTAGTGTCCTATAGTTGTACTCATTGTAGATTAATTGTCATGGAACTAAATGACTTAACACGTGTACTGATGTTTGCGTCAAGCGGCAATCATTAATTGTTGTTAATGGACGAACTTCTTATCAAATAGCCAATAACGTCTGCCCGCCATACATACACCACTTAGGTATTCTCACATTCAAACTTCAGATTTTGGGCATACCATGAAAATGCTTTTGTTTAAAAACAACATTCTGGAGCCCAGCCGTGATTTAAACCCGGAATACCTCATATAGCAGGTATTTCTCTATCGAACGAGCTCTCGCACCAGTTATAGGTTCGTTTTGAGGCATTGGACTTTTATTTAGGGGTCTCCTCTCTGTTTGGTATGGAGTCCCCTTTGCAGTTCTGTTTAGGCAAACCTTTTGGCATCCGCACTATCTTGTATAAAGTAACTTCAAATAAGGACGGCTTGTGTGGGCCAGCCAGTACAGGCAGACATTGATTTATATTTTATAGATAATGAAATATGAATAGATTAAATTAAAGTGTGTTTTATTTATGAACACTCTTTAACTACTATTGTCCTTAGTGTCCCATTCTATATTGGACATGAAAGACCGGTAATTTTGCTCAGAGGTCTCTTTATCAGGCTTGAGGTTCTTTTACGTGCCGTAAATGTACGACACGGGACCACCGGCTTTACTTTCCTTCCGAAGGAAGCCATGCTAAGGATTTTCAGGCCCGAAAATAAATCCATCACCCTCCGCCGGGTTTGAACTCGCGATCTTAGAAACTAGAGGCTAGCACGGTACCACAAGTCCACGGAGGACGACGTGTGAATAGATGAAGCACATTTTATAACGTGACGTAACTTCTCCTTTACACACATTGCAGGGTAGATGCGTAGCAAATGTATCTTTGTATTTAAAAGTTAGAAAATTGCACTTTACAAATGGAGGAGGATCTTCCAATAGGAGTTAAAGTAAGAGACCTGTTGCTGGGAGAAGTTGATTCTTACGCGTCCTGTTTCCAGTCACAATGGCTTCTGTTTCTGATCCGATTATTTCTACCGTTGTTATTATTGCTCTGGAATTTTGTAAGCAGCGGATCGCTAAACAAAACCGCGGGGGCAAAAGCGACGTTAGCTCTTATCTGATAAGAACATTATCCTGGTACAATGCACAGGGATAATGTGCGATCTTGTTACACCTACTTTATGTGTAGTTGTCGCCGTTACATCCTACATTCACAAGATTTTCTCTACACAGTCACACTTATATCTCTTCTACGAACTATACTTACAATAGCTTAATACTTCTACTACGTATAGTAAGTAGGGAAAGTATTGCATTCCAACCAAAAATTCGATACCGAGATTTCACCGAAAATGAATGTTTTGAGGTGCCTGAATACAAATAAAGCATTTTAGGAAACATATCCTAGTGTGTGTTTGTCTGTGAACAGCATAACTCAAAAACGAGAAGTGTCATAAATACCAAACATGCTACTTGAATTTAGTATCCTTCATAGATGCTACAGAAAAAAATCTGATGTGTTACACTCACATGACTTTCTCTACTCTTGTACAAACTATTTTTACAAACGCTTATTCTGAATATGCTTCATGTTAATCGAGATAAACATTTGCAGACTCTATCCTATTGCTAATTTTCTTGTAGGTGTAAGGGGAATATATATTTACAAGGGCAATATAGAAATACAGTAGCCTTTAAGCATATACATATCTCTTAATAGCTGGTTGCCAGGTGCAGCACCATTCCCTTTCCCACAGATTTCTTTGATATCCAAGACAAAAAAATGAATAACGAATTCCCATTTGAGAAAATAAGTATTGAAAAATTTAAGGGAGTAACAAGCAATATCTCGAAAATGGTTCACTCAACAAAAAAAATGTACATGACATAAATTGTGTATTCTAACGCGATCTACATTTGTTTGTGTAGTAACATTTTGTGTATCTCTTATGGTTTACCAGCTATGCAAAAGTCGTTCACAATAAAGAATACTTTTGGAGACATTCCCAGAAAATTCAAGATATACATTTTATTTTTCATAAAAATATCATAAACATATGATATTTTAATCCAAATCTTTAGAGCCATTTTTGAGAAAATTAAAATTTTCGAAAAATCTTCCATGTAAAGGTATTCTGGGGTGGGGGGATTTTCTTTAAAACCTTCGTGTCGCATTCTTGGAAGATACTGAACCGAAATACCAAGTTTGGTGTTTATCCGACTGTTCGTTTCTGAGTTATGCTGTTCACAGACAGACACACACGGACATTTTTCCAAAAATTGTTTTTTTTGGATTCAGGGTGTCTCAAAACATGTATTTCCGGCGAAATCTCGGTATCGAATTTTTGGGTGGAATACAATTCTTCCCCTACTTACTATACGTAGTAGAGAAAGTAAAAATTTAAAGAAATCTCCTCACTCCATACTACCGTTTACATGGAACACTTTTTAGAAAATTTTGATTTTCTCAAAAATGACTTAACGACTTTGATTATTAAAATATAAAATGTGTAGAAGATTTTCATGGCAAAAGAAATGTATATAGTGAATGGAATATCCCCAAAAGTCCTCTTCATTCTGAATGACTTTTGCATAACTGGTAAACCGTAAGAGATAAACAAAATGTTACTACACAAAAAACGTAGATCTCTTTAAAACACGCAATTTATGTCATTTACATTTTTTGTGGACTGAACCTTTTCCGAGATATTCCTTGTTAATTGTTTATATTTTGCAATAATTATACCTGTCCTCAAATGGGAATTCGTAATTCGTTTTTTTATGTCCTGTAAATACAAAGAGAATGTAATGCTCCACATAGCAGCCAGCTCTTAAAACATTTGACTATCACTTAAAGCCTACCAATTCCACTTGCATCTACAAGAAAGTTAGCAATAAGAAGCGTTTGAAGAATAAGCGTTTGTAAAAATAGTTGTACAAGAGTAGAAAAATTCATGTGAGTGCAACACATTAGATTTTTTTTTCCGAATTATGTTAATGGAAAGAATACTTTGCAAAAAAAAAGAGTTTCATTATTCATTTCGTTGTAGCTGCAGGAGAATCTACAGAAGTTCAAGTGATAATTAAATACGTATAAAGTGATCGCTATATGGTGCCATATTCTTCTCCTTGATAAACCTTTACAGAAACAGTTACATTACACATGTCGTTATAGAGAACAGCGATAGTCAAATGTTTAACAACTGAACGCTATATGCTGGCCTTCCATACTGTTTCCATGACATCACTAGAAACAGCTGAATGTTGACGAGACTTTAAAGCATGACGAAGAAATGAAAGTTCGAACCATTTATAACGGATATCGAAATAGTTTATGCCACAAATAAAACATATTTGAAATAAATTTGAGGCAGTATTTCTAATACTTAAATGATTTTCAGTCTAATTATATAAATATAAATTCAATAACAGCCCGCCTTAAAGCAATATGTGTTGTAACAATATATAAAAAGTGTATATTACAGTCATTGTATATGTTTATATTATTGTATCCATGTGTAATAATGTTATGTGAATGTATTACGTAATTTAATAATGTAGGAGCTGTGAGAATAATAGGTCAAAATTTGCTAACAAAGAGGTAACCATGAGGCAACCTTGAGACAATACTGAGTTTGAGAGTTTAATAATGTTACTTGTGTTTTTTGGAAGCAATAATGTAATTTTAGTGACAGTTTATAAAATAGGGAATTCAAGAAACAGAAAAAGCTTTAGTTAAATGAAGATATTCTATTGGAGTAGGATTAGCCAATCAGAAACTGAAAAGGTGAAACATTTACAAATTCCGAAGTCATTTGTTTGCAAACAGTGTTCCTAACCAGACGCGAGACACGTCCTCGAGAAGTACGAGTATAATACGTATTCAGTGTGAGACAAAAAATAAGTTTACGTTTTAAAAGGTGCAAGTAATTAATAAAAGAATCTCATAGCTCTCTCTATGTACCAGTGAAGTGTTATTTAAATCGTATCAACATTAATAAATGGAGTGAAGAAAAACTTAAAATCTGTGTAAGCCTACATTCTTCAGTCGTACCACTCCCTGCTAAGTCATTCATGTCTCTAACAATAATACTGACGCAGCCGAGGCAAACATAAATATATAATATTAAAGAGGCAGTAAAAATACAGAGATAATATTTTTAAAAATTGGGCGAAGGCTACCAGGTACCATACGTGCGGTTGCAACTGCTTCAAGTTCGGCTCCCCAACAGTTGAAATACAATACAACTCCATCAATACAAAGTTCTTCAAATTGTTTGTTTTAAAGAGATCTACATTTTATATGTAGTACGTTTTCTCTATTGCTTAACGTTTGCCAGATATGGAAAGATTTTAAAACTCCTTCCGAATGAAGAGGACTTCACAGTCTATTCCCGGAGAAGAATTTAAGATATATATTTTATTTTTAATGCGAATATCTTTAATATACCTATGGTACTTTAAGGGGGCAATGTAGTCTGAACACATGGAAATTACACCTTAAGTGTGTTAAATTAACACTACTCTTAAAGTTTTTAATGGACTGTCCTGAAATTTTTATGAATTATTCTACAAATCATGAAAATTATTTAAAGTTTTTGTTTGCATTGATAGCTTATGTAGCCGAGTCCGTAAAAATGATTTCACTGAACAGAAAAATAATAAAATTTACTCTTAAAACATGTGAATTCATGTACCTGTTTCTCTGAAACCACTAGCAATACAGGATCACACTTTTGCATGCTTGTTCTTAGTATAATCAGCTGTTGTTTGAATTTCAATCATGTCATTTATATCAGTTCACTAGAAATTGAAAAAATAATATTTGCAATGTCAAAAAATAAAAAATGTGGAAAATTTACAATATTGTTGCTTTCTTAATATCACTAATGTACATTATAAAATTATGATGGTGGTCCACAAAGTTTAACTATGTGTTGTGCATATGCACCGAAAATTTCAGTTCTCTACCTTCATACTTTCTGAGAAAAAGGTACATAACTATCCAAAAATATTGTTTTGAGAAAACTGAACTTAAAGTTTTAACATTAAAATTCTGACACACTTCAGTACATTCCAGGGTCACAATCGTCTGCATTCCTGGATTACTTCAACTTTTCTGATTGCCTTCTCTTGGTCCTTTCCTCTTTTGTTAACTGCTGAACTGCTCGCTGGTCATGATATAGTCGTTTGTTGTTGAAAGATACAAAAATGCTCTAGAAAAGGGCGTTGCATGACAGCTTTAAAGGAATTCAGACTAGCATTTAAATGGTAAAAACCTCTTAACCCGCATATTTTTTTCTGAAACTGGAAATAATAAAGATTTTATCAGTGGCTAAAACAAACAAAAAATGTGGTTTTCACCATTTCAGAGTAACTTATCCCCTTAATAATGATCGTTAGCCATTTTTTTTTTTGTAAAATGAAACGTTTCGAAAAATGTTACTTGTAAAGGCTAGTTTGGGGTCAGGATATTCTCTTAAAAATCTTCGTAAAGCTCCTGTGATACTCAATCTAAATACAAAATTTGGTATTTAATCGACTTTTTGTTTTTCTGAAAATGTAGTTAGGGGCTTCAAAACATGTATTTTCGTTAAATCTCGATATCAGATTTTTGGATTGGAATACAATATCTTCTCTAGGTATGTAATAGAAAAGGTAAAATTCTAAATCTATCTAAAACACACTATTTATGTCAAATTTTTTTGTAGCATCAGCCGTTTCCAAGATATCGTTGTTATTGTAAATGTCTCAAAGTTTTCTAAATGTTTATTTTTTTAACGTCCTTTAGCTGGGTAGGTCACTCCGGATGATGAAAGGAATGGGTAAAATAATTCTCAAATGGATGCGGCGTCCACAGATCTTGAAGTTACTCGACGTTTGTCTTACCCTAACCGAGATTCATACTCAGGGTCTTTTAAATGTGAGGTAGGCACATTATTCCAAAACCACGGAGGTAGCAAGAATACACTTTAGAAGCTATATATAATTAAATAGAGAACGTCATGTAAATGTAACACACTAGTGGCAGTTTTCTTTTCTGTTCTTTGTTTTTCTAAATGTATGAAAATATGTTTTGCTGTAAATGAGACCGACCTAGATCGATATACATTGTTAACTGGCCCAGAAGGTTCAGAAAAGTCAAGGACGTGATTCTTGTGATGCTAAATCATGATGACGTAGTAAAGTGTTGACGTGAAACGATATCGATATCAGGAAGTGTCCTACACGAGTTAATTTGTATGCAAATTTATATTACAGGTTTATGTAAAATACTTAAGTGTAAAATGATATCTAAATTAGAACGTAAAGGCTCCACCACCTTGAAGATAAGCAACGTTTTGATGCCTGACTCAACCCCCATGTAATGAGTTCATCACGTGCCGTGAAATGGTTTACCTCACTCGTGAGCCTAGCTGTGCTATAGGCGTTAAAGCTGTGAAATATCTAAATTCTAAAATATTTATGAAAATCTTTATAGCGTAACGTTTTACTTTCTCCACCTGCCTTGGTAGATGAAGTATTGCAATCTACCTAAAAGTTTGATACCAAAATTAACAGGAAATACATGTTTGAGGCACAGGCATCCCCTAAAAATGGTCCTTGTGTGCATCTTTATCAACTAAAGATAGAAAACAAACGCCAGAAAAGTTAATGTTGGATAAATATTTAAATTCATATACATGACAGGCAATTATTTTCAAAGAAATTATCAGTGGCGTAACGTAAAGGTAGGCTTTGAGACTGAGTCCAGCTAAATAAATTGCCGAGAAACTAGGTAAATTCTTAGGCATATAAGTAAAGGCAACCCCAAACAAGTGATGAAAAACTATTAACACAATGATCTTCACCGCTGCTTATCAGAACGCCCCAACTCCTACAGCTAAGTGTCAGATTGTAGTGCTGCGTTCTTAGGCAGCTTCGAAATCTCATGATGTGGCAGCAAAGTCGAGTAGAGACTGGGATGGCTGAGCGAGTGCAAGTTTCATCAAGAGTGGAATTATATCGCTTTTCCCACTAAATTTCGACCTCTCGTTGTAGGAAGACATGCCTATAGTTTTTTGTGCATTAAGGGCATAAAAGCAGCAGCAGAGACTTAACACGTTTAATGAGGTGTTTGGTCTCTGTGTACCACCTCTCTCCAAGGTCCGGAGACAGGACAATAGGGGTTGAAGACAAGGCAGTGTAACATAAACATTTCATTCTCAATTATTGGTGAACCAGCATTATGTGCGTGCAGCCGTGCAGTGCAGTAAAGTGTTAATTTTACGTAAACTTATGTATTGTTTTCATTGTGCGTGTTTTATTTACGATTTTAGAAATATGGACAATTCCATCGATTTATGGATTACTTATTAAAAACTCAGTTTTCGGTTCTATCTGGTGAGAAAAAGTGTAAACTTAAAGGCAAAATACCAATTCCTAAGTTTGGCATTGTCTTCCAGGAAAAGAAACAAAAAATGACATTTCAAACATCCTGGTACGGTACATTTAATTGGTTAACTGGCGGTTACATTCATACATTCATTCTGCTCCTCGACGGGCCTCTGACCCCAGGCACCCGCCTGTAAGTCCTGGGGGGTGTAAGTCCTATATAAGAGGAGGGTAAACAGATAATGAATGAATGAATGAATACATTCATAACAGTGTGTTGCTTTTTGACGGAGAAAAGGAATGGAGTGTTGAAGTAATATCAAATATTAAAAACATTGAAAGAAAAGCTTGCAACAAAAATCGCCCTGTGGGACTTATATACAAGAAAATCTAAATGAGTATCTACATTGTTTTCATGATTTACAATCATACAATGGTTTGTCAGTGTTTTGTAAAGTTACACCTAGCGCTGTATTTTTATAATTTAGTTTAAAATGTATGTTCAGTCACTTTCGGCTAATGACTATAACAACAACAAATAATAATAACAGTCAAATCGTAATAGAGAATTTAGACTGTTTTATGAAACACTAATTTATGGCATTTGTGTATGATTTAAAAAATTCTAAATTCAATTTTTAAAATCAGAACACAGTACCAAGCTACGCCACTAGAAATTATCCCATTGCAAAGTTCCCTTTATATAACCTTTTATTGTTCTATCCACTTCTTGTCAATCGAGATAAACGTTTACACAAATACTTTCAAAACACACAAGTGAATGTTGCTACTGAGAAGCGGATGCTTCGAGCGTATTTCATTACCTCGTGCAGAAAAGTGAAGTGGTGGGGAACATTGAACTGGATCACTTTAGTGAAGTGGCAGTGAAAACTGGACAAAGTCGGAGTAATCATACTCCAATAAGGGATATAAAAGTGAGTTTGCAATTGGTATAAAAAGTCGTGTGAATGTTCGCAACAGACTTTCCACAGTGACCAAAAAAACCGCTTGCTTGCATTTCGTAGTTCATTTTCTTTACCATCTGCCATTGGTAGTATGACGAATTAAATAGCCTAACCAAAAATTTAATATTTTTAATTTAACATGTTTTGAGTTTCCAGACAATTTTTAAAAATAGCAAATTTCAAATTGCAGTTTTCGTCATTAAATCCCAGAAAACTTTCCAACAGCCCAAAAGTGTATTTTGTTAACTGTGATAATATAAAAACATCCGATGTGTTGCACTCGCATGACGTTCTCTAGTCTAGTAAACACTATTTTTACAAACGCTTATTGTCCACATACATCATGTTAATCGAGATAAACTGAGGCAGTATCTTAACACTTAAATGATTTCAGTCTAATTATATAATATAAATTCAATAACAGCCCGCCCTAAAGCAATATGTGTATAATATATAAAATGAATGTAACAGTCATTGTAATATGTTTATATTATTATGTATATATTCAATATTATGTGAATGTATTACGTAATTTAATAATGTAGGAGCTGTAAGAATAATAGGTTAAAAGTTGCTAACATAGAGGTAACAATGAGGAAACCGGGAGGCAATAATGAGTAAGAAAGTTTAATAATGCTACTTGTAATTATTGGAGCAACAATAATGTAAAATTTGAGAGAATTTATAAATAGCGAAACAACAATAGAAAAAAAATTGAGTTAAATAAAAGTATTCTATTGGAGTAGGATTAGCCAATCAGAAACTGAAATAGGGAAAATTACAAATTCAGAAGTCAGTTGCTTGTAGACAGTGTTCCTAACGGATGCGAGACGCGTCCTCGAGAAGTTTAATACGTATGCAGTGTGAGACGAAAATAGTTTACGTGTTAAAAAGTGCAAGTAATTAATAAAAGAATCTCACAGCTCTCTATATCAATGAAGTGTTATTTAAATCGTGTCAAGCATTAATAAAAGGAGTGAATTAAAAATTATAATCTGTGTAAGCCTACATTCTTCAGCCGCATCACGCCCTGTTAAGAAACTCATGTCTCTAAAATTAATACTGACGCAGCCGAGGCAAACATAAATATATAAAGAAACTGTCAAATTACAAAGTCAATATTTTTAAACTTTGGGGCGAAGCCCACCGGGTACCATACGTGGTTGCAACTACATTAAGATCAGCTCCCCAAAAGTAAAAATACAATACAACTACTCCAAAAAATGAAACCTACCTCATACCTTTATAGAAACTGCAAATTATTGCAATTTTCTTGTAGGTGCAAGGGGAATATGGTAGGCTTTAAGCGATGTCAAATGTTTTAAGAGCTGGTTGCTATGTGGAGTATTCCATTCTCTTTGTATGTCCAGGACATAAAAAGAAATCTGATGTGTTACACTCACATGACTTTCTCTACTCTTGTACAAACTATTTTTACAAACGCTTATTCTCCATATGCTTCATATTAATCGAGACGTTAATCTTATTGCTAATTTTCTTGTAGATGCAAGGGGAATATGGTAGGCTTTAAGCGATAGTCAAATGTTTTAAGAGCTGGTTGCTATGTGGAGTATTCCATTCTCTTTGCATTACCTGGACATAAAAAATGAATAACGAATTTGAGAAAAAACATAAGTATTGGAAAATTTAAGGAAATAACAAGCAATATCTCAAAAATGCTTCACTTAACAACGAAAATGTGTATGACTTAAATGGTTTATTTTAACGTGATCTACATCTTTTGTGTAGTAAAATTTTGTTTTGAAGTAACTTTATTTGTAATATTATTTAATTTGTTGTATATGTTTGTATTTGTTTACTCAACATGGTGAAGCCATTTTGTGACGTGATTCATTTGTTAGGTTTGTTAGCTCCATCTGGTGTTAGCAATTTGCGGCAGTATTAGTTTTTGTTTGAAAGCATGCTACTGTTATTTTATTTAATTTTGGTTCTCTGTCCTCCGGCTAGCTATTATCTTTTGGTCAAGCACTTCTCATTATACAGGTTGTGTAAACGGAAAGGAATCTTTTATCCAAAGATAACACTGATGAAGAAATTTGTTTTACACTTTTATTGTCGAAACAGTCACTATCACATTTACACATTGATCTTGACACTCGCCAAACTGAAACTGTTATTATAACTTCATTACTGATCACTCTTAATTCGCGTACTTCAACTTTTTGTATAATTAACTTTACAACACTTTAGATTTTTCATAATTCTGCTACGCGTAACTTGCGAATCGATAGCCGACGTGTAATATTTCTGCTGGACTGAAGGCGACGTGTATCATACAAATATTTTCGACGAACTGACGGGAATGCGACGTGTAGTGTACAAAGAATTTTGATGAACTGGTAGCGATCTATCTCTGACTTGGCTTTTTATTTATACTCATACACCCCGATATGCCTAAAGATTATAACTGAACTGCAATTGGCTAATAAAACGCGCCAACATTAGCGTCTATTTTTATATCCAATGAAAATTATGAATACATATGCTCAAGGGAAATGTTCCAGAAGGTTCTAAAAGAAAAACGCGCCAATATTACGTAACTTCCTCGTTTCCAATAATGATAAACAGCTCACCCCCTCGCTGCATTATTGCACGCTATTATTGTCAGTTTCAGTAAGGCATTAAAAACTTACTTCTCAACAATAATTACAATAAACAAATATCTCAAATTAATGTCACACAAAAATCCATATTCATACTATAATCACTCTTTACATTTAAATAATTTGTGATACAAATTACTGCATCAGTTTATCTCTTTGTGTCTTTGAACCTAAATACCAGTTTGGTGTTTATCCGACTTATAGTTTTTGAGTTGTGCTTTTCACAAACACACAGACTCTGACACGGATATTTTTCTAAAATGTTTTTTATTCGGGGGACCTAAAGCATGTATTTCCGGTAAAATCTCATATATATATATATATATATATATATATATATATATAACTTTTGGGTGGAATGTAATACTTTCCCTCCTTACTATACATAGTAGAGAAAGTAAAAACGAATAACTAATTCCCACTTGGGATAGAGTATAAGTATTGGAAAATTAAAACAAAAACAAGGAGTATATCGGAAATGCTTCACTCGACAAAAGATATATAATACATAAATTGTATGTTTTAACGAGATCTATCTCTTACGGTTTACCTGTTGTGCGAAAGTCATTCTGAACGAAGAGGACTTTTGGGGACATTCCCAGAAAGTTTAAGATATACATTTGATTTGCCAGGAAAATATCTAAAACATATGGTATTTTAATTTTTAGCCATTTGGAGAAAGTAAACTTTTTCGAAAAATGTTGCATGTAAAGTGTAGTCTAGGCCGTCACTATGTGTATTTTCCAAAGATGTTATCTTGGTGGCCTGGGATGCGCATCTTATTTCGTTGTATAAATTAAGGGTTTCTAAAATATGTAGCTTTGTGTTATTAAATAACTATTGAACTAAAACGAAGGTACAAAGAATTAAAATTTAACCTGCTATAATTATCTAAATAAAATTATATATGTCACATTCACATAACTTTCTCTATTCTTTATCGTTTATTCTTGAGTATAGGCATTATTCCTTCGAAAGTTTATTTTTCTATATACTACATTTTAATCGAAATAAACCTTTAGAGAAACACCTACATTACACATTTCGTTATAGATACAAAGGGAACAGCGATAGTCAAATGTTTAACAACTGAACGCTATATGCTGGCCTTAAAATGCCATACTGTTTCCATGACATCGCGAGAAACAACTGAATGTTGAGGGGACTTTCAAAGAATGACATAGTATTGACCAAATCAAACCATTAATAACGAATATCTCGGAAATGGCTGATGCCACAAGAAAAGTTATTTGAAATGTGTTGTGTGTTTTAAAGAGATCTACATATTTCCCCAGTACGTTTTCGTCGGTTTAACGTTTACCAGATTGTACACAATTTCTTCCGAATGAACACGACCTCCCATAAACACTAAGTTTGGTGTTCAACCAATTTTGGTTTTAGAGTAATTTAAGATGACTGTTTGTTGCTGCTACGTATGGAAAGTCAGTTTGAAGATGTGTTACATTTCAACTGTTGGGGAGCCGAACTTGAAGTAGTTGCAACCGCACCTATGGTAAAAAGGTTCCGGTAGCCTTTGCCCCAATGTTTAAAAGAATATTAACTTTGTAATTTGACTGTTTCTTTAAATATCATATATTTATGTTTACCTCGGCTGCGTCAGTATTATTGTTAGAGACATGTTTCTCTTAGCAGGGTTGTGGTGCGACTAAGAATGTAGGCTTATACATATTTTAATTTTACTTCACTCCTTTTATTAATTCTTGACACGATTTAAATAACACTTCACTGATAGAGAGCTGTGAAATTCTTTTTATTAATTAATTAAACATTTTAACACGTAAACTATTTTTCGTCTCACACGGAATACGTATTAAATTTCTCGAGGACGCTTCTTGCGTCCGGTTAGGAACACTGTCTACAACTAACTGATTTCTGAATTTGTAAATTTTTAGTTTCTGATTGGATAATCCTACTCCAATAGAATTCCTTCATTTAACTAAAGCTTTTTCTGGTTTTGATTGGCTATTTTATAAACTGTCTCATAATTTACATTACTGTTGCTCCAATAATGACTAGTAGCATTATTAAACTTTCCTACTTATTATTGCCTCAGGGTTACCTTATTGTTACCTCATTGTTAGCAACTTTTAACCTATTTTTCTCACAGCTTCTACATTATTAAATTATGTAATACATTCACATAACATTATTACACATGTATACAATAATATAAACATACACAATGACTGTAATATACACCTTTTATATATTGTTACATACACATATTGCTTTAAGGCGGGCTTTTATTGAATTTATATATTATATAATTAGACTGAAATCATTTAAATGTTAAAAACACTGCCTCAAATGCTGTTCACAGACACGCATGGAATGCTTTTCTTACTGGGTCCCTCAAAACATGTATTTCCGGTGAAATCTGATATCGAATTTGTGGGTAGATTGCAACATCTTCTCTACCTATTATGTACCTAGTAGAGAAACTAACATACGTGCGTATTTTGGTAACTGATATATTACAATAAATATATATTTTGCCTACAACTGTAGTTCTCCCCCCCCCACCCTACAGCCTTCCTATGAAATATTCATTGTGTAAAAGAGTTTGTCTACGAATACGATGCACAGAATTTTGATGCGTTGCGGATTCGAAACCAATAAAATTACCGTACGTCATTACGAGATAGATTTAGTTAAATTATAGGTTATTGAGTTGTCAGAACGAATCACGTTGGAGGTATGGGGCCTTTGTGACTGAAATTTTGTTACGGGCGTAGATAAGTAGATAATTGCATATGGCTTTGATTTTTGCACACACGTAGTGTGGGGAGGGAAAAATTATCGACATCCTGCGCTCTAAATTATTTGTTAATTGGAATATTTTGTGTCAAAATTCGAACGTTGAAATGGTGTACTGCGTTTGAAACCATTACTATGTGATTTTAAAAATGAATAATTTTTAAGTGAAGCACATTTATAATCCGGACCAGGGAAAAAGAACAGGATATTCCTTAATGTGGACTTTAGCCTATGAAAATGCGTGCGATAGAGAAAAAAATAACAGCATAACTAAAAAAAATGTTACGTGTTACATTCACATCACTTTCGCTACCTTTTATCGTTAATTAGTGGACATACAGTCTATTCATACTAAAGCTTATTTTTCTATCTACTATATTTTAATGCAAATAAACCTCTACAGAAATAGCCACATTACACATTTCGTTATGTATACAAAGAGAATAGCGATAGTCAAATGTTTAACAACTGGGCGCTATATGCTGGCCTTAAAATTCCATACAGTTTCTATGACATCGCGAGTAACAACTTAAAGTTGACAGGATTTTGAAGCCGGAATTATAAAGGCAATAATTATCGTAATATTCTGAGAAGGATAGCGATATAAAATAAGTAATAATGTATTTAAAATCAGTGTATGTATAGAAAGGAGAAGCATTGTGAAAATTGTTGACTGTTAAAAGCAACAGAAAGACCAGACAGGCACAGTTTTGTTAATTAGGGACCAGCCTCAGGTAGAAAGGGTAAGTACCATTGAAGCAAGTTTTTCGTGGTAAACAGCCGAGTACAGCTGCACTTAGCCTGGTGAACGCCACTCTAAGCATCATGACGCTAAGTTTGATGAAAGCGTTTGAGGGGAGAGAGGGGAAGTTTAGGCGTTGTTTTTCCTTGTATTAGCGTAGGTAAGTCAGTCTGCCTGAGTGCCTGGCGAGTGCAGGACGACCTTTTCGTCGTGTGGAGAAGAATGGTGGCGAACATGCTAGAGGGTAGAACGCTTAGCCGTAGTTAATAATTCTTCGGTCTTGCTAAAAACAAAGTAACTTCGTATGGATTTAATAGTGATCGGCAAATCGCAGTATTATTTTAAATAGTGAATAAAAGTGTTCCAAGACAGCGTTTGTGTGTTTCTCTGTACACACCCACGCATACCCTTAGCTTAAGGTTTCATGCTGGAGCAGCCGTGGCAAAAGAAGAATCAACTGGGAGGAAACAAGCAGCAACCGTGAGGCAAAGGTATTGCTTCATTGTTGGAGGACGGAGCGTGGCTGCGTCATATTGCGCCTAAACTTGGAGCAGAAAGAATTACCTGCTTCAATTTTAAGAGAGCGACCAAGTAATCAATAATTCGAACCTTAAATAACGATATCTCAGAAACGGCTTATGCTACAAAAACCTTATTTGAAATAGATTGTGTGATTTAAAGAGGACTTTACAAGCTATTCTCAGGAAATCTAAGATATACATTTTATTTGTAATGTAAATATATTTATATGTGTTATTTTAATCAAAATATTTAGAGCCATACTTTAGAAGCCCTCGAAAAACGCTGTATGTAAAGGGTATCTTGGGTTAGGCTAAATTTAGGGTACCGGAGTTTTTATGAAAATCGCATTTGGAAAATGCTGAAGCTATATCCTAAGTTTATTATTATTCAAAATTTTTGTTTGTGAATTATGGTATTCACAGATACAAGGAAATATGTTTTATGGATTCATGGGTTTCCAAACACGTATTTCGGGTAATTTCTCAATATTTAATTTTTGGTTGGAACGCTAGGTATGTGGTAGAGAAAGTAAAAATATAAAACTTGATTGTTTATTTCTATGACAACTTGCTGTATACTTTTTTTTTAAAATAGTTTTATTTAGGGTCGTTTTAACCTTCCTAGGTTTTATCACGACCATTCATATACAGTTCTTTACATTATTGTATTACAGTATAATACTTACAGGTTACAATTTGATTAATGTATTGATGGATATTAATTAATTGAAGAAAAATAATTACTTTCTGGATGAAAGTTGCAGTTTTACATGTTTCACAAATTGGTGGAGAGCTTCTATTTAACAAATAAGAGTGTGTCAGTTCGTAAGCCGGATATTACAATTTGGTTTCGCCACTGTAAGTGCCTTATTGGATATTCTTGAGTTCAAATTCCACATCATGATGTTTACTTGTAGAATTGCTCATTCATTCTTTGTGTATTTTCTTCTTAAAGTGTGTGACTGCATCTTGGAGGGGAATTTTGGTATCAGTATCTTGTGTTGGTAGTTCTGTAGCTTATTTTGCTGCAGTATCGGCTCTTTCATTACCGGGTATGTTTTTATGAGATGTTATCCACATGAAATTGAGTTACTTTTCTAAGTTATAAAGGATGGCAACAAGATTATGTATACTAGTGTTAGAGAACGTGTCTTGTATTGCATGTAAGGCTGGGGATAATTATATAAGAGTCACTATGTGCAGTTCTCAGAGCGTATCTAGTGCCTTTTTGATAGCACATAATTCACATCTACACTACGTGATCAAAAGTATCCGGACACCTGGCTGAAAATGACGGACAAGTTCGTGGCGCCCTCCATAGGTAATGCTGGAAGTCAATATGGTGTTGGCCCACTCTTAGCCTTGATGACAGCGTTCACTCTCGCAGGCATACTTTCAATCAGATGCTGGAAGGTTTCTTGCGGAATGGCAGCCCATTCTTCACGGAGTGCGGAATTAAGGAGAGGTATCGATGTAGGTCGGTGAGGCCTGGCACAAAGTCGGCGTTCCAACACATCCCAGAGGTGTTCTATAGGATTCAAGTCAGAACTCTGTGCAGGCCAGTCCATTACAGGGATGTTATTGTCGTGTAACCAGTCCACCACAGCCCGTGCAGTATGAACAGATCTCGACCGTGTTGAAAGATGCAATCCTCATCTCCGAATTCCTCTTCAACAGTGGGAAGCAAGAAGATGCTTAAAATATCAATGTAGGTCTGCGCTGAGATTGTGCCACGCAAAACAACAAGGGGTGCAAGCCCCCTCCAGGAAAACCACGACCACACCATAACACCACCGCCTCCGAATTTCACTGTTGGCACCACACACGCTGGCAGATGACGTTCACCGGGCATTCGCCATACCCACACCCTGTCTTTGGATCGCCACATTGTGTACCGTGATTCGTCACTCCACTCAACGTTTTAGCACTTCAATCGTGTAATGTTTACGCTCCTTACACCAAGCGAGACGTCGTTTGGCATTTTCCTGCGTGAGTTGTGGCTTATGAGCAGCCGCTCTACCAAGGAATCCAAGGTTTCTCACCTCACGCCTAACTGTCATAGTACTTCGAGTGGATCCTGATGCAGTTTGGAATTCCTGTGTGATGGTCTGGATAGATGTCTGTCTATTACTCTTTACGAACCTCTTCAAATGTCGGCAGTCTCTGTCAGTCAGCAGACGAGGTCGGCCTGTACCCTTTTGTGCTGTACATGTCCTTTCATGTTTCCACTTCACTATCACATCAGAAACAGTGGACCTAGGGATGTTTAGGAGTGTGGAAATCTCGCGTAGAGACTTCTGACACTAGTGACACCCAATCACCTGACCACGTTCAAAGTCTGAGAGTTCCACGGAGCGTCCCACTCTGCTGTTTCACGATGTCTAAGACTACTCAAGTCGTGGATAATGAGTACCAGGCAGTAGGTGGCAGCACAAAGTGCCTAGGATGAAAAACGTATGTTTGTGGAGGTGTCCAAATACTTTTGATTACATAGTGTATATATATATATATAGAGAGAGAGAGAGAGAGAGAACAAGGACGATACTGGAGAATGATATTTCTACACATCACAGTACATCCCCTGCCTTTTTCTTTTTAAGAACCATCCGTATAGATGCAGAGTTTGGATGTGTATTTTTCTAGCTTTTCTTTAAATAACTGCTGGTAGATTAGTTGGTTGTTTATGATAGGTTAAATGTATATCAGTGGGAGGTATTTTCTTCTTCCAGGGTGGATGATCCGAATGTAGTTGCCTTGAGAGATATTAGGAATTGTGGTGTTGATTTCCTTGAGTTTTCTGTTTATTCTGATTTGAAATGGCGATGAATGTGATTGTTGTGTGGGGAAAGTATCACAAAGATTTCAGAGAGTCAGTGGTTACAGTCTAGATGTCGGTGTTGGTGCTATTTTGAGAGTGCAGGCAATGTTTAATACGGCATTTTAATGGATTTCATTGGCTTCTGTCAATATGCTATCTACAGGACTAGTGCGATAAGCACCTATTGCAAATCGAATAGCTGAATTCGGTATTGAATGTAGTATTTTTAGAATTGATGGGTACCTCCGTATATTATGGAACCATATTCCATTTTAGGGTGTATCAAGGCTTTATAACTGCACATTAGGACATGATGGTCGGCTCCCCAATTCTGTGCTGCTAGCACTTTTAAGATGTTCAGTCTTCTTTGACAATGATTTTTAGGACTTCTCAAGTATGGCCGCCATATTGTATTTATTATCAAACAAAACTCCGATTATCTTTATCGTTTCTACAATAGTATTCTTTTTTTTACATGTAGTTACGGATTAAGTTTATTTCGATTTCTAGAGAATAAACTTGAGTAACTTCTAGAGAGTATACTTGTTTTGTTGATTTGATGGTAATGTAAACATATTTTATATTTAATCGTAGTTACTGAAAGAGTCTGGTTTGAGAGGAAAATACAATAAAAATTCATTATTTGTTAGGTCTTTTTTTTGGACTTGAGGAGAAAATGAATTAGTCACTAATTCTATCTGAGTCGAGACTGAGGGTGTGAGAGTCACTGAGCGTTGGCATACCCACTAAAACCTCCTCCACCGGAATGAAAAAGGATAGTAGAAGGAAAAGTGGAATAGAACGTGAGGTTGTGCCGTCCCGCATAGCAACCGTGATATCTCGGAAATGGCTAATGTCACAAAAAGTTATTTGAAGGAAAAGTCTGAATTTTTAAGACAGACATATTTTTTGTTGGTGCGTCTTCGTCTTCAATTAACGTTTACTTATACAAAATTCCTACTAAATGAAGAGCACTTCACAGGCTATTCCCAGAAAATTTAAGATACACGTCTTATTTGCCATGTAAATATCTTTGATATATGCTGTTTAAATCGAAATCATTAGGGCCATTTAGAGAAAATCAAAAATAATTAAATGTTTTCCAAGTACATAAAGGGTAGTTTAGGGTGGGGGATTATTTTTATGAAACTTCTAGCTTCTCGTTCTTGGGAGACAAATACCAAGCTTGATATTTGACTTAATTTTCGTTTTCTAATTTTCCTGTTCACGCAACGTACATGCGCACATAGATTCTTCTTTCTAAAAACGCTTTTTACTTTCTCTACTACGTATAGTAAGTAGGGGAAGTATTGCATTCCACCCAAAAATTCGATACCCAGACTTCATAGGAAATACATGCTTTGAGACCCCCTGAATCAAAAAAAAATAAAAGCATTTTTGAAAACTTGTCCGTGTGTGTGTCTGTGAACAACATAACTCAGAAACAAACAGTCGGATAAACACCAAACTTGGTATTTAGGTTCAGTATCTTCCAGAGATGCGACACGTAGGTTTTCAAGAAAATCCACCCAACCCAGATTATCCTCTAAATGGAACATTTTTCGAAAATTTTCTCAAAAATGTCTCTAACGGTTTTGATTAAAATATCATATGTTTAAGATATTTTTATGACAAATAAAATGTATATCTGCAATTCTCGGAATGTCTCCAAAAGCATTCTTCATTGTGAAAGACTTTTGCATAACTGGTAAACCATAAGAGATAAACAAAATTTTACTATACAAAAAATGTAGATCGCGTTAAAATATACAATCTATGCCATATACATTGAACAATGAACCATTTTCGAGATATTGCTTGTTATTCCCTTAAATTTTCCAATACTTGTACTTTTTCTCAAATGAAAATTCGTTATTCATTGTTTTTGTCCTGGTAATGCAAGGAGAATGGAATACTCCACATAGCAACCAGCTCTTAAAATATTTGAATGTCGCTTAAAGCCTAGCAATTCCCCTTGCATCTACAAGAAAATTAGCAATAAGATTAACATCTCGATTAACATGAAGCATATGGAGAATAAGCCTTTGTAAAAATAGTTTGTACAAGAGTAGAGAAGGTCATGTGAGTGTAACACATCAGATTTTTTTTCACACTCTCACTATGCCCAAAAATTCGATACCAAGATTTCAACAGAAATTCATTCATATTTCAAGGCCCTCTGAAAACGAAAAAGAGCATTTTTAGAAAGAGGTTCGTGTGTGTGTGTGTGTGTGTGTGTGTGTGAACAATATATCTCATAAGCGAAAAGCAGAATAAAATACAAAACTTGGTATTTGTGTTGAGTATTTTCTAATGATGCGACACAAAATTTTCACGAAAATTCGCACAAAACCCAAACCATCCTTTAACTACAAGGAACGATTTTGATAATATTTGATTTAAAAAAAATGTTGATTAGTCTACCATATATGAAAGATATTTACATGGTAAACAAAATGTATATCTTGAATTTTCTGGGCATAGCCTGTGAAGTTCTCTCCATTCGGATACAAAACATTTAGCTCTCTTTAAAATATATGTCGCCCTCCGTGATATAGTGGTTATCATGCTGGCCTCTAGTTTTCGAGGTCGCGGGTTCAAACCCGGCGGAGGGCGATGACTTTTTCGGGTGAAAAATCCTGAGCATTGCTTCCTTCGGAAGGGAAGTAAAGCCGGTGGTCCCGTGTCGTAGATTTACGGTACGTAAAAGAACCTCAAGCCTGATAAATAGGCCTCTGAGCTTTCACACTCAATATGGAATGGGACGCTAAGAACCACAGCAGTTAAAGAGCATCCACAAATAAAACTGAATTTAATTTTCTCTAAAATACACAACTTATATCAAATAAGTTTTGTGTGTCACTAGCCATTTCTGAGGTATTCGTTGTTAATGACTCGAGTTGTTCAGTACTTTATTATTGTTTTCAGTTGTTTATCGTGATGTTTTGGAATTTTAAGGCTAGCATATAGAATCCAGTTTCTCAAACATTGTACTATTGCCGTTCCCTTTTTATCTATAATGTAATCTATGTAAAATCATTTCTCCCAAGTTTTGTGCACCAGAATGAAGAATTACTGTATCCTTAACCTTGTTGTGTAGAAAGCGATGTTATTTGGTTGTTTCTTTGCCTGCTCGGGTTGCATGACCATTTCTCTCGTTGCCTCTAATAACTCAATCAAAAGTTCCAACCCGGGGTTGAGGTTGTGGGGAGGGGGAGAGCATGTTCCCGCCGAGCAGTTTGCTCAGGTACGTACGTGATTGGTCGCCATCCAGTCGATGCAAATGTGTTGAAGTCGCTGGTACATAGAAATGACGCTATTAGGATCGTTACTGCCAGAACATAAATCTGTTAGAAAGCCCAATAAAACCTTCTACCATCTATTCTGAATATATACGTCCGAGCTTGCTGTGGCATCATCTTCCACAAGTCTAATAATTGTTCATACAATCTTCTACAAAACCATCCTTACAAAAGCTGAATTACGAACAGGGATGGTTCAAGATGTAAAGCCTGTGGCCTGGGAGGTCCCGGGTTCAAATCCCGTGGGCCGACCAATCTGTCTGAGGTATTTTCGTGGTTTTCCTCAGTCGCCAAGGTAAATACCGGATTGGATATTTAATACCACGACCCAAAGTGGTAATAGCGTATGCTATGCCATCTATCCGCAGACAATGTAAGCAGTTAAGACTGGACGTCACCCTAACGCCAACTGCACGGCATGAAGTAGAAGATCCGGCTGCCATGCACTGGCGGTCTCTGTGGGCACGTGACGAAGCAAGACGGTATTTTCCAGGGATGAGACCTAGAAGGCTAACTGTCTGCCTTTCTGTGTGAGTCAGGCGGTTGGACTGGACGGCACCCTAATGCCATCTGCACGGCATAAAACAGATGGTAACAGGGATGAGACCTAGAAGGCTAACTGTGCGAGGGCGGCGGTTTGACTGGACACGTGACGGAGCGGGTGGTTACAGGGATGAGACCTACAAGGCCAACTATCCATCACATATCGTTCTAAGAGTTATCCACCAACAGATCCGTCGCGATATGACCAAGGAGTTAAAGTGACGTAAAATAGAATAGATAAAACAGTTGAATTACTTTCTCTATTATGTAAAGTTTGTTTTGCACGCAAACGTTCAATGACCAGATTTCACAGGAAATATAACTTTTGAGGCCTCCTGAATCTAAAAAAGCACTTTTAGAAAAACGTTGTTGTTGTTGTTGTGTGTATGTGTGTGTTTGTAAACAGCATAAATAAAAACAGAAAATTCTGATAAATACCAAACTTTAAGTTCAGTATCCATCTTAAGTTATTCTTTAGATGAATTTTTTTATTTTCCAAAAATGGCTTAACGATTTTCATTAAAATACTATATATTAAATATATTTACCAGAAAAGTAAGAATCTTGATTCTCCTGGAATAGCGCTAATTCGGAAGGAATGTTATATAATCTTGTATAACTGGTAAACGTTAAGCGATAGAACAAAATGAGAGCCGTTTAAAACACACAATGTATTTTAAATAACTTTCTTGTGGAATTCTGAGATATTCGTAACTAATGGTTCGAATTGTTCAATAATTATACATTCTTTAAAAGCCCCGCTGATTTTCGGTTGTTTGTTGCGATTGCATGCAATATGTATGGAATTTTAAGGCCAGTTGTTAAACATTTTACTATCGTTGTTCTCTTTGTATTTATAACGAAATGTAGCTGTTTCTGCAAAGGTTTATTTGGATTAAATTGTAGCGGGTAGAAACATAAGCTTTCGTAAATATAGTTTGCAAAGCCGCTAAAAAAGCATAGAGGTAGAGAAGGTCATGTAAATGCGTTGTTGATCTGATGTGCAGGATTTTGATCCATCAACTTTTCCCTTGCTAGCCAATATAAATTGTGTATCTTCCCATCTGGTACAGCTTTCCTCAAATCTGGGCATTCTAGTGGGTGTTCTCCGTTTAAAATATCTTACATGCTTTGTCATTCATAAAACCAAATCTATGTAGATGTTCCACCAGACAGTCATGTCTAGTGGCTAATCTAAAGTGAGCAACGGCTTCTTTCCTTGGGACATTTTTTATTTTTTCTACTATTTCTTTTACGTTGGAGTAGTTTTTATTAGTAATTTCATTTTGAATATTATGTTGGTACTTTTGTTGTATATTAATTTTGATATTTTTTAGTTTCACATCTAGTCCACAAGACTTTATAGATTTTGAATATAACAGCGCACCCTTTTGGCCAGAAAGTCTGTTGTCTCATTCCCATCACTCCCACATGTGCTGGTATCCACAGTAATATTATAAGATTCATCTGGACTATCATATCGTTCTATTGCTTGAATGGCAGAAACTTTACTTTCTTTATTTTCTTTTATATCAGTCCTGCAGTATATCTGTTCTAATGCTCATTGTATTGCAACAACTTTACCATAAAAATCTGATGTGTTACACTCACATGACTTTCTCTACTCTTGTTAAAACTATTTTTACAAACTCTTATTCTCCATATATTTCATATTAATCGAGATAAACTTTTCAGAAACGATCTCTTGCCATGCAAAGAGAATTACATTTTATACTTAGCGACCAGTTCTAAAAATATTTGACTATCGCTTAAGTTTCCGATATTGCAGCATATCGTGAACAATATTGGAATGCTTCCAAACGATATTCTCAATTTTATCGTCATGTGCCGTAACGTGTTGCTCCTCCAAGCCAGCTGTGTTCAAATCTGTTGATGTCGTGCTGGGTCAGACACTGCGAGCCTCGTTGGTGACATTTTCTCTACCGTCCGCAAACTTTCAACACCATTCTGCAACATACTGACGAGACATTACAGTCTCTCGTAAACCTCTACCAGCTACAAGCGAATTTCAGCCACGGTTACATGCTTTGCCCACAGAAATCTAATGACCGAGCGGATTTCCTCGAGAGACCAATTTTCCAAACCAGTCGGCATTTATGTTTATCTACAACTAGCGCTGAAGGTGGCGGGTGGCTAAACCTCTGCACCGCATGTATTAGACTTACCGCACACATTTCTCTGTAACGGACGAAACTCTAGGAATATCGGCCTTGTAACCTTAGTTTCTGATCACCTCTCGTACCTTTGGCCCTTACTGTACACATGATCTGCTGCTTGAAATATGAAATCAAGCTAGCAAGGATTTTGACTCTGGGGTGACATTAAGATGGTATCGTTAAGTTTCGCTTGCCCCCTGATTTCTCTTCTACGGTTCTTCCCTCTTCGTTCGTCAATGGAATGTTTAGCAACTATGGAATCCTACTGTTACATTACATGAAATATACATACAGAAAAACCTATCTTTCCTTCTCTCTTTTTCTTTCTTTATATGTATTATTCTTAAGTTTTGTACATGCAAAAATTTACTTTATATCTACACAGTCATTATTTACATCAGGTATTTCAATAATTGATTCAACACAGTTTATTTGTTTGATAAAAAATAACGCCTCGAATGTTATGAAATCTGTGTTCTACATAAAAAACATTGTAGCAGTAATTTTACACAGGTAATTGGTGTTTCCACCACCAGGGCTACCAACAGAATAAACCGTACTCTACGGCGTGTAACAACTCCACAAGAGTTAAGACCGTTTAAATTTCTCTTTCCCGTTCTCGCCACAATATCGAGAACTTTTTACCAAAAGCCCGGAGTTTCCGTGCATGTATGCATTTTTGTATCTGCTCCCCCGCTCCATTGTATTTCACTTGTTTCGGTACCCTTCCAGTCGTAAATATTTCATGTTAATTGTTCATTTTATTTCGGCCACTCTGTCCACCTTCAAATCTCCCCCAGCAGATAGTGCTGACGCCTCGCATACACAGATATATATACTGGTTTTCCACACTCTGCCGGATTTTCTGTTTCAGTCAGTTTTTTTGCTCTTTCAGTCGAATGAGATCGCTGTTACAGTTTCCTTTATACGCCTCTTTAATTTCTTGTGGCTTTTGTTAACGTGACATTCGCGCGAGAGATAATTCAGCATAGCGTTGCTATTTGAGACGAGTGCTTTAATGTATCATTATACGACTCCCACTCTTTTTCACAACTGCTGAATTACGTTTTTTGTTCAGTTAGTTTTGTGTTTATTATGTCCTTATTTCTGATTCAAACACAAGGTATTTTGTGCACCAAAAAATCTGATGTGTTACATTCACATCGGATTCTCTACCCACAAGTTGTTTGACTACGCAGTTCTTTAAAGTAAAAAGGGAACAGCGATATCATGTGTTTAAAAATAGGGCTGGCCTTGAAATTTCATGCCCTTTCTGTGACACCGTGGAAAGAAAGAGAAGGAAATGACAATATTGAAAAATTGAAACAAATAACAAAGAATATAGGAAAGTAAATGTACACTTTTCGCGGGGCAGTATCATTAAGATGTACCATGAGTAGTGGGTATGAAAACTAAATCGACCTTGGACGTAGAGGTATGCTGTCGCGGCCGCCATTTTAACCTGTCACTCACTTCGAGGATTTCTATGTCTATATTAACCCAATATAGCAAAGCATGGACTAAATACCAGAAAGGAAGTTACAATACTCTTGCTGATGAGCTATTAACTACATGGCATTGGCAAGAAAACGGAAAACACGTGGAATAACGATTTTAATAGAACCAACATCTATATTATATATATAACCCAGACACTAACATCTGATGTTGTAGCTCATTGGTAAAACGCACGCTGTTTCAAGTGTGCCAAGGGTTCACGGTTCGAAACCCAGCATGTGGTGAGGCAGTATTTTCAACACTTAAATGATTTTCATTCAAATTATAATACATATAAATTCAATCACAGCCCACCTTAAAGCAATATATGTATGTAACATGATATAAGGAGTGTATATTACAGTCATTCTAAATGTTCATATTATTTTATCCATGTGTAATAATTATGTGAATATATCACATAATTTAATAATGTAGGAGCTGTGAGAATAATAAGTTAAAAGTTGCTAACAATGAGGTAACCTTGAGGCAATAATGAGTTTGAAAGTTTAAATACTACTAGTCATTATTGGAGCAACAATAATGTAAATTTAGTGACAGTTTATAAAATAGCCAATCAACAACCAGTAAAAGCATTAGTGAAGTGAAGGTATTTTATTGGAGTAGGATTAGCCAATCAGAAACTGAAAAGGAGAAACTTTTACAAATTTAGAAGTCAGTTGCCTGCAGACAGCGTTACTAAGCAGACGCAAAAAGTGTCCTCAAGAAATATAATATGTATTCGTGTGAGACGAAAAATAAGTTTACGTGTTAAAAAGTACAAGTAAATAATAAAAGAATATCACAGCTCTATATCAGTGAAGTGTTATTTAAATCGTATCAAACATTAATAAAAGGAGGGAAGTAAAATTATAATCTGTGTAAGCCTACATTTTTGTCGCATCACAACCCTGCTAAGAGAAACGTGTCTCTAACAATAATTTTTTTAACTTGGGGCAAAGGCCACCTGAGAGTACATTTGGAGCGAAGGCTACCGGAAACTGTTTACCATGAATGCGGTTGCAACTACTACAAGTTCGGCTCCCCAACTGTTGAAATATAATACAAGTCCTTCGATACAAACAACTTCAAATCGGCTTTCCATATATAGTGCAAACTCCTACAACAAAATAACTCTTCAAATTGGCGCCCAACGTGGGGCATATAACGTAATAGCAACAATACTTCTTCAGTGCTCATACTTTTTATTCCAACTTTTTCACCTTATAAGGCGCAGTAATAAACAAATTTACAGTTCTCTTGCACCTAAATTATTACTACATAACTTCAAGGAAATGCGAGGAGATTAAATGATAATTTCAATGAAGCAAACATCTAAATGCTGTATACAATGCATCTGATGATAACAATAAGCTAATACATAAAATAACAAGATAAATTCTCATTTTGAGAAAACCAAACTTACAGCTGCAAATATAATTGTACATAATCAGATGGAGTATAATGCATAAAACATAAATGGTATATTATGTATAAGTGCTAGTTACAATATACTTACTCCACTTATTATAAATAACAAAAAGAAAGCGACAGCTAATGATAATGCAAACTAATCGACTGCTATTTCATAACTGAGGCCACGCTATATATGAAGAAATAAATTAACTTCTGAAACATTTCAGATTTATAGATAATTTATTTCTCCTGGAACAAGTAACTTGTGGAAACAGCGAATGGAAAACAAAAATGAAATCTTGATTTTATCATGAGTTATAGCTTAGCTGCAAGAGAAATGTAAATTGAGGACCACATGCGGGGATTCGAACCCTGAACCCGCGACACGCTTGAAACAGCGTGAGTTTTACCAATGAGCTATGAGGCAGTATTTTTAACACTTAAATGATTTTCAGTCAAATTATTATAAATATAAATTCAATAGCAGGCCACCTTGAAGCAATACGTGTATGTAATAATTTGTAAAATATATGTAAGTGCCATTGCAAATGCTTATATTATTGCATCCATGTGTAATAATGTTATGTGAATATATTACGTAATTTAATAATGTAGGAGCTGTGAGAATAAGTTAAAAGTTACTAACAATGAGGTAACAATGAGGTAACCTTGAGTCAATAATGAGTAAGGAAGTTTAACAGTACTACTTGTGATTCTTGGAGTAACAATAATGTAGTTTTAGTGACAGTTTATACAAAAAAGCCAATCAACAACCAGAAAAAGCTTTAGTAAAATTCAGGTACACTATTGGAGTAGGTTTAGCCAATTAGAGACTTGAAATACAGAATTTTACAAGTTTAGACGGTTGAAATCTATTCAGTTGCCTGCAGACAGTGATTGTAACCGGATGCGTAATGCGTCGTTGAGCGATTTTATACGTATTTTGAGTGAAAAAAATAGTTTACGTGTTAAAACTGGAAGTATTTAATAAAAGAATCTCACAGCTCTCCATATCAGTGAAATGCTATTTAAATCGTGTCAAGAATTAATAAAAAAAGTAAAGTAAAATAATATTCTGTGTAAGCCTACATTCTTGTCGCATTACGCCCTGCTAAGAGAAACGTGTATCTAACAATAATACTGACGCAGCCGAGGCAAACATAAATATATAATATTTAAAGAAAAAGTTAAATTACAAAGTTAATATTTTTTTAAACTTGAGGCAAAGGGCTCCTGAGAGTACATTTGGGGCGAGGGCTACCGGAAACTGTTTACCATACGTGCGGTTGCAAACAATCTAAAAGTTCGGCTCCCCAACAGTTGAAATGTAATACAACTCCTTCAATACAAACTATAATTTGAAGAATAACTTCATCAAATTGACGCCCAAAGCGTGGTTCTAATAAATAACGTAACAAACCATCTTCAAATTGGCTCCCATACGTGGGGCAAACTCCTACTTCAAATCAGTTTTTCCATACGTAGCAGCAACAAACATACACTTCTAAGCTATGACAGCAGATGCTATTAGGTGGGTTATATATAAATTTAAATTGAGTTTTACTTATGGACGCTCTTTAAATACTATGGTTCTTAGCGTTCCATTCTATATTGGGCGTGAAAGGCCGGTAATTTTGTTCAGAGGCCTCTTTATCAGGCTTGAGGTTCTTTTACGTGCCGTAAATCTACGACACGGGACCAACGGCTTTACTTCCCTTCCGAAGGAAGCCATGCTAAGGATTTTACGCCCGAAAACATCCATCGTCCCCCTCCGGGTTTGAACCCGCGACCTTGGGTTATATATAACAGAGATATTGGTTCTACTAAAATCGTTATTCCACGTGTTTTCCGTTTTCTTGCCAATGCCATGTAGTTAATAGCTCAGCAAGAGCATTGTAACTTGTTTTGTGATGTTTAGTCCATGTTTCGCCATGTTGGGTTAATATAGACATAGAAATCCTCGAAGTGAGTGACAGGTTAAAATGTAAGGAAGGTTAATTTTAGGAGGAGTTGTATTTTATTTCGGCTGTTGGGGAGCCCAACTTGATGAAATAGTTGCAACCGCACGTATGGTAAAAGGTTTCCGGTAGCCTTCACCCAAGTTTAAAAATATTAACTTTGTAATTTGACTGTTTCTTTAAATATACATATATATATGTTTGCCTCGGCTGCGCCAGTATTAATTTGTAAAGACATGAATTCTTAACAGGGTGTAGTGCGGCTAAAGAATATAGACTTACACAGATTATAATTTTTACATCACTCCCTTTATTAATCCTTAACAGGGTTTAAATAACACTTCACTGATATAGAGAGCTGTGAGATTATTTAATAATTACTTGCACTTTTAACACGTAAACTATTTTTGTCTCACACTGAATACGTATTAACCTTCTAGAGGACGCGACTCGCGTCCGGTTAGGAACGCTGTCTACAAGCAACTGACTTCTGAATTTGTACAATTTGCTCCATTTCAATTTCTGATTGGCTAATCCCACTCTAAAAGAATATTTTATTTAACATAACCTTTTTTTCTGATTGTTGATTGGCTATTTATAAACTGTCTCAATAATTACACAATTGTTGCTCCAAGAATTACTGATAGCATTATTAAACTTTCCAATTTATTATTGCCTCAAGATTACCTCATTCTTACCTCATTGTTGGCAACTTTTAACCTATTATTCTCACAGCTCCTACATTATTAAATTACGTAATATATTCACATAACATATCTGAACATGTTTACAATAATATAAACATTAATACAATGTAATATACACATTTTATATACTGTTACATACACATGTTGCTTCAAGGCGGGCTGTTATTATATTTTATATTATATAATTTGGCTGAAATCATTTAAGTGTTAAAAATATCGCCTCAAATGGCGACCACGACAGTATACATCTCCGACCACGGTCGATTTAGTTTTCATACCCCCTACTCATGGAACGATTGAATGATACTGACCCACGAAAAGTGTACGTTTACTTTATTGAAAGATAGTACAGGTAGTTCATCTGAGGGGGACACCTTGTGCACCGTGACCTACACAAGTCTATTGTGCGTACCACCCTCCAGGAGGAAGGTATGAAGTGAAGGAACCACACAGGGGGATACGAGGCCAAGGCAATGAGACGCGCGGAAGTCAAACGTTCCCAAACCCGTGTATCACTGCTGGAACCGCCGAGAGAGGGCGATGAACGACCTACCAGTCGAGTAGCCCTCTGGTGTCTACGGGGAGTATTCTTTCCAGTGAGCACGTATTCGTGCCATTTGTCCGGTACCGCCATACACCACGAGACCTGAAATATGAGAAGGAAATGGAATTAAAGGGAAATTATGGAAAGGAAATCGTGGCAGACAAGAAACCACCCCAGCATTTATCAGTTGACTCCGGTGAAACTACGAAAATTCCATAGATCGTAGTGAGCGGTCGAGGATCGAACCCGGGACCTCCAGAAGATGGGGCAGTATTTTTAACACTTAAGATTTCGTCTAATTATATAATATAAAATATAATAACAGCCCGCATTAAAGCAATATGTGTATAATATAATATATAACAGTCATTGTATTACGTTTATATTATTGTGTACATGTATAATAATGTTATGTGAATGTGTTACGTAGTTTAACAATGTAGAAGCTGTGAGAATAGAAGCAAGCTACCTTCCGTAACAAACAGAATTATAAAGTAGAAGCCGAAAGTTGCTAACAATGAGGCAAACTTGAGGCAATAATGAATGAAATGGAAAATTTAATGCTACTACTAATAATTCTTGTAGTAATAATGTAATATATAAAACAGTTTATAAATAGCCAATCAACAACTATAAAGGCTTTAAGTTAAATAAAAAGTATTCTATTGGAGTAAGCTTATCTAATCAGAGACTTGAAATAGAGTAAAATGTGCAAATTAGATTGAAATGTAGTAGATAGAAAAATAAACTTTAGTAAGAATAAATTGTATACCTACTAATAAGCGATAGAGGGTAGAGAAAGTCAGGTGAATGTAACAAATTAGATTTTTCTTTCGGTACTGGGATCACGTAGTTTTGAGGTCTTATTATAAATAATTCAGTCATTGGTTAAGTTGTTAATAATCATAATAATCATCATTAATGCACGCCATTGGTCCAGCTTTTATTTTCGTTCTACGGTTAACGATACAGCATTCAACTGCGTGGAGTTTTCATTATTCTCTTTTTTTCAGGAATTAATTGAAGATAAATGCTTCATGTATTTGAAGCGCTCTTTTCCCACGCTCATTTCGGCATCCGATAATATTTTTATCGGAATTCTTCCTGATTTGACAGCTCTGTCGGCAAATTCCATTACAAAATCCTAATAACTGCGAGCAGATTTTAAAGCTGATGCCCTCTAAATTGCTTGCAGCAACGAAATTATAAAAACTGTACAACGGTTTGATATGAAAAGCCTCCTGCTGCAGCTTTTGTTAACCGTAATGATGGAATACTTAACGCTCTTCCAGGATATTACTGTATTATATCACCTTGTTACTGTTAGTTACTGTGTTTTACTTCACTACCTCTCGTCTATAGTACCGAGCCGTAAATGTGTGCATTTCGCATTCAGAGATCACGGGTTCGATGCCCGGCAACCGTGCACTCTTACCCATTGGTTTTCCAGGGACTACTCGACCGGAGCACGCCTCCGGATGCTCTCAAGCAGGCGCTCCTTGTGTGAGCACGGGCGGCGTTGCAGGCGTTCAATCTGGAAACATTAGGGACCCCGTTCGTGCTGCGCCTGTCGTCATCCAGTCGACTTCGGATCTCTCCTCATTCCTCCCTTCTGGGGGGTCACGATAAAAGCAATGATCTGCATGAGGTGTTCTGACCCGGTTACTGGGGCTACCCTTCGTTCGTCAGTCAGTATCTTTACTGTTTACTTACATATGGTGATTTTTAAGTTCAGCATCTTCCAAAGATGTGATACGAAGATTATAAACAAAAACAGCCCAACCGCAAATTGGAAGCCCTTACATTGGAAAATGATTACTTATTAATTCAAAAAATACCTCTAACGTTCATTCATTATCTGTTTACCCTCCTCTTATGTAGGACTTACACCCTCCAGGACTTACAGGCGGGTGCCTGGGGTCAGAGGCCCGTCGAGGAGCAGACACTCATGGATCAGACAGAACATCCAGGATGGATGCCTGGTATGGGATGAAGGAAGTAGATGAATCGAAATGTGGGTGAAATGGATGAAAGGAAAGGTGATGATGGAGCAGTTGGTGGAATGAATGGCGGGGGAAACCGGAGAACCCGGAGAAAACCCGCTTCGTCCACCACAAATCCCACATACAGGTCCCTGGGATTGAACCCGGGCCGCCTCGGTGTGAGGCGAGCGGTCTAACCACTCGGCCACGGCGCCGCCCTACCTATAACGAATTTGAGTAATATACAATAAGTTTAACAAATGAAACAGACCTCTTCATTCTGAATGACTTCTGTATAATTTGTAAACCATAAGAGAAATACAAAATCTTACTACACAAAAAATTAGCAGGTCAAACCTGAACAAGGTTATTGTCTTTAAATTATTTGCCCCGCGTTTTGGGAGCCAATTTGAAGAAGGTTTGTTGCTGCTACGTATGGGAATTTAGTTTGAAGATGATGTATTGTTGGGGAGCCGAACTTGAAGTAGTTGCAACCGCACGTATGGTACCCGGGTTCTGGTAGCCTTCGCCACAAATGTATTTTCCGGTGCCCTTTGCCACCCCCAAAATGTTTAAAAATATTAACTTTGTAATTTTGACTGTTTCTTTAAATATTATATATTTATGCTAACCTCGGCTGCGTCAGTATTTATTTTTAGAGACATGAATGTCTTAGCAGGGAGTAGTGCGACTGAAGAAAGTAGGCTTACACAGATTATAATTTTACTTCACTACTTTTATTAATGCTTTACACGATTTAAATAACACTTCACTCATACAGAGAGAAAGACAGAGCTGTGAGATTTTTTTATTAATTACTTGCATTTTTTAACACGTAAACTATTTTTCGTCTCACACTGAATACGTATTAAACTTCTTGAGGACGCCTTTCGCGTCCGGTTAGAAACGCTGTCTGCTAGCAACTGACTTCTAGATTTGTAAATTTTGCTATATTTCAGTCTCTTATTGGCTAATCCTACTCCAATAGAATATCTTCATTTAACTAAAGCTTTTTCTGGTTGTTGATTGGCTATTTTTATAAACTGTCATACAAAAAGAATTACAAGTAGTATTGTTAAACTCTCAAACTCATTATTGCCTCAAGGTTACCTCATTGTTAGCAACATTTAACTTATTATTCTCACAGCTCCTACATTATTAAATTACGTAATATATTCACATAACATTATTACACACGGATACAATAATATAATCATATACAATGACTGCAATATACAATTTTTATATATTGTTACATACACATATTGCTTCAAGGCGGGCTGTTATTGAATTTATATATTATATAATTAGACTGAAAGTATTTAAGTTTTAAAAATACTGCCTCAAACCACACAGTTTATATGAAATTTTATTACTTTCTATACCAATACATTGTAGGTAATGAAGGTATTGCATTCAATCCAGAAATTCACTACCGAGCTTTCACTGGAAATGCATCTTTTGAGCTCCTCTGAATCCAAGAAAACATGTTTAGAAAAAGGTCCCGGTGTGTATGTGTGTGTGTGCGCGCGCGTGGGTGCGTGTGTGTGTGTGTGTGTATTTGTGAACAGCATAACTCAAAAAAGAAAAGACGATTTAATACCGAACTTGGTATTTAAGTTCAGTACACCCTAAACATACGATAAATACGTTTTCAAGGAAATCCCTCTACCTCAAACCACCCTTTACATGGAGCATTTCTCGAATTTTTTTATTTTTTTTAAAATCTGTAATAATTTTGATTAAAATACCATACATTAATCATATTTACATGAAATATAAAATATTCTTCTTCTGCCTTTCAAGGATTGGGCCTATTGACCCGTTCCGGCCTCAATTACATACTTTAACTGGCCTTCCTATGTCCCTCTTTCCCATAGGTTTATATTATGAGGCCATTTTGGAATCCTTACTTCTTCCATTCTTTCCAAATGTACTTTCCATTTTTTTCTTCTAGTTTATCCTTCACTACAAAAATATTCAGTTCTTGCCTAATAACTTCATTAGGGATCCTGTCCAGTTTAGTGCAACATTTAACTGTTCGTAAAAATTTCATTTCTGCAGCCTGAAGAGGACTTTTCTCCCCATCACCCAGGATTTACTGCCATATAATAGAACAGGTAGAGCCATCACCTTATAGAATGTAATTTTTGTTTCTCTTCGTGTACTTTGTGGCAGTAATTTGTATCACAATAATGTAAATGCCAGAGTGATTGTAGTGTAAATAAGCATTATTGTATGACATTGATTTGAGATGTTTGTTAATTATAAGCATTGTTAGGAAATAAGTTTACACGGCCTCACTGAAACTGACAATAAGAGCGGGCAACAATGAAACGAGGGGGTGAGTTGTTTATCAATTATTAGAGACAAGCAAATCACGCGCTTTTCTTAGAAATGGCAGGAATTTCTTCCCTAGAGCATATGTTTTCGTAATTTTTGATTGGATATAAAAATAGACGCTAATGTTGGCGCGTTTTATTAACCAATAGCAACTCGGTTATAATCTTTAGGCATATCGGGGTGTGGGAGTATAAAAAGCTAAAGCCAGAGGCAAGTATTGTCCAGTCCAACAGAAACATTTGTGCATTAAACGTCGCACAGTCCAACAGAAGCATTCGCGTGTAATACGTCGTTCAGTTCAACATAAGTATTCGTGGGTTATACGTCACAAAGATTAAGAGAATCGTCGCGCAATTCTACAGAATCTCTCGCGTCTTAAAGTTTGTTATAAATGTGAAACACGCGAATTAATAATGTGCAGCAAATAAGTGATTATAGTGATATTAGAAAATATAACAGTTTCAGTCTGGCGTGTATCAAGAGTCAATATGTGAACTTAATTAATTGTGACGGTAATAAAAGTGTAAAAACAAATTCTTTTATAAGTGTTATCTTTGAGTAACAAATCCTTTCCGTTTCTGTTCAAGAGATGTGCTCGACCGAGAAACAATAGCTAGCCGGAGGACAATGAACCTAACATTCAAAGTAGTAAAACAATAACAGGCGCTCAGAAATAAGATAACACGAAGTGACCGCGACAAATTGGCTCCCATACGTGGTGCATATAAACATGAAGCATCTTCCAACTTCTAACACATATAATCTACTTCAACTTTTTATGTTCCGCTTATAGTACCGCAGATACTCTGATACTTCTGTAATTTTATGTCTATGTCCTTATCCTGGTTAAAAGTAATGTAACTTCCTAAATAGTTGAAACGCTGAACTTGATCCAAGACCCAATTTTCAATTGCTATTTTACGTCTTACTGGGTATTTCCCATGGAATGCCTTTGTCTTCGTGTTATTTATTGATATCTTAAAATTATAATCCTTTCTAATTATATTTAAAAGATGGTTTGGTTTTTGTAGTTAATTTTCAGAATTTGCATTTAATACAACGCCGTCAGCATATAATAGTATGTTAATATATTTATTCTTGGTTATGTATATTCCTTTTGGTGCTCCATTTTCTATTTTCTGATAGCCTCATCTATATAGATATTAAAAAGTGTGGGCGATAAAGTGCACCCTTGTCTTACTCCTTGGTTAATTAAAATCTTTTCCCCTTTATAATTGGGGACGTCAAGTATTATATAAGCTCCATTATACAATATATTATATCCATGTACATAATAAAATGTACTTCTCCAATTTTCTAGGAACAGCGTTTGCAGTTCTGTTCATTCGGAAGGAATTTTGTATAATCTTATATAACTGGTAAACTGATACACAAAAACATACTACATAGAAAATATAGAGCTTTTTAAAACACACAGTTTATTTCAAATAACTTCTTTCTGACAGCAGGCCGTTTCCGAGGTATCCGTTGTTAGTGGTTCATATTATTCAGTCGTTCTTTTAAAGTCTGTTGATTTTAAGTCGTTTCTTTCGAAGAGTATGGAATTTTAAGGCCAGCATATAGCGTCCAGTTGTTAAACATTTGACTATCGTTGTTCTCTTTGTATCTATCATGGAACGTGTAATGTAGCTGTTTCTGTAAAGGTTTATCTCGACTAAAATGTAGCAGATAGAAAAAATAGTTTAATAAGAATAAGCGACAGAGGGAGGACAAAATCAAGTGAATGTAACACCTAAGATTTTTTTATTTTTAGGGTTAGCCACTTGATAATTTCAAGTTGTTTGTTGCTTCACGTATGGAAAGCCGATTTGAAGTAGGAGTTGTATTGTAGTTTAGCTGTTGGGGAGCCGAACTTGAAGTAGTAGCAACTGCAAGTAAGGTAAAAAGTTTCCGTTAGCCTTCGCCCCAAATGTACTTTCCGGTAGCCTGTGCCCCAACAAAAATGTTTAAAAAATATTAACTTTGTAATTTTTGACTGTTTCTTTAAATACTATATATTTTATGTTTGCCTCGGCTGCGTCAGTATTATTGTTAGAGATATGGATTTCTTTGCAGGGAGCAGTGCGGCTAAGAATATAGGCTTTCACAGATTATAATTTTTACTTCACTACATTTATTAAGTCTTGACACAATTTAAATAACACTTCACTGATATAAGAGAGCTGTGAGATTCTTTTATTAAATACTTGCAATTTTTAACATGTAAATTATTTACGTCTCACACTGAATACGTATTAAATTTCTCGAGGACGCATCTCGCGTCCGGTTAGGAACACTGTCTACAAGCAACGCGTCCAGTTATGAGCGCTGTCTACAAGCAACTGACTTTATTTCTACCGCCTAAATTTATAAATTTCTGTATTTCAAGTCTGTGATTGGCTATTTCTAATCCAATAGAATACTTTTATTTTACTTAAGCTTTTGTCTTGTTTTTGATTGGCTATTTTACAAACTGTCTCAAACTTTACATTATTGTTGCTCCAATAATGACTAATAGCATTATTACACTTTCTTACTCATTATTGCCTCAAGGCTATCCCATTGTTACCTCATTGTTAGCAACTTGTAACCTATTATTCTCACAGCCCCTACATTATTACACATGTATATAATAATATAAACATATACAATGACTGTAATAAACAGTTTTTATATCTTATTACATACACATATTGCTTTAAGGCGGGCTGTCATTGAATTTGTATTATATTATTAGACTGAAATCATTTAGTGTTAAAAATACTGCCTCAAATTACCGTACTTAATAGGAGTAAATAAAGGAAATGACTGTGCAAAAGTTCAAAGCTTTAGCTCAAACTTTTTTCCAAATAGGACAATTAAATACTTTAATTTGTGAAAAAAGTCTTGCGCAATTAAATTTATAAGAGAAAGGTAATAGTGATATTTTTAATACTTTTAGTGCAGTGAAAATGCATGTAAGAATGATTAGAGTTAATGTTACTGGTTGTAGACAAACGCATTTTTGTTTTTATGAAATTCTTAGTGCGAATATTTTTTTGTTTTACAGTAAAAATTATTTATTGTCAGGCAAGGAATAAACAATCATGAAGTGCATCCTTAAATCTTTAGATAGCACTTTTTGTATTATGTGTGCATATTTTTATACAAATCAGAACGGAACTGGAATGCAACGAATAAATCCAATGCGTAAAATTGTAAAACTGAGAAAAAACGAACATGCTAAAAGGGTCCAGTGGGGTTAAAAGGGAGCGCACGGCTGATTTAAACATGGCTCTGCCGGATCGTAAAAAATGGTTGTCCAAAATGTTTCACAAGTGTTTGTAAATATCTAATTTATTTGATATAATTAAAAAATCGAAAATTTTCCGATTTTCACCTAAAAATTCATTTTCAGAGTAGATAGAAGAAGAACCTTATGTAAGAATAGTTTGTAGAAGAGTGAGTAGAGAAAGTCATGTGAGACAACAAACAAGATATTTTACCTGAACACTACATTTTCTGTTATTGAATTTGTTAGTGGAAAGTCAGACTTCCTCTACCTTATGTGAGCGGCAGAGAAAGTAAAAACTGTGCTAGTATGCTTGTCACATGCCTGCCGCAGTAATTTATTTAAACTCTATTATGACCTGTTTACCCACGCTCGAAATTAATGGATGATAAAATTTGTAGTTTAAAAGTGACCGGAGCAGTATTGTACTTAATCTGTCCGCCCCCGGAGTTGTCCGGGGCTGGTGAAACACAAATCATTGCCCCATGTTTTTCCTTCGTTTGCATATTTTTCTGCTGCCGCATCTTCCGGGGGTTGAACTAAACAACAGAATGGGGGCGATGAACATTAATTAACGTCGGACAGTCTGCCACGCCGACGTGAGGGATTGGGGAGGTAGTGAGAATCTCCTGGGAACACAGGCACTCCCCAAATGTGGGACTGTGACCCCCACAGTTGAGAAAACTGCAGGGGAATATGGAAAAATAGTGGCGAGGAGTTGAAGAAACATGAGGCTGCAAAACACCACGTGAAATTAAGTGTACCAAAGAGGGTTTTATTCTCCTGCAGCTCTCTTCCATTCCTCTTCTCTCCTTTCCTCATTCACCCAACTCTTTCGTTTCTGTATAGCTTTATTATTATCATCATCAAATTATTGAGGGTATTATATAGACTTTTAAGATACGTTTCAAGGCTTACAAAAGGAAAGAAAGAATAAATGGAATGTGCTACACTCTGATATGCCGAGAATATATAAATAATTAAATAAATAAATTATAGCAAGTCAAAGAAATCATTTCGATTTGTTAAATCAACGTATAATATAATAAGTCTGTTTTGAAAGAAAAAGATAATTAGCAAGTTATGTAAGGAAGACATTGTTAACAGCCGAGTATAGAACACATTAGCCTGGAATGCAGTTAGGGTTTAATTCCGTACGTTTGCAAAATCACGTGGGCGCAATTCTGTAAATTAGAAAGGTGAAACGTACGGCTTAGCAACAAGGTAAGAGACGTATACGTAGGATTTTAAGATTGGTCCCGCGCGAGTGAACGTTGGTAGCGGTATTGATATGTGGCCGGAACTTAAGTTAAATATCTGATGTGTTGCAATCGCTTGACTTTCCCTACTCTTGTACAAACTACTTTTACAAACGCTTATTCTCCATCTACTTCATGTTAATTGAAACAAACATTTGTAGAAACTATATTGTTGCTAATTTTCTTGTAGGTGCAAGGGGAATATGTTGGGCTTTAAGTGATAGATAAGTCGTAATCCATGGTGTCGTGGTTACCACGCTAGCATCTAGTTCAAGAGGTCGCGGGTTCAAGCCCGGCGGAGGGGGGATCGATTTTATCGGGCGTAGCATGGTGATAGAAAGATTTGGCGGCTATTGAGAGGGATCCTGCGACTTACGGCAGCTGACGTTGGTGACTCTTCTTAAACAGAACTAAACTGGTGTTATCCTTTCAAAATACACTCACGCATACCCTGAGATAAAAACTCATAGCTATACCATTAGAGCAGCTGGCGCACGATACAACGCAGAACCAGATATGAGATGACGCGGTCATAAAACTCATGAACAGAGCACGTAACATTAAATGTTATAACCAACTATCTCCTTCTTACTTTACAAATCTCGTTTCACTTTCTATTTTTCCAACTCCCTTGGCTTCCAGGAATTGTACTTCACTCTAACTTGGAACCTATTTTCTGTGACTTACTCCTGTGTACATTAACGTGTGTGTGTCAATGGACGGTAACCCCTGTTGCTAGTTCGCCTGGTTGTCAATAACATGCTTGCTTACTGTTAATTACATTTTGTGGTACTTGTTATTTTACAGTAAAGCTATTTCTCAATATATTTTACATTACTAGTTATTCCTGTTGTTTTCAATACTCTATTCCATTCGGTATATGTCTCCTTACAGTCTTTACCAAAATATACGTGGTAGATAAGGAAATAGGATTTATATAGTTTTTGAAAACGTTTCTCCTTTATATAATCACACTTTCAATTCGTTCTCAGTATTACAAGAATGCTGGTCGGGATGGCTCAGACAGTAAAGTCTGTGCCCCGCATTCGGAAGGTCGCGGGTTCAAATCCCGTGGGCCGACCAATCTGTCTGAGGATTTTTGGTGGTTTTCCTCAGTCGCCAAGGTAGATACCGGATTCTATCTTAAGTCTAAAACAATAGTAAAATAAAAAATAAGTGGCAATAGCAAATGCTTTGCCATCTATCCACAGAGAATATAAGCAGTTAAACTGGACGGCACCCTAACGCCATCTGCACGGCACGAAGCAGAAGATCCGGCTGCCATGCGCTGGGTGGCTCTGTGGGCACGTGACGAAGCAAGATGGCATTTTCAGGGATGAGACCTAGAAGGCTAACTGTCCGACTTTCTGTATGGGGGCGGCAGTTGGACTGGACGGCACCCTAATGCCATCTGCACGGCACGAAAAGCAGAAGATTCGGTAGCTATGTGCTAGGGTGTCTGTAACACGTGACGGAGCGGGTGGTTACAGGGATGAGACTTAGAAGGCTATCTGTCCATCAAAAATCGTTCTAAGAGTTATCCAGCAACAGATCCGTCGCGATATGACCAAGAAGTTAAAGCGACGTAAAATAAAATAGAATAAAAAATGCAGGTTGTAAATTAGACTTTCCACTGGACAGCGATATTCATGGAAAAAGCAGGAGGTCTTTTTCATTATTTCCGCCATTCATGTCTTTATCATCTGTTCCATAGAGCACAAGATAACGTGGCATAGCTTCTCGATTCGAGTTAATATCTCTTCTGACCAGGGTCGCGTCGTTCAACTGAAATGATTGCCAACATTGTCACTAAAACGCACTAAATAATTGATGGGCGACCGTAGGGCAATAAAATTACTCTTTATTGGAACACATTTCGTGAAAGTTTAATGTTTCATTTATTGATGTAATAAATCACATATTTACATTCGCCTTTATTCGACAAGCAATATTCTGAAATTTAGTCGCCAGCGCTTATCACAAATACAGTATTAAGTGCGTTTCCTGCTGGAAATATGAACGATATGCCTTGAACATTAGCAACAAAAACAATTATAGTAACTAATAATAATGCAAGCATAAACAATATACCTCCAATAATAATAATAATAATAATAATAATAATGCAAGCATGAATAATATCCTTAAAGTAATATAACTATAAACAATATCCCGACAGAAATAATAGTTATAGGAATAATTAATGCAAACATGAACAATATCCTTCCAACAACAATAACAATAATAATAGTGCAATATAAACAATATCCCTCCAATAATAATCATAATAAAATAATAATAATAATAATAATAAAAGCAAATAGGAAGAATATACCTCCAATAATAATGCAAATATAAACAATTATTCTATAATAATAATAATGCCGCAAATATTAACAACATACCTCCAGTAATAGTAATAAAACAATAATCATTGCACTACACACAAAATATGCTATGCTATGATCAGAGTAAAACCTGATAGGTTGAATTCACATGACTTTCTCTGTTCACTCTTCTACAAACTATTCTTTCAAACTCTTATTCTTCTATCTACTTGTAACGTGCGAGGCTTTCATTCGGAAAGTTTAATGTTAGATTCCCGCTGGGCTGACCAATCTGACCGCGGGGATTTTCATGGTTTCCCCGGTTCGGTAAGCGAATGCTGAGGTGATCACTCTTCTGCCACGAATTCCCCGTCCCCGACGTTGCCTGTCATCTGTTTGAGAGTTGAAGGACCAGGGTACGGCGTTCGGTGTGTTGCGGCAGGACGGTGAATTGTGTTCTTTGAGGAGGTTTCTCCCCTTCCTGGGCGCGTGTGTCGGGTCAACGGGTTGCCGTCTAGAATGTTAGGGACCCCGTCCTTGCTAGTGCCAATGTCGTTCGGAATGACTCTTCCTCCCAGGGATCACGTTAGAAACGAAAAAGCCACCGTGCTCCAATTTCAGGAGTCACCTCCCTGTGTTTTCTCGTAATCGTATTCCTCATCTTGGTTTTTCACCCGGTTTGTACCCCTGGGGTGGATTATATAAATGACGCGAATATTCTTGCCCTTCATTTCATTTGATGTCCTTATCGTGTTTGAGAGTCGAACGATCAGGCGAGTGGGCGGCGAACGAGACGTATGTACGTGGACTTTACTTTGTGGATAAACTTTCGAAGGAATAGTTTGATAATCACTAAAGAATAATATGTAAATGTAACACATTTTTTTCTTAGCCTACCTTTACTGTCATCTACAGAAAACTATATCCTGAATCGTGCTACTGTTTGAGTTAACTAACGCTTCAGAAGAAGACCAAAACAATACTAAGATCGACTGTTACTTTCCAACGCTATAATATATTAACCTTACAGAAAAGCATCCTAAAATTTGTAACTCACCACCAAGAACGTTTAGGGAATTTTTAAATTCATAATACGAGGCTTGTTTTTAAAATAAGTACCATTTTTAATATTTTGCCGCTGCACCGCCTGCAGTCGCGATTTTGAGCATGTTCGATCACTTCCTCTGATTGTTAGCAAGCCAGATGCAGCTGTGAGCGATCGCCGCTTTGTGCTTTCCTGTTTTCTGAGCGTTTCAAATGTTCAAAACGACCCGCCGACTGTGAAGTTAGGTCGTTTTTTGAATGCGAGAAATGTTACGCCAGCAAACATTCATTGCCAATTGTGTGAGGTTTATGGGGGAAAATGAGTGACAATGCCCGGCCACACACAGCCAAACACACTCAAGGTCTGATCACATCATTTGGTTTGGAAAATTCGACCACCCTCCCTACAGTCCGGAATTAGCACCAAGCGAACAAATTCCCTGCTGGAAAATGTTTCAACGACGATGATGTGAAACAACAAGTGCATACTTGGTTCTCATCACAGACGGCATCATTCTTTGACGAAGGTAGACAAAAACTGATCTCCCGTTACGACAAGTACCCGAATAACGGCGGTACCTATTTGGAGAAGTAGTGTGAGTAATGAATGATAGTAAACTATTTAGAAAATAATTATTGTTATTTTTTAAAGAAATTATCAGTACTTACTTTAAAAACGCGCCGCGTAATTATCCATTTCGCTTACGCGATATAAATTCTATTAGGCGTATTTAAAGAAAAGTAAAATCTACAATGCCTTAATTAAATATGTAACTTTCCAGTCAAAATCAGGCATTTTTCACGTGAGGAACTCTGTGTTGGGTTTGTCACGTTGAAGTTACGTAATCACATAGTCCTGCAGGTAGTTAAAACCTTGCGTTCTGTTTCATATCGTTTTCTGGTAATTTTTGTTTTACGCGCGCTAAATTGCTTACACCGTGTATAAACATTTATTGCTGCAGGGTGGTTAGTAATTAAATCTAGTCATGCTTGTTTTGATTTGGAGAAGGTAACAGAGATTGTGTTTAAGCTCTGCTTTTCCTGGGCTGCGGGTTAGGGGGGCGTTATTTGATACAGTAAATATAACCCTGTGATCACATATATGTAAAATTCATCAAGTATTTTTATTTTTTCTACAGCCTACCTAGAATATAGGGGATGTATTTTGCGGAAAACACTTGCCATGATTAAAAATAATACAAAAAACTGATGTGTTACATTCATATGAATTTTTGTACCTTCTATCGTTTATTATTGTCTATACAAACTCTTCTTACGAAAGTTTATTTATCCATCGGTTTCCTTTTAATCCAAATAAACATTTTCAGAAATAGTTTATATCACACATTTCGTTATATACAGGTGTGAAAATTATTAGACTGAAGCACATTTTCAAAAAAATTTACAAATATCTAAAATCTAATCAGAAACTTATGTGAAACCTATACGCTATTTCTCACTGTGATATGTATTTTTATCCAATAATAACAACATTGCATTAATATTTTTTTTGCAGAAAGATAAATTTTCGAACCTAGGGCCTCCAAAAACAACAGAAAAAATGGTACATGCCATAGGTCAAAAGTCTAATATTTAATTTCCAGATATAAGCTTGAAGTTTCAAAGATAATACTTAAGTGAAGAATGTCTGGAATCTATTTTTGGTAAACTTGTTTCATAGTACTTGTACCGTCCTATAGGATAAAAGTTTGGTACTGTGGTTTTATTCCACTCTTTTATATAGGCAGTCACTTCATTCTGATTTTATCTATTTTAGTTTAGTCGCTTTAACTCCTTGGTCATATCGCGACGGATCTGTTGGTGGATAACTCTTAGAACGACATGTGATGGACAGATAGCCTTCTAGGTCTCATCCCTGGAAAAGTCATCCTGCTTCGCCACGTGCTCACAGAGACCGTCAGCGCATGGCAGCCGGATCTTCTGCTTCATGCCGTGCAGATGGCAGTAGTTTGGGGTCCAGTCCAACCGCCGCCCTCACACAGATAAGGTGAACAGTTAGGCTTCTAGGTCTCATCCCTGTAACCACCTGCATCATGCCGTGCAGATTGCATTAGGGTGCCGTTTAGTCCAACCGTCGCCCTCACACAGAAAGGTGAACAGTTAGGCTTCTAGGTCTCATCCCTGGAAATACCATCCTGCTTCGTCACGTGTTCACAGAGACCGCCAGTGCATGGCGGCCGGATCTGCTGCTTCGTGCCGTGCAGATAGCGTTAGGGTACCGTACAGTCTAACTGATTATATTGTCTGTAGATAGATGGCACACCATTCGCTATTACCACTTATTTTTCATTTTACTATTGTTTGAGACTTAAGGTGGAACTTTGGGTTGTGGTATTAAATATTGAATTCGGTATTTACCTTGACGATTGAGGAAAACCACTAAAAATCCTCAGACAGATTGGTCTGCCCACGGGATTTGAAACCGGGAACTCCCGAATGCGGGCCACAGACTTTACTACCTGAACCCTCCCACTCAATTTGATTTGTGGAAAATTATATAAGTAATTTATCACACTATATGATCATTATCTTGGAGACACAACCCCGAGGTGTAAATAGCAAACATTTGCTTTGAGTCTAATAATGTTACACCTCTGTAGATACAAACGGAACACGATAGTCAAATGTTTAACAACTGGACGCTATATGCTGGCCTTAAAATTCCATACTGTTTCCATGACATCGCGAACAATTAAAAATTGGCGGGACTTAAACATTTTGACGGAGGTATTGAACAAATCGAAGCATTAATAACGGATACCTCGGAAATGGCTTATGCCACAAAAGAAGTTATTGGAAATAAATTGTGTGTTTTAAAGAGGTCTACATTTTTTATGTTGTGCGTTTTCGTCTATCACTCAAGGTTTATCAGTTACACAAGTTTATATAAAATTCCAATGATTAGGGTTTCACAGGCTATTCCCAGAAAATTGAAGATGTACATTTTATATGTACGTACAAAGTTTTCGTATATGGTATTTTAATGAAAGTCGTTAAAGATATTTTTCGGAATATCATAAATTTCGAAAAATCTGTCTGTGGCGGTGGAATCTTGAAAATCGTGTCGCATCTTTTGAAGATACTGCATTTAATTGCCAAATTTGGTATTTTTCGACTTTTCATTTTTTAGTTATACTGTTTACACACACACACACACACACACACACACACACACACACACACACACACACACACACACAAAGTTTTCTAAAAATCTTATGTATTGCACTTGTATGACTTTCTCTACTCTTGTACAATCTATTTTTAGAAACGCTTATTCTCCATATGCTTCATGTTAATCGAGATAAACATTTGCAGACTCTATCTTATTGCTAATTTTCTTATAGGTGTAAGGGGAATATGGTAGTATTTAAGCGATAGTCAAATGTTTTAAGAGCTGGTTGCTATGTGGAGCATTCCATTGTCTTTGTATTTCCAGGACCCCCCCCCAAAAAAAGAATAGAAAATTCCGGTTTGAGAAAAAGCATAAGTATTAGAAAATTCAAACAAATATCAAGTAATATTTGTAAATGGTTCACATCACAAAAAATGTACATGACATAAATTGCATTTTTAACGAGATCTACCTTGTTTGCGTATCTCTTACCGTTTACTAGTTATGCAAAAGTCATTCAGAATGATGAAAACCTTTGAGAACATTCACAGAAAATTCATGATATACATTTAGTTTCCCATGAAAGTAGCTTAGTTCATCAAAGTTGTTAGAGCCAGTTATGGGAAAATAAAAATTTGCGAGTAATGTTCCAAGTAAAAGGTACTTTGAGTTGGGGAAGTTTTCTTGAAAATCTTCCTGTCATATCTTTGAAAGTTACTGAACCTAACTATCAAGTTTGGTATTATCCGACTTTTCATTTTCGAGCATGCTGTTCAGACAGACAGACAGACAGACACACACACACGGAACTCCTTTCTAAAAATACTTTTTTACTTTCTCCACTACGTAGAGTAAGTACGGGAAGTACGATACCGAAATTTCACCGGAAATATATTGTTTGAGACCCGCTGAATCCAAAAAAAAAAAAATCTTTGGAAACATATCCGTGTGTGTGAGTCTGTATGTCTGTAAACAGTATAACTCGGAAACGAACAGTCGGATAAACACCAAACTTGATATTTCGGTTCAGTATCTTCCAGAGATGCGACACGAAGGTTTTCAAGAAAATCCCCCACGCTAGAATACCCTTTACATGGAACATTTTTCGAAAATTTTAATTTTCTCATAAATGTCTCTAAGGATTTTCATTAAAATATCATATGTTTAAGATATTTTCATGACAAATGAAATGTATATCTCGAATTTTCTGGGAATGTCTCCAAAAGTATTCTTCATTGTGAACGACTTTTGCATAATTGGTAAACCATAAGAGACAGACAAAAGTTTACTACACAAAAATGTAGATCGCGTTAAAATACACAATTTATGCCATATACATTTTTTTGTTGAGTGAACCATTTTCGAGATATGACTTGTTATTCCCTTAAATTTTCAAATACTTATATTTTTTCTGAAATGGGAATTCATTTACTTTTTTAGCAACCAGATCTTAAAACATTTGACTATCGCTTAAAGCCTACCATATTCCCCTTGCATCTACAAGAAAATTAGCAATAAGAATAACATCTCGATTAACATGAAGCATATGGAGAATAAGCGTTTATACAAATACTTTGTACTAGAGTAGAGAAAGTCATGTGAGTGTAACACATCAGATTTTTTTGAATTCATGTGTCCTCAGAGCACACATTTCCAGTGAAATCTCGGTATCAAATTTTTGGATAGAGTGTAATACCTTGTCTACCTACTTGAATACAACAAGCCGTTTTACAAATAATTTGCAGAATAGATATTAGTGTAATTTGTAAGTGTGGGTAGACAAATGAGTGATAATAATACGTAGATTTGTGAAACACATTATGAGTAGTTAAAAGGACCTCATCGTGTATTTCCGGTGAAATCTCGTTGCAGAATTTTTGTGTGTAGAGCGTTAGAGAAAGATCGCACAAAGCTCACAATTTTGAATAGCTGTAATAAGAGCGACTGGCCAACAGAATTTGGCTAACAGCTCGAGATTGAGAGAACCAATAGCTTGATTACACATCTAAAAGCGTTTGCATTTAACACTAAGTTGACTTAACAGTGATTTGCTCGTATATCAAGTTACATCATTAGGTTTGCCCCCCACGTTTGTACGTGCATTAGAATTTGCGGGCATTAACCCCTTCCTTACCTGAGGTACACACAGCAAGCAAATCTATCTCATCACATCAATCAAATCCCGCGTTTCAATTGTTACCCCTAATTAGCACAAAGCCATAATTCCGTCAGAGGGTTCATTAGTTACCCTTCGTACATGTGCTTGAAATGTTACTTAAATATAGAACCTCCACGTGTTGAAGTTATAAGACGAAGCGAATCCCTTTCTTTATGTCCACCTTCAGATGGTTTTTTTAATGAAGCATTTAGAGGAACTGTATTTAATAATCTCTTTTAATATTATGAAGGTAACATACAGAAATAATAATGATCTGGAAGTAAAACTAAACAGATATAGATACTTCTGCGGTACACTCGCTTCCGTTTATGCCGCCACTGCAGCTTTGACAGGCATTCTGCTGTATGTATATGAAGGAAAAGGTGTCTTTATCTGTTTACTTTTTCGCGCATGCAGTTTCGTTTTGTTTTATGTATACAGTTTTAGATTATTCACATATTATGAATATACGAGAGCGGATCGGAAAGCAACGCACAATAATTTGTTTATAAAAAGTTTATTCGTTAAAACAACAACAATAAGTCACAAATGAGCTTATCCCTTTTACCTACTTTTCGACATAGTCTCCAAGTTTCTCAACACATTTCTCCCATCGTGATACCAGTTTCAGTATGCCCTGTTCGTAGAAGTCCGTTTCCTTGGAGTATAGCCATCTGCGGACTGCTGATTTCACTTCCGCATCTGTCACAAAGCGTTGATCGTCCAGATGTTTCTTCACGGGACCAAACAGATGAAAGTCCGACGGTGAAAGGATCGGATTGTATGGTGGATGCTGGAGCACCTCCCAACCAAATTTGGTGATTTTCTGACCAACAGCAACAGTAGCATGGGGGCAAGCATTGTCATGAAGAATTTGTACATCGTCAGCATTCATGCTGTGGTGTTTCTCACGAAGAGCACGACGCAGTTTCACCAAAGTTTTCATGTAGGCTGCAGCATTCACAGGTGTCGCTTGTGCAGCAAAGTCCACCAATACAACGCCATGCATACCCCAGAACACCGTCACAAGCAATTTGCTAAGATTGAGTCACTTTGGAATTTTTTCTTCACTGGGGAACCAGCATGTTTCCACTCCATACTTGCCTGCTTGCCTCTGCTCTTCACATGTGGACGACAGTAGCATGCGCGACATCTATGTTGCGTAGTTCACGCTTCTCTCGCTAGAGCTGCACGTGGAATAAGAAATAACCTCTGTAGTGAAAACTTCAAACTATATCTGTATGAAGTTGCAACATTACAGCTGCAATACCAAGGCAGAAAAAGAATTAGTGTGTTACTTTCCGATCCGCCCTCGTATAACTTTGAGTAACAGCTTTACTTGCCAGCACTTATGATAAGCATGTTTAAATATATAACTAAATAAAATCCTCTTTGCACAATATCTTAACGAAAAAGTATTTTAGTGCTAACATAATTTAAAACTGAAATACATTATGCTACACTCGTTGCCCTCTGGTAACAGTCGTGAAATGTGGGATCATTTACGTTTAGAGTCAGAGTATCTTAAGTGATTCAGTGCCTGGGCGGCTAAATACGATAGTGGACAAAAATGGAGAATTGTCGGATTATTAAAACAAAACCTAGTAAACATATACTCGTTGAGAGTAAAAAGTGTAATTTACTTCAGTTTTACATTATATTGTCATTAAAAATACTTTTTATGGATAAATTGTACGAAACAACCTTTGATTTAGTTCTGGATTGGACAGATGATTCCAATAAAGTCTAGTAAATGTTGAAAAAGGTATTTTTATTGTTTTTTACGTTATTATTATTTGCCCCACGCTTTGGGAGCCAATTTGAAGTAGTTAGTTTCTGCCCTACGTATGGAAGCCAATTTGAAGTAGTTATTTTTTGTAGGAGTTGTATTGTAGTTCAATTGTTGGGGAGCCGAACTTGAAGTAGTTGCAACCGCACGTGTGGTACCCGGTAGCCTTCGTCCAAAAATTTAAAAATATTAACTTTATAATTTGACTGTTTCTTTAAATATTATATGTATGTTTGCCTCGGCTGCGTCAGTATTATTGTTAGAGACATGGATTTCTTTGCAGGGAGTAGTGCGGCTAAGAATATAGGCTTACACATATTATAAGTTTTTACTTCACTCCTTTTTATTAATTTTTGACACGATTTTAATAACACTTCACTGATATAGAAAGCTGTGAGATTCTTTTATTAAATACTTGCACTTTTTAAACACGTAAACTATTTTTCTCACTCAAAATGCGTATTAAATTTCTCGAGGACACATCTCGCGTCCAATTAGGAACACTGTCTGCTATCAACGCGTCCAGTTATGAGCGCTGTCTACAAGCAACTAACTTGATTTCTAACGCCTAAATTTGTAAATTTCTGTATTTCAAATCTCTGATTGGCTAATTCTAGTACAATAGAATACCTTCATTTAACTAAAGCTTTTTCAGGTTGTTGATTGGCTATTTTATAAACTGTCACAAAAATGTACATTATTGTTGCTCCAATTATGACTAGTAGCATTATTACACTTTCTTACTCATTATTGCCTCAAGGTTACCGCATTGTTAGCAAGTTTTAACCTACTTTCACAGCTCCTACATTATTAAATGACGTAATACATTCACATAACATTATTGAACATGTACATAATAATATAAACATATACAATGACTGTAATATACACTTTTGATATATTATTACATACACATATTGCTTTAAGGCGGGCTGTTATTGAATTATATATTATATAATTAGACTAAAATCATTTAAGTGTAAAAAAGACTGCCCCAATGTATCCTCTTTGAGAGTAAACAGTAGAATGTTTTTTCGGTTTACTTTATGTTGCAATTGAAGTATTCTTTTCGTGTAGATATTTGGCTATACAGGACCGTTTAAGTTGAGGCTGTACAAAATCTCTAAAACTAATCGTGGTAGAAAGAAATGTCCTTAATAAAAGTTGGAACGTAATGCCATTAGTTGTGTTTTATTTGGAGGACGTTGCGATAGTCATTTTATGGTGAATTATTTTTTTAAATGTGAACCTACCATTTTATGTTGTTTTTTAGCTCCTCATAAAAACACTAAGCACCATTTGTATAAAGCACATTGTAGTTGGTTTTGCACCAACGAAAATTCTGAATGGCTGTGTTCGAAGAGCGCAATGAACGCTTGGACCTTCTATGGATGTTCATTTACGTTTCGTAATTGTGTACCAACATTTTATATTTTGTTTCCTTATTCTTCATTACAAAATAAACAGCCTTTTATAAGCCATTTTATAATACGAAAATGACACACAAAATGATCGAATTGAAAGCTTTAAACAATATAGAGAAGAACGGAAAAATGCAATATAAGAATGTCCGAGGGAAGAATAACCATAAGCCAAAAGGTTGAAGAAACGTGGGAGGAGCACTAAGAAGACGGAATGGGCACTTTCTAGAAGCCAGAACAGACACAAAAGTTTAATCCTTCCAGTTGATGAATATTATAAACACAGAAATTCTGTGTGTAGAATAATCTCAAAAACCTCTCAACCGATTTTGATAGCATTTTCACCAATGAAAAGCTCTATTCCTTCAGACGGACATGGGCTAAAGGTAAAGGAGCACTGCATGCGGGTGATTTGGGGCCTTGTGCTTCTACCGTGACCATTGGGAGAGAAGGTTGAGGGCAGAGACCAGTTCCGAATGACGAACGGCACCAGCATCCCTAATGTTTCCAGACTTAATGCCTCCAACGTCGCCCGAGCCCACTCATTGGGCTCCGAGCTTCCGGAGGATCTCCGAAGGAGCACCTACCCAAAAGGACTTGGAGGTGGGTCCCTGGACGACACCAGGAAGAAACACACACAGAGCTCTCAGCCGCAACCCGCCCAACACTGTCCCTGGTCCTACAACCCTGAAACACGACAAGGAAGATGGTGGGTACAGGAAATGAGGGGCGGGAGAGTCGTGGTGGATGAACCAGCCGACCCGGGGAAACCACAAAAAAGTTCCATGGGTTCCAGTGGGCGGTCGTCGGTGATCGAACCTGGGACCTCCCGAATACGGGTCAAGCACGTTACCGCAGCTCCATATCCCTCGGTAGTTATGGGATACAAAGCATGAAATTACTAAAATAACAAAAAGGATTTACGAAGATTATGATGAAAAGAAGTTATTTTTATTGTGATGTTATCATATGATAATTTAAACTGAGTCGTCATGTGTTAATTCCCATCACATTAGCGCTAGATGTTAACTAAGGAGCGCTTTCTGGAGATACGTTTGTCTCATCTTCAGCTACGGCCGACTGGCGACACGATCTCTCCCCTCACCCCAAGAAGTATTTCATTAGACGATTCTTCTGCCTTCTGTTGTGAAGAATTGCAAACTAGTAGTGTTGGGTTTGTTGCCATCTGTAGTAAAGGTTGGGAACTTATATGTCTTCTTTATTCTCTCTTGTAGCCTGACTACTTGTGCAGTTGATCCAATCAGGCTACAAGAGAGAAGAAATAAGACACACGAGTTCCCAAACTTCACTACAGATGGAAACAAACCCAACACTACTAGTTTCCAATTCTTCACAACATAGGGCAGAAGAATCGTCTAATGAAATACTTCTTGGGTTTAGGGGAGAGGATGGGCCGTTCAGTTGGCCGTAGCTGATGATGGGAGATACATATCTCCCGAAAGCGCTCCTTAGTTAACATTTAGCGCTAATGTGATGGGAATTAACACATAACGACTCATTTTAAATTAGGATTTACAAAGCAGTGACCTTGCGCGAAGTTCCCCCTATCTAACGTATAACGTTATTAAAGATCAAAAGCTGTCTGCGAACTTTCTCCGTCCCTCGGCTTTCAGCTGGCTGCCGGGGTGTGTGGGGTCGAGTTCCCTAGGGACCCTGTCACTGCTGTACCTTCGCTCCTGGATTCGGCCACCCGGTGTCTTCTCTCCTCAACTTTCCTCCCGAGGACGATCCCTTGTGGGGCCTATGCCCGGTTGCGAGTCTCCTCCGTTTAGATAGGATACGATGAGATGGGGAAAATTTTTTTTTAAATCTTCGTGTCGCAGACACAGACATTTTTCTAAGGATGTCATTTTTGGACTCGGTGTAGCCTCAAAGGTTATATTTACAGAGAAATCTCGACAAGTAATTTTTTGTTACAATTCAAAGCCAGTAATAGAGAAAATAACAAAGGATAGACTTTACACAAATGGATTTCGTAGAAGTGTGTTCCAGAGTCAGAGGTAGTGAAGACCAATGTTTTCAGTGCGGCGGGTATGGGACGGTGTGGGTTTAAGAGGCGGCATTATTTCCGGTTTACGATCCGAGCCAGGGGCAACATCATTATCATCATTACAATTTTTATAAAAAGCGGCTACCGAGGAAATCTCGCCGAGCCCACACGAAGACCCGCTTCTTGCACGCGATCAACTTCCTCCATGCAGACAGGGGTGTGAACTTCTTTTCTTATAATGCTACGAATAAAAGTCTTATTTCGATTTAACATGCTCTATACATTTTAAATTTTTGTGTACCTCTTAGGGTTTTCCCGGTAATACAAAATATGGTCATGGGGTAGCTTAGGCTAGGCGGTACGTTCACCTTTCCTGTTTAATTTGTTACAATTTTATCACTGCAGGTTACTTGTGATTATAAAAATCTGATGAGTTACATTCATATAACTTTCTCACACCTATCGTGTATTAATGAGTATGCAAATTATTGTTAGGAAAGTTATTACTTTTGGTTAGTATTAATCCAAATAAACCTTTACAGAATCAGCTACATTACACATTTCGTTATAGATACAAAGAGAACAGCGACAGTCAAATGTTTAACAACTGGACGCTATATGCTGCCTTAAAATTCCATACTTTTCCATGACATTGCGAGAAACAACTGAAAATACACCAACTGGAAAAGAATGACAGATACCGCAAAAAGTTATTTGAAATAAATTGTGGGCTTTAAAGACATGCACACATTTTGTGTAGTACGTTTTCGTCTATCATTTAAAGTTTAATAGTTATACAAAATTATACAAAACTCCCTCCGAATAAAAAGGACTTTACAGTCTATTCCCAAAAAATTTGAGATATACGTTTTATTTGTCTGTGAATACCTTAACATTTGCTAGTTTAGTATTTTTTTTTAGAAAATAAAGGATTTCTAAAAATGTTCTATGTGAAGGTAATTTATCGTGGAGGATTTTATTGAAAATCTTCGTGTCACATTTTTGGAAGGTGCTAACGTAAATACCAAGTTTTGTGATTATGCAAATTTTGTTTTTTAATTAGGCTGTTTTTTATGGAAATACTTAGATAAAGTAAAAATATATATTCACTAAATATAGATATATAATATATGAGCAATGTTCTCACAAAAAATGGGAAAAAAGAAACGCATCCAGGAAAATTGAATAACAATTCACATTTAAACAATTTTATAGCAGATTATGTGCAATACTGCAAAGTAACGAAGAAAAATTACAACGCTCTGTTTATGTAGGTACCAAATGAACAAAATATATACGTTAATACTTATGTAATGGCATACCAAGGAAAATATTCAAGGAACAAAAACATATAATACGCTGGAATAAGTCATGCATTTTAATTTCTTTGGTTGTAACTAACTTGAGACGTCGATAGAAACAGAAAAGAAGGCAAGTAAATTTCAAGAAATATACTATGTGATCAAAAGTATCCGGACACCCCACAAACATACGTTTTTCATCTTAGGTGCATTGTGTTGCCACCTACTGCCTGGTACTCATTTTCCGCGACCTCAGTAGTCATTAGACATCGTGAAACAGCAGAATGGGACGCTCCGTGGAACTCACGGACTTCGAACGTGGTCAGGTGATTGGGTGTCACTTGTGTCAGAAGTCTGTACGCGAGATTTCCACACTCCTAAACATCCCTAGGTCCACTGTTTCTGATGTGATAGTGAAGTGGAAACGTGAAGGGACATGTACAGCACAAAAGCGAACAGGCCGACCTCGTCTGTTGACTGGCAGAGACCACCGATATTTGAAGAGGATCGTAAAGAGGAATAGGCAGACATCTATCCAGACCATCACACAGGAATTCCAAACTGCATCAGGATCCACTACAAGTACTATGACAGTTAGGCGTGAGGTGAAAAACCTTGGATTCCATGGTCGAGCGGCTGCTCATAAGCCACACATCACGCAGGAAAATGCCAAACGACGCCTCGCTTGGTGTAAGGACCGTCAACATTACACGATTGAACAGTGGCAAAACTTGTATGGAGTGACGAATCACGGTACACAATGTGATCCGATGGCACGGTGTGGGTATGGTGAATGCCCGGTGAACGTCATCTGCCAGCGTGTGTAGTGCCAACAGTGAAATTCGGAGATGGTGGTGTTATGGTGTGGTCGTGTTCTTCCTGGAGGAGGCTTGCACCCCTTGTTGTTTTGCGGGTTACGATCACAGCGCAGACCTACATTGATATTTTAAGCACCTTCTTGCTTCCCACTGTTGAAGAGGAATTCGGGGATGGCGATTGCATCTTTCAACACGATCGATCACATGTTCATACTGCACGGGCTGTGACGGAGTGGTTACACGACAATAAAATCTCCGTAATGGATTGAATCCTATAGAACATCTTTGGTATATTTTTTGAACGCCGACTTCGTGCCAGACCTCACCGACGTACATCGATACCTCTCCTCAGTTCCGCACTCCGTGAAGAATGGGCTGCCATTGCCCAAGAAATCTTCCAGCACCTAATTGATAGTATGCCTGCGAGAGTGAACGCTATCATTAAGGCTAAGGGTGGGCCAACACCATATTGACTTTCAGTATTACCGTTGGAGGGCGTCACGAACTTGTACGTCATTTTCAGCCAGGTGTCCGGATACTTTTGATCACGTAGTGTGTGTGAAACCATAGCAAGCACTCTACAAACTGAAACAAGGAAAGAAACAGAACTGAAGTTGTCAAAACCCTGTGTCCATGTATGTAAGCGAATTGTCCATAGTAAAAGAAAAGCATAAATGTAAAATTCAGGCATGAAAATTACATTTTTATGGAGGACTAAAGCAATCACTAGACTAGACTTATAAAATTAAACAATTAGGGAATAACTAAAATTTTATAAATTATATCACAAAATTTAGAAAATAAATATAATTGAAAGAATACATAAACGCATGAGTAGGGACCACTTCTAATTAACAAATATTAACCTTTGGGAAAAAGAGACATCGGACCCCTAGAATAAGATGGAAAAAAGTAAAGAATGTAAAGGTGAAAAGTCTAAGCTTTAAAAATGAAGAAAAAAAAGAAGTTATAACATCTACATAAAAATTATAACACGATATTTCACCGGAAAACATGTTTTGAGGCCTGCTGAATTCAAATAAACCAGTTTTAGAAATAAACTTCGTGTGTCTGTGAACAACATATCTCGTAAGCTCAGATAAATACCAAAGTTGGTATTTAGGTTCAATATCTTCCAAAGATGCGACAAGAGGGTTTTAAGGAAAAGCCCTTCACCTCAAACTACCCTTTACCTGGAAGATTTTTCGAAATTTTTGATTTTGTAAAAATGGCTAACGATTTTGATTAAAATGCCACATAAAGATATTTACATGACAAATAATATACCTTGAATTTTCTGGTAATTGTATGTGAAAAAATTACACAATTTTCTTTAAATAATTTTTTGTGGCATTAGTCATTTCTGAGATATCCGTTATAAAAGGTTCGAATTGTTCATTTCTTGGTCATTCTCTTAAAGGCCTGTCAACATTCAGTTGTTTCTCGCGATGTCATGGAAACAGTATGGAATTTTAAGGCCAGCATATAGCGTCCAGTTGTTAAACATTTAACTATCGCTGTTCTCTCTGTATCTATAAAGAAATATGTAATGTAGCTGTTTCTGTAAAGATTTATTTGGATTAAAATAGTAGATAGGAAAATAAGCTTTAGTAAGACTAGTTTGTGTACCCACTAATAAACTATGGAGTGTAGAAAAAAATCTGATTTTTTTTTCTAATGTTAGCCATTTCCGTGATATTCTTTGTTACTAGTTTGAATTTTCCTAAGCTTGCCCTTTTTGCTTTCTCTGTCACCTATATAGAAGGTTTAGCGAGGATTTTTCCTGAAACATTAAAAAGCATTTTTAGAAAAATGTCATGAGCGTCTGAAAAGTTGGATAATTGTCGAAATACGTATTTTGATTTAGTATGTCCCACAGATGCGACACGCAGATTTTCAAGAAAATCCCTCCACTATAAACTACCCTTTACTTGGAACATTTTTCAAATTCTAACGATTTTGATTAAAATGACAAATTTTGCTTGCATGACAAATAAAATTTACATCTCTAAATTTCTGCTAATCGTCCCCTCTTCATTCGGAAGTAATTTTGTATAATCTTACATAACTGGAAAACTTTCAACGATAGATGAAAACGTACTCTTTAAACATAAAATTTATTTTAAATACATTTTTTATGTAGCATCAGTCATTTCAGAGATATCCGGTATTAATGGTTCGAATTGTTCAATACTTCATTCTCTTTAAGTCGATTTTCAGTTGTTTCTCGCGATGTCATGGAAACAGTATGGAATTTTAAGGCAGCATATAGCGTTCAGTATTAAACATTTGACTATCGCTGTTCTCTTTGCATCTATAACGAAATACGTATTATAGACAACTAATAAGCGATATAGGGTATAAAAGAAGTGAATGTGACATCAGATTCTTTCCTCGTGGCTATGCAAAGAGTATGGAGTTTCAAAGTCATCAAATAGCAACACGCTTTTAAAAAAAACTGACTATCGCTTAAGCCTACTGTATTCATGTAATGATGGTTTATCTGGATTAACAAGAAGTAGATATAAAAATAATCTTTCGTAAGCATAGTTTATGGAAACCATATACAAATATTTTTTTCTAGAATTGCTATAATAGATTGAAAAATTCCTTTGACTGTTACACATAAGAATTTTTTCAACCCTTTAGGAAGTTACTATTCCATTGTTACTGGACGTTAAGTTTCGCGTTATCGAATTACGACCCCAAGCAATTGGACAACCCGGGCAGCCAACTGGGGGCGCAAGCCGAGCTCTACTCCGATTTACGTCGCCTCCGCACGTTATAATAATTTGCACGTCAACGAGCCTGGGCGTCCACGGTTTGAAGGTAATTTTATAGCTTCAGTGTTAAGTAGAACCGAAGCTAACAGAACACCCATTATATTTCATTATTACCTCAAGAATTCCGTTTTAATTGCCGTATCTTTTTCATAGCGCTCGCTCGCAACCAGATTTATAGTCAAGTGGCAAGCTCATGCAAACCCTCACCGCGAGGGTTGAGTTATGTGGGCAGTCAAAATCTCTAATTGGCTTTCTGAGGGCAGATACCCTATTTGCTTACCTAATTACGTAAATCAATAAACCTCAGACTTAATATACCAACAGCTTTTGTTATGTTTTCTTCAATACTTGTTGGCGTACAGGTTAAACGTCCTATTCTGCCAAAGTTAAAACTGACAAACTCGTAAGCCATTATCTCTGATACTATTTAAGATATCAGTCTGAAGTGTTTACAGGATGTAAAGTTGCGGACGAACGGAGGGGGACCCCGAAATCGGGGGAGAGCACCGTACTCAGACCAGGCAGTCCCTTGTGTTTTTATCGTGACCCCCGGGAGGGAGAAATGACGGGAGAGCCCTGAAGGCTGGCCAGATTCGGATGACGATGAGCGCAAGCACAGACGGGGTCCCTAATGTTTCCAGAATAAATGCCTACAACGGCGCCCGAGCCGACTTTATTGCACCGCGAGCCTCCGGGTGTCGCCCGAAAGCACCCGGAGTCAGTTCTTGAAGGACGTCAGGATGAAACTTCTACACGGCGCACCTCCCGACGAACACCATCGCCTGGTCGTATAAACCTGAGACAGATGATAAGTACAGGAAATTGAGGGCAGGAGAGTCGTAGTACTACTTCAGTATTTCCTGCCGAACAGGGCAAACCACGGACCTAACGAATGTGTTACCGCTTGGTTTTTAGAGCATGTAGATGTATGCCTTTTAAGTCCCCTTGTATACTCTTATAAAATATGTTCAATAGGATTATAGGATAGGATTATAATAGATAGGATTATTTTCTTAATTAACATTTATTAACAATTATTTTTTCTGAAGAGTAAGCAACCTAACAACACTATAATAGATCTAATACAGCACTTAAAGGTTTATTTCTTATCATCCTAAAATTTAACTTAGGTATCTTTACTAGTTTCTTAGAAACGAGGTTATTTATACCAGCAAATGTCAAGTCACAGGAAAAGTTCTTCAAAGCAAACATTAAGAAAAAAGGTTGCATATATTTGCAATAAAAAAGAACCTTATGTGATACATTCACATGAATTTCTCCTTCCTCTGTTGTTTATTAGTGGGTATATAAAAATTACTCTTACTATAGCTTATTTTTGTATCTACTACGTAATAGCTACATTACACATTTCGTTATAGATACAAAGAGAACAGTGATAGTCAAATGTTTAACAACTGGATGCTATATGCTGGCCTTAAAATTCCATACTGTTTCCATGACATCGCGAGAAACAACTGAAAATCGATGGGACTTTAAAAGAATGACTTACGGATTGAACAATTCGGATATTAATAACGGATAACTTGGAAATGTCTTATGTCACAAAAAAGTTATTTGGATTAAATTGTGTGTTTTAAATAGATTTAATTCTTTGTGCAGTACATTTTCGTCTATCGCTTAACGTTTACCAGTTATACAATGTTATACAAAATTCCTTCTGAATGAAGATTTTACAGGCTACTCTCAGGAAATTCAAGATATACTATATTTTATTTTTCAATTAAGTATATTTACTATGATATTTTAGTCAAAATTGTTTGAGCCATTTTTTAGAAAATCAAAAATTTCCAAAAATGTTCAATGTAAAGGGTAGTTTGAGGTGGGAGATTTTCTTGAAAACCTTCGTGTCCAATCTTTGGAAGGTACTGAACTAAATACTGTTTGGTATTTATCTGATATTTCGGTTCTGAGTATGCTGTACACAACAGACACAAGGACATTTTTCTATTGTTTGTTCTATGGACCTCAAAACATGTATTTATAGTGAAATCTCGGTATCGTATTTTTTGGTACCAGCTATGTACTTATGTGGTAGAGATAGTAAACATGTCATATTTTGGCTATTTTTATTATCTTGTAAAACCGTAATTCGTGTTTAGTCTATTTCTCCGCCAGGGTCGCTGCCTGAATGTGTGAGCATGTCTGGCCACCAGTAGTATTCCGACCTTGAAACTCACGTGGAAGAAAGTTAACAGAATTGTATAGCATTTCCCGTTCTACTTGTGTAGCCATTAATCGTGGAAGTATCGACTTGGAGAGGCAGTGTTAATAAAGCTCGAAGGTGGCTGTTAGCTCGACTAAACGGACCTTAGAGGAACCATTTTTTCTGCCGCTCTCGGAAACGTTTCTTGGAAGCTTCCCGCTCTTTGAACTGTGCTTATCAAAGTCGTACCGTGTGATTATCCCCATCTCTGTCTATAATTACATGTAATGGTAACGAAATTACTCGACCTGGAACCTGTAATTATCGCCTACACGGCTTGATTTAGAACTGGGCTGCACAAACAAATGCGGGCGAAGAAAAGAAAGACACATTATCCCCATAGCAACCATTTATAATATTGTATGACGTGAAATATTGCATAAAGTGTTGGTCGGTGTATATATGTGAGATTCCTAATCTCCATAGCAACCGAACAAATGCTTCCCTCTCTATCCGATATTCCTCCTCCGGGAATAAAAATACAACCAGCTCAGCGCTCCACTAGGCGTAGTTACAGAATTATCTACCTTTCCTCTTTGTGTTATTGGTCCTTTTATGTATTATCCTTCCCTTGCGTATTCTCTCTAATTGAATTGCCTTTCTTGTCCATGTTAGACAGCTGTTAGATACGATAGTGTATTTGTATAACCATTTCTGTTATCTGTTGGAGAGACAACAATGTTATGACTTTATTAGTGGCAAGAAGCCTTTCAAAAGAAATATTTTACTTTTTTTTTATCCTAAAAACTTATTTGTTAAATTCGCAATTCTTTCTCTACTCGCTATTTGAACTACGAATCTTCCGGTTTCCGTCCGCTCGCTCTAACCAAATGAGCTACCACGTCAACTTGCCAAGAGAACATTAAATTACCCAATTACTGCCTTAAACGTGTGGTATGTTATTAAAAATCGTTTGAATAAATTTTGAAAGAATACAAAATAGCGATAAATGTTCCATGTCAAGGGTAGTTTCTCTGTCTTTAGAAAAATATTTGTGTTGCATCCTTAGACGCTGAAGTTACGAGGGCAACACTGAAACTCCTTAGAAAAGCTAACAAGGACTAGTTTTAAAAAAATTAATGATTTTATTTTTTTTCAAAATCTCCCCCTTTAATTCAATACATTTTTGTATTCGATAAAAGCAGTCCTTAAAGCAATGATGCCACTCCTCCTGAGGCACTTCAGAAACAGGTTTTATAATGTTGCACTGCTTCATCTGATGACGAAAAAGTGATTCCACGTGTTTTATCTTTAATTCTTGAAAACAAGCTGCTAGGTCAGGGCTGTATGGTAGAGGGTACATGATGCTGACCTTTAGAGCAGATACTCAGTTGTTAGTTTTGCTGTATGCAACAATGCGTTGCCGTGATGTAACATTTTTCTTTTTGGGTATTTTTCACGAACTTTTTCAAAGCTTTGCGGTAAACAGATATGTTTACCAATCGGCAGTAACAGTACGTTTATCTTCTAATGCTATAGTAACAATATGGCTCGTTTTAGAATAAAAAAAAACTAGCAACCATCTTCCTAACAGCACTGCGAATTCGCCGGAATTTTGTAGCCTTGGTAGCCTTGATTTTTCTCATATTTTTTCTGCACCAATCAATGCGTTGTTGTTTTTGATCGGGAGTCAGGTTATGTGGAATTCATCGACAACAAAGTTTTCTTACGTATAACTGTTGATGTAAAATGTTTTGGATTTGACTCGGCGCAAAGCATTTTTAAAAAGAAAAACAGTGTTTATAGCTTTGTAAATACCGCAATGATAGCTATTTTCGTGATTGTGGAAGAGAAATTAACTATTTTAGAGTGGAAATCAGTGCCGTATTCGATTTTTTGTCACTATTTCTTTGCATTTTCAGTTTGAAATGAAGAATCGTTGTATAATACAACGTTTGTGATCACAGACAATAGATGTCTTATATCAAGTATTCCTATGCCATTCCTCTGCTACTTCTGAAAGTTTGTGGGTTGTATTCTGTGTGTGTATGTACATATATCCGTTGTTCCAATATACTTATAAACCTCAAGACTTATAAAAGCGAAATTATTATTCAATTTGCTTTAATAAGTGTGTAGTATTTTATAACATTAATACTTCGCTAAGTCAAATGAAAGTTTCTCCGACAGCTTTCTCTTCATAAGCGTGGATAAGAATTATCCTACTTTCGTCAAATCTTATGAATATTTATGGACTTAGGAACTGTTGTAGCAAATTCTTCCTCAGTAACATCATGCAAAGAAGTAACTGGATTAAATTATAGTTCTTAGGAAAGTTAAGACAGCGATATTTATGACGCTAGCGACAGAGAATGTTGAATTCCCCATTAGTGTAAGGAAAAATAATAATAAAAGACTTTGTTTACGCTGCAGTGAGATCGGCTGGGAAGTGCACTTTCAGAGGAAAATACGACAGATGTCTTCAGGCAGAAACACGAGATTTCATGTAACAATCTTGACGTCTGTCAAGCTTCTAGGAAACATTGTTTTAGTTTAACCAAATAGAAACAATGCGTGTGTAAAATCGTATAAAAGGTTGTTACATTCTATATTTTTATTGTATTCTCTATCGCGTACCTAGTGGATAAGGAAATCCGTGTGTGCATCTCTGAACAGTATATACTCAAAATGAAAAATCACATAAATATAAAATTTTGTATTTATGTTCAGTATTTTCAAAAGATACCGCAACAAGATTTTTAAGAAAAACAAACCACCCCAAACAACCCTTTACGCTGTAAAATTTTCAATGGTTTTGATTTCCTCAAGAATGGTTCGAACGATTTTCATTAAAATACCACATGTCTAAGATATTTACATGAAAAACAAAAATGTGTATTTTGAATCTTTTGGAAATAACTTGGGAAGTCGTCTTCTTTTGTAAGAAATATTGTGTCATATTGTGGATCACTTTAATACTAATTTATTTCAAGAAATTCACATACATACCCAAAAATTCGATACCGAGATTTCAAAGGGAATACAAGTTTTGAGGCCAGTGAATACAAAAAAAGCGCATTTTTAGAAAAACGTCCGTGTGTGTGTGTCTGGGAACACAATAAATCAAACTTGGCATTTACGCTCCGTAGCCTCCAATGAAGAGACACGAAGATCAAGGAAATTCCCCCAATGCCAACTAACTTTTGCGTGAAACATTTTTCGAGAATTTGAATTTCCTAAGAAAATGTTTCTGAGGATTTTGATCAAAATATCACCTATTAAAGACGTTTACATGAAAAACAAAATGTATATCTAGAATAGCCTCTGAAGTCCACTTCATTCATGAGCAATTTTCCATAATCTTGTATAGTCAATAAACATTAAGCGAAGAAGAGAAATCCGTAAATCCGTTTTTGTTTACGGTATAAGCCGTTTCTAACATATCCGTTATTCAAGGCTTGAATTGTTAAATGCTTGTGATTCTTTTTGGTCTCATCGATTTTCAGTTGTTTCTCGTGATGTCATGGAAACAGTATTGAATTTTAAGGCCAGCATATAGCGTTTAGTTGTTAAACATTTGACTATCGCTGTTCTCTTTGTGTCTATAACGAAATGTGCAATGTAGCTGTTTCTGTAAAGGTTTATTTGAGTTAAAATGTGGTAGATAGAAAAATAAGCCTTAATAAGAATAGTTTGTACACCCACTAATAAATATAGAGAGTAGAGAAAGTCATGTGAATTTATCACAACAGATTTTGACTTTCCCAACTACGTATAGTAAGTAGGGGAAGTATTGCATTCCACCCAAAAATTCGGTTTTCACCGGAAACATATGTTTTGAGACCCCTGAATCAAAAAAAGCATTTTTTGAAATATTTCCGCGCGCGCGCGCGCGTGTGTGTGTGTGCGTGCGTGCTTGCGTGCGCGCAGCATAACTCAGAAACGAACAGTTGGATAAACACCAAACTTGGTATTTAGGTTCAGTATCTTCCAAAGTTGCGACAGGAAGATTTTGAAGAGAAATCCACACACCCCAAACTATACTTTACATGGAATATTTCTTGAAATTCTTGATCCTTTTAAACTGTCTAAACGATTTTGATTAAAATACCATATATGAAGGATGTTTACATAACAAATAATATGTATGTATATGAATTTCTGCGAATAGTCTATGAAGTCTACCTCATGCGGAACGAATCTTCTATAATCTTCTACAAATTCTAAACGTTAAGCCATAGACGAAAACGTAAGAAGATAGTTTGTTGTATTTTTATTTTTACGTTGTTATTTGCCCCACGTTTTGGAAGCCAATTTGAAGAAGGTTTGTTTTTCCTACGTACGGAAAGTCAAATTGAAGTAGGAGTTGTATTGTAGCTCAACTGTTGGGGAGCTGAACTTGAAATTGGTTGCATCCGCACGTATAGTACCCGCTTTCCGGTAGCCTTCGCCCCACAAAAAATGTTAAAAAATACTAACTTTGTAATCTGACTGTTTCGTTAAATATTATATATTTATGTTTGCCTCGGCTGCGTCAGTATTTTAATTAGAGATATGGATGTCTTAGCAGGGAGTAGTGTGACAGAAGAATGCAGGCTTACACAGATTATAATTTTTAATTCAGTCCTTTTTATTAATTCTTGACACAATGTAATAACACTGTGAGATTCTTTTATTAATTAATTACTTGCAAATTTTAACACGTAAGCTATTTTCGTCTCACACGAATACGTATTAAATTTCTCGAGGACGTGTCTCGCGTCCGGTTAGGAAGGCTGTCTACAAGCAACTGACTTGATTTCTAGCGCCTAAATTTGTAAATTTCTGTATTTCAAGTCCCTGATTGGTTATTCTTAATCCAATAGAATACTTTTATTTAACTTAAGTTATTTTTGTGGTTGGCGGCGTCGTGGCCGAGTGGTTAGACCGCTCGCCTCCCACCGAGGTGACCCGGGTTCAATCCCAGGGATTGCATGTGGGATTTGTGGTGGACGAAGCGGCTTCTGGGCGGGTTTTCTCCGGGTTCTCCGGTTTCCCCCGCCATTCATTCCACCAACTGCTCCATCATCACCTTTCCTTTCATCCATTTCACCAACATTTCGATTCATCTACTTCCTTCATCCCATACCAGGCATCGGGCTGATCACCCATCCTGGATGCTCTGTCTGATCCATGAGGGTCTGCTCCTCGACGGGCCTCTGACCCCAGGCACCCGCTTGTAAGTCCTGGGGGGTGTAAGTCCTACATAAGAGGAGGGTAAACAGATAATGAATGAATGAATTTTTTTGTGGTTGTTGATTGTGTATTTTATAAATTGTCACAAGAATTACATTATTGCTTCCAAGTATTACAAGTAATATTGTTACACTTTCTTACTCCTTATTGCCTCAAGGTTACCTCTTTTTTTAGCAAATTTTAACCTATTATTCTCCTAGCTACTGCATTATTAAATTACGTAATACATTCAGATAACATTATTATATGTATACAATATTATAAACATATACAATGACTGTAATAAACAATTTTTATATCTTGTTACATACACATATTTCTTTAAGGCGGGCTGTTATTGTATTTTTATTATATAATTTGATTAAAATCATTTAAGTGTTAACAATACTGGCTCAAAAGCCCTACACAAAAAATATAGATCAGCCATTTCCGAGATATCTGTTATTAATCGTTCGAATTGTTCAATACTTAACCATTCTTTTAAAATCCTGTCAACATTCAGTTGTTTCTTGCGATGTCATGGAAACAGTAAGGAATTTCAAGACCAGCATATAGCGTCCAGTTGTTAAACATTTGACTATCGCTGTCCCCTTTCTATGTATGTATGTGTGTGCGTGCGTGCGTGCGTGTGTGTGTGTTGCGGCATTATTCTTTGTTAAGTTTGAAAGAATGCTACTGTTTATTTGCCGCACGTATTGAATACAATTTGTCGCGGTCACTTCGTGTTATCTTTTACTGAGCGCCTGTTATTGTATTTAATATTTTTTGTTCACTGTCCTCCGGCTAGCTATGATCCCTCGGTCAAGCACTTATCTTATACAGGTGTGTAAACGGAAAGGAGTTTTTATCCAAAGATAACACTGATAAAAGAATTTTTTATACTTTTATTGTCGTAACACATTATGCACTTTCACATATTAATCTTGACACTCGCCAAACTGAAACTGTTATACTAACTTCTTTACTGCCCATTATTAATTCGCGTACTTCAGCTTTTTGTGTAATTAACTTTATGACGCTTGAGCGTTTTCATAACTTTGCTACGCGTAACCTGCGAATCGATAAACTATGCTATGTATTCACCATGACTGTTTTTGTTGAACTCAGCGACGTGTAATGCACAAATGTTTCCGATGGACTGGGGCCGACGTGTAATGTACAAATGTTTCCGATTGACTGGAGCCGACGTGTAATGTACAAATGTTTCCGATGGACTGGAGCCGACGTGTAATGTACAAATGTTTCCGATGGACTGGAGGAATCTACCTCTGACTTACCCCTTTTTATACTCCCACACCCCGATATGCCTAAGGATTATAACCGAACTGCTATTGGTTAATAAAACGCGCCAACATTAGCGTCTATTTTTATATCCAATGAAAATTACGAAAACATATGCTCTAGGAAAAATGTTCCAGCAAATTCTAAGAAAAACGCGCCAATATTACGTCATTTGCTCGTCTCTAATAATGATAAACAGCTCACCCCCTCGCTACATTATTGCACGCTATTATTGTCAGTTTCAGTAAGGCCGTATAAACCCACTTCTCGACAATGCTTACAATCAACAAACATCTCAAATCAATGTCACACAATAATGCATATTCACACTACAATTATTCTTGATATTTACATAATTTCTGATACAAATTACTGCGTCAACATGTATGTATGTATGTATGTATGTATATATGTATATATGTATGTATGTATGTATAACGAAATGTGTAATGTAGCTATTTCTGTAAAGGTTTACTTGCATTAGAATAAGGTTGGTATATGTAAAAAGTATCTGATGTGTTACACTCACATGATTTTCTCTACTCTTGTATAAAATACTTTTACAAACGCTTATTCTTCACCTACTTCATGTTAATAGAGATAAACATTTGTTAATTTTCTTGTAGATGCAAGGGGAATTGGTAGACTTTAAGTGATGGTCAACTGTTTTAAGAGCTGGTTACTATGTGGAGCATTCCATTCTCTTTGTATGTTAAAGACATAAAACACGAATACCGAATTCCCAATTGAGAAAAAGTATAAGTATGGAAAATTCAAACAAATAACAAGGAATATCTCGGAAATGGTGCACTCGAAAAAAAAAGTATTTTACCGAGATCTACATTTTTTTTTGTGTAGTAAAATGTTGTCTATCTCTTACGGTTTACCAGTTATGCAAAAGTCATTCAGAATGAGGAGGACTTTTGGGGACATTCCCAGAAAATCAAGATATATATTCCCAGAAAATTTTTGCATTCATAGTACCTCAAAACATGTATTTCCTGTGACATCTGGTTATCGAGTTTTTTGATAAAATGCAATACTTCCCCTACTTCCTATACGTAGTAGAGAAAGCAATAATGTATGTTACATTCTATATATCGAACAAAAGGTTGTTTCCTTTTGACTGCTGCACCAATCACGTCGCTTGTAGCAGTCGGAAGTAGCGCACACAAGTTTTTCTCGTAATTACATTTCATCCCTTACGTAAACTCCCCAACATTTGTCCCTTGCAGTAATGAGCGGGAAGTCGTCCTGATTCTTAGCAGCACATGCTGTCTTTGGGATTCCCCGCATGTCCCGGCCATAGACGGTACACAATCAGGGAGACGGGAGGGTCGAAACGGCTTCTGACGCAGGACGCCAAAATATTACATACACACGTGGTATCATCGCCTCCCACTCTTGTCGTTCATTTAACACTATCTACACATGACTTTCTCTACTCACTCTTCTACAAACTTTTCTTACTGAAGTTTATTAGTTTTATTACATATTGTTAAACGGAAATACCTGATTGAAATAAACAAAAGTTGAAGGGGTTTTAATTGTTGCAGCGGTTACACCACGTTTAGGCGTCAATTTGAAGGTGTTTTATACCACGCACGTAATGGGTGCCAATTTGCGACAGACTGTTCCTAGGAGTGTTCGCCCCACGTACGGTACAAACATTCCGTTGGCCTTCACCCCACGTTTACGAACCAACTTTTTATTTTTTATGTTGTATTTTAAATATTATATGTATGTCTGGGCTTAGTCAGTAGTAATTTGCAGAACACGTGTCTCTTTACAGGGCTGGTACGGCTGAAGAAGAACGCTTACACAAATTATAATTGTATTTTATAATGTTATTAATCCTTCACACGGTTACATAACACTTCACTGGTATATCCTACTGTACAGCTGTGAGATTATCGTTAATTACACTTTTTAACAGGTAAACATTGTATTATTCTCACTGCAATGGATTTTTGTCTCACACCAAATCCATACCAAGCCGAACTGCTCGAGTACGCTGTCTTGTAGCGTCTACCGCCTGAATTTGTACATTTTCTGTATTTCAAGTTTCTAATTAGCTAATCCTATTCCAATAGAATACCTATATTTAACTTTTAGCTTTTCTAGATTTTGATTGGCTATTTATAAACTGTTTTAAATATTACATTATAACTGTTCCAAGAACTATTACTTGCCTATTTAAACTTTCTAATTTATTGTGGCCTCAAGGTTACCTTATTGTTAGGAACTTTCGGCTTCCACTTTGTAATTCTGTTTGCTATGGAAAGCAGCTTGCTTCTATTCTCACAGCTCCTACATTGTTAACTACGTAATACATTCACATATCATTTTATACATGTATATAATAATGACTGTAATATATACTTTATAAATTATATACATATTACTTTAAGGCGGGCTGCTATTTTTTATATTATATAATTAGACGGATATCGTTTAAGCTATAAAAATACTGCCTCAAACTGTATCCTTTTGCTAAATCACCAATTTCTCTTAAGCCATTAAAGATAAACTCACCAAATTTCACATGCGTATATACTAATGTCTGCTGTATACATAATTTAATTTTTGTATACAACTGATACGTACTTTCATAATTTAGGAAAAATAACCCTCGAAGCAAAAATGCCTATATTTTTTCTAATAATATTCATTAATGTCTGTATCATTCAAGATACACAGAGGACTGGAGTTCAAAATGAAGTAGTTGTTTTGTTGTCAATTTGAAATAAGGTAGTTATTTTTATTGCGTTATTTTTTGCACCACGCTTTGGGAGCCAGTTTGAAGAAGGTTAGTTGCTGCTACGTATGGAAAGCCGATTTGAAGTAAGAGTTGTGGTATAGTTCAACTGTTGGGGAGTCGAACTTTAAGTTCGTTGCAACCGCACGTATAGTACACGCTTTCCAGTAGCCTTCGCCACAAATGTACTTTCCGGTGGCCTTTGCCCCAAATGTTTAAAAATATTAACTTTTTAATTTGACTGTTTCTGTAAAATATTACATATTTATGTTTGCCTCGGCTGCGTCAGTATTTATTTTAGAGACATGTTTCTCTTAGCAGGGTTGTGGTGTGACTAAGAATGTAGGCTTACACAGATTATAATTTTACTTCACTCCATTTTTTAATGTTTGACACGATTTAAATAATATTCACTGATATAGAGAGAGAGCTGTGAGATTTGTTTTTTTTATTAAATACTTGCCCTTTTTAACACGTAAAACTGTTTTTGTCTTACACGAATACGTATTAAATTTCTGGATGACGTATCTAGCGTCCGGTTAGGAACACTGTCTGCAGGCAACTGAACTTTAAATTTGTAAATTTGAAGAAGTTGTGGGTTACGTAGTTGTTAATTTAGGTGATGTGTTTTTGTTGTGAGGTGTTTCTTGTAAGCCCAACGTTTTGGCGCCAATTTGAAGAATTATTTGTTCTTCAATTTGCTGTTTGTATATTAAGCCACATGCTTGGGAGCCAATTTGAAGAAGTATTGCTGTTCTTCAAATTTGATTACGTAAATATTATTAGGTATATTTGCAAAAATGTTATGTAATTATTAAGCTCTACATTGAGGAACGCCACTTTGAGAATGTTATTGAGCCTTGTCGTATTTGTTGCCAACTTTGAAAAAAGTTATTTAGCTGGATGCTGAATATGAGATGTGAGAATCCCCGCGTATGTGTGTCACTTACGAAGAAGTATTTAACTTACGTAATTAAGATACACTTTGATGTTGTTTAATGCTTCGGACGCCAAAGCTTGAAAGTGAAGATGATGCTTGTTTTTACGTAATATTATTAAAGTTATTTGCCCCGACTGCTTTCAGTCGCGCTATAGAAACACGAGTTCTTGTAGGGTTGTGATAAGACAAGAATTAAAATACGTCACAGAGTTTATTTTTTAATTTCACTTTCTTTTTATATCTCTTTATACTTGCACATTTATAAACACAACACTTTACAAAAGAAAACTGTGAGCACTTTATATATTCTAGCGGAGAACACAATTTTACCATCCGTACTTTATAACATCTTGCCCGCGACTGACTGAATTCAACGGTAAAAATCTCATAGCTTTGGTAATGCCAGTCTCTTATTGGCTAATTCTAGTCCAATAGAATTTAAGTATTCAAACTAAGTCTTTCTTTACTGTTGATTGGCTAATTCCAAACTATAAGCGAAATTACGTTATTACCTCATTATTAAGATACTAAAACATATTATTCTCATAGTTTTTGCACTATTACAGTATATAAACATTTACTTAATATTAACAAATACGTTTACAATTAAAATAAGTATTGACAATGACTTTACATACAATAATAATTATATACATATTGTTTTTAAGGTGGGCTGTTGTTGAATTTTAATTATAATAAAACAAGTAATATCTTTTAGACATTAAAATACTGCCTCAAATTTTGCTATATTTCAGTTTCTGATAGGCTAATTCTAGTCCAATAGAATACCTTCATTTTACTAAAGATTTTTCTTGTTGTTGATTGACTATATTATAAACTGTCACAAAATTTACATTATTGCTTCTCCAATGATGACTAGTAGTATTATCAAACTTTCAGAGTCATTATTGCCTCAAGGTTACCTCTTGTTACCTCATTGTTAGCAACTTTAAACCTATTATTCTCACAGCTCCTACCTTATTACATTACGTAATCCATTCACATAGCATTATTGAACATGTACATGTAATACAAACATATACAATGACTGTAATATACACTTTTTATACATTGTTACATACACATATTGCTTTAAGGTGGGCTGTTATTGAACTATATATATATATATTATAAAATTAGACTGAAATTATTTAAGTGTTAAAAATACTGCCTCAAAAATAAGCAGGCATTATATTTACATGTCCCAGCAAGGTTTCACTACGGTTGGCCCACTGCAGACACAAAGGTGCATGAAGCAAAGAAAATGTGGTTTTGAGGAAAAACAATTTAAAGTGGAGGAATGGAAAGCACTCAAGGAGCCACTAGTCATTCAAGGTCGTAAATAATAACGCGAATATATAATCCCACCTATTATTCAACAAAAATGCACAATTTTATTCTTAAATCTGATATACAATCTGAGTATACAAACTATTCTTACAAAACATTATTACTTTCTCCACTACGTATAGTAAATAGGGGAAGTATTGTACTCCACCCAAAAAATCCATATTGACATTTCAGCGGAATATATATGCTTAGACGTGCCTTAAATTCAAATAAAGTATTTTTGGAAACATGTCCGTGTGTGTATTCTGTCTATGGGCAGCATAACTCAAAAACGAAAAGTCGGATAAATGCCAAAATTTGTATTTGAGTTTAGTATACACAAGGAATGTTCCCAAAAATAGCGGTAACGATTTAGATTAAAATGTTATATGTTTAAGATATTTTCATGGCAAATGAAATGTACATCCTGAATTTCATAGGAATGTCCCTAAAAGTCCTCTTTAAACGTTTGTATAACTGGTAAGCCGTAAGAGAACAAAATTTTACTGCATAAAAATGCAGGTATCGTTAAAACACAATTGATGTCATGTAGATATTTTTTTTCTGGAGTGAACGGTTTCCGAGATATTCCTTGTTATTGGTTTCAATTTTCCAATTCTTATACTTTTTCTCAAATGGGAATTCGTTATTAATTTTTTTTACGTTCTGGACATACAAAGAGAATGGAATGCTTCACATAGCAACCAGCTCTTAAAACATTTGACTATCACTTAAAGCCTGACATATTCCCCTTACATCTACAAGAAAATTAAAAATAAGATTAACGTCTCGATTAACATGAAGCATATGGAGGATAAACGTTTGTGAAAATAGTTTGTGCAAGAGAAGGGAATGTCATGTGAGTGCAAAATATCCAATTTTTGTTTCTGTCCACCTCACTTTGAGATAAACCTTTCCGTAAATAGCTACATTACACATTTCGTTATAGATAAAAAGAGAACAGCGATAGTCAAATGTTTAACAACTGGACGTTGTCGCGGTATCGTTCGTGTTATCTTATTTGCTGAGCGCCTGTTATTGTTTTATTATTTTGAATTTTGAGTTCTTTGTCCTCCGGCTAGCTATTATCATTCAGTCGAGCAAATCTCTTGAACAGGGTGTGTAAATGGAAAGGATTTGTTACCAAAAGATACAACTGATAAAAGCATTTGTTTCTACACTTTTATTACCGTCACACTTGATTAATTTCACATGTTTACTTTTGATACACGCCCAGTGAATCTGTTATATTTTCGAATATAACTATTATCACTTATTTGCCGCACATTATTAATTAGGGTATTTCACATCTTTTAACTAACTTTACGACGCGAGAGATTCTGTAGAACTGCGCGACGTTTGCGTTGTGAATTATTCTGTAAAACTGTGCGACGTGTAACGTGTGAATGATCCTGTTAAACTGGGAAATACCTGTCTTTGGCTCTAGAATTTATACTCTCTCACCCCGATATGCCTAAACATTATAACAGAGCTGCTATTGGTTAATAAAGCGCGCCAACATTAGCGTCTATTTTATATCCAATCAAAATTACGAACAGATATGCTCTAGGGAAGATATTCCCTCCATTTCTAAAGGAAAGCGCGCTACTCTGACGTCATTTGTTTGTCTCTTCTAATTGATAAACATCTCACCCCCTCGCTCATTGTTATCCGCTCCTATTGTCAGTTTCAATGAGGCCGTGTAAACTTATTTCCTAACAATGCTTATAATTAACAAACATCTCAAATTAATGTCATACAATAATGTTAATTCACACTACAATCACTCTGACATTCACAGTGTTGTGATATAAAATACTGCCGCAACGCTCTATGATGTCTTAAAATTCCATACTGTTCCATGACATCGCGAGAAATAAGTGAATGTTGATAGGACTTGTGTTTTAAAGGGGTGTACATTTTTTGTATCGCTTAGCGTTTACGAGTTATACGAAATTAAATAAAATTCTTTCGAATAAAGAGTACTTCACAGGGTGTTCCTACAAAACTCAAGATATATATTTTATTTATCACGTCAATATCTTTATAATAATTTCGAAAATGTTCCATTTAAAGAGTAGTTTGAGGTGGGGAATTTTCTTAAAAATCTTCCGTTTAGCATCTTTGGAAGCTACTGAACCTAAATAAAAAGTTTGATATATAACGGACTCTTAATTTTTTAGTTATGCTGCTCACAGACGGACCTTTTGCTATAAATGTCTTTTTTGGATTCAGGGGTCCTAAAAAGTTAAATTTGAGATGTCATTTCCGGTTTATAATTTTTGTTTTTTTGGTGATTTCAGTCGCTTATCTCCCTTTTATATCTACAAAGGTGAAGCGTCAAGTTATTGGTTCAAAATCTGGGTTGTCCTCCTTGATTTAGGGGTATCGTGCTAGCCTCTGGTTCCCGAGGTCGCGGGTTCAAACCTGGCGGAGGGCGATGAAATTTTTCGGGCAAAGGAAGCCTAAACATGGCTTCCCTCGGAAGGGAGGTAAACCGGTGGTGCCGAGTTGTAGATTTACGGTACGTAAAAGAACCTCAAGCCCGATAAAGAGACCTGAGCAAAATCATCGGTCTTTCACGCCCAATATACGAGGTGTGATCAAAACGTTTCCGGAATGAACGTCATAAATACTACACAACAGTTTGTTTTGTCTAATCTGCACTGTTACCCTCGAAATAGTCTCCTTGGGAGTTGATACACTTGTCCCAGCGCTTCTGCCACTGCTGAAAGTCCTCTTCTTTCAACATCTTGAGAGCCTTCTGCAATTCGCGATGGATGACATCAATGTCCTCAAAACGGTGTCCTCAAAAAGTTCACTGGTGCCAAATCAGGAGAATAGTTGGGATGGGAAACAGTATTCATCCAATTTTATCCCAAAATTGTCGAACAGAAAGAGCTTTGTGCGCGGGTGCATTGTCATGATGCAGGAAAATGTCCAAATTGTCTTTCAAAATGCTTTGAACACTTCCAAATAAAGTCCTAATGAGTCAGAAAGTTCTCTTATTGTAATGCGCCTATCATTTAAGACAATTTCACTCACCTGATTGATATTTTCATCAGTTTTGCTGGAACAGGGTCGCCCCGAACGATCTGCATCTTTAACCGATATCACACCACTTTTAGATCTCTAAAACCACTCAAATGCTTGCGTTTTGTGCATAAGTTCCTCCCCATAAGCTGTTCTGTTGCATTTTTACGAGTTTAAAGCAAAATTTGATGTTCGTTCTTTGTTCTTCGTTATCTGACATTTTTGCTACGCGGAAAAATCGCAGCACATGGAAAACACTTGCTCACTTTAGAGCATGCAGCTCGTCACTGCGTGGTCACAGGAATGCACGTGATCTCTCATTTTTATCGGGGAGAAATGCTGCATGTACAGTTTGGTAAAGAATTAAAGAAATCTCAGCGTGAGCATTGTTGTGAAGCCATTCCGGAAACTTTTTGATCACACCTAATAGAATGGGACACTAGTTAAAGACGTCCATAATAAAACTCAATTTATTTTTCTTTTCAAATTCAATAATTATCAGGAGAATGACGATGTTCAACAGTTTTGCTCATAGATCTATTTTCTGCGTTTTGAAAACACAACATTTGCAGTAACATGCAGAACGTCACTAATCGAAAAATTACTGAGAGATGAAACATCAAAAAGCACGCCTTCCATATGCGGAGGAAATAAGATTAGAATCCACGCCTTTCTTGACAAATTTACTTGTTTTTGATTGTGACAGTAAGACCAAATACGCTTTCTGCGCGAAGGCGGAAGCGATTTTCAATATCCGATCGTATTATTAAGATTGACAAAAAGCATTTCCTTCTGCAGAACTTCCACTTTCACAAACAAAAGACAAAAGAAAACCATTGAAGTGTCGAGCGCATTTCTATAACAAGCGAAAGAAGAAAAACAAATATCTAACTGTTATAATCCGGCAGTTAGTGGCTTCTTGCAAGGAAATGTTTCTTATTTATGATTATTATTAACAGAATACAGCGAGGTGGGTTTGTAATTACGTTATGTGTATTTAGTAGCAGTCACATGACTTTCTCTACCCTCTTCAGCCTATTAGTAGGTATACAAATTATTCTTATGAAATTTAATTTCCTGTCTACTACATTTTAATCCAGATAAACCTTCACAGAAATAGTCACATTGCAAATTTCGTAATAAATACAAAGAGAACAGCGCTAGTCAAATGTTTAACAACTAGACGCTATATGCTGGCCTTAAGGCATGTATTACGTTTTGAAAGAAATTCTACAGTTTTGATAAAAATCTATGAAAGTTTTACAGTTAAAGCAACTAATTTCATCAAGAAAAATCTGATGTGTTACGCTCACATGACTTTCTCTACTCTTGTACAAACTATTTTTACAAACGCTTATTCTCCATCTACTTCATGTTAATAGAGATGTTAATCTTATTGTTAATTTTCTTGTAGATGCAAGGGGGCTTTAAGCGATAGTCAAATGTTTTAAGAGCTGGTTGCTATGTGGCGTATTTCATACTCTTTGCATTACCAGGACAAAAAAAGACGAATAACGAATTCCCATTCGAGAAAAAGTATATCTTGGAAAATTGAAACAAATAACAAGGAATATCTCGGAAATGGTTCATTCGAAAAAAACATTGTATGTGTCATAAATTGTGAGTTTTAACGAGGTCTATCTCTTACGGTTTACTAGTTATGCGAAAGTCGTTCAGAAAGAAGAGGACTTTTGGGGACATTCCCAGAAAGTTCATGATATACATTTCATTTGCCATGAAAATATCTAAACCATATGATATTTTAATAAATATCTTAGAGCGATTTTTGAGAAAGTAAAAATTTTCGATAACTTCCCCATGCAAAGAATAGTCTGATGTGGGGGGTATTTTCTTGAATATCTTCTGAAACATACTAAACTCAAATACCAAGTTTGGTATTTATCCGACTTTTCGTTTTTGAGTTACGATGTCCATACACAGACACACGCCTGCACGTGAACCCTTTTCGTAAAATACTTTTTTGGGGATTCAAGGGACCAAAAACATGTATTTCCAGTGAAATATTGATATCGAATTTTTGCCGGGACTGCAATAGGTTATCTACCTACTGCAAACGTCATAGGGAGAGTAAACATGTATATTTCGTTTCATTTTCTCTACAACTTGCCTATTACCATGAGAACGGAGGGGACACCTGGACCTAACGCCGATCTTTTGTGTTTACCACCCCAGGAGAAAAGGATGAGGTGTCGGAACCACCGGCAGATAGGGACGCGCGGAGGCCCCTGACGATTCCCAAACTTGACCAATATAAAACATATATACCTAATTTTATGCGTATTTCTTTTTGATTCTTCTTCATTCTTAATTCATTTGGTAAAACGTTTAGTAACTGGTAAACCATGAGAGACAGATAGACAAAGAGAGAGAGAGACAGACTGAAACTCACACTTTAGATCACAGATCTTTTTAAAATATGTATAAAGTGTTTAACCATCACTTCAGCCTCCTGTAACAACAAATAAATGTGTAATGAAATTATTTCTGTAAACAATTATCTCGATTAACATGAAGTAGACAGAAATAAAGCACCCGTAAGCATAATTTGTAGAGGAATGGGTTGAGAAAGTCATTTGAATGTGAGGCAGTATTTTTTAACACTTAAATGATTTCAGTCAAGCTATATAATATAAAATTTAATAACAGCCCGCCTTAAAGCAATATGTGTATGTAACAGTATATAAAAAGTGTATATTAAGTCATTGTATATGTTTATATTATTGTATACATGTGATAATGTTATGTGAATGTATTACATAATTTAATGATGTAGGAACTGTGAGAATAATATGTTAAAATATGATAACAATGAGGTAACCTTGAGGCAATAATGAGTAAGAATGTTTAATAATGCTTCTAGTCATTATTGGAGCAACAATAATGCAATTTTTGTGACAGTTTATAAAGTAGCCAATCAACAACCAAAAAGAAGGCTTAAGTTAAATAAAAGTGTTCTATTGGATTAGGAATAGCCAATCAGAGACTTGAAATACAGAAATTTACAAGTTTAGGCCGTGGAATTCAAGTAAGTTGCTTGTAGACAGTGTTTCGGACGCGAGATGCGTTCTCGAGAAGTTTAATACGTATTCAGTGTGAGATGAAAATAGTTTACGTGTTAAAAATTGCAAGTAGTTAATTAAAAAAAAATCTCACAGCTCTCTCTCTCTCTCTCTCTCTCTCTCTCTCTCTCTCTATATATATATATATATATATATATATATATATCAGTGAAGTGTTATTTAAATCGTGTCAAGCATTAATAAAAGGAGTGAAGTAAAATTATAATCTGTGTAAACGTACATTCTTATCCGCACCACGCCTTGCAAAGAAATCCATGTCTCTAACAATAATACTGACGCAGCCGAGGCAAACATAAATATATAATATTTAAAGAAACAGTCAAATTACAAAGTTAATATTTTTTAAATTTTTTGCGGCAAATAACAATACAACAAAATAACAAAACAATACTCCTTTCTCAAATGTAACAATCGGAATGTGTTATTTTCTCTATTACGTACCTACGAAGTGGTTTTTAACACTTTGACTCTGCAGTAGCGATTTAGAGCATGCGCGATCACTTTGTGTTTTCCTATTGTAAGAGCGTTTATAAATGTTCAAAACAATCGAACGAACTGCCGACTGTGAAGTCAAATCAGTGATTCGTTTTTTGAATGCGAGAAATGTTACGCCAGCAAACATTCATTGCCAATTGTGTGACGTTTATGGGGAAGCAATAACGAGTGACAATGCCCGGCCACACACAGACGAACAAACTCAAAATCTGGTCAAGATGGTTGGGAACAATTCGATCATCCTCCCTACAGTCCGAATTTGACACCAAGCAATTTTCATCTCTTTCTCATCTCTTCATCTGAAGAAATTCCTTGGTGGAAAACATTTCAACAACGATGATGTGAACCAAGAAGTGCAGACTTGCTTTCATCACAGGTGGCATCGTTCTTGGATGAAGACATAAGAGCTGGTTTCCCATTACCACAAGTACCTAACTAACGGCGCTGGCTATGTGGAGTAGTATGTAAGGTAATGAATGATAATAAGGTTTTTAGAAAATAATATTCTGTTTTTTTAAAAATTATCGGTACTTGCTTTAAAAACACGCCTTGTAGTAGGCAGAGAAGGTGGTACATTCCAAACTAAAGTTCGATAGCAATATTTCCCCAAATACATGTTTTGAGGCCCCCTGAATACTAAGAAGTATTTTTAGAAAGGGTTCCTAGGTGCGTGCGTGTTGTGAGCAGCACAACTTAAAATTGGCATTTAGGTTCAGTACCTTCCAAAAATTGTCATGAAGATTTTCAAAAACAAAAGGCCTCCACCCCAAATTACCATTCACATAGGAGATTTTTTTCGAAAGCTGATAATCTAAAAAATAGTTTTAAGGATTTTTATTAAAATATAATATATAAAATATTTACATGACAAATAAAATGTATATCTCGAATTTTCTGGGAATAGCCTGTGAAGTCTCTTCATTCGGAAGGAATTTTGTATAATGTTAAGTGATAGACGTACAACACGTAAATCACTTAAAGACACAATCTATTTCACTTAAATGTTTTTGTGGCATCAGCCATTTTAAATATCCGTTATTAATGGTTCGAACTGTTCAATACTTTGCCATTCTATAAGGTCATTTCAACATTCAGTTTGAGGCAGTTGTATTTTATATCACAACACTGTGGATGCCAGAGTGATTGTAGTGTAAATTAACATTATTGTATGACAATGATTTGAGATGTTTGTTAATTATAAGCATTGTTAGGAAATAAATTTACACGACTTCGCTGAAACTGACAATAGGAGCGGGTAACAATGAGCGAGGGGGTGAGTTGTTTATCAATTAGAAGAGACAAACATATGGCGTCAGAGTAGCGCGCTTTTCTTTAGAAATGGAGGGAATATCTTCCCTAGAGCATATGTGTTCGTAATTTTTGATTGGATATAAAAATAGACGCTAATGTTGGCGCGCTTTATTGACCAATAATAGCTCTGTTATAATGTTTAGGCATATCGGGGTGAGGGAGTATAAATTCTGAAGCCAGAGACAAGTATCGCACAGTTTAAGAGAATCATTGACGCGTTACACGTTGCGCAATTCTACAGAATCTCTCGCGTCGTAAAGTTAGTTACAAAAATGTGAAATACGCGAATTAATAATGCGCAGCAAATACTTACATTATAGTTACATTCGACAGCTTCAGTCGGGCGTGTATCAAGAGTAATAAATATATATATATATATATATATATATATATATATATATGGAATTAATAAAGTGTGACGGCAATAAAAGTGTAAAAACAAATTCTTTTATCAGTGTTACCTTTTAGTAACAACTCCTTTCCGTTTACACACCCTGTTCAAGAGATTTGCTCGACTGAGTAATAACAGCTAGCTGGAGGACATATAACTCAAAATTTAAAAATAGTAAAACAATAACAGGCGCTCAGCAAATAAGATAACACGAACGATACCGCGACAAGTTGTTTCTCGTGATGTCATGGAAACAGTATGGAATTTTAAGGTCAGCATATAGCGTCCAGTTGTTAAACAGTTGACTATCGCTGTTCTCTTGGTATCTATAACGAAATGTGTAACGTAGCTGTTTCCGGAATGTCTTATGTCGATTAAAACGAAATCGAAGAATAAACAGATTTTTATGAAAAGGTCCGTATTTTAACTTGTGTCTGTGAATAGCATGACTCAAAAACGAAAGGTCAGATAAATACCAAACTTTCAAAGAAATTCCAACTCCCCAAAGTACCTTTAAATGGAAAGTTTGTTTTACATTTTTGATTTTCTAAAAGATGAACAACGATTTTGATTAAAAAGCCACATATTGAAGATATTTACACGACAGACAAAATGTTTACCTTGAATTTTCTAGCAATAGCCTATGACGTCTCCTTCATTCGGAAGGAATTTTGTATTATCTTGTATAACTGTAAACGTTAAGTGATAGACGAAAATATACTACACAAAAAATTAGACCTCTTTAAAACACACAATTTATTTCAAATAACATTTTTCTTTTGGTATGAGCTATTTCCGAGATATCCGTGTTTAATGGTGCGAATTGTTCAAAACTTAGCCATTTTTAAAGTCCTGTCAACATTCAGTTGTTTCTCGCGATGTCATGGAAACAGTTTGGAATTTTAAGGCCAGCATATAGCGTCCAGTTCTAAAACATTAGACTATCCCTGCTCGCTTTATAACTATAACAAAATGTGTAATGCAGCCATTTCTGCAAATATTTATTTGGATGAAAATGTAGTGGATATAAAAATAAACTTTAGTAAGACTAGCTTGTACACCCACTAATAAACGTTGCAGGGTTGAGAAAGTCATGTGAACGTATCGCATCAGATTTTAAATATATAAAATAGACTGTCCGCAAGGAAACACAAACTCTACGTCCAGCCTTCTCCACAAATCCTATGCCACGTACAGCTGGATATTCGTATCTTCTCTCAGTAGTCCCATTTTTTACAACTTTCATTTGCATTTTGTTTAAAATGCGTGGAGATGTAACTGCTGCAAGCGAGCGCCTTTACTTGTTATATATTTAACGTGTCAAATAAATTACGCGCACGAGGGTGGTAAAAGACAAATAAAAGCTTGACAGTGGAATAGACGATACACTTCTACGCTGAAATAATATTCCCGTAAGCTTTTCCGGTTTACGCAGAACGTGTGCTGCGTAACGTCGCTGAAATGGTGTGGTAGGGTTTTCTCTGAGTTAGGGGTTCACGACCCTAGAGTGCGTGTACAAACGTGGTCTGGCTACAGTTGTAAACGTCACAGCAAAGCTGTTAATGTCGTGGTTCCACACACTCGATTTTATCCAGCTTTTTCATAAATAGAAACCTCGACACACACTATAACTTCGTCTGATGTTATCACTAAACTTACAATAGGGACGCAGTATGCTCAAATGATTAACAAATATTAAAAATCTAATGTGATACGTTTACATGACTTTCTCTACCCTCCATCGTTTATTAGTGGATATACAAGTTAATCTTACGAAGGTTTATTTTCCTATCTACGCCATTTTAATGAGATAAACCTTTACAGAAACAGCTACATGACACGATTCGGTACAGATACAAACAGAACAGCGATAGTCAAATGTTTAACAACTGGACGCTATATGCTGGCCTTAAAATTCCATACTGTTTCCATGACATCGCGAGAAACAACTGAATGTTGACAGAACTTTAAAAATGACTAAGTTTTGAACAATTGAAGCCATTAGTAATGAATATCTCGGAAGTGGCTAATGCCACAAGAAAAGTTTTTGAAATAATGTGTGTATTTTGAAGAGATCTATATCTTTTGTGTAGTACGTTTTCGATTAATGTTTACAAGTTATAAAAGATTATACAAAATTCCTTCCGAATGAAGAGGACTTTTAAGGTTATTCCCAGAAAATTCAGGATATATATTCTATTTACAATACAAACATCTTTAATATATAGTATTTAATCAAAATATTTAGAGTCATCTTCTATAAAATAGAAAAATGCGTAACATCTTCCATGTAAAGATTAGTTTGGGTTGGGGGCATTTTCCTGAAAACCTGGCGTTGTGTCGCATCTGGTATTCAATTGAAATACCAAACTTGCTGTTTATCGGACTTATGCTGTTCACAGACCTACACGTGGACAGACACACGGACGTTTTTCTAAAGTGCTTTTTTTATCCTTGGAGACTCAAAACATGTATAGGTGGAATATACTGTACTGTTAGAGAAAGTAAAAAGGCGGTTCGCTGTATACTGACTTTGAAATTCCATGTTCCCTGCTTGAACACGAGTAAAAAGAAATAGTGTCATAAAGATTAGGGCGGCGCCGTGGCCGAGTGGTTAGTCCGCTCGCCTCCCACCAAAGCGGTCCGGGTACAATCCCTGCATGTGGGATTTGTGGTGGACGAAGCGGCGTCTGGGCAGGTTTTCTCCGGGTTCTCCGGTTTCCCCCGCCATTCATTCCACCAACTGCTCCATCATCATCACCTTTCCTTTCATCCCTTTCACCAACATTTCGTCTCATCTACTTCCTTCATCCCATACCAGGCATCGGGCTCATCACCCATTCTGGATGCTGTGTCTGATCCATGAGTGTCTGCTCCTCGACGGACTTCTGACCCCAGGCACCCGCCTGTAAGTCCTGGGGGGTATAAGTCCTACATAAGAGAAGGTTAAACAGGTAAATAAGAAGAAGTCATAAAGATTGAAAAAAGTGGCTTTAAAATTCAGACCAATAACAACAAGCAATAGCTCGAAATGATTAGTGCCACAAAAATATGTTATTTGGCATAATATTTTACTTTCTCTACTAAGCATAGTAAGTAGGGGAAGTATTGTATTCCACCCAAAAATTCGATACCGAGAATTCACCGGAAATATATGTTTTGAGACCCCCTGAATCCAAAAAAACATTTTTGCAAACATGTCCATGTGTGTGTCTGTGAACAGCATAACTCAGAAACGAACAGTCCGATAAACACCAAACTTGGTATTTAGATTCAGTATCTTTCAGATACTGAAGGTTTTCAAGAATACCCCCCCCCCGAGATTACCCTTTACATTGGAACATTTTTCAAAATTTTAATTTTCTCAAAAACGGCTCTAACGATTTTAATTAAAATATCATATGATTAAGATATTTTCATCACAAATGAAATATGTATCTCGAATTTGATGGGAATGTCTCCAAAAGTATTCTTCATTGTGAACGACTTTTGCATAATTGGTAAGCCATAAACGGTAGACAAAATTTTACTACACAAAAAATGTGGATCGCCTTAAAATACACAACTTATTTCATATACTTTTTTTTATTGGGTGAACCATTTTCGAGATATTGCTTGTTATTCCCAAAAATTTTTCAATACTTATACTTTTTCTCAAATTCGTTACTAATTTTTTTTGTCATAGTAATGCAATGACAATGCAATGCTCCACATAGCAACCAGCTCTTAAAACATTTGACTATCGCTTAAAGCCTACCAATTCCCCTTACATCCTCAAGAAAATTAGCAATAAGATTAACATCTCGATTGAAGTGGTTTATTTGTTAGCTAGTTGGAAGATGCTTCATGTTTATCTGCACCACGTATGGGAGCCAATTTGTCACGGTCACTTCGTGTTATCTTATTTCTGAGCGCCTGTTATTGTTTTACTACTTTGAATGTTGGGTTCATTGTACTCCGGCTAGCTATTATTTCTCGGTCAAGCAAATCTCTTGAACAGGGTGTGTAAACGGAAGGGATTTGTTACAGATAACACTGATAAAAGAATTTGTTTTTACACCTTTATTATCGTCACAATTAATTAAGTTCACATATTGACTCGTGATACACGCCAGACTGAAACTGTTATATTTTCTAATATCACTATAATCACTTGTTTACTGCACATTATTAATTCGCGTGTTTCACATTTATAACAAACTTTAAGACGCGAGAGATTCTGTAGAATTGCGTAACGTGTACTTTATGTATGCTTCCGTTGAACTACGCGACGTATAACTCACGAATACTTATGTTGAACTGATCGACGTATTACACGCGAATGCTTCTGTTGGACTGACGAAATCTGCCCTTGACTTTAGCTTTTTATACTCCCACACCCCGATATGCCTAAAGATTATAACCGAGCTGCTGTTGGTTAATAAAACGCGCCAACATTAGCGTCTATTTTTATATCCAATCAAAAATTACGAAAACATATGCTCTAGGGAAAATATTTCCGCTATTTCTAAGAAAAGTGCGCCAATATGACGTTATTTGTTTGTCTCTTCTAATTAATATTCAACTCATCCCCTCGCTACATTGTTACCCGCTCCTATTGTCAGTTTCAGTGAGGTCGTGTAAACTTATTTCCTAACAATGCTTATAATTAACAAACATCTCAAATCAATGTCATACAATAATGCTTATTTACACTACAATCACTCTGGCATTTACATTATTGTGATAAATTACTGCCACACGATTAACATGAAGCATATGGAGAATAAGTGTGTGTAAAAATAGTTTGTACAAGAGTAGGGAAAGTCATGTGAGTGTAACACATCAGAATTTTTTAATAAGATTTTATTTGTTCCTTACGGTTTACCAATGATACAGAAATCATCCCAAATAAAGAGGACTTTACAGTCTACTCCCAAAAAATTCAAATTATACATTTTATTTTATTTGTAAATATTTATACATATTGTATCTTAATCAAAATTCTTGTAGTAATTTTTGGGAAAATTGAAAAATCCGAAATGTTTTCTGTGTAAAGTGTAAATCTTGAAAATCTTCGTGTGCCTTGTGTGGAAGATGCGGAATGTAAATACAAAATTTGGTTTTTAACTGAATTTAAAGTTTTGCTGTTCACGCATGCGCGCGGATCTTTTCCTAAATATTATCCTTTTAGGTTCAGGGGTGAAGTTGGCCGCGTTCTGGATGCGTGGTTCCGAAGTCAGAATCCCCCAACTTGTAACTGAATTGTTGTTCCGATGTGTTTGGCTGGCCTTGAGCAGTATTGACTCTGTAACGTCTACAGTGTGAGGGGTGGCGGCTGTAATCTACACTATGTGATCAAAAGTATCCGGACAGCCCCACAAACATAGGTTTTTCATCTTAGGTGCATTGTGCTGCCACCTACTGCATGGTACTCATTATCCGCGACCTCAGTAGTCATTACACATCGTGAAACAGCAGAATAGGACGCTCCGTGGAACTCACGGATTTCGAACGTGGTCAGGTGATAGGGTGTCACTTGCGTCAGAAGTCTGTACCCGAGATTTCCACACTCCTAAACATCCGTAGGTCCACTGTTTCTGATGTAATAGTGAAGTGGAAACGTGAAGTGACATGTACAGCACAAAAGCATACAGGCTGACCTCGTGTGTTGACTGACAGAGACCCCCGACATTTGAAGAGGGTCGTAAAGAGTAATAGGCAGACATCTATCCAACCATCACACAGGAATTCCAAACTGCATCAAGATCCACTCCAAGTACTATGACAGGCGTGAGGTGAGAAACCTTGGATTCCATGGTCGAGCGGCTGCTCATAAGCCACACATCACGCAAGAAAGTGCCAAACGACGCCTCGCTTGGTGTAAGGAGCGCCAACATTGCACGATTGAACAGTGGCAAAACGTTGTGTGGAGTGACGAATCACGGAACACAATGTGGCGATCCGATGCCAGGGTGTGGGTATGGCGAATGCCCGGTGAACGTCATCTGCTAACGTGTGTAGTGCCAACTGTGGAATTCGGAGGTGGTGGTGTTATGGTGTGGTCGTGTTTTTCCTGGAGGGGGCTTGCACTCCTTGTTGTATTGCGTGGCACGATCACAGCGCAGACCTACATTGATATTTTAAGCACCTTTTTGCTTCCCACTGTTGAAGAGGAATTCGTGGGTGGCGATTGCATTTTTCAACACGATCGAGCACTTGTTCATACTGCACGGGCTGTGGTGGAGTGGTTACACGACAATAACATCCCTGTAATGGACTGGCCTGTACAGAGTCCTGACTTGAATCCTATAGAACAGCTTTGGGATGTTTTGGAACGCCGACTTCGTGCCAGGCCTCACCGACCTAAATCGATACCTCTCCGCAGTTCCGCACTCCGTGAAAATGGGCTGCCATTCCCCAAGAAACCTTCCAGCACCTGATTGAAAGTATGCCTGCGAGAGTGAACGCTGTCATAAAGGCTAAGAGTGGGCCAACACCATATTGACTTCCAGCATTACCGATAGAGGGCGCCGCGAACTTGTACCTCATTTTCAGCCAGGGTACAAATACTTTTGATCACGTAGTGTATATAGTTTTGCAACCTTGTGGATTTTCGTGCCCTTTCCTGTGGCAGCATGAACACTGTGAGGCTATACACTTGATTCAACCGTACAGGTAACCCTCTCGCTGTAAATAGTCGACTACAGGACGCCTCTAAACAAACGTAACGACTCCAATGTCGCAGCGCTAGTTATAATATCCCGGTAACCGCCTCGTGAGTAAAATCGGATTTCTTTGTGCTGCAGTATATATTATTTTACGACGAAACATAACCATATAAATTGAAACATGCTCCGTCAGAGAAGAATATGGATCAATCATATCAGACAATCCAACTACAGAAATTTACCCAACTTTGTTGATCACAAAAAAATATATGATGAATTACTTTCACATAACTTTCTCTATCCTCTATGGTTTGTAAGTGTTTATACAGATTATTTTTATGAAATTTCGTTTTATATATATATATACTTATTTTAAAACAGATAAACATGTTTAGAAATAGGTACATTACAAATTTCGTGCCATGACATCGCGAGAAGCAACTGAAAATCGACAGGATTTTAAAAGAATACTAAAGTGTCGACCAAATGAACAATTATTAAAGAATACCTGGAAGTGGCTGATGCCACAAAAAGTTATTTGAAATAAATTGTGTGTTTTAAAGAGAGATACATTTTTTTTTTTGTGTTTTATGCTTTCGTCTATTGCTTAACGTTTGCATGTTATATAACATTACACAAAATTCCTCCCTAATCAAGGGAACTTAACGGGATATTGCTAGAAAATTCTAGATATACATTTCATTTGTCATGTAAATGCCTTTAATACATTGTACTTTAATCAAAATACGAAGGGTGTTCAAATGAAAAGGTACGAAACTATACTGCGGGAATAATAGAAGTCTTTATTCAAAAGAAATCACCAGTGCCCTGAACACAACTATCTCACTGTTTCACGAGCCGAAGGTTCCCGTTCCCGGAACTCCTGCGCCTGTGACAAGAGCCAGTCCTCCACTGTGTTCCTCAGTTCGTCGTCTGAGTTGAAATGTTTCTCTTTGGAATATTTTTTAACGGACAAAATAGATGGAAGTCGGAGGGCGACATGTTCGGGCTGTAGGGCGGATGCTCAAGCTGCATCTACTTGAGCTTGGGAAGTACACTTTGTGTGAACCTGCAGACGTGTGGAATGCGTTATCGCGGAGCAGAAACACTTCCTCCGCGAGCAGCCAAGGCCGTTTGCTCTTGATGGACTTACGTAGTCTACGGAGTGCCTCATCCCGTCGTTGTAAATGGTTTTCCGTCCTCGAGGAATTCGATGAGTGTTAGACCTCGGGAGTCGAGGAAGACGGTGAGCATCACCTTGCCTGCTGAGGGCACAGCTTCCATTGAATGCTTTCCCGCTTTGTCTCTGGCTCGAAGTGATGGCACCAGCTCTCGTCACCGGTGACGTTCCGCTCCAGGAAAGCGGGGTGTTCGTGATACCGGGACAGGTGTTGCAGTAGTTCGCTGAGCTTCTTCGGCACCCACTGCGCGCACACGGGTAACCCAATCGTCCACACTGTTCCAACGCTGGCCCCACCATCGCATTGTGACACGCCGATCACTTCTCACCAGGTCTTTCACCTTGCGAAAAGTTCGGCCGTGATTACCGTGTTTGCCTGGCCTCACTCAAACATTCCCGGCCTTCACGAAAACAGACACTCCCTTTTCTCACTGACTTTTGGGACACAGTCTTCCCCGTATACGGCCACCATTCGGTGAATATCGGCCGGTTTAACTTCCTCCGCAGTCAGAAATCTGATAGCACCTCTCTGCTCCTCAGTCGTCGAAGTTTCCAATGTGAACACCATGACGTCCTCACACGCCCTGCCTGCTTCTCTCCTGCGTCATGTGCGGGCCCCCACGCATGCGCACAACCACGCCGGACACTACATTTACGTCCCTAGATGTCTCACTCCGTTATAGCAAAGCGGTATATTCAAATTGCAAACGGTTTCGTTGTTACGCCGTTTCGTAACTTTTTATTTGAACACCCCTGGTAGTTACGGGAATTTTCTAGAAAAGTGTTCCATGTAAAGTGTAGTTTGGCGTAAGAGCATTTTCTTGATAATCTTCCCGTCGCATCTTTCGAAAATAATACACCCGAACCTGGTGTTTATGCGACCTTGTTACTTTCTCTGCTACGTACAGTAAGAGTGGGAAGCATTGTATTCCGACCAAAAATTCGATACCGAGGTTTCACAGGAAATATATGTTTTGAAATCCCCTGAATCCAAAAAAAAGCATTTTTGGAAACGTACGTGTGTGTGTGCGCCTATGAACAGCATAACTCAGAAACGAACAGTCGGATAAACACCAGGTTTAGGTTCAGTATCTTCCAGAGATGCGACACGAAGGTTTTAGAGAAAATCCCCACACACCAGATTACCCTTTACATGGAAGTTTTCGAAAATTTTCTCAAAAATGGCTCTAACGATTTTGATTAAAATATCATATGTTTAAAATATTTTCATGAGAAATAAAATGTATATTTTGAATTTCCTGGGAATGTCTCCAAAAGTATTTATTGTGAACGACTTTTGCATAACTGGTAAACCATAAGAGAATGACAAAGTTTTACTACCCAAGAAATGTAGATCCTGTTAAAATACACAATTTATGTTATATGCATTTTTGTTGTTGAGTGAACCATTTTTCGAGATATTGGTTGTTATTCCCTTAATTTTTCAATACTCATTTTCTCAAATGGGAATTCGTTATTATTTTTTTTTGTCTTGGATATGCAAAGAGTATTAATCTGTGGCAAAGAGAATGGTGCTGCACATAGCAACCAGCTATTAAGAGATATGTCTATGCTTAAAGGGTACTGTATTTCTTTATTGCCCTTACAAATACAAAACAAGGGGAACATAGTACGCCTTAAGCGATAGTCAAATATTTTTAGAACTGGTCGCTATGTGTAAAATGTAATTCTTTTTGCAGGGCAAAAGATCGCTTCTGCAAATGTTTATCTCGATTAATATGAAATAGATGGAGAATAAGTGTTTGCAAAATTAGTTTGTACAAGAGTAGAGAAAGTCATGTGAGTGTAACACATCAGATTTTTTTATTCAGGGGGTTCAAAACGTATTTCTATTGAAATCCCGGTATCAAATTTTCGGATGGAATCAATACCTTCTCTACGTAGTAGATGATGTAATAGAATGTATGGAACAAACGCCGTACATTGAAAGAAATAAAAGAAAACATCAGACAATATATTCCCTCAATTTTACAGTTAAACTCTCAAGTGTAAGTCAAAATTTTTGAAGATCAGAAATGTGCGGATAGAAAGGAACAACATTTCCAACCTCCCTTATGATAAAGTATTGGTGATTATAATTGTAACTGTATGAGAGGGTGAGTTGGTGTCGCGGATATTATAACTGTTTCAGCGGGAGTTGGAGTTGTAGCGGCCGGCACGCCAACTTCCGTTTGGTGGCCACAGTGTGACGGAGAAGTGCTGTACATTGCCATGAATGTACGAGATAGTAGTTGTAAGGGATAAAGGTATTATTTAAGCATAAAAAATAATTAAATAATTGCAGAGTAATTGATTCCTCTAGAAGTACTGGAATTAGAGATGTGGAAATAATTAAATGATCATTGGAGGTTTAAACAAAGCAATAATATTTTTAATATATGGTTAACTGAAAAATTAAGTGCCAGAGTCGGAATTTGAACACGGTTCTCCCGTGCTCCGTGCGGTTGCTCTAACCGTTGAGCTACTGTGAAAACATGCCTGTGAGGCACTAAATTCCTCAATTTACTCCACTACCAAAGCATGAAATGAGATGACAACCTCAATGGCGACCTGCCATTACAAGTAAAGGGTAGTTAAATTATATTCGAACCCACTCGCGACCTCTCTCTACTGCTTGAGACAGTCGGCAGTCACCGGGGAAATTACGCCGGCAGAGGCGGACTAAAATCCTTATCTTAAAATAGATGCTGGAAATGTTGACGTTCTGCTCTCAAACAGGCAGCATATCTCGTGCAAATATTCTCGCTCACTCTCCGAAGCTCAGCAGCAGGAATTCTTGTGATTTATTGCACAATGTTTTCTTTAGGTTCCTGTAGTATGCGAGGATTGGAACGATACACTTTGTCTTTTAAAGAACCCCATAAATAAAATTCACAACTCGTTAGGTCAGGAGAACGAGGGGGCCACAAATCAACGCTAATTATTCTGTTATCAAACACCTCTCTTATTGCATGTAATGATTCCGCAGCCGTATGTGCTGGTGCAGAATCTTCTGGAACCAACCATACGATTTCTCGTCTTCTGTCAAGCGATTGCAAAATGGCTTCAGAATTACCCTCTGATATCGCTCTGCATTTATTGTTTCATCAAAGAATATGGGCCGTATTATTCTTCTAGCACTTATCGCACATCACACTCCAATTTTCTGATCATAATGCTGCTGAGCTTCGGAGAGTGAGCGAGAATATTTACACGAGATATTCTGCCTGTATAAAAGCAGAAAGTCAGCATTTCCAGCATCTATTATAAGGTAAGGATTATAGTCCGCCTTTGCCAGCGTAATTTCCCCGGCGACTGCCGGCTGTCTCGCGCAGTAGAGAGAGGCCACGAGTGGGTTCGAATATAATTTAACAACCCTATACTTTATTACTGTGTGCTAGCCTTTGTTAAGCTTTTATTGTTAATTATATACATATATATGTATACATAATATAGAATCAACTTGAATCAATTGGAAAATTCAGTGTCCCAGATGCATTTTATCACAGTAGCTCAATGGTTATAGTAACCGCACGGTGAGCGGGAGAACTGTATTCAAATTCCGGCTTTGGCATTGAATTTTTCAGTTGACTCTATATTAAAAACATGTCAAGATCAGCCTAGGGCCTTTAAAAATTATAATTAATTTCAATTAATTATATATAATAATTAAAAAGCAAAGCAATACTACTTCACTTTTCCCTGGACTGATATATTAACATCGAACCATAAACCACAAATGGTTACCGTTGAACCAATAGCAGTGAAAGCCGCAGACATCGTTAGATTATTCCAGACTATTCACTGGCAAGAAATAGGGCAAACTTGAAAAGGGCTGCAGCAACCCTCAAGGCGGATATGCCATGTTAGAAGAAGTAAAAGAAAAAAAACTTTCCTTGAAGAGAGGATCCTTGGCCAAGGAAATAAACAAGCAAGATGAGAACTGCGTGAAAAGAAAGAGTTAGATATGATGCCTGAATTTCTCATACTCCCCTTGCAGCTATTTTTATTATCTACTTAGCGTTTCATTCGCCGTTTGACCCACTTTTGGGAAAGGAGAAAGGTGTAAATATAGGAAGTTTGCTTCTGCGTATACTGTTAAACCTCTGCTGAATCATGTAACAGTAAATTATTAATTTTTCAGGGGTGCATAATAATAATAACGAAAAAAAAACCTTTCTGCTTATTTTCTAGTACATTCTACAATACCGGGCGTTTCAAAAGCTAAATGGAAATACTTTTAAAAAAATGCTCGGAAGCGTCAAACAGTATGTTTTAAAAGACAGTTTTTCACAGGAACAAACCATTCTTAATATCATTTTGTGTTAGTTGTCACGTCATCGGAAACATTCCTAATGCCACCCTATATGTTTTATTCCTCTAACACATACATAGTAGGCAGAGAAAGTATTGCATTTCATTCAAAAATTCCATACCAATATTTCCCAAAATACATCATTTGAGACGCTCTAAATGTAAAAAATCTGATGTGTTACACTCACATGACTTTCCCTACTCTTGTACAAACTATTTTTACAAACGCTTATTCTCCATCTACTTCATGTTAATCGAGATAAACAGTTGCAGACTCTATCTTATTGCTAATGTTCTTGTAGATGTAAGGGGAATATATATTTACAAGGGCAGTATAGAAATACAGTAGCCTTTAAGCACATGCATATCTCTTAATAGCTGGTTGCTAGATGCAGCACCATTCCCTTTGCCACAGATTAAAACTCTTTGCATATCCAAGACAAAAAAATTAATAACGAATTCCCACTTGAGAAAATAAGTATTGAAAAATTTAAGGGAATAACAAGCAATATCTCGAAAATGGTTCACTCAACAAAAAAATGTATATGACATAAATTGTGAATTTTTAACGCGGTCTACATATTTTGTGCAGTAAAATTTTGGCTATCTCTTATGGTTTACCAGTTATGCAAAAGTCGTTCACAATTAAGAATACTTTTGGAGACATTCCCAGAGAATTCGAGATATAGACTCTATTTGTGATGGCAATATCTTAAACATATGATATATTATTAATCAAAATCGTTAGAGCCATTTTGATAAAATTAAAATTTTCGAAAAATGTTCCATGTAAAGGGTAATCTGGGGTGGGGGAATTTTCTTGAAAACCTTCGTGTCGCATCTCTGGAAGATACTGAACCTAAATACCAAGTTTGGTGTTTATCCGACTGTTCGTTTCTGAGTTATGCTGTTCACAGGCACACACACACACAGACACACAGACACACACACGGACATGTTTCCAAAAATGCTTTTTTTGGATTCAAGGGGTCTCAAAACATGTATTTCCGGTGAAATCTCGGTATCGAATTGTTGGGTGGAATACAATACTTCCCCTACTTACTATACGTAGTAGAGAAAGTAAAAAGAATATTTAGAAAAAATGTGTTTGTGAAACGCATAACTCAAAAACGAAAAGTCGGTTAAATGCAAAACTTTGTATTTAAAATCCACATCTCAACATCTTCCAAAGAGGTCCCCGGGTTTAAATCGCGCGGGCCGACCAATCTGTCTGATGTTTTTTTCTAGATTTTCCTCAGTTGCCAAGGTAAACACCGGATTGGGTATTTAATATCACGACCCAAAGTTTCACCTTAAGTCTAAAATCAATAGTAAAAGTGGTAATAGCGAATGCTATGCCATCTATCTAAAGCCAATGTAAGCAGTTAGACTGGACGGCACCTTAAAGCCATCTGCACGGCATGAAGCAGGTGGTTACAGGGATGAGACCTAGAAGACTAACTATCCGCCTTGTGTGTGAGGGTGGCGGTTGGACTAGACGGCACCCTAATTCCGTCTGCACGGCATGAAGCAGAAGATTCGGTAGCTATGCGCTAGGGTCTGTGTGACTCCTGACGGAGCGGGTGGTTACAGGGATGAGACCTAGAAGGCTAACTGTCCACCACATATCGTTCTAAGAGTTACCCACCAACAGATCCGTCGGCATATCGCCAGGGAGTTAAAGCGAGGTAAAACAAAAAACAAAAGAACAACAAAAAATATGGTAGACTTCAAGTGATAGTCAAATGTTTTAAGAGCTGCTTGCTATGTGGAGCATTCCATTCTCTTTTTATGTCCAGGACATAAAAAAGCGAATAAAGAATTCTATTTGAGAAAAAGTATAAGTGTTGGAAAATTCAAACAAATAACAAGGAATATCTCGAAATGGTTCACTGGACATCTACATACGGGACCGGGTCTGCCAACGCAGAGACCACAACCTCGCATACACAGGAGTAAACTCGTGGGGCTTTCCATTAGGAGTGGTGCCTGTTTTATATACCGCCCCCCCCTGCCTGGTCGAAATCGGGCTAGGACACCTCCCGCACCGACCCTTCCAAGCAGGGACGGAAGTGGATACGCCACTTACGCGCGTCAGGCCAGCAGGGCGAACCCTAACTGGGGGAGACTACCGAAAAACCTCGGTGGGGCTGACAGTTTCTAGCAACCGTCTACCAGCTATCCCTCATGGCTGGTGCCGGAGATTCTCGAGGCGTCTCACAACCCCGCCTGGGTGGAATTAACATAGCCAGGCGTACCCAATCACCCATGGGTATCGGGAACCACTGCCCCGCCGAGTCCAACCCAATCCGAACAACTCCCATTCGGCCCGGCGTACTTCTGGTAACGTCAGAAGTACCACGAGTGCTAAGGGTCCGCACCACGGCAGCGGTTCACTGGACAAAGCTACATTGTGTGTTTTAACCAGATCTACATTTTCTGTGTAGTAAACTGTTGTCCCTCTCTTACGGTTTACCGAAAGCCATTCCGAACGAAGAGGACTTTTGGGCACATTCCCTAAAGATTCAGTATATACCTTTCATGAAAATATATTAAACATTTGATATTTTAATGAAAATCGTTAAGAGGCAATTTTGAGAATATCAAAATGTTCTACGTAAACAGTTGTCTGAAGTTTGGGTGTTCTTGAAAACCTTCATGTCGCATTTTTGGAAGATACCAGACTCAAATAACACGTTTGGTATTTATCCCACTTTCCGTTTTTTAGTTATGCTGTTCACAGACTAACAGACAGATACACACCTTCACATGTTTCAAAAAATGCTTTATTTGGATTCAGGGCACCTCAAAACATGCGTTTCCGGTGAAATCTCGCTATAGAACATTGGGGTGAAATGAAATGCTTCCCCTACCTACTATACGTAGTAGAGAATGTAAACAATTGTGGATATATATTTTTATTATCTCAAAAATTACTAAAGATTTTGATTAAAATAACTTATATTTAATATATTTACATGGCAAACGAAATTAATATCTGGAATTTTCTGAGAATAGAGTCTAAAGTCCTTTTTATTCCTAAGGAATTTTGAATAATGTTGTATACCTTATAAACTTTAAGCGATAGACGAAAGCGAACTAGGGTGAAAAAATGTAGATCTCTGTAAAATATACAATTTATTTCAAATAAGTTTTCTGTAGCATAAGCTATTTCCGACATATCCATTATTAAAGTTCAAATTGTTCTTTGCTTGATAATTCTCTATAAGTCTTATCAACATGCAGTTGTTTCTCGCGTTGTCATGGAAACAGTATGGAATGTTAAGGCAGCATATAGCGTCCAGTTGTTAAACATTTGACTATCGCTGTTCTCTTTGTATCTATAACGAAATGTGTAATGTAGCTGTTTCTGTAAAGGTTTATTTGCATTAAAATGAAGTAGACAGGAAAATAATCTTGAATAAGAATTGTTTGTTTACCCACTAATAAACGATAAAGGGTGGAGAAAGTCATATGATGTTTCCCATTGGAGTTTTTTGTATACCATCTCAACGACTTTGTTAATGTGTACACTCGTACAAACATCTTGTTTTATACAAGAAACGTAGCTATGGTAACCAATTAAACAGTTGGGTTTACTGATGTTATTGATGAAGTTTATTTGTAGAAATTAGCACAAAATAACGATGTTTTAAGTAAAAATGACAGAATTGAGATTTTAATGATAAAAGAAACGTACACAAGAGAGAGCAAAATAAAAGACAGTCAGACATGCCAATAACGCAATGATTTGTATTTGTAACTTATTTATTTTAGTGCTAGCGATGTTATAGATCGGTTGACATACATAAATAGAGGTTCTCTTTCAACTGTTTATTTGGTTAGCAAAGCAACGTTTGTTCTATAAAACAACTGATAGCTTGTACAATCACACACTGTAATAAAATGCTTGAGATGGTATACAGCAGACTATAGGGCGCTTTGAATGACGTCAGAGCTTGCACAACAATGATATTAAGAATGGTTTGGTTCTGTGAAAAATTGTGTGTTAAATATACAGTTTGGCGTGCCCGATCTTTTCTTTTCTTTTTTTTTTAAAGTATTTCCATTTAGTTGAAGCGGAAAATATGCGGGATTTTTGAAATGCACTTTATGCATTATGTGTTTGTTATACACCTCGCGCAATGAGACCTACGTAAAATCTATTGCGGCTATCACGTCCAGGAGGAAGGGATGAAGTGAAGAAAATACAGGAGGCTACAGGTCGACAGTACACAATCCACAGAGACGTGTGGAAGTCCTTAAGAGTTTCTGTGTCGAAGATCAGTCCCAGTATTGCAGCTGGATGAACGACATCAGAGTGGGTGATCTACGAGAATCGATCCCGGGACCTCCCGAAAGCGAACCTCACACGTTACCGCGGAGTTGCCTCGCTCGGTATACAGGTGAATCACCTAAAAATTGTACCGCAAATATTTCGGAAATGGAAAGTGCTATTGATGTGCAGTTTTCACAGCATAGATTGGTAGTCAGGGGCTCGTATATTAAGTCTATAAATAGATTTTAATAATACTGAGAAAGTGTATTTTTTGAGCAAACATACATAGTTATACCAACAGAATAAATGTTGGGTAAATTAGAATGTCAGTGGCCTTTCTTGCAAGATTCTAGTGCAAAGCACAAACTAAAGAAAAACAAACGGGAATTATAATACTTCTGTGGATTCTTACAAGTAAAGAGAACATAGCCCTTCAAAGTTGTGTTCAAAATGACCACCCGCAGCTTCAATACTCGCTTCCAGTCTGCTATGGAAAGACTGCTGCACACGTTCTAGCATTTCAGCGGAAATTTCAGAGCAAGCAGCAGTAATACGACGTTTAATATTATCGGTGTAGTTGGTACATCCTTGAAGACGGTGTCTTTCAGCCTTCCCCACAGAAAAAAGTCTAAAGGGGTCAGATCCGGTGAACGCGCCGGCCAAGTTATTGGTCCTCTTCGTCCAATCCAACATTTGGAAACAATCCGTTAAGACAAGCTGCATTACTTCGTGCAATATGGGCTGGGTAGCCATCATATTGGTACCACAGTTTCCTTCTAGTCTGCAAAGGAACGTCTTCTAGCATCTGTGGCTGATGGCCTGTCAGGAGACTGCGATACTTGTGCGAGTTCATTATTTCTTCTGTGAACAAAGGGCCTATGAGCTGATGGTTCACTATTCCACACCACACGTTTAAACTCCATGGATGCTGACGTTCTCCTGACGAAGCCAACGGGGATTGTCAACTGACCAACAGCGCATGTTTCTGCGGTTTACGTGGCCATGATTAGTAAACGTTGCCTCATCACTAAACAAGATACATGATGAATCTGGAGTATCATGTCTTAATGCCCATGTACAAAAGTTAACACGATTCTCAAAATCGTTTCCCTGCAGCTCTTGATGGAGAGAGATGTGATAGGGATGGAACCTATGTCGATGGAGAATGCGCAGTACACTTGCCTGACTTATGCCACTTCCACGTGCAATTGAGCGGGAACTAATTTGCGGATCTACTGCAACGGCAGCCAAAACATTAATTTCTGCCTCTTCTCCACTCCCTTGTATTTTGCTGTTAAGTTTTCTAGGTGTTACAGTACCACTTGAAGTGGAATACTTCAAATTATATTTATTTGTTGAGTCCCACGTTTTGGAAGCCAATTTGCGGCGGTATACTTATAATGTTTGTGTATGTGTGTATACTCAACATGGTGAAGCCATTTTGTGACGTGATTCTTTGTTAGGTTTGTAGCTCCATCTGGTGTTCGCAATTTGCGGCAGTATTAGTTTTTGTTTGAAAGAATGCTACTGTTATTTTATTTAATTTTGTTTCACTGTCCTCCGGCTAGCTATGATCTTTTTGGTCGAGCACTTCTCTTTATACAGGTTGTGTAAACGGAAAGGAGTCTTTTATCCAAAGATAACACTGATGAAGGAATTTGTTTTACACTTTTATTGTCGAACACAGTCACTATCACATTTACACATTGATCTTGACACTCGCCAAACTGAAACTGTTATAACAACTTATTTACTGATCATTCTTAATTCGCGTACTTCAACTTTTGTATAATTAACTTTAAAACACCTTAGATTTTTCATAACTCTGCTACGCGTAACTTGTGAATCGATAGCCGACGTGTAATATTTCTGCTGAACTGACGGACTGAAGGCGACGTGTATCATACAAATATTTTCGACGAACTGACAGACTGAAGACGACGTGTAGTGTACAAAGATTTTCGATGAACTGACGGGGTCTATCTCTAACCTAGCCCTTTTTATACTCCTACACACCGATATGCCTAAAGATTATAAATGAGCTGCAATTGGCTAATAAAACGCGCCAACATTAGCGTCTATTTTTATATCCAATGAAAATTATGAATACATATGCTCTAGGTAAATGTTCCAGAAGATTCTAAAGGAAAACGCGCCAACATTACGTAACTTCCTCGTTTCCAATAATGATAAACAGCTCACCCCCTCGCTGCATTATTGAACGCTATTATTGTCAGTTTCAGTAAGGCAGTATAAACTTACTTCTCAACAATAATTACAATCAACAAACATCTCAAATCAATGTCACATAATAATGCATATTCATACTATAATCATTCTTTACATTTAAGTAATTTGTGATACAAATTACTGCATCACACTTTAACGTAATTGGTTGAAGAGGTTGATAAATAATTACCGAGATGGTTGACGTCTACTGGGATACGTTTCCAAATACACCGTACAGGAACGAACTACATTCTTCCTACACTCTCCATACACCATGAGCATGTCGGCTTTTTCTACATTAGTAAACCCCATCTTCCACTCACGACTTACTGCTTGAACTGTCACAAACTAACTGACCAGAAAGTCGCAATGCAATCAATGAACAGAAAACACAATGCAAACAAACATAACATCGTACCTAGCAACTAAGCAGGTTGAATGGGACAAACAATTGTCGAGGTGGAAACTTTTCAAAACAAGATTTCTCGTAAACTACTTGCACTAGAATCAGACAACAAAGACCATTGACTTTCTAATTTACCCTACCTTTATTCTGTTGATGTAACTAGGCATTGTTCCATTAAAAAAAAAACTGTATGTTTGCTCAATAAATGCACTTTCTCAGTATTATTAATATCTGCTTATAGGTTAAATGTACGAGCCCCTGACTACCAATCAATACTGAGAAAACTGCACATCAATAGCACATTTCATTTCCGAAATATTTGCGGTGGGCGTTTTAGGTGAATCACCCTGTATAATAATGTACATCACGTATATAAGACTGCCTTTTTTCATGTTAACGAAGAAAACCAAATGTGTTTAATTCATTCTGTCTATTTCTATAGGTTTACCAAAAACTATCATAGGAGGCCTCGTTTTTCTTTTTACATCATGTTAATCGACATAAAAGTTGATAGTCATATATTTCTCACACATTCCGTTGTGTGTATAAGAGGGACACAGTAGGTTCAACCGAAAGTCAGGTCTTTGAAATGTGGATCAGTGCTTCGCTATATGATGGCTTTGAAATTCTGTACTCTTTGCATCAATTCGCGGTAAACTAAAGAACGGTGTCTTAGTATCTGTAAACAATTAACAGCAACGAATATTCCGGGAATGATTAAACATGGACAAAGATTTTTTAATTAAATTGTTTTCACATATATGTATGTGTAGTCAATTTAAAACTAAAAAATTTCAAAAGTAATTCAAACGTCATTCGAAATGCAGAGAGCTTCACAGGTTCTTCGCACAAAATTCAAGATATGCATTTTATTTGTAATACAAATATCGTAAAAATATGCTGTTTTATCTAAGAGCCATTTTTCACAAAATAAGAAAATCATATTCAGATACTTTGTGGGAGAGGGGAATTCGTATCCTATCCTCGGAAGATGAAAATGAAAGCAAGTTTGGTGTTTATCCCAATTATGCTGTTCACAGATACATACAAAACAAATACAGTACCAGGAACATATGTTACATTTTATATTATACGTACAGATTTTAAAAATAGAACCTAGGATATTTTGGGTGTTTCAGAAATACTTTTACAAACTTTGGGTACGGGTTCCTCAAACCAAAAGAAGGAAAAACGTTTATATGAACATATGCCCCATAATCCTTGGTTTTCGCGTTATTCCTGTCACAATGAAAGTGCGAGTTCAACGGCCTTCGGGGTCCAATCTCAAAACTTCATTTCTCTATGCATTATAGAAGGCGTTGACCCATTGTACTACATACGGTAGATGGCGAAGTGTTGCCATGGAGACTTGTTTACGTTTGTCATTTGTCATTAGTCTGTCTTCAACGTTTCAATTGTGTACATGTAGTGAGTTAACTGCACGTGTTTCGTTCCACCATGGCTGGATATTCATTTTGTGAACAGACAGACATGATTTTTATGTATGGTCGCGCGAATGGTAATGGACGCGAGGCTGCACGGCTCTATCAGATGGAGTTTCCAGACCGAAGACAACCGAGTCATCCAACCTTTGTCGCTGTTTATCGTCGTCTTGCTGAGACAGGAACCGTTGTACCACGGACTATTAATCGAGGAAGACTTAAAGTTGTTCGTACGGCGGAACGCGAAGAACAGATGTTAAAGCGTGTCGAAGACGATCCAGGTATCAGTACAAGACAATTGGCTGTGGTATCTGGTACATCACACGTGACAGCATGGAGGGTACTTCACGAGCAGCTCCTGTGAAAGGCCTTTCGCCTCTACCACTACCACTACCTGCCTTTCGCCTGCCGATTATCAACCACGGGATAACTTTTGCCGATGGTTTGTAGCACAAACAGCCAATCCATTGTTTGTCTCGTCAGTTTTGTTTACAGACGAGGCAACGTTTGGGAGAGATGGAGTTACTAATTTCCACAACCTAATGGGCAGAACGCAATCCTCATGCTGTACTTCAGGCTAGACATCAGCAACAGTTTAGTCTGAATGTGTGGGCTGGCATTATAGCTGACTGTCTGGTAGGTCCATACGTTTTACCAGCAAGTCTTACTGGTGCTGTCTACTGGGACTTTATCCAGCACACTCTTCTCGACTTACTTTACGAAGATGTACCCCTAAAAATAAGAAAAAACATGTGATTTATGCATGATGGGGCTCCGGCACATTTTAGTCGCATTGTTCGAGATGCACCAACTGGTATCTACCATGACTGATGGATATTCAGAGGAGGACCAGTTCCATGGCCTGCACGTTCTCCCGACCTCAATCCTTTGGCTTTCTACTTATGGGACATCTTAAATCATTGGTTTATGGAGCAGCCATCCCGGATGCAGAAACGCTTCATCGACGTGTCATGGAAGCCTGCGAAACCATTCGACACCATCCCGGAGTTTTTGACAGGGTGCGACATTCCATGATTCTACGAGTACAGGCGTGCATAGAAGCAAGAGGAGGACATTTCGAGCATTTATTATGAGTTTTGTGTGTTATAAGTGGACCAATGTGTTGAACACCTCCTGACGAGGAAACGAAGCTTTATACAACATATGCTCATATGAAAATTTTTCCTTCTTATGGTGTAAGGAAGCAATACCCGAAGTTTGTAAAAGTATTTCTGAAACAGCCTGTATATAAAACTTATATAGGATGAACGTTTAAGAATTTAAAATAACTTTCCATTATTATTAATTTTATTATTACTATTATTATTGTTGTTATTATTTATTGATGTATGTAATTCAGTTTCCATTCGAAACATTATACTTCCAATCATATAACAAACATAAGGAAGAGACACAAGTTTGTATACATAAACCAGTTACCATTAGAAACAGTATAGTTCCTATCATATAACAAACATAATGAAGAGACACAAGTTTGTATACATAAACCAGTTACTATTAGATACAGTATAGTTCCTATCATATAACAAGCATAATGAAGAGACACAAGTTTGTATACATAAACCAGTTACTATTAGAAACAGTATAGTTCCTATCATATAACAAACATAATGAAGACACAAGTTTGTATACATAAACCAGTTACTATTAGAAACAGTATAGTTCCTATCATATAACAAACATAATGAAGACACAAGTTTGTATACATAAACCAGTTACTATTAGAAACAGTATAGTTCCTATCATATAACAAACATAAGGAAGACACAAGTTTGTATACATAAACCAGTTACTATTAGAAACAGTATAGTTCCTATCATATAACAAACATAAGGAAGACACAAGTTTGTATACATAAACCAGTTACTATTAGAAACAGTATAGTTCCTATCATATAACAAACATAAGGAAGACACAAGTTTGTATACATAAACCAGTTACTATTAGAAACAGTATAGTTCCTATCATATAACAAACATAATGAAGACACAAGTTTGTATACATAAACCAGTTACTATTAGAAACAGTATAGTTCCTATCACATAACAAACATAAGGAAGACACAAGTTTGTATACATAAACCAGTTACCATTAGAAACAGTATAGTTCCTATCATATAACAAGCATAATGAAGAGACACAAGTTTGTATACATAAACCAGTTACCATTAGATACAGTATAGTTCCTATCATATAACAAACATAAGGAAGAGACACAAGTTTGTATACATAAACCAGTTACCATTAGAAACAATATAGTTCCTATCATATAACAAACATAAGGAAGACACAAGTTTGTATACATAAACCAGTTACCATTAGAAACAGTATAGTTCCTATCATATAACAAACATAATGAAGAGACACAAGTTTGTATACATAAACCAGTTACCATTAGATACAGTATAGTTCCTATCATATAACAAACATAAGGAAGACACAAGTTTGTATACATAAACCAGTTACCATTAGAAACAGTATAGTTCCTATCATATAACAAGCATAATGAAGAGACACAAGTTTGTATACATAAACCAGTTACCATTAGAAACAGTATAGTTCCTATCATATAACAAGCATAATGAAGAGACACAAGTTTGTATACATAAACCAGTTACCATTAGAAACAGTATAGTTCCTATCATATAACAAGCATAATGAAGAGACACAAGTTTGTATACATAAACCAGTTACCATTAGATACAGTATAGTTCCTATCATATAACAAACATAAGGAAGAGACACAAGTTTGTATACATAAACCAGTTACCATTAGAAACAATATAGTTCCTATCATATAACAAACATAAGGAAGACACAAGTTTGTATACATAAACCAGTTACCATTAGAAACAGTATAGTTCCTATCATATAACAAACATAAGAAGAGACACAAGTTTGTATACATAAACCAGTTACCATTAGATACAGTATAGTTCCTATCATATAACAAGCATAATGAAGAGACACAAGTTTGTATACATAAACCAGTTACCATTAGATACAGTATAGTTCCTATCATATAACAAACATAATGAAGAGACACAAGTTTGTATACATAAACCAGTTACCATTAGATACAGTATAGTTCCTATCACATAACAAACATAAGGAAGAGACACAAGTTTGTGTACATAAACCAGTTACTATGAGAAACACTATAGTTACTAGCACATAACAAACATAAGGAAGAGACACAAGTTTGTGTACATAAACCAGTTACTATGAGAAACACTATAGTTACTAGCACATAACAAACATAAGGAAGAGACACAAGTTTGTGTACATAAACCAGTTACTATGAGAAACACGATAGTTACTATCACATAACATACATAAGAAAGAGACACAAGTTTGTGTACATAAACCAGTTACTATGAAAAACAGTATAGTTACTATCACATAACAAACATAAGAAAGAGACACAAGTTTGTGTAAATAAACCAGTTACCATGAGAAACACTATAGTTACTATCACATAACAAACATAAGGAAGAGACACAAGTTTGTGTACATAAACCAGTTACTATGAGAAACACTATAGTTACTCTCACATAACAAACATAAGGAAGAGACACAAGTTTGTGTACATAAACCAGTTACTATGAGAAACACTATAGTTACTATCACATAACAAACATAAGGAAGAGACACAAGTTTGTGTACATAAACCAGTTACTATGAGAAACACTATAGTTACTATCACATAACAAACATAAGAAAGAGACACAAGTTTGTGTACATAAACCAGTTACTATGAGAAACACTATAGTTACTATCACATAACAAACATAAGGAAGAGACACAAGTTTGTGTACATAAACCAGTTACTATGAGAAACACGATAGTTACTATCACATAACAAACTTAAGAAAGAGACACAAGTTTGTGTACATAAACCAGTTACTATGAAAAACAGTATAGTTACTATCACATAACAAACATAAGAAACAGACACAAGTTTGTGTACATAAACCAGTTACTATGAGAAACACTATAGTTACTATCACATAACAAACATAAGGAAGAGACACGAGTTTGTGTAAATAAACCAGTTACCATGAGAAACACTATAGTTCCTATCTCATAACAAACATAAGGAAGAGACACAAGTTTGTGTACATAAACCAGTTACCATGAGAAACAGTATAGTTCCTAACACATAACAAACATAAGGAAGAGACACAAGTTTGTGTACATAAACCAGTTACCATGAGAAACAGTATACCTAGCACATAACAAACATAAGGAAGAGACACAAGTTTGTGTACATAAACCAGTTACCATGAGAAACAGTATAATTCCTAACACATAACAAACATAAGGAAGAGACACAAGTTTGTGTACATAAACCAGTTACCATGAGAAACAGTATAATTCCTATCACATAACAAACATAAGGAAGAGACACAAGTTTGTGTACATAAACCAGTTTCCATGAGAAGGAAAGGAGAGGAAGAGAAGTGGAGAAACAGGGTGAGAGAAAGGAAAATAGAAGAATCCTTTACGGCGTAAAGAATAAGCTTATATTCGTATTATTAATAATTCATTCAAAATCGAAAGTTACCAGAATGTTTTTTGTTACATCTGTAATATCTGTTGATTAACCTTTTATAATTCATATTTAATTTGTTTTACACCCTGACCAACAGGTATAACGTATTTAATTACCGATAAATCCAATTTTTTAGTTTATTTGTGTTTCCTCTTATTGGTCATGTTTCTCCTAGTTTTTGAAGCATGCGTGAATTTCACATTTTAATATTTAATTATAGTAAATATAAAAGTGGTAATGAAATTACGCGAGTGGATGAAATTCAGGCAAGTCTTATACTGCGGGCGGGATGTCAGTCTGGAGGTTACCAAGGGAGGGAGTAGTGGTAGCAGTTGATGGATACCTTGGACGTGATCAGGAAATTTTATCGAAACACCCTCCGAAGTTGCGCGTCCGAGGGAAACGAAAAATTGTATTCGACAATGCAAGGGGGAAATTTGCAGTGAAAGCAAAATTCTTGCCAGCTTGTTGGTATAATCGATAAATATAACAGACGTATAGTGATGGAGGTCTTAACGTTAAAACATTGAAGAAATCGGCTGTGTTACGTTCACATGACTGTCTCAACGCATTATCATTTATTTTATATACCTTCTACATTTTAATCGAGATAAATGTTTGCAGAAATGTTTTGAAGCTGAGGGGTATTCAGATGTTTAAAATCGGATCTTTATTGCTGGCTTTCAAATCCCATTCTCTCGCATCATATCACAAAAAGGAAATAATGACTGTTTCAAAAAATTACGAAATCTGTTTTGAAGAATTAAAATCAATAACAACAAATACCTCGGTAATTTATGATGGCACAAATTTATTGCAATAAATTGCATTGTAAAGACATTTGCATTTCTGTTTAGTAAACTTTTTTCAATAAATAAAGGTTTACGAGTTATACACATTTTTACAAGGTTTATTAAAATGAAAAGGATTTCACAGGATATTGGCAGAAAGTTGAAGATACTATTTTAATTGCCATGAGAATGTTTTAAACATATGATACTTTAAGCAAAATTGAGAAACCCGATTACAAATAAAAGCGAGGGTATACATGCAAGGGTATTTTGAGTAGTGCATTTCTTTGAAAATTTATGTGACATTTGTGTTGATGAATTTATTTATTAGCCCCGTGTTGGGCGTCTATTTGTAGTAGTCTGAATTGAAGGAGTTGTATTATATTTCAACTGTTGGGGAGCCAAACTTGTAGTAGTTTGTTTGCAACCGCACCTATGGTACCCAGTTTCCAGTATCCTTCGCCCCAAATGTACTTTCAGGTGGCCTTTGCCCCAAGTTTAAAAAAAATTAACTTTGTAGTTAAACTGTTTCTTTAAATATTTAATATTTCTTTTAGAGACATGGATGTCTTGGTAGGGTTGTGATGCGACTAAGAATGTAGGCTTACACAGATTATAATTTTACTTCACTCCTTTTATTAATACTTGATACGATTTTAATTAACACTTCACTGATATAGAGAGCTATGAGATTCTTTAATTAATTAATTACACTATTTTAACACGTAAACTTATTTTTAGTCTCACACGAATACATGTTATATTTATTGTGGACACTTTTTGCGTCTGGTTAGTAACTCTGTCTGCAGGCAACTGATTTGATTTCAACGTCTAAACTTGTAAATTTCTGTGTTTCAAGTCTCTGATTGGCTAATCCTACTCCAATGGAATACCTTCATTTAACTAAAGCTTTTTCTGGTTGTTGATTGGCTATTTTAAAACTGTCTCAAAATTTACATTATTGTTACTCCAAGAATCACAAGTAGTATTGTTAAACTTTCTTACTCATTATTGACTCAAGGTTACCTCATTGTTACCTCATTGTTAGCAACTTTTAACTTATTATTCTCACAGCTCCTACATTATTAAATTACGTAATATAGTCACATAACATTATTACACATGTATACAATAATATAAGCATATACAATGACTGTTACATAATTTTACAAATTGTTACATACACATAATGCTTTAAGGCGGGCTGTTATTGAATTTACATATTATATAGTTTGACTGAAATCATTTAGGTGTTAAAAATACGGCCTCAGTATTTATCCGAGCTATAGTTTCGCACACGCGGGTGCCCTGATATGTTTATATTCTTTTTACTCAAGGACACCAAAACATTATTTCCGGCTAAACTGCCGAGCAAGATGGCTCAGGCGGTTACGTCTGTTGCCCGATTTTGGGGGGTCGTGGTCTCGATTCACGTGTCCGACCTTCCTGACCCTGGAATTTTTTAGGGCTTTACTCCGATCACCAGGCGCATGCTGGGAAGGATTCTCACATCCCCCGAATTTCCTGTCCCTCCATTTCACCTTCATTCTTATTTCACTTCTTTTGGTGTCTTTCTGGGTTGGAAGTGTCGGCGATGGTGTTTCGGTGCAGTGTGGCAGGGGAAAAGGATGCTCTTTATGAATCTCTCCATCCCTCAACTCTCGGCTGGCTGCCGGGGGTATCCGAACCTCCTTGAGGGGCGTTGGACCCCCCTCTGTGCGGGATGGGTTTCCCGATTCTGTCAGGGAATCTTATCTGGAAAACTTAGGGACCGTAGTGAAAGGTACAAGAAATAATATCTACATGTTTAGTTGGCTGTATATATCTCATGTTACCAGAAAAAAATAGGGACATTTGATTTGAGCTCGTATATAGAATGTCCCTTATATTGCTGAGCTTTACAAATATGATGTTAAAGTTCTCCTTGTGCTCAAAGATAGACGTTACAGCGTCTTAAGAGAATATGATAGACGTAACACAGCTCTTCTTGGGAAATGGTGGATATTTCTTCCCGTACATTATTTTGCAGTTCTTGTAATGTTTGCGGATTTTGATTAAATATCTTGTCTTTTAAATTGCTTCACAAGTAAAACAATGCAGGGCACGATGTCTAGGGATCGAGCTCGCCACACTCCTACACTGTTAACTCCGTCAGCAAAGATGTCAGCAATTACATCCAAAGAAGTCTTAACTGTATGAGCTGTAGCCCCGTCTTGTTGGAATACGTCGTGCATTCGCTCATCTGTCAATTGAGGGGAAAACTGCTGCAAAATTAAACTTGGTACTGTGCAGCATTAATTGTTTCCTGAAAGAAAATAGAGCCAATTACTCTATCCGCACTCCCAGCACACAAATTACCGACCTTAGGATCATGTAGTGGACTTTATGTTTGAGTGTGAGGGAAGCGGAGCATTAGAGGGGATTGAAGTCTTTCCTTAGGGAAGCGGCGCGCGACGGCGACTTTAGCTTTGCCGCTTTATCTGATGGCACCATAATTAGCTGCCGATAGCGCGCCCGGTGTTTACGCGGACGATTGGCAGGTATTGTTGTTTACTTCAACCGCCCGGCGCCGATCTCCCGAACCTTGGGCCGTAGCTGCTCCGTCACAGTATGAAATCTTCTGTATTCAATAGGGCGAGAGGAGTTTATGATAACGTGTGAGGCTCGCATTCAGGAGATCCTGCTTTCGATTCGCGTCCCGCCCACCCTGAATTTTTCGTAATTTTCCCTGGTCGGTAGGCGAATTCTGTGGTGGTTTCTCATCTAGCATGATTTCCTTTCGCTCCCCGTGTACCGAGAGGACTGCTTAGTGGTACATCGCCCTCCCTAGGCAGCTCAGCAGCAGGACGGGTCTTCGAGTTAGGAACTATTAGTAAATTTTGCCCATATCTGTGATCTGTTTGGCTGCGGTCTTTAGACTCCTGGTTCCTTCACTTCCTCCTGTGGTGGTAAGGTCGCATTGCACGAGATGTCCTCCCCCTTCGTTGTATAAACTTTTTTTCTTAATAATTTTGTAAACTGAAAAATGAATTGTTGAAAAGTGTTCAACATATTTAAAAGTACATTTTAGATCCAGTGAGTTTTTTGGCAACGTTTTCTCCGAAATATTACAATCTTGATTTGTTTCTTGTTTGGTGACTGTTTTGTTGTTGTTTTTATTTTTTATAGTCGCTTTAACTATATCCGACTTATATCCATACATACGAGTACAGTAATAATACATTGTATACAAAGTACATTCATTAAATATTACAATAATTGTAATACATTGTGAAGAATATGGTTTGTTACGTTATTTTTTTACCACACTTTGGGCGTCAATTTGAAGTAGTTTGTATTGAAGGAGTTGTATTATATTTCAAGTGTTGGGGAACCGAACTTGAAGTTGGTTGCAACCGCACATATGGTACCCGCTTTCCGGTAGCCTTCGCCCCAAATGTACTTTCAGTGGCTTTGCCCCAAGTTTAAAAAAAATATTAACTTTGTAATTTGGCTGCTTCTTTAAATATTATATATTTATGTTTGCCTCGGCTGCGTCAGTATTATTGTTAGAGACATGGATGTCTTAGCAGGGTGTGGTGCGGCTGAAGAATGTAGGCTTACACATATTTTATTAATGCTTGACACGATTTAAATAACACTTCACTGATATAGAGAGAGAACTTTGAGAACACCTTTTAGCACGTAAACTTATTTTTCGTCTCTCACGAATACTATTATTTCTCGAGGATACTTTTTGCGTCTGGTTAGTAACGCTGTCTGCAGGCAACTGAATTCTAGATTTGTAAATTTTGCTATGTTCAGTTTCTGTTTGGCTATGCCTACTCCAATAGAATACCTGCATTTAATTAAAGCTTTTTCTGGTTGTTGATTGGCTATTTTATAAACTGTCACTAAAATTACATTATTGTTACTCCAATAATCAGAAGTAATATTGTTAAACTGTCAAACTCATTATTACCTCAAGGTTACCTCATTCTTATGTCATTGTTAGCAATTTTTAACCTATTATTCTCACAGCTCCTACATTATTAAATTACGTAATGCATTCACATAACATCATTGAACATGTTTACAATAATATAAACATATGCATTGACTGTTACATACGTTTTACAAATTATTACATACACATATTGCTTCAAGGCGGGATGTTATTGAATATACATATTATATAATTTTACTGAAACCATTCAAGTGTTAAAAATACTGCCTCACTTGTTATAAACACATTTTACATTGTTAGGTCTAGAACAGTATAACCTATTATACATGTTTATTTGATGTGTTGTATTTAAATCTTGTTAAACAGTTTAATGTATTTCAAGAAAAAAATAATGTTTAAAATTAGTAGGGTTGTTTAAAGCTAAAAATATACCTTCAGGGGTGTTATGTATTCTTCTCTTCATGGTATATCTTCTGAGGTGTTCGATGGTGATACGGCAATTGCAGGAGCATTTTCCTAGGCGAGTAAGAAGGAATGGGTTAGGCGTGAATGGCCTATTCAGTTGATCTTTTATTTTTAGAGTCTGCAATGTGTCTCCTATGTGGAGTTTGCTTGGTCCAGTCTTGCTTCCACTTGACAGTTGGTCTGCTAAAAAATAACTTTGAGCATCTCTGTAGGGCACTGACAATTCTTCCACTAGAGGTAGCAAAGTTGCTTGTTTGGCTTCCTCATTTCCTGATATTCCACAGTGGGTCGGAATCCAGAAGAATATAACTTCTTGATTATTTGTAGTAATCTGGATGTAAAGACTTTGGATATCTTGGATTAACGTTAAGTCAGTAGAGCGGTCTGAAGAGTGCTTGGTGAATCAGTTAGAATTGCTGTGCTGAGTTAATGTAAATCAAAGCTTGTTTGACAGCATAGAGCTCAGAGGAGAAAACACAGAACAAGTCTGGAAGCTTGTACTTAAGTTTAGCATCTGGAGTAATTATAGCACAGCCTGATCAGATTTGGAGCTATCTTGTTTAGCATATAACCCTAAAGGCTTTCCTTTGATAGAGAATATAAATCCTGTCCATTGTTTACAGATCTTGCAAGTAACCATGCAGGAATAAACGTAACCAAGACCTTGTAGACCAATTAGATCCATTAAAATATTTTTAATCCGGATTAAGGTAAATTTAAAAAATCTTATACTTTATTCACACGACTTTCTCCAATCACTCTTCTACAAATTATGTATCTACTTCTTGTAAATTGAGATAAACTGTTACAGAAACTGCTTTATTACAGTTGTAAATACTAGTGGTATACATGAGACTGCAGCGATAATTAAAGGTTTTCTAAACAAACGTTATTTAAATGAGGGAATTTCGTTTACACCTTCATGTCGTATGCTTGGAAGACGCCAAACTTAAATATAAAGTTTGGAATTTAGCCAATATTTCGTTTTTGTGTTGTGCTTGCCCAAGAGTTTCAGCTCATGGGGACTTCAAAACGTGTATTTCCGGTTAAATGTTCATTTATATATATTTTTATAATATACAATACGTTCTAATCTGTATGTAGTAAATTAAAGTAAAAATAAATAAAGGCAACGAAAACTGCACTGAATTTTACCTTATTTTTTCCAGTTCGCCAGACTCTGAGTAAGGACTCCAGAGTTGTGCAGCAGCGCTAAGACAATAGCATTACCTAGCTAGAGTCATGAATATAAATACATCCCTGGATTATATTCAGGGACGCTAGCTTTATGAGGTATGAATCTTTCCTGCGAATAACGTGACACGAAGCTTGGCTTCGCTAATCTCTTTAAGGAAACTTTCGCTACGTGCGAAGTTTCAATCTCGGTAATGGTTCACCTGACCACTTCGCCGATGTGATTTCTCTTTCCCGACACTCCACCAACTTGATAAATTCCCACGGTAGAAAAGACCGCTTCAAAGTTATGCGACAAATCCTTGACTACGGTTTCTGATTTATATTCAATCACGGAACCCATTCGGGACTCGAAATCTATTGCACCAGAATGGAAACTGCCATTACATTCTTCCACGGCAGCGCTACTGGCGATATTTTTGCAAGTGAAATGTTTTCAGGCCTGTGATGGAGTCGCGGAGATAAATATTTCACAGACTCAGGCGCCATTAGACGCGCGAAACGATAAACAAGATACTGCGTGGAGAACTGCATAACATTCGCAACGTAAGCTTCTACATCACTGACACAGAATTCCCTTTAACTGCAGCATTTTAAAATTTAGAAACAACGGTCAAAAAATGCTTTCGAAATGCTTCACCTATTTTCGTACAGTGCGTCATATAATGCTTATTTACGTAACAAGTGAGTAAATTTTATATTACGACACGAGTGAATATTTACCGAACAAGAGATTGAAGTGCTATTGCGCCAATGTTAAATATGGTAAATTCACCATTCATTATGTCAGAAGGTATTAAGATATCAGAATGAATTTTTTATAGAATAAAAAGGTAACTACCGGGGCAGAGCATTGCATGTAGGCCGTTTAGGAGAGACGGATAAGAGGAGAGGCCCGAATGGCAACCAGATCTGGATGAGGACGTGAGGAAGTATGGGCGGGATCCCTAACGTTTCTAGTTCGAACGTATCCCACCTACAAGCCCCAGGGGCGGGACCAAGCTAAGCAGTCTGGTCGACGCTCGGTAGAAAGCTCCGCCGCCCACCCGCAATATGCAGAACACCGTCGCCTGGTCCTTCAACTCTGAAACAGATGATGAGGATGGGTACAGGAATTGAGGGACAGAAAAGTTGTGGTAGAAGAAGAACCACCCCGGGATTTGTCCACCGACATGGGGAAACCACGAAAAACTTATGGTCAGAGTGTGTGGTCACCGGGAATCGAAACCGACACCTCCCGAATGCGAGTCTCACACGCTACCACGGAGCCATCTCACTCAGTGTTCATTGGCTATTTTATAAACTGTCACGTAAATTACATTATTGTTACTCCAATAATGACTAGAGCATTATTAAACATTCTTACTCATTGCCAAGGTTACCTCATTGTTAGCAAATTTTAACTTATTATTCTCACAGCTCCTACATTATTAAATTACGTAATACATTCACATAACGTTATTATATACACATATTGCTTCAAAGCGGGCTGTTATTGAATTTATATATTATATAATGATGCAGTAATTTGTATCACAAATTATTTAAATGTAAAGAATGATTATAGTGTGAATATGCATTTTTGTGTGACATTGATTTGAGATGTTTGTTGATTGTAATTATTGTTGAGAAGTAAGTTTATACGGCCTTACTGAAACTGACAATAATAGCGTGCAATAATGCAGCGAGGGGGTGAGCTGTTTATCATTATTAGAGACGAGGAAGTTACGTAATATTGGCGCGTTTTACTTTAGAATTTGCTGGAACATTTTTCTTAGAGCATATGTGTTCATAATTTTCATTGGATATAAAAAATAGACTTTAATGTTGGCGCGTTTTATTAGCCAATAGTAACTCAGTTATAATCTTTAGGCATATCGGTGTGTAGGAGTATAAAAAAGGTAGGTTAGAGGTAAAGTCCGTCAGTTCGTCGAAAATATTTGTACGGCACACGTCGGATATCAATTTGCAGGTTACGCGTAACAGAGTTATGAAAAATCTTAAATGTTGTAAAGTTAATTATACAAAAAGTTGAAGTACGCGAATTAAGAATTATCAGTAATGAAGTTATTATAACAGTTTCAGTTTGGCGAGTGTCAAGATCAATGTGTAAATGTGATAGTAAATGTGTTCGACAATAAAAGTGTAAAACAAATTTCTTCATCAGTGTTATTTTTGGATAAGAGACTCCCTTCCGTTTACACAACCTGTATAAAGAGAAGTGCTCGACCAAAAGGATAATAGCTATCCGGAGGACAGAGAACCAAAATTAAGTAAAATAACAGTAGCATTCTTTCAAACAAAAACTAATACTGCCGCAAATTGCTAACACCAGATGGAGCTAACAAACCTAACAAATGAATCACGTCACAAGATGGCTTCACCACGTGAAGTAAACACAAATACACAACATAACTAAAACCACCGCAAATTGGCTCCCAAACGTGGGGCTCAATAAATAAACAAACATTATAATGATAAATACCGTCGCAATAATTAGACTGAAATTATTTAAGTGTTAAAAATACTGCCTCAAATTAGAAAGCTATTTCAATGTAAACCATAGAGGCTAGAGAAGAGCATGTGAATGCAATAAGAAGATGTTGATAGGCAGATAAGGTTATGTGACGGTTTTAGTAAAGAGCTTTTAATTCGAGATGTAAACTTGAATTTGTTTTCCACAGAAATGTTGCTTGTAAATGTTTGCGACTCTAGGGGCTCAGCAAGATTTTTTGTAGGTAACGGCACATATTACTTAGCGCATTATGTTTCCGTTAACGATAATGTTAATATATTATTACACTGTCGTATAATTTGGCCCTGGGCGATTTTTACGCGCGTTATTTTTTCTGCAAACAGAAGCTATAATACACATTTTTTAATGAATATTGAAAATAGGCCGAGAGCGGAACTTAAAAGCATTTTAACTTTGTTTCAAAATTCATGAACAAGCAAACTGGCAACGCTGCAGATATGGCGCCCAAAGGGCATAAAGGCTTTATCATCTTCGTTATCGTGCATTACATCAGCACCCCTAATGGCCGACGGACCGATTCAAAATAGTGTCGCAATCCGATATAGCAAGCTTTTGCACAAGTTTACCGCTAACATCAGGTAGAGGGGCAGAGAGGTTCACAAAGCCGCAAATCAATCAAACCGCTGGAATCATACCCTGGGACTAGACCCCCATTCTCTTTCACTCGGGTTCCGTCCATAATTGCATAACGTGCAAGCTCAAAATTTCGATTTCGTGCCATCAAAGTGCATTCGACGTTTCTGGCTTTGTTACCCAATTATCAGCATACCTACGCTAATTTACAAGAGTTATTTTCCACCAATTAGATTCTGAAGCCTCGTCGTTACCTCCTCCTTGATTAATTAGCTCTTTTTCTCTGAAGTTTTCAATTGTCTAATTAAGAGGCGTAACTTGACCTTTTCTCCCTAGCAGAGTCTTCGCTTAAACTCCGGGAAATGAGGTAAGTTATTTGTTAACTTTAAAACACAAGATATGTTCACATTAATTACCTCCCAGCATCAACTCTTGTTGTAGTTACACAGGGTGTTACCGAGCGGTATTGTATGTGACCCGCATTCGGGATTGTGGGTTCGATTCCTGCGACCCACCTTCCTGAACCATGGGTTTTTTCGGGGAAGGATCGTTACACCCCCGACTTTCTTGTCCCTCCGGATTCCCCAAGAATATGAAGCTCAAAGAGGGCAGGGTAGCCGGCTACACCAGCTGCCATCCGAGGAGTTTAAATATGTAAACGATAGGGACCCTGGCCTCTGCCTGTCCGAACTCCTAGTCTGGCCACACTGTCTCCTCTCACTTCATCTCTCCCTCACGAGGGCGTCCCGTCAGGGGTCTATGTAAAACAGATCTGCGTAGGTCCTATTCTATACAGGGTGTCGATTTATTGTGACAAATATAAACGCCAGTTATAAAAATTTTTTGAATTTCTCAATCGTCCTATTCTACCTCTCCAACCTTCTCCTACACACAGTTTGTGTGGAAAATAGTTGGCTAAACTATGAAGCCCAGGACATAAAATGCTTGCAATATTTTAAGTTGGCATTGGGGTACGTCATCCCAAAATGAATTTGAAATCTTGATGTGGTTTACCGGGAAAAATGCCAGTCATTTGGGGAAATTTATGTCGTGCTGGCATGTTGCGTTGGTAGCTCAGGTGGTTAGAGCAACAGAACATCCATGGTTCAAATTCCGGCCACGGCACTAAGTTTTTCAATCGTCTGATTCTACCTTTTAAACTTGGCGTGAAATGCGTCTCGCTATGCAGGCACCTTCAGTGGACGGAGGGAACCTCGTAACTGGCAAGAAACGCAGATCATTTGTGCTTACCACTTCCAGGAGAAACGGATGAGGTGAAGGAACCACAGGAGGCTCTATGCGCAAGCAGGCCGGACGATAGAGACGCGCAGAGGTCCCTAACGCCTCCAAGCTAAAAGACTCGGTAACACGGGCGAGCTCCTCAGGATAACTTGAACCACCGGAGGCGGCTCAGAGAAGGGTGCCATCTGACAGGGCCCGAGAAGAACTTCCCAACGTGTAAGCATTTGAAAAAAACACGAAAAGCCTATGGTTCAGTGGCGGACCCCAGGAATTGAACCCAGATGCGAGATATTCGTGAGATACATTCGCCAGATACGTTTCGTAATCGGAATATCCTGGTTTCTATCTCTATCGACAGCCCATTCTGATCCTGTTTTCTTCGTGGTTCTTCTTGGACGGCAGGCGAGTGCTGGGATGGTTTCTCATACACAAAGATTTCCTTTAATTCCGCTTCTTTCGTCTTTTTCAAATGTGCTTCTAGGTTTCAAGGCGTAATTGCGCGGATACTTGCTAAAAGTAAACAGTACTCTACATGGACACTAGAGAGCTGCTTGGTCAACGGGTCGTGCATCGCCCTCTCTAGCCAGCTCCAGCAGTAGGACGAATCAAACTACTAGGGACTTCTGCGCGCCTTTGTGGCCTGTCTGCCTGCGACCTGTAGCCTCTTGCGGTTGCTTCACTTCATCCAATCATTCTGTAGGGTGGTAGCCAGAATAGAATTATGTAGGTGTAGTGCGCGAGGTGTCCCTTTCCGTTGTATAACCTATCTCGTAACAGTCCTTTGTTAGGGAGACTCCTTGACGTATTGTTCCAAATGGCGAACTTTCTCGAAGAGTAGCAGGTCAAATACTTGGCCGACTCTACCATACGGGATTGCTTTCTCAATTTTCCGCGCTCAAAGCCTTTAACTTGCGTTTGAGGCAGTATTTTTATAACTTAAATAATATAGATCTCATTATATAATATAAAATAATAACAGCTCACCTTAAAGCAATATGTGTATAATTATACGTAAAGTGTATATTAATGTCATTGTATTATGATTATATTATTATGTACATGTATAATAATATTATGTGAATGTATTATGTAATTTAACAATGTAGGAGCTGTGAGAATAGGCTAGCTGCCTTCCGTAGCAAACAGAATTACAAAGTAGAAGCCGAAAGTTGCTAACAATAAGGTAACCTTGAGACAACAATAAATTATAAAGTTTTAAAAGGCTACTAATATTTCTTGGAACAATAATAATGTAATATTTAAAACAGTTTATAAATAGCCAATCAAAAACTAGAAAAGCTAAAAGTTAAATAAAGGTATTTTATTGGAGTAGGCTGAGCCATTCAGAGACTTGAAATACAGGAGATATACAAATTCAAGCGGTAGACGCTACAAGAAAGCGTACCCAAGCAGTTCGGTTCGGTACGGGTTCAGTGTGAGACATGAAAATTCATTGCGGTGAGAATAATATAAAGTTTACCTGTTAGAAGTACAATTAACAATAATCTCACATATCTACAGTAGGATTATCAGTGAAGAGTTTTTTAATCGTGTGCAGGATTAATAAAAAAAGTTAATAAAATACTATTGTAATTTGTGTAACCCTTGTCTTTTAGCCGTACCATCCCTGTTAAGAGATGCGTGTTCTGCAAATAACTAATGACGCAGCCGAGGCATAAAAATACATAAATAAACATTAAAATAAAAGGTTTATTCTTAAACGCGGGGCGAAGGCCACCGAAAAGTTCGTACCGTACGTGGGGCGAACAGTCCTAGAAACAATCTCAGGCAAATTGGCATCCATTACGTGCGTGGTCTAAAACAGCTTCAAATTGGTGCCTATGCGTGGTGCAACCACAAAAATTAAAAACTCCCCCGCACGTTTTAGGTTCCTGCGAAAATTCTAGTATACTGTGGTCGGAACATTAACAAGTGTGGAATAATTGTTTGCCGCTTACATGTTCTGGAGCGTTCGTTTCGGCATGTTTCGTGGGTTCGTTTTCCAGAAAGTTTTCGCTTTGTATGCGAGGCCTATATAAGGGAGGATGCTCACGGCGAGTCAGTCAGTGTTGAGTTCAGTGCTGTTAGAAGTGACGAAGTGAAAAGTGGACAGTGCAGTTTGTTAGTCGTGCTGTTCAGTTGTGATTCTACGGAGCAGGTGTGGTTGTGTTGTATTCCGAGTGCGTGCGTGAACGCTTAGTGATAAATGAAGTGCGTTTTCGCAATAACTGGTGTTCTCATTTGTAACATTGGTGTCAGAAGTGGGATATAAAAACCACGATGGAGGAAATGTTTCAAAATTCATTGGCCAAAATAGAGAAGATGTAGACCGAAAGGAAATCCGAATGGTCAAAGTGAAATAATGACAGTGAATTCCGCAGTGGAGAAGTTGCAGACAGAAGTGAAGGGTGTAAAAGAAGAAATGAATATGAAAAGGAATATACCACACATATACCGGGTGTTTCAGAAATACTTTTACAAACTTCGGGTATGGGTTCCTCACACCAAAAGAAGGAAAAAAGTTCATATAAACATATGTCCCATAATCCTTGGTTTTCGCGTTATTCCTGTCACAATGAAAGTGTGAGTTCAGCGGTCTTCAGGGTCCAACCTCAAAACTTCATTTCTCTATGCATTCATAGAACGCGTTGACCCATTGTACTACATACGGTAGATGGCGAAGTGTTGCCATGGAGACTTGTTTACGTTTGTCATTTGTCATTAGTCTGTCTTCAACGTTTCAATTGTGTACATGTAGTGAGTTAACTGCACGTGTTTCGTTCCACCATGGCTGGATATTCATTTCGTGAACAGACAGACATGATTTTTATGTATTTTCGCGCGAATGGTAATGGACGCGAGGCTGCACGGCTCTATCAGATGGAGTTTCCAGACCGAAGAAAACCGAGTCCTTCAACCTTTGTCGCTGTTTATCGTTGCCTTGCTGATAAATGTGATAAATGCCTGGCTCCGGCACATTTTAGTCGCATTGTTCGAGATGCATTGACTGGTATCTACCATGACCGATGGATAGGCAGAGGAGGACCAGTTCCATGGCATGCACGTTCTCCCGACCTCAGTCCTGTGGATCTTTACCTCTGGGGGCATCTTAAATCATTGGTTTATGGAGCAGCCATCCCGGATGCAGAAACGCTTCATCGACGTGTCATGGAAGCCTGCGAAACCAATCGACACCATCCCGGAGTTCTTGACAGGGTGCGACATTCCGTGATTTGACGAGTATAGTCGTCCTCTGTGGACTAGTGGTATTGTGCTAGCCTCTAGTTCCCAAAGTCGCGGGTTCAAACCCGGCGGAGGGCGATGGATTTTTTCGGTCGTAAAAATCCTTAGCATGGCTTCCTTTGGAAGGGAAGTAAAGCCGGTGGTCGCGTGTCGTAAATTTACGGCACGTAAAAGAACCTCAAGCCTGATAAAGAGGCCTCTGAGCAAAATTACCGGTCTTTCACGCCCAATATGGAATGGGACACTAAGAACCATAGTAGTTAAAACTCAATTTATTTGGCGAGTACAGGCATGCATAGAAGCAAGAGGAGGACATTTCGAGCATTTATTATGAGTTTTGTGTGTTATAAGTGTACCACTGTGTTGAAAACCTCCTAACGAGAAAACAAAGTATTATGGGACATATGCTCATATGAACTTTGTTCCTTCTTGTGGTGTAAGGAACCCATACCCGAAGTTTGTAAAATTATTTCTGAAACACGCTGTATAAGAACTGTACATGGTAATAATATAATTCACTAAGAAACATTTTAAAATATTCAACAACCAAGAAATGTACAAAGCAGATTGTAAGAAACGGCCGAGCTAGCAAATTCTAGGTAAAAGATAACTCTGGGTAGAGCCCACCTTTCACCAAGCTAATGAACAGGGATCCGGTAGTGGTGAGGAGAAATAGAAAGAGACAGATAGAGAAAAGAAAAAGACGGAGATATTGAATCCGCTTCATGACGCGCTATGGGGACGCGTAAGCGCAAAGCTTTGGAGTACAATATTCTCATACATGTTAGGGTAACGCGGTCTGAGGACCAATTAGAAACTTCGTTACATTTTGAGGCGCAGACGTGAGCGTCACTAAGCTCAGGTATATAAAGGGGAACAAAGCCCCAGATTTTCACTCTCTTCTAGAATCTCGTCGACACAAGGTGCTACGCTCTGGACGACAGATGCACGTGCGTGCATATGGGTGGGAAGACGTGTGCAGTTAGTTTAGGCTCCTGATTTATTCACATGGTGTGATTGGTATAATGGTAAAAGCTAACCGCCCATAAAATATTTGATAATAAACCACATTTATTAAGGGAAGTACAGTATATTTTAATTTGCCTCACCCACGATAACCCCGAGAACCAAGAATTAGCTATATAGGGAAAACAGCAACCGACGAGGATCCATAGCCGAGGACGAGAACACTGCCGCATCAACCAGAGAAACGGCGCTTTCCAGATGCCACTGATTTCCCGCTACAAATGTCGCCCAACCATCGTTTCCCGTTAAAAAATACTAATGTCCAAGGTGAAGACGGAGTTATGGAGTAAAATTGACGAACGGCTGACCAACGTGGAGAAACGTGTGAAGGAGCTTGGCGGAATGGCGAAAGACCTCGGCCAACGCGTTGACGCCCTGGAGGTCTCAAGGAACGGCTTATCGTCTAGAAAAAAGAGTCGACATCATTGTTATGGCTGGAAAGATTTTATAATGTTTTAAATCATTTATTTGTGGCTAACAATACATAACAGCTTGAGGCAGTATTTTTAGCACTTAAATAATTTCAGTCTAATTATATAATAAGTAAATTCAATAACAGCCCGCCTTAAAGCAATATGTGTATGTAACAGTCATTGCATATGCTTATATTACTGTAAACATGTTCAATAATGTTATATGAATGCATTATGTAATTTAATAATGTAGGAGCTATGGGAAATGTGTCAAAAGATGCTATCAATGAGGTTACCTTGAGGCAATAATGAGTTTGAGAGTTTAAATGTTACTTGTGATTCTTGGAAGCAATAATGTAATTTTAGTGTCAGTTTATAAAATAGGCAATCAACAACCAGAAAACGCTTTAGTTAAATGAAACTATACCATTAGAGTAGGATTAGCCAATCAGAGACTTCAAGTACAGAAATTTACAAGTTTAGACGGTTGAAATCAATTCAGTTGCCTCCAAACAGCGCTCATAACCAGACGTGTTGCTTCTAGACTGTTCTCATAACCATACGCGAGATGTGTCCTCGAGAAATTAATTACATATTCGTGTGAGACGAAAATAGTATACCTGATAAAAAGTGCAAGTATTAAATAAAAGAATCACACAGTTCTCAACATCAGTGAAGTGTTATTTAATTTGTGTCAAGGATTAATAAAAAGGAGTGAATTAAAATCTGTGTAAGCCTACATTCTTAGTGCTATCACTACCCTGCCAAGACTTCCATGTCTCTAACAATAATACTGACGCAGCCGAGGCAAACATAAATATTTAATACTTAAAGAAACAAATTACAAAGTTAATTTTTACTTTCTCTACTACGTATAGTAAGTAGGGGAAGTATTGTATTCCACCCAAAAATTCGATACCGAGATTTCACCGGAAATACATGTTTTGAGACCACCTGAATCAAAGAAAAGCATTTTTGGAAACATGTCCGTGTGTGTGTCTGTGTGTCTGTCTGTGAACAGCATAACTCAAAACGAACATTCGGATAAACACCAAACTTGGTATTTAGGTTCAGTATCTTCCAGAGATGCGACACGAAGGTTTTCAAGAAAATCCCCCCACCTTAGATTACCCTTTACATGGAAGATTTTTCGAAAATTTTAATTTTCTCAAAAATGGCTCTAACGATTTTGATTAAAATATCGTATGTTTAAGATATTTTCATGACAAATAAAATGTATATCTTGAATTTTCTGGGAATCTCTCCAAAATTTTTCATTGTGAACGACTTTTGCATAACTGGTAAACCATAAGAGATACACAAAATTTTACTGCACAAAAAATGTAGATCGCGTTAAAATACACAATTTATGTCATACACATTTTTTTTGTTGAGTGAACCATTTTCGGGATATTGCTTGTTATTTCCTTAAATTTTTCAATACTTATTTTCTCAAATGGGAATTCGTTATTCATTTTTACTTTCTCTACTACGTATAGTAAGTAGGGGAAGTATTGCATTCCACCCAAAAATTCGATACCGAGATTTCACCGGAAATATATGTTTTGAGACCTCCTGAATCCAAAAAAAGCATTTTTGGAAACATGTCCGTGTGTGTGTCTGTGTGTGTGTGTGTGTGTGTGTGTGTGTGTGTGTGTGTCTGTGTGTCTGTGTGTGTGTGTGTCTGTGAACAGCATAACTCAAAAACTAACAGTCGGATAAACACCAAACGTGGTATTTACGTTCAGCATCTTCCAGAAATGCGACACGAAGATTTTCAAGAAAATCCCCTCACCCCAGACTACCCTTTACATGGAACATTTTTCGAAAATTTTAATTTTCTCAAAAATGGCTCTAACGATTTTGATGAAAATATCATATGTTTAAGATAATGTCATGAAAAATGAAATGTATATCTCGAAATTTCTGGGAATGTCTCCAAAAGTATTCTTCATTATGAACGACTTTTGCATAACTGGTAAACCATAAGAGATAGACAAACGTTTACTACACAAAAAATGTAGATCCCGTTAAAATACACAACTTATATTATATACATTTTTTTTTGAGTGAACCGTTTTCGAGATATTGCTTGTTATTTCCTTAAATTTTCCAATACTTATACTTTTTCTCAAATTCGTTATTCATTTTTTTATGTCCTGGACATGCAAAGAGAATGGAATGCGCCACATAGCAACCAGCGAAAAATATTTGACTATCGCTTAAAAGCTACCATATTCTCCTTGCATCTACAAGAAAATTATCAATAAGATTGACATCTCGATATCTCCATTAACATGAAGCATATGGAGAATAAGCGTTTGTAAAAATAGTTTGTACAAGAGTAGAGAAAGTTATGTGAGTGTTACACATCAGATTTTTTTATGTCCTGGACATGCAAAGAGAATGGAATGCGCCACATAGCAACCAGCGATAAAATATTTGACTATCGTTTAAAAGCTACCATATTCCCCTTGCATCTACAAGAAAATTACAAATAAGATTGACATCTCGATATCTCGAGTAACATGAAGCATATAGAGAATAAGCGTTTGTAAAAATAGTTTGTACAAGAGTAGAGAAACTCATGTGAGTGTAACACATCAGATTTTTTTACTTTCTCTACTACGTATAGTAAGTAGGGGAAGTATTGTATTCCACCCAAAAATTCGATACCGAGATTTCACCGGAAATACATGTTTTGAGACTCCCTGAATCCAAAAAAAGCATTTTTGGAAACATGTCCGTGTGTGTGTCTGTGAACAGCATAACTCAAAACGAACATTCGGATAAACACCAAACTTGGTATTTAGGTTCAGTATCTTCCAGAGATGCGACACGAAGGTTTTCAAGAAAATCCCCCCACCCCAGACTACCCTTTACACGGAAGATTTTTCGAAAATTTTAATTTTTTCAAAAATGGCTCTAACGATTTTGATTAAAATATCATATGTTTAAGATATTTTCATGACAAATAATATGTATATATTGAATTTTCTGGGAATGTCTCCAAAAGTATTCCTCATTGTGAACGACTTTTGCATAACCGGTAAACCATAAGAGATAGACAACATTTTACTACACAAAAAATATAGATCGCGTTAAAATACACAATTTATGTCATATACATTTCTTTTGTTGAGTGAGCCGTTTTCGAGTTATTGCTTGTTATTCCCTTAATCTTTTCAATACTTATTTTGTCAAATGGGAGTTCGTTATTCATTTTTTTGTCTTTGATATGCAAAGAGTATTATTCTGTGGCAAAAGGAATGGTGCTGCACCTAGCAACCAGCTATTAAGAGATATGTGTATGCTTAAAGGCTACAGTATTTCGATATTGCCCTTGTAAATATATATTCCCCTTACATCTACAAGAAAATTAGCAATAAGATAGAGTCTGCAAATGTTTATCTCGATTAACATGAAGTAGATGGAGAATAAGCGTTTGTATAAATAGGTTGTACAAGAGTAGAGAAAGTCATGTGAGTGTAACACATCAGATTTTTTTTGTCTTGGATATGCAAAGAGTATTAATATGTGGCAAAGGGAATGGTGCTGCACCTAGCAACCAGCTATTAAGAGATATGTATGTGCTTAAAGGCTACTGTATCTCTATATTGCCCTTGTAAATATATATTCCCCTTACATCTACAAGAAAATTAGCAATAAGATAGAGTCTGCAAATGTTTATCTCGATTAACATGAAGTAGATGGAGAATAAGCGTTTGTAAAAAATAGTTTGTACAAGTGTAGAGAAAGTCATGTGAGTGTAACACATCAGATTTTTTTTTAAACATGGGGCAAAAGCCACCTGAAAGTGCATTTGGGGCGAAGACCTCCGGAAAACCGGTATTATACGTGCGGTTGCAACGAATTTTAATTTCGGATCCCCAACAGTTGAAATTCGATACAACTCCTTCTAAAATAATTGTACTACAAATTGACGCCGAAAGCGTGGGTCAGAAACTAAATATCTAATTCAAATTGACTTCCATATGTTATGCAAACAAGCTACAACAAAATACTTTCTTCAAATTTATAAAGTTGAAAAAAAACCTTTCAAAACTAATTGAATAGATCATAGTGGAAATGCGCTATACATAACAAATATATAAATGTGTCCTTAATGATCTACGGCTGACTTAGAGGCACCTCAACACAACAAATAGTTAAGCTACGTAAAATAACTGTTTCAAATGCATTGAAAAGCTATAGAGAAAACATGCAGAAATCTTGGGAATGTGTGCATATAAACAGTTAACGAAGTTGACGGCGTATGTGAGTTAGGAAAGAATGGGAAATATGCCAGTCTGTAGTCACCGACCAATACCACAGAGAGACAAAGGACCTAGAGGCTGAAAGTATTCTGTTTCTACAAAACAAATGAATCTGCCTGCTAAGGTATTAAAATAAACCAATGTTTTACCCAGAATGACTCCTTCCTATAACTAAACTATTACAAAGTTTTGGAATCAAACAAATCCCATGATATAAATACTTGATCTTTCATTGCTGCGTGAAAAAAAAGGTGAATGAAGCAATACATATGGTAAAATAAGCACTTTTAGGCTCTAAAACCTTAATGGTGTCAATGATCCAAATAGGCATTTTAGGCACCACAAAACAGCTCCCATAGATTTATATTTTATATGAAACGTGAAGATACGAGTGTCATTTCAAAAGTCCTGCACACGGCGCATGCGCGACCGTTACGGTGGCGTGATCAAGTTGACATCTATGTCAGTTGTGAGTCAGACTTTAGACTTGACTGTTGTTTATGTGTTTGCTGGTTCGCGTGGCTGTGTCGTGAGTAATCAAGTTTTAAAGTGGAAGTTGAAACTGAATCAAGTCTATTACACATAGTTACCCAGCGTTCCTACATCAAGATATCAAACATTTCTGTGCATCATACATTAAAACGTAGAAAAGTAAGTTAAATTTAAGCTAATGGAATCCCTACATGGAAACGCCCAAATGAAATGCACAGTGCTTTGAGAGAGGTGTGTGGGAATAGTGTAGTGGATCGTAGCACAGTATCACGGCGGTCTGCTAGTTTCCGTGAAGTTCGGCATTTAGGACAACCCAAGAAGTTGAAGGCCATTAATTACAACAGACTACACCTTTCAGATTATTGTTAATGGCCTTTTGAGAGAGGATCGATGAAAAACATGTGAATAAATTGCATATGTGGCCAGAATGTCTTTCACTTGAGTTGGCATAATCATTACTGAAAAGTTAAAGATGACAAAAGTTGCAGCCAGATGGGCTCCACATGATCTGAGTGAAAAACAGTAAGCAGGTCGCAGAACAATTGATTCAACGTTATCCAACAGAAGGAGAACAGTTTTTGAAAAGGATTGTTCCACTTGATGAAATCTGGATACGAGATGAAGCTGATGATGATGTTTGCGTATGACAGAAATGGGGCCCCAGAGGACGTCTGTAACAGGCGCGTACTATAAGCTGTTTCAGAAAAATGTTTTGCGCCCAAAAATTCGTCAAAGAAGGCCTGACATGCCTGCAGCTGGTGTCCTCATTTTGCACGATAGTGCAAGACTGCATATAGTCCTATTAGTGAGAGAAACGCTCTACAAATGCGAATGGGAAGTACTTCCCCACACACTATACAGTCCTGATATGAGCCCACCAGGCTTAGATTTGTTTACCAAATTGAAGGGACCACTCCGTGGAATTGATAAAACTTCAGTGAGGTGACGCGAGTAATCAGACAGCTCAACAATGAAGGTCCAAATTATTGCCAAATCTTTGTGAAGCTGTCATAAGCAAGAATTGGGGGCTTGTAAAGGGTATTTTGTAAAATAAATTATTTTCTTTACTTCTATCTTGCAGTATGCAGAACTTCTGAAATGGCCCTCGTATTTAATTAATTACGTACACATTAAAATAGGCATTTAGCGTAATACCCGGGTCTAGTAATTACCTAAAGAACAATATTTCATTGCAAATGTCACACCGTGACGTAATAGTAAATTAATTTGCACTGATAAAATTTAAATGTGTTCTGAAGGGGTTCGGTTTGGAAAAAAGATAATGTATAAATACACATTTAAGACATTGTCAGGTTCTGCCAGATCTTGTCAAGTTTTGTTCAATCTTGTCAAATATTTTTCAATATTTGATAATTTTTCTTGTAAACTATTGAATTGAAAAACAAGTTGGATTGTACAGGGGCTTTAAAACCACAATTTATTTTCAGCAACTTTTTCTGACATAAGCCATTTCTGACTTATGCGTTATTAATGAATGAATTTTCAATTCTTTAAAGTATTTTATGCTCGACCATGCCAAAATACAGTATTTATACGACTGGTAGCAGTACTTTAATGAGCCTCATTAAAGTACACCTGTTCATTAAAGTATGGGTATTCGACCAATCAGAAGTGGCCACCTTACGTTGTGAAAGCGCAAGTATCGATTATTCTCGTTTCGATCGCCAACGGTACTTGCGCGAGTTTAGAAAAAAATCAAAATGTCTGGCACTAGTAACAGTGACATTAAACTTACATCCCTAGAAATTACGACAGAAGCACTCAATCTTACCAATAACTTGTTGCCACAAAAGTCAAAAAGTATGTACGAGAAATTCTATTCAGAATTCGTGGATTGGAGAATATCAAAAGGTATAAATTCGTTTTCAGAAAATGTCAGGTGCTACAAGGTCATTGGATTGTAACCATAGATAAAGGAATAACGATTGTAACACATCACTCAAACGAATACTTATGAAACCTTTAATTTAGATACATGGTCGAGCATAAACACTCGTATGAAACTTGACTATAATGGTGGTTAAAACGCTCGTATGATAATTATTAACCTCGCGTTTTAATTACTATATTATAGTTTCGTTGCATATTAAAGTACTGTCGATTTTCAGTTGTTTCTCCCGATATCATGGAAACAGTGTGGAATTTTAAGGCCAGCATATAGCGTCCAGTTGTTAAACATTTGACTATCGCTGTTCTCTTTGTATCTATAACCAAATGTGTAATGTAGCTATTTCTGCAAAGGTTTATTTGGGTTGAAATGAAGTAAATAGAAAATAAGCTTTGGTAAGCATGGTTTTTATACCCACTATTAAACTATACAGCGTAGAGAAAGCCATGGAGCTCATGGGGTTTTTTTAAATGTTGTTTCTATGGTATTCTTACCGCTGCTGCTGTTGTTGTTTGAACCGCTGTGAAAACACGATTTTGCCGATACGTGTAACGTTTCTTTCAAGTTTTCACAGTAGAATGGCGTCAGATTAGCAATTCACTTTTAATTCACTTCAAACGCTGTTGGGGGGGATCAGATAATTGCTTGCTAATTGCTGTCCTATCATCAGAACAAATTGAATCGCATTCATATACCACCTCTATCGCTTCCTCGGCGGCCTTGGACCGGAAACTGACGGGGTTCCGAAACAGGCCTTTTGTTTTGTGTTCTTTTTTTTATATGAGTAGTTCATGCTGAATTGATTGTTGTTGGGTCCATTAGCTCTTTGTTTTCACATATTTTGGAAATAGAGTGAGGGCTTTTCTCTCATTACCGACGAGGGAAATTTGAGCGGCGTGGACATTCTGTTTCAACTGGTAATTTTGGGGGCTTTGTGTAGCGAATATCCCACGCTTAATGCTCAAATTGCAGTAGCTGGTGCTTCATCGCTGGCGTGCTTTATCATTTCTTATGAAACATTTCTCTGCCCAATACCACGTGACATATCCCTTGTATACTGTTGTACCCATTCATATTTGCGAGCGGAATGGCAACGTCTACGCATTCTGAGGTCCCGGATTCGATACCCGGTGACAGTCAAATCTGACCTATGGATTATTCGTAGTTTCCCCGAAGTCAGCAGACGAATGCGAGGGTGTTTTCTTCAATACCATTTCCTCTAAAACTCGTGATGTATGGCGGTACAGGACAAATGACGCGGATGCATACTTACTGGAAGAAGGATACCAGAGGACTGCTCGATTGCTGGGTCGTTCATCGCTCTCTCTCTCTCTCTCTCGCTCTCTCGGCGGCTCCTGCGGTGACGCAGGTCTGCGAGCTTGGAAATATTAGGGACTTCTGCGCGTACCTGTGGCCTGTCTGTGACTCCCTCACTTCATCCCTTCCTCTGGGGGTGGTAGGCACACTAGATATGTCAGTCGCGGTGCCCCTCCGTTGAACAGCTTATAACCTCTAACCTATTCATACTATACATGAAAACGGTAATAAACTGTCAAAAAGGCAATCTTTAATTTCTCTGCCATGTACATATATCTACCTAGTAAGTAAGAAGGTAAAAAGTAAGAATCATTAAGTCCCCCGAATTTCCTCTACCTCCATTTCACTTCCATTATCACCTTTCATCCGCTTGTTTCCTTTCAGGGTTGCAGGTGTCGGCAGGTGGTCTCAGCGTGTGCATACCACGAAAAAAGGATGCTCTGTGAAAACCTTCGTCCCCCAGCTTGGAGACAGTCTCTGGGTCCCGTGCCCTCCAGGGGATGTGTAAGCCCCACAGGACAGGGACAGGACCCGGCTGTTCCATTGCCCATCTGGGGAGCTTAATTCTAGAAATGGTAGGGACCATGCTCTCTGCCCATCTCCTCTCACCTAGTACCGCCCTCTTGAAGGCGCCTCGCTCGGGGCATAGGCACAAAAGATCCGCTTATGTCAAGTTGTTAATTTCCCTCCGCTTAGACTTATAATCCTAACCTTAATTGTATTCCACTCAGAAATTCGATGTCGACATTTTACTACAAATACGTGTTGAGGCACTCTGAACCCAAAAAATCTGATGTATTACACTGGCATGACAGGCTATACCCTCTATCATTTATTAGTGCGAATACAATCTATTCCTATGAATTCTTATCTATCTACTTTATTTTAATTTTGCATTGGTTCACCCACGGAAACGCAGTGAAGGTCTATCAAGAACTATAATCCAGAAACTCTTTGTGGGCACGTGCGAGGCAATAACGTAAAGTTATGTATTTCAACAAAAATTCGAGTCTCTATTTCGCCGGACACAAATGTTTCGAGCCCCTGAATCAAAAAGCGTTGTGTTTGTGTGTCTGTGAACGGTATTACTAAAAAACGAAAAGCCGCTTAAACACGAAAATTAATATTTAAGTTCAGAACCTTCCTAAGATACAACACGAAGTTCTCAAAGAAAATTCACCAACCATTTCTTACCTAGCAATCAAGTTCAACGCAACAACCTTGAAAGATTTATCTCAAGTATTAGAGATACCACCCAGTATATACAGGGTTATTCAAAAAGAAGGAACAGATTTTAAATATTAATTTTTAATAAACGACAATAGATGACGACGCATGCGATACATCATTGAATAGAGAAGAGTTCAAAATGTTCACTTTGTGTGTTCAAAATGATCTCCGTTTGTTATGCGAGGACGACCATCGCTTTTCCGTTTACATGCAAAACCATCTTCAACGAATTTATTGTATCAATTTTACATTTCTTATGAAGGTTCGTTGTAAAACTTACAAGGAATTGCACGCTGCAATGAAATAATAAATTCACACTTTCGTAGTGCAACACATAAAACGACTTTTCCTGTGGATTCGCCATTTTCTCGTAAACAAATACAGCGGCACTGTGGGCACTGAATGGAACTACTAGGTGTGGTTTAAAACTTCGTACTTTCCTCTATTCAATGATGTGTTGTATGTGTCAATATCTATTGTCGTTCATTAAAAACTAATATTTAAAATCTGTTCATTCTTTTTTAATAACTTTGTATATATATTATATAGCACCGAATATATACTATATACATATAGGTCAATGGGTTGCATTCACATGAGTTTCACTACTTACTCTTCTACAAACTACAGTTACAAAAGTTTGTTGTTCTATCTACATCTCGTAATAAGATAAACCTTCATTACATATTTCTTTGTAGGAATGAGAGGAATGCAACAGGCGTCAGTCAGTTTTTTATAAAGCCGGTCGCTACGTGAAACAAATACGATTTGTAGTTGGAAAAAGTAAACAGCCAATACGAGTAACAAAGAATATGTCGGAAATGGTTAGCGCTACAAAACATTTTATACGGTTTATCTTACGTTTATCACTTGTAACAAAAGTGCTTCAGAATAAAGAGGGCTTCATAGGATATTCTCAGAAAATTAAAGATGTAAATTTCATTTTTCATGAAAATAGTTTAAACTTGTGGTATTTAAATTAAAATCGTAGAACGATTTTTGAGAAAATAAATAACGAAAAAGTTTCCATGTAAAGGCTGGTTTGGGGTTTGGTGTATTTTCTTAAAAATCTTGGTGTCGTATCTTAAAAAGGTTCTGAACTGAAATACTAAATTTCGTATTTAACCGACTTTTCGTTTTTGAGTTATATCGTTCACAAGCCCACAAACACAATTTTTATGTGTTCAGGGGCCTCAAAACATGTATTCCAGGCAAAACCTCGACTCTAAATTTTGATTGGAATTTGTCGCGGTAACTTTCCTGTTATCTTATTTGCTGAGCGCCTGTTATTGTTTTACTATTTTAAATTTTGAGTTCTTTGTCATCCGGCTAGCTATTGTTACTCAGCCGATCAAATCTCTTGAACAGGGTGTGTAAACGGAAAGGAGTTGTTACTAAAAGATAACACTGATAAAAGAATTTGTTTTTACACTTTTATTGCCGTCACACTTTATTCATTTCACATAATTACTCTTGATACACGCCTGATTGAAACTGTTATATTTTCGAATGTAACTATTATCACTTATTTGCCGCACATTATTAATTCGCGTATTTCACATCTTTTAACTAACTTTACTTGCGCGACGTGTAACCCGTGAATGATTCTGTTGAACTGCGCGACGTTTGCCTTGTGAATTATTCTGTAGAACTGTGCGTTACCCGTCTCTGGCTCGGAATTTATACTCCCTCACCCCGATATGCCTAAAGATTATAACAGAGCTGCTATTGGTTAATAAAGCGCGACAACATTAGCGTCTATTTTTATATCCAATCAAAATTACGAACACATATACTCTAGGGAAGATATTCCCCTCTATTTCTACAGAAAAGCGCGCTAATCTGACGTCATTTGTTTGTCTCTTCTAATTAATAAACAACTCACCCCTCGCTCATTGTTATCCGTTCCTATTGTCAGTTTCAGTGAGGCCGTGTAAACTTACTTCCTAACAATTCTTATTGCTAACAAACATCTAAAATCATTGTCATACAATAATGTGATATAAAATACTGCGTCATATACAATACTTGTACGTGAGTAGCAGAGAAAGTAATATACGATATTGGGATGAGAATGTCATATGTATATAACACGTACGATTTGTTTTGAATAACACAAAAGCATATTAATTCACAAGAGCCATATCTAGGAACAGCAAATGAAGTATATTTTGTTATTGACTGTATCTCCACCAGTTCACCTTTCATGGCGTTGTAAATAATTTAGAAAATGCCGAAAGCTGATCGAAACCTCGCTGTAAACAATATCGCAACACGCCACTTGTACTGGCTACCGCAAAACACCGATCCATCATCTGGCTGACATAATTTGAACACCTCCCTTTGGCCTCGTGTTCCAACACCTGCATCAAGACAGGCGCCGAAAACTCTACATGTCGCTAGTGCAAGGATTGTGAACATAACACTCAAAATGTTTACAAAACGTTCCTGCCACGAGCTAATACAAATGTGATGTACTTACAAAAGCTTATTCTATTATCTACCATATTAACGAGAGAAACATATGCAGAAACTATCTTATTGCTAATTTTCTTGTAGGTGCAAGGGGAATATGGTAGGCTTTAAGCGATAGTCAAATGTTTTAGGGGCTGGTTGCTATGTGGAGTATTCCATTCTCTTTGTATGCCCAGGACATAAAAAAAACGAAAAACGAATTCCCTTTTAAGAAATAGTATAAGTATTGGAAAACTCAAACAAATAACAAAGAATACCTCGGAACCGGTTCACTCGACCAAAAATATGTATATGACACAAAAGAGATCTACACTTTTGTCGAGAAAGCCTTTAGCTCTCTTACAGTTTACCAGTTATGCGAAAGTCTTCATAATGAAGAGGAATTTTGGAGATTCAGAAAATTCAAGATATTCATTTCATTTGCTATAAAAGTATCTTAAACATAGGATATTCTGATCAAAATCGTTGAATCTATTTTAATAAAATAAAAATTTACAAAAACTATTCCATCTAAAGAGTAGACTGGGGTGGAGGGAGTTTCTTAAAAAATATTTGTGTCGCAATATCGGGTTTGGTATTTATCCGACGTTTCGTTTTCAAGTTATGCTGTTCACAGACACACACATGGACCTTTTTCTAAAACTGCATTTTCTTTTTGGATTCGGGCACTTAAAAGCATACATTTCCGGTGAAATCTCGATCGAATTTTTGGGTGTAATGCAATACTTCTTTAATTTACTATACGTAGTAGAGAAAGTAAAAAAAAACGAATAACGAATTCCCGTTAGAGAAAAAGTATAAATATAGAAAAACTCTAACAAATAACAAGGAATATCTCGGAAAGGGTTGACTAGATAAAAAATGTATATGACATAAATTGTGTGTTTTAATGAGATCTACATTTTTTGTGTAGAAAACGTTTGTCTATCTCTTAGGGTTTACCAGTTATGCGAAAGTCATTCAGAATGAAGAGGACTTTTGGTGACATTCCCAGAAAATTCACGATATAAATTTCATTTGGCATACAAATATCTTAAACATACCATATTTTAATCAAAATAGTTGGAGCCATTTTTGAGATAATCAAAATCCTCGAAAAATGTTCTATGTAAAGCGCAGTCAGGGATGGTGGAGTTTTCTTGAAAACCTTTTGTCGCATCCTTGGAAAATACTAAACTCAAATTTGTCTCAGTTCTGAATGGCTTGTGTTATCTTATTTGATGAGCGCCTCTTGTTTTATTATTTTAAATTTGGGTTCTTTGCCCTCCGGCTAGCTATTATAACTCAGTCGAGCAAGTGTGTCTAAGCAGGGCGTGTAAACGGAAAGGAGTTGTTGCTAAAAGATAACAGTGATAAAAAAAATTGTTTCTACACTTTTATTGCCGTCACACTTAATTAATAATTCACATTCTTTATACACGCCTGACTGAAACTGTGATATTTCCGAATGTAACTACAGTCGTTTTAGTTGCCGCGTATCAATTACTTCGCGTACTTCACATTTTGTAACTAACTTTGTGACGTGCACCTCGTGAGAGATTCTTCCAAACTGCGCGACGTGTACCTCGTGAGAGATTCTTCCAAACTGCGCGAAACTTACTTATGGCTCGAGAATATATACTCCTTCCCCCCGAATTGCCCAAACATTATAATAGAGCTGCTATTGGTTACCAAATCGCGCCCACTTTAGCGTCTGCTTTGTCAGCCAATTACTACTACTAACATATATGCTCTAGGGAAGATAGTCCCTCCATTTCTAAAAAAAGGCATGCTACCCTGACGTCATTTGTTTTTCTCTTCTTAGTGATAAACAACTCACCCCCCTCGGTTTATTGTTACCCACTTTTATTGTCAGTTTCAGTGAGGCCGTGTAAACTTATTTCCTAACAATACTTATGGCTAACAAACATCTAATATCCTGTACATACAATAATATTAATTTACACTACAATCACTTTGGCATACACAGCATGTTATGATATAAAATATTGCCTCAAATTCCAAGTTTGGTATTTATCCGACTTTTTGTTTTGGAGTTATGGTATTCACAGACAGCCACACAGAGATGTTTGCAAAAATGGTTTATTTGGATTCAGGGCAACTCAAAACATGTATTTGCGTTGAAATCTCGGTATCGAATTTTAGGGTGGAATGCAATACTTCCCCTACTTACTATACGTAGTAGAGAAGGTAAAAATCTGATCTGTTTGATTCACATTAGTTTCTCTATTCTGTCATGTATTGATAGTATGATAGCTGTTCTTATGAAAGCTCAGCTGTAATGTGCCCTTTACGGTGAAACATGTTTCTCACCCAGTGTCGTTACTATTCCGCTCTGGGACTCCGTCTTAATTTAATTATGGTTTTAGGGGATGACTCTGCTCTATGTTAAATTCAAAGGTTTTCTTACAAAAATTGAATCTTGCAGTTTCTGGCGTGTTATTTACCTTCAAACTGTGTCAGAACTGACTTAATTGCTTGTATTTGCTGAGGAGTAGCTCTAGTGTATGTTGATTTGTGAGTTATATACTCGACATGAATAAATCTATAGCTAGAGGGTGGAGCTGATGGCCATACTACTGTTACTCTATTCATACCAAAGCTTATAACTTTTCTACCATATACATGTAGGAGAGAAGGTGCTGCATTCCATACAAGATAATTCGATGTCGAGATTTCAATGGAAGTATATACACTGGTGTGCAAAACCTAAGGACAAGATAGGTAACGTAACATAAAAATTAAATGAACTACTTGGTGAAAGTAGATGAAGGTGCGGGAGCATGTTGCCAGAGATCTCTCAACTGTACACAGAAAGCTGGACGTCACATGGCGTGAGTGTAGCGAGCTTGTAGTGCCAAATGGGTCCGGTCCAGCAACATGGAGCAGTTGACGAAGCAGGACAAGCCTGTGTGTGACAATTAGCGACCTGTTACGGTGCACTGTAGCGGTGTTCTTGGCCCATAACACCATTTGAATGACTTCACACGTGGAAGAATCATCGGAAACTGGAAGAAGGGCGAAGTGTAACGTGTATTGCTCAGGAGTTTGTAATTGCTCACTGCATGGGGAACCTTCCAAACCACAGGCCCTGCTGTCCCAAGGAGAGGTGGTGGTCGACCACGCTCAACTTCAGCAGCAGATGATCGCTACATTGTGCAAAAGGCAAAAGGGATGCACGCCAAACGGCGGGTGCAATTGCAACCACATTTAATAGGACAACTAGGCACGCAATCTCACGATACACAGTGGCACGGCGACTACACAGAGGTGGTCTCTTTGCCCGACGGCCAGTACGTTGTGTTCCATTGAGATCGGCACATGGCGGCACCATTTGCGTTGGTCCCAAGAGCATCAAAATTGGACCAAAGGAATGGGGTCGCGTACTCTTCTTGGTTGAGAGCAGATGCAGTCTAAGTAGTGATTCACGACTTGCCCTCATCTGGCGAGCGTTGGGAACACGTAATGAACTCAGGAACATCCTTGAACATAATTGTTTTGGTGGTCCGGGTGTTATGGTTTGGGGAGGCATAATATTGCATAGGCGCACCGAGCTCCAAATCTTTGAACACGGTACGCTCACTCATCAACGTTATCGTGACACTGTACTGCTTCCCCATGTGCGTATTTCCAGGGGTGCAGTCGGCGCTGACTTCATTTTTATGTATGACAATGCGCGACCGCATCGAAGGATCTCTTGGAACGAGAGGATATTCGGCGAATGTCTGCCCTGCCTATTCCGCTGGTTTAAATCCCATCGAACACGCTTGGGATGCTTTGGGGAGACGCATTGTAGCACATCCACATGCACCAGCGACCATCCAACAGTTGTCAACAGCGCTGGTGTAAGAATCGAACGTCCTACCAGAAGAACTGTTTATCAACATTGTGACCAGAATGTGAGCACGATGCAGAGCATGCATTGCTGTCTGTGGTGATCATACACCCTTTTAAGCACCATGTATTTGTTTCTGTACATCCAGAGAGCCATCATATGTCGTATTGACTTTAGTGTAGCTTATGGTCCATGAGTGAATGTAGCATTTCTGTTCGTCTCATTGCATATTTCGTTTAGTTGCCTATTGTAGCAGTTCCCTCTATGTATGATTCAAATTTCATTGAGCTATGTTATTTGGCAGTGTCACAGAATGCGAAGATTACTTTCGTCCTTAGGTTTTGCACACCAGAGTATTTTGAGGCCCTGAATCCCATCCTGTGTGTCTGTGAAAAGCATAATTCAGAAACGAAAAGTCGGATAAATACCAAAATTGGTATATAGGTTCTGTACATTCCAAAGATATACGAGGATTTTGAATAAAAGCCCTCACCCTAAATTGTCCTTTACATGTAGCAGACTTGCAAATATTTGATTCCATAAAAAATGATTAACGATTTTGATTAAAAGTACTATACATTAAACATAATTACATGTCAAATAGAATATATGTCATGAATTTTCTGGAATAGCCCGTGAAGTCCTCTTTTTCGTAAATAACTTTGTATGATCTTATTTAACTGGTAAACAATCAGCGATAGACGAAAGCGTATGCACAAAAATGTAGACTCCTTAAAACACAAAGTTCACTTCAAATCAGTAACTAACTATAAATCACGAGGGCAGTTAAATGAATTATTACTTACCCTCTCGCTGATACCTGAAAACACATTAGAAAAGATGTATAACTCTATGATAAGGCCGATTTTGTTATACGGAAGTGAAATCTGGGGATGGGAAGGAGCAGATCTTGTAAATAAAACACAGGCAACATTTTGGAAAACAGTTCTTGGAGTTTCACAAGGTACATCAAAAGGAGGTATTGAGGGAGGTGGGATGTTATGAAGACACAATACACTGTAAAATAAGAGCAGTGAAGTACTGACTGAGGCTGATGCAGAGGGATAAGTCCACACTATGATCCAAATGTTATAAATACCAGCGAGAAAACCTGTCTCCTAAGTTTTTGGACAGCTGATTTGGAAAGGCGTTTGAGGAGAATAGGAATGGGGTCAGTATGGCTAAGAGCTGAAACAAATGACAAACATATGGAAAGTAGTAAAGAGAAGTCTAAGAGACATCAACCAACAGAAAATAGAATCGGATTGTAAAATTAAACCTTCTCAAGTCTAGCAAATGAAATAAAATTGAACTGGGGTAAAGAGGCATATATACTTAATTTAGGAAGAAAGGAAAGATCACGAATGACACGGTTTAGACTGGGGGGCTGGAGGGCGCAGAAAATGATTGACGATTCTGGCAGGAGAATCTGCCCATTCTGTGATTTGGATGAGGACTGGGTACATATTTAGGCGGAATGTGCACAATGGGAGAACCAGGGAACGATTAAACTCAAAGAAGACTTCTTAAGTCCCTCAAGAAAGAGATTGGCATGTTGGGATCTACTGGCTGACCAGAGGAACTGGTAAAACATGGGTTAATCCTTGGCTAAAGTACGCGATGCTAGGTCAAGTTTGTTCAGTTAGACAAAGTTAATTTATCTCTATTTTCCTATTTCTTAATCCTTTCTGTTTTGTTTTCTTTTGGTGTTGTTTATTTTGTCACCCTACTTGTACCTTAAATTTATATGTAGGGTCAATGACCCATGCACTAAATACTTGTAAAATAACTTCAGTGATTTGAAACCAATAAAGATGCCTTATCTACCTACTTAACTACCTACCGACCGACCGAGCTTGTTTGTGGCATGAGTATTTCCGAGATATCCGTTATAAATGGTTCGACATTATCAGCACTTTGGCATGGAAAGAGCAATAGGCGATTCAGCTATTTTTGCAAAGGTTTATTTTGATTATAACGCAGTAGATAGAAAAACAAACTTTTGTAAGAAAGGATTGCACAGCACTAATAAACGATTGAGGGTCAAGAAAGACATGTGAATGTAACACATCAGATTGTCAGATTTATTTTCTATTTACTTCATTTTAATGGATATAAGCCTATGCAAAAATCGTGTGTTACACATTTCGTTATGCATTGTTATAGGTTAGTCAAATGTTTAAGACCTGCATACTATGTGCTATTTTATACTCTTCCAAGACACCGCAAGAAACAACTGACTGTCGACAGGACTTTAAAAGAATTTCACAGTTTAGTGACTCATATCTCGAAAGTGGCTAACACTACAAAACCTTAATCCGTGCGAGTTAAGAGATTTATATATTATATAAGATTATACTAAATTCCTTCCAAATGAAGACCTCAGAAGCCATTACAGGCATTCCAATATACCCATTGTATTTATATGAACATATTTTTACTTTCTCTACTACGTATAGTAAGTAGGGGAAGTATTGTATTCCACCCAAAAATTCGATACCGAGATTTCACCGGAAATACATGTTTTGAGATCCCCTGAATCCAAAAAAAGCATTTTTGGAAACACGTCCGTGTGTCTGTCTGTGTGTGTGTCTGTGAACAGCATAACTCAGAAACGAACAGTCGGATAAACACCAAACTTGGTATTTAGTTTCAGTATCTTCCAAGGATGCGACACGAAGGTTTTCAAGAATATCCCCCCACCCCAGACTACCCTTTACATGGAACATTTTTCGAAAATTTTAATTTCTCAAAAATGGCTCTAACGATTTTGATTAAAATATCATATGTTTAAGATATTTTCATGACAAATGAAACGTATATCTCGAATTTTCTGGGAATGTCTCCAAAAGTATTCTTCATTGTGAACGACTTTTGCATAACTGGTAAACCATAAGAGATAGACAAAATTTTACTACACAAAAAAATGTAGATCGCGTTAAAATACACAATTTATGTCATATACATTTCTTATGTTGAGTGAACCAATTTCTAGATATTGCTTGTTATTCCCTTAAATTTTCCAATATTTATACTTTTTCTCAAATTCGTTATTCATTATTACTTTTTCTACTACGTATAGTAAGTAGGGGAAGTATTGTATTCCACCCAAAAATTCGATACCGAGATTTCACCGAAATACATGTTTTGAGACCCCCTGAATCCATAAAAATCATTTTTGGAAACATGTTTGTGTGTGTCTGTATGTCTGTCTGTGAACAGCATAACTCAGAAACGAACAGTCGGATAAACACCAAACTTGGTATTTAGTTTCAGTATCTTCCAAGGATGCGACACGAAGGTTTTCAAGAAATTCCCCCACCCCAGACTACCCTTTACATGGAACATTTTTCGAAAATTTTAATTTTCTCAAAAATGGCTCTAACGATTGTGATTAAAATATCATATGTTTAAGATATTTTTATGACAAATGAAATGTATATCTCGAATTTTCTGGGAATGTCTCCAAAAGTGTTGTTCATTGTGAACGACTTTTGCATAACTGGTAAACCATAAGAGATAGACAATATTTTACTACACAAAAAATGTAGATCGCGTTAAAATACACAATTTATGTCATATACATTTTTTTTGTTGAGTGAACCATTTTTGACATATTGCTTGTTATTCCCTTAAATTTTTCAATACTTATTTTCTCAAATGGGAATTCGTTATTCATTTTTTTGTCTTGAATATGCAGAGAGTTATAATCTGTGGCAAAGGAATGGTGCTGCACCTAGCAACCAGCTATTAAGACATATGTATGTGCTTAAAGCCTACTGTTTTTCCAAATTCCTCTTGTAAATATATTTTCCCTTACATCTACAAGAAAATTAGCAATAAGATAGACTCTGCAAATGTTTATCTCGATTAACATGAAGTAGATGGAGAATACGCGTTTGTATAAATAGTTTGTACAAGAGTAGAGAAAGTCATGTGAGTGTAACACATCAGATTTTTAATATATTGTTATACACCGAGGTGAGGCCAAAAGGTTTGCAGCTAAAATGTTAAACTTAGTTACTTCGGCATAAACATTGGGGGACGTAGCTACAGAGGCAAGCGAAAGATACCAAGTACTTGCTGCACAAAACTAAAGCGGGCGTGGCATATTTATAAATAATTACATTTGAATTCACATTTTACTCATTTTGTATTAAAAATTAAGGTACATGAAAAGGTTACAGACAAAAGACTGGGAGAGATGCCCCACGCACACACATTTGACTCTCACAATTCTCTGGACATCACACACAAAGAGATCTATTCCCTCAATTGCCATCACCTTCAACTGGAAGATAGAATTGCCGCGTCGGACAAGAATTTAACATACAAACACAACAATTACTTCAACAATATTATACACAGTAATAATGTGTCTGACGCGACAACACAGACACAGATGCGCTACAATATAGTATTTTTATTAAAATCGCCAAAGCCATTGTTTACAATACCAAAAATCTTCTATGTAAACGGTGGTTTGGATTGGGAATTTTCTGGCCAACCTTTGTGTCAATCTTTGGAAGATACTGAACGAGTTATGCTGTTCACAGAGAGACGCGCGTGCACACTTTCTAAAACTTCTTTTCTTTATTCGGGGAGCGAAATACAAATACCTCCTCTAAGTAAAAATTATAGAAAATAAAATAGATTCTTTGACTGAAATCCCAAATGCTTTTAGTGCAGATTTCGCTAGACCACACAAGCAAAAGTAACTAACACCAATTTCGATAAACACAACATTCCGTGTTTACGAGCAATGAATATTCTATTTAATTTATTCAGTATTATATCTGAAACGTCATTGGATATTTAATATTAAACATTTGATAAGCAATACCGGAATTATTTGCATACAATCACAATATACAACTTTGTTGAGTTTGTCAATATATTGCGTAATTGTGTGCAAATATATGTAAACATTGCCCAATCAAAGCGTGCAGTGATAAAGTAAGCTGAGTGTTACATCGGAACCGAAGACCACACAGCGATGGAGTAATATTTCCCAAGCTTTTGCATGCTAGGAGAAAAGATTATCAAGAAGTATTTATCTGCCCCTTGAGGGAAACAGCGGAGAAAATTTTGATTCGATACATTCGCGTGGCTTCCTTTAACTACTATCGCTTATTATTCTTATAAAAGTTTATTTTATTATTTACTACATTTTACTCCAAATAAACCTTTTACAGAAATAGCTAAATTATACATTTCGTTATAGATACAAAGAGAACAGCGATAGTCAAATGTATAACAACTGGTCGCTATATGCTGGCCTTAAAATTCCATACTGTTTCCATGACATCGCGAGAAACAACTGAAAATTGGAGCACTTCTCGGTGCGACAATTATGAAACCATACCCCGCTATCTCGAAGATGTATTACTTTAGATGACGTTAAGGTTACCTGCTTCATTATTGACTTCCACGACGTTGTCATCTCCCAGCTTGTTCTGCGTTGTCTGGTCCGCCAGCTGCTTCAGTGGCATAGCTATAAGTTCGTTGTCTCTGGGTATGCGTGATTGAAGTGTGAAAGGATAACATCAGTTTGATTAACTGATAAACTTTAATGTAAACTCGAATATTCTGTTTGAAAAGATTCGCAAGTCCTGTCAAAATTCAGTTGTTTCTCGTTGAGGCAGTATTTTTAACACTTGAATAATTTTAATTAAATTATATAATATGTAGTTTCAATAGTAGCCCGCCTTGAAGTAATATATGTGTAATCATTTGTAAAATGTATGTAACAGTCATTGCAAATGCTTATATTATTGTAAACATGTTTAATAAAGTTATGTGAATGCATTGTGTAATTTAATAATGTAAAAGCTGTAAGAATAATAAGTTTAAAGTTGCTAACAATGAGGTAACCTTGAGGCAATAATGAGTTTGAGAGTTTAAATGCTGCTAGTCATGATTACAGCAACGATAATGACATTCTGTGACAGTTTAAAATTAGCCAATCAACAGCTAGAAAAAGCTTTAATTAAATACAGGTATTCTATTGGACTAGGATTAGCCAATCAGAGAATTGAAATACAAAAATTTACGTGTTTGGACGGTTGAAATTTGTTCAGTTGCCTGCAGACCTCTAAACAAAATATTTCGTATTCGTGTGAATTGTAAATTAAGTATTCACGTTAACTAAGTGCTAGTATTAAATAAAATAATCTCACAGCTCTTAATATCAGTGTAGTGCTATTTAATTCGTGTCAAGGATTAATGAAAAGAAGTGAATTTAAAACTTAAAATGTGTGTAAGCCTACATTCTTGTCGCACCACGCCCTAATTAAGAGAAACGGTGTCTAAAGTAAGACTGACGCAGCCGAGGCAAACATAAACATAACTAATATCAATAAAACCAGTTTAATAAGAAAGTTTGTATTACTTTTTTTTAAACTTGGAGTGTAACAACAAAAATACATCATGTTCAAAAATCGGCTTTAAATACGTAGTGGCATATTACGTAACAAACAATCGCCTTCAAATTGACGCCCATACATGGAGCCAATTAAATAAACAATGTAAACAATATCTACTTCAAATTAACGCCCAAAGCGTGGTGCAAACTTCAACTACAAACTTCTAAACACAATAACTACTTGAGCGTGATGTCATGTAAACAGTATGGAATTTTAAGGCCAGCATATAGCGTACAGTTGTTAAACATTTGACTATCGCTGTTCTCTTTGTACCTAAGGAAGAATGTTGCTTAAAAGAATGATATATTGCACTCACATGACTTTCTCAAACTATTTTTACAAACGCTTATTCTCCATCTACTTCATGTTAATTGAGATAAACATTTGCAGAAACTATCTTATTGCTAATTGGCTTGTAGATGCAAGGGGAATTGGTAGGCTTTAAGCGATAGTCAAATGTTTTAAGAGCTGGTTGCTATGTGGAGCATTCCATTCTCTTTGTATGTCCAGGACATAACAGAAAGAGATGAATGAGTTCCCATTTAAGAAAAAGTATAAGAATTGAAAAATTCAAACAAATAACAAGAATATCTCGGAAATGGCTAACTTAAAAAAAAGATGTACATGACACAAATTGTGTGTTTTAACGACATCTTCATTCTTTGTATAGTAACATTTGATCAATGTCTTACGGTTTGCCGGTTATGCAAAAGTTATGTAGACTGTGGAGGTTTTTTAGGGACATCCCTAGGAAATCCAAGATATGCATTTCATTTGCAATGAAAATATCTTAAATATATCTAAAACATTTTAATCAAAGTAGTTAGAGCCATTTTTGAGAAAAACAAAATTCTCTAAACATTCTCCACGTAAAGTGGAAACTGGGGTGAGGGGATTTTCTTGAAAACCTTCGTGTCGCATCTCTGGAAGATACTGAACCTAAATACCAAGTTTGGTGTTTATCCGACTGTTCGTTTCTGAGTTATGCTGTTCACACACACACACACACACACACACACACAGACACACACGGACATGTTTCCAAAAATGCTTTTTTGGATTCAGGGAGTCCCAAAACATATATTTCCGGTGAAATCTCGGTATCGAATTTTTGGGTGGAATACAATACTTCCCGTACTTACTATACGTAGTAGAGAAAGTGAAAAACAAGATCACACGAGTAGTGACAAGAATGTTCACACGTGTAAGTCACATAACTAAGTAAGAAGTTATATTGAGTAAGTAAGTTTGATTTAGAATGCACGCTCTTTTCTTAGCTTAAGCTACTCCTATGTATGGCTATCCCTACCAACATATGCGGTCCAAGCTTAAAACTCTCTGACGTGTTATTGTGAGGTGTCTTCTCGAATATCAAAATTTCCTTCCCTTTTTGATTTACAGAATTTCTTCCTACGCGACGTTTTGAACGTACTGAACCAAATCCAAATTGTATTCCAGGAATCTTTATGCTAATGCGTTCACTACTCTGCTGTTGTAATGACTTTCCACAACATGTCTGGCTAATAACCTTTTTCTCCAGACAAATCCTTCAACTGAGGCTAATTACATTATATATTGATTTAATATACAGAATTTATTTATTGCAATTACTTCTCTATCTTGTTATTATTCTTGTATTTAATTACTTATATATTCCTGAAAATGATTAAGGTATCAAAATTGACGGGACTTTATAACAAGTGGTTGGTGGCAAAAAAAAGTTATTTAAAATAAATTGTATGCTTTAAAAAGATCTAAAATTCTTTTTAGTACGTTTTCATCTATCCCTTAATGTTTACTAATTACACAAGATTATACCAACCTCCTTCCAAATGAAAAGGATCTCATAGGCTATTAGCAGAAAATTCAAGATATATGGTGTTCTAATCAATATCATTACCATTTTTCAGAAAATCAAAAAATTTGAAAAATATTCCATGAAAAGCCTGGTTGGGATGATGAAATTTTCTTGAAAAACTTCATGTCGTATGTTTGAAAGGTAGTGAACATAAATACCAAGTTTGGTATTTATCCCCGCTCCAACTATCATTTACTTAGAACAAACTTCGAATTTTTTATTTTTTTGAAAAATGGCTCTCACGATTTTGATTAAAATACCATACATGACAAATACAGTATATCTTGAATTTTCTGGGAATAGTTTGTATATGCAGTAAACTTTAAACGATAGGCGAAAACGCACTAACTAAAAATGTAGATCTCCTTAAAGCACACAATTTATTTGTAATAAACTTTCTTATGGCACCAACCATTGCCGAGATATCCGTTATTAAAGGTGTGAATTGTGCAATACTTTGCCATTCTTTTAAAATCCTGTCAATATTCAGTTGTTTCCCGCGATGTCATGGAAACAGTATGGAATTTTAAGGCCAGCATATAGCGTCCAGTTGTTAAACATTTGACTATCGCTGTTCTCTTTGTGTCTATAACTAAATTTCTGCAAAGGTTAAAATGAAATTGATAGGAAAATATACTTTCTTTAAGAATCATTTGTTTGCCTACAAATAAAGAAAGAGAGTGGTGAAAGTCATTAAATCTAACACATCAGATATTTTATAATTATGGACTATTTCCACTCCTTACTACTATGTAGTAGAGCGAGTAGAACGCCGTTTAACGCCGGTCTCTAAAGCATGATATGGCACGTCCATTGCATAGATAGAGACATGAGAGCGATATAGGGCGACCAAGTGAAAAAGAGTGATGGAGCGGAGTGAGAACAAAGAAGAATCTCCATAATTAACTCAATAAATTTAAACCCACATTTTTATTGAAATACGTTGCCGAACTCAACAAAATCTTTTCAAAATCGAGAGTCTTGGCAATACACTGTAAATGCACACGCATAGCAGCCAATAAATTAATTTCCTTTACATTAATTTACGTCCCAAGATGGTTTTCATTCCCTCTTCGTTATACATCCTCGTGTTAAATATATCTTATCGCTTGCAGATTTCTTTAATGCAAGCTCGGAATATTAATGGGGGCATTAGTTCCAGACCTTCTTTATTATTTCCTTCAATATTCCATTAAGTCCACATCCAAACAAGAACTCCTTTAAAACCTATCCCTCCGTTGCTTTCGCTTCAGCGACCACGATGTTCCCCCTTTGACTGAAAAGTTTTTGTACTCGGTAAAAATGCCAACCACTTTCGCTGTTTTCCTTTGCTTGTCTTTTCCTGTCTCTTTTTGACTTAGTTTATTTAGTGCGTTATAAAAGAATACAAATGTATTTTGATTACTTAACAGGGAAGTACAATGTTATAGATTATTTTTGGAAATAACGTCTGGAGTGATTACTTATTTGAAATACAATCAATAGTTTTGAGAGCTTAATATGTTATATCTTGTAGCGTTTTCCCCTTCGTCGATGGTGAAGTGGGTTTATTATCTGTGATAATATCATTGTTGTTGTGCCCGGTCCAGCAGAGTCCTCTCAGTTGTAGGGTCCAGGTTTAATCTCAGGGCCGACCCTTCTCTTCTCGGCTATGAAAAGTAATTGTGGGTAATGTCCAAGGATACGGGATGCAGGTATGTGGTGCACCAAAGGAAAAAACGATGATTCACTTCCAATGATGCTGTCAGAATCACTATGTGACTTGCAAGTTTATTATGCCGCACTAATAAAGATTCCCTTTGCTAATCTGCCATTCTTTTGTTTTTTTACTTCCCCGACATACTCGTGTTCTTAACTAAGTTCTCGCGCGCTGATTTTTGATCTATCACTTGACTTCTTTTCAACGCCAAAAGTAATCATAAACGATTACAATACTTTTCCTATGTCTTATTATTTTCTATCATTAATATAGAATGCGAGGAATTAAAATCTCGTCTCGCGAAACGCAACTGTTACATGATTTCTGAGCGCCACGGGACTCGACTTTACACACTGGACTGAACTGACTTTTTCATCCTCCCACTAATCTTTATATATTGCTAGCAGCAAACCTTCGTGATTCTGCATTCGCCAATCTTTATCATCTTCCCATTGGTTATTTTCCTTTTTGCTATTTTATTGTGATTTCTCATTGGTTACTTCAAATATTTTGTATTTTTAACTGCCTTTTAAAAGACGTTATGTATCCCCAATGGCTCGCCGAAGCTCCTAACTGTAGACGACAATGCACTCACGCCACCGCGTTAGAAATATAACAATGACAGGAACGGTCTGCAACTTTATTTTCTGCGAAAAAACCTGCAAGTAACACTGCATGATAACGGGCTCATTTATTAACATAGTGGTAGTTTTCTACGGGCTTTCTAATGGTGCTAATTTCAATTCTATAATGCCAAAACTGTGGAATTTAGTCAATTTTGATTTCAGTTAATTTTCTGACAATATATTAATGAGTGATATTTAACTATTTATTTTCTGACCATCAGAATATCGCCTCAATCTATATTTGTGTTTATATTAATGCTTCTGTGTTTGTCTGTGAGTGCGAGAGAGAGAGGTTTGTAGTTGTAGTCTTTTACGAGGCTTTTTTCTTTAGAGTACCGAAATGTTTTTAAAAAATAACAGATAATTATTTCAAAACTCATTACAATACTTTCCCACATATTCACCGCCGTTATTCAGGCACTTGTAACGGTAAAACTGTTTTTGTATGCCTTCGTCAAAGAATGATGCCGCTAGGTTGAAAGCACAGTCTGCACTTATTGTTTCACATCATCATATCCCTTTAAATGTTTTCCACCAAGGAATTTCTTCAGATAAAGCAACACATGTAAACCGCTTGGTACCAAATCCGGACTGTATGGAGGGTGGTCGAATTGTTCCCAATCAAACGATGCGATCACTTCTTGAGTTTGTTTGGTTGTGTGTGGCCGGACACTGTGACTCATTATTGTTTCCGCATAATCCTGTCACAATTGGCGAGGAATGTTTGCTGGCGTAACATTTCTCTCATTCAAAAAACGAATGAGTGATCTGACTTCACAGTCGGCGGGTCGTTCGATTGTTTTGACAACTTAGGAACGCTCTAACAACAGGAGAACACAAAGTGACTATCGCTCATAGCTGCGTCTGAGGTCGTCATGAATGGAGGAAGTGATTGCACATGCTAAAAATCGCGGTGCAGCGCGAAAATATTAAAAAGTACTTGCTTTAAAAAATCTGATGTGTTACACTCACATGAGTTTCTCTACTCTTGTACAAACTATTTTTACAAATGCTTATTCTCCATATGCTTAATGTTAATCGAGGTGTTAATCTTATTGCTAATTTTCTTGTAGATGCAAGGGGAATATGGTAGGCTTTAAGCGATAGTCAAATGTTTTAAGAGCTGGTTGCTATGTGGAGCATTCCATTCTCTTTGTATTACCAGGACAAAAAATACGAATTCCCATTTGAGAAAATGTATTGGAAAATTTAAGGGAATAACAAGCAATATCTCGAAAATGGTTCACTCAACAAAATATGTATATGACATAAATTGTGTAGAATTAATTCCATTAATTGACCTAATAGTGGTTGAAACTAAAAGCCCGGGACTTAAGTACTTACAAAGAATGTAAGTCGCCATTGGGGTATGACATCTCAATACATTTGAGATCTCTTTGTGGTTTACCGGGAAAAATGCGTGCCGGCATGTTGCCATGGTAGCTTAGTTGTTAGAGCAACCCGACTGAGACCGGGAGATCCATGGCTCAAATCCTGGCTATGGCATTGAATTTTTCAGTCATCTGATTCTATCTTTCCATAAAGTGTGTATTTTAACGCGATCTACAGTTTTTGTGTAGTAAAATTTTGTGTATCTCTTATGGTTTACCAGTTGTGCAAAAGTCGTTCACAATGAAGAATACTTTTGGAGACATTCCCAGAAAATTCGGGATATACATTACATTTGTCATGAAAATATCTTAAACATATGGTATTTAATCAAAATCGTTAGTCTTTTTGAGAAAATTAAAATTTTCGAAAAATGCTCCATATAAAGGGTAGTCTGGGGTGCAGGGATTTTCTTGAAAACCTTCATGTCGCACTCTGGAAGATACTAAACATAAATACCAAGTTTCGTGTTTATCTGACTGTTCATTTCTGAGTTATGCTGTTCACAGACACACACACGGACGTGTTTCCAAAAATGCTTTTTTTTGGATTCAGGGGGTCTCAAAACATATATTTCCGGTAAAATCTCGTTATCGAATTTTTGGGAGGAATGCAATACTTCTACTTACTATACGTAGTAGAGAAAGTAAAAATAAAACTTGATTTTTATGGGAAGGCTCCAAATGATGAATATTTGAAAACATCTTTACTTTTTTGCGTAGCCATATAAAGTGAAATTTCCATAACAGGTAGATAAGTTACTGCATTCCAACCAAACAATCGATAATGAGATTTCATCGCAAATATATGTTTTGAGGTCCACTGAATGCAAAAAGGGCATTGTCTATGTGTCTGTGTTATGTGAACCGCATATACTAAAAACAAAAACTCAGATAAGTACCAAACTAGTCTAGTATTTGAGCTCAGTATTTTCCAAGCATGCGATACGAAAATTTTCAACAAAATTCCCTTTCCCAAACTATCATTTAAATGGAACATTTTTCGAAATTCTCAAAAATAACTACAAGGACTTTCATTAAAATATCATATATTAAAGATATTTCCATTGCAAATATAATGTATATATTGAATTTACTGGGAATACCCTGTGAAACCCTCTTTATTCGGAGGCAATTTTGTATAATCTTGTAAAACTGGTAAAGGTTAAGCGACAGACGAAAACGTACAACACAAAAAATGTAGATATCTTTAAAACACGCAATTTATTTTGAAATACCTTTTTTATGCCACAAACCATTTTCGAGGTGTCCGTTATTGAATTATTCAATATTTTGTCATTATTTTAAAGTCCTATCGACATTCTGTTGTTTCTCGCGATGTCATGAAAACAGTGTGGAATTTTAAGGCCAGCATATAGCGTCCAGTTGTTAAACATTTGACTATCGCTGTTCTCTTTGTAGAGATGTATATTGTAGCCATTTCTGTAAAGGGTTATATGGATTAAAATGTAGTAAATGTAAAAATTAGCATACCTGACTAGTTTTTAAAGCCACTAATAACAGATGGAGGGCAGAGACGGTCATGTGAATGTAACACATCAGATTTTTCTACACCTCACATATAAACCATAACTCCTATACCCTTTGTGGCAGAGAGGTAGACTTTAGCCCAACGTTTAGAGAGAGGTGTGCTATACAAATTGGCTCTACCACTAAATATCGCAATCGCAGGCGGTCATGTATGTCGCCCGCATTCGAGGTCGTGCTTTCGATTCACTTGGCCAACCTTCCTGACCCATGGGACATTTCGGGAATGTTGGGAAGGTTCGTTATATCCCCCGTATTTCCTGTCCCTTCATTTCACCTCCATTCTCATTTCACTTGCTGGTTTGTTAAGGGCTGCAAATGTCGGTGGGAGTCTCGCCGTTGCATGGCAGGGAAAAAGGATGCTGTCTGTAAAACTTTGTCCCCCGGATTTGCAAGCTCGCAGTGGGTGTGGGGAGCCGGTTGTACCAGCTGCCACTGCGGAGTTTCATACCGGAAAATCTAGGGACCCTTCAGTCTGTTCCGTCATGCTTCCTGATGCTGCCGCCCTCTGTAACCTCTCACCTCACCCCACCCTCCCGCAGACGCCCCGTTAGGGGCCTAGGCACAAAAGACGAGGTGCTCAGTACCCCTTCGCTCTAGTCATACACCCAAATGACCTGGCTCAGTAGTCTGTCGAGGAGCAAGCAAACTTTAGATCATAGCATATCCAGAATGGGTGATCAGCACAATGTCTGGTATGGCGGTGAAGTAGAAAGAAATGTAATTAGTGATGAAAGGGATGATAGGAAAATTCGCTCGTCAAACCGCGAAAAAACCTTCGGTCAGATTGGTCATACCCAGGGTTCTGAACACGGGACCGCACACGTTCCCGCGGCCCCACCTCCCTCACTTGAACGATTATCTAAAACTGGCTAGCTATATGCTGACCTAGAAGTTCCACACTGTTTGCATGACATCACGAGAAAAATTAAACACCGGCAATACTTTTAAAAAAAATTACAAAGTATTAAGAATTCAAACCAATAACAACGGATATCTTTGAAATGTCTAATGTCACGCAAAATGTTATTTAAATTAATCGTGTGTTTTAAAGGGATATACGTTTTTGTAGTAAGATTTTGTCTGTCTCTTATGTTTTAGCAGTTAGAGTTGTACAAAATTTCCTAGGCTATTTCCAGAAAATACAAAATAAGTTCTGACACGGCTGCTATGAATCAAGGTTATCAGGAGGACGACTCCAGGCGTTCGGAGTAAACACGATAAGTGCCGCTCGCCAGCGTAAACACCTGCTATCGGCAGATAACTCGAATCTTCTGGAAACTACTTCTTCCCACCCTCCTTCAGAAAGTTTGTCGAAATAGTTCTAGAACATTGGAGAACCTTGAGAAGATTCTACTGCCTATATAAGCGAGCGTTCTCGCGAGAGCAGTCAGTCAAGAGTTGAGTTGATGACGGGTGTTGTGACATGCAGCGTTGGCTTCATGGAGGTCTTGTGTGCGACTCCCGAGTGAAGGAACCGTCCGGCGTGAAGCGCCTACGTCATGACGGAAGTAAAGTGACGGAGAATTGAACTACTTCACCTTAGTGAAATGAACTCCCACTTAAATTGAACTACAGAAAAACTAAGCATTGACAGTTGAAATAGTGGTTGATGTTTCACGTATGGAAAGCCGGTTTGAAGTAGGAGGAGTTGTATTATAGTTCAAATTTTGGGGAGCCGAACTTGAAGTAGTTGCAACCACGTATTGTACAAAGTTTCCGGTGGCCTTCGCCCCAACTTTACTTTTCATTGGCCTTCGCCCCAATTTTTAAGAATCAACTTTGTATTTTAATGTTTCTTTAAATATTATATATATATATTTAAGTTTATGAATTTGTAGAAACATGTTTCTCTTAACAGGGGGTGATACGGCTAAAGAATGTAGGCTTACACAAGTTATAATTTTTACTTCACTCCAGTTATAAATCCTTCCCACGATTATATAACACTTCACTGATATAGAGAGCTGTGAGATTATTTATTAATTGCACTTTTAAACACGTAATCCTTATAATATTCTCGCTGTATTGAACTTTTGTCTCACACTGAATACGTATTAAACTTCTCGAGGACGCGTGTCGCGTCCAGTTAGGAACGCTGTCTACTAGCAACTGGCTTCTACCGCCTGATTTTGCAAATTTCATCTATTTCAAGTCTCTGATTGGCTAATTTTACTCGAATAGAATACTTTTATTTAACTTTCAGCTTTTCTGGTTGTTGATTGGCTATTTATAACTGTCTTAAAAATTACATTATTGCTGCTCCAAGAATTACTAGTAGCATTATTAAACTTTACAATTCATTATTGCCTCAAGGTTACCTCATTGTTACCTTATTTTTAGTAGCTTTTGACCTCTATTATCACAGCTCCTATTTTGTTAAATTACCTAATACATTTTTATGACGTTATTAAACATGTACATAATAATATAAACATAATGCAATGACTGTTAGATACATTTTATGTTATTTATACACATATTGCTTTAAGGCGGGCTGTTATTATATATTATATTATATAATTGGACTGAAATCATTTAAGTGTTAAAAATACTGCCTCACAGTGGAAACAGAGAGAAGTGACAGTTGAAAAACTGGACAGTCACAATGTATTTTATTTCTTATTTAACAACCTTAATCTACCTTTGTTTAAACTCTATGTGTCGCACCTTCGGAAAATTTAGCGATATTTTTCACACACACACGCGCGCTCGCAGCCCAAATTCTGAAAATGCGTTTTATTCATTTTGGGCTTCAAAACATGTATTTCCTGTGAAATCTCGATATCAAAATTTTGGGTGGAACGCAATATTTCTTCTATTACGTTCGTGGTAGGGAAAGTAAATCTAACCAGGGAACAAACATTTTTATATGTATTTTTATTTCTTCCAACTTCATAATTGAACGAACAAACTTATATACCTTTAATTATCGTAAAGAAGGAGTTATTTTTGTGTTAACTGCTGCAGATTGTCTTTTGTTAATGACTAAGTCATGTATTGCGTGCGAAAGCCAACCTATCAGCTTTCGACATGCAAATTTCGAACGCAGGTCTCTACGGTTACCGATTAGATGGCGGATAAATTAAGGCAAAAGGAACCACTTCGGCTTCAAATACCCTCAAGTTGATAAATGCGAAACATAGATTTAGATTATTAAATAAATTAGTGAGTCAGAAATAATCACGAGAAAACATTTAGTGTATTGTAAGCATATGTTTCTAAAATTTGATTATTCAACAACTGCTATAGCTTTGGTCGGAAAATACCTAGTAGAAGAATAGAAAACTATGTTGTGTCCAGTCACATTATTTTCTTTACTAGTAGGTAGTGGGAGTATAGTAATGGAATGGTTATAGCCCAAGGTTGTCGTGAAGCCAGCGCCAGGCAGTCGGAGTAAACAAAGATAAGTCCCACCCTCGCCCGGCGTAAATCCTAGAAGTGGTATCAACAGATAACCAGAAGGTTCTGGAAGTTTCTTTCCCCCATTTCTAGAACGTTTGTCCAGATAGCTCTAAAATGTTCTATGAAACATTCCATTTGCGTTCTCGCCAGTTTGTAGGAGTGTTTCTGCTGTGCGGTTCTCCGAGCGAGTTAGTGATGGCTGCTGCGGAGCGAGAGATTGCGATTTCCCAGCGAGTGAACCGTCTGAAAGAAGGGGCTTTGTTACGAAGGAAGTGTAGTCATGGGGAAATTAAACTACTTCATATCAGTGAAGCGACTGTGTAGTCCTAGTGAAAGTTGAACCAGATCAAAACAGTCACAGCTGGAGCTGTGAGAAGTGATAGTTGAAAAACTGAAACCAATAACAACAAACATTCGGAAAAAGGTTTTATAGAGATGGTGTGTTTAATGAGATCTACATTTTTTGTTATAATTTTTTTTCTACTTACAAAGGTTTCTCACAATGAAGGGGAGCTTCACAAGCTATTCCCAGAGAATTCAACGTATACATTTTTTTGTTATGAAAACGAATTAAATTGTGGAATTTTAATCAAAATCGTAGGCCATGTTTGAGAAAATCGAAAATTCGAAAAATGTTCCATGTAAAGGGTAGCTTGGAGTGAGGAAGATTTTCTCGAACATCTTCGTGTTAAATCCTTACAAGTTACTGTGGATAAATAACAACTTAGGTATTTGTTCAACTTTTTGTTTTTGAATTAAACTGTTCATAGGCACATACATACGAGGCCCATGTTTACTTTCTCTACTACGTATAGTAAGTAGGGGAAGTATTGTATTCCACCCAAAAATTCGATTCCGAGATTTCACCGGAAATACATGTTTTGTGACTCCCTGAATCCAAAAAAAGCATTTTTGGAAACATGTCCGTGTGTGTCTGTGAACAGCATAACTCAGAAACTACAGTCGAATGAACATCAAACCTGGTATTTAGGTTCAGTATCTTCCAGAGATGCGACACGAAGGTTTTTCAGGAAAATCCCCCCACCCCAGATTACCCTGTACATGGAACATTTTTCGAAAATTTTTAGTTTTCTCAAAAATAGCTCTAACGATTTTGAATAAAATACCATAAGTTTAAGACATTTCAATGGCAAATGAATTATATATCTCCAATTTTCTGGGAATGTCTCCAAAAGTATTCATTGTGAACGACTTTTGTATAACTGGTAAACCATAAGAGATAGACAAAATTTTACTACATAAAAATGTAGATCGCATTAAAGTACACAATTTATGTCATATACATTTTTGTTGTTGAGTGAACCATTTTCGAGATATTGCTTGTTGTTTCCTTAAATTTTTCAATACCTATTTTCTCAAATGGGAATTCCTTATTCATTTTTTTTGGCTTGGATATGCGAAGAGTATTAATCTGTGGCAAAGAGAATGGTGCTGCACATAGCAACCAGCTACTAAGAGATATGTCTATGCTTAAAGGCTACTGTATTTCTATATTGCCCTTGCAATTACAAAACAAGGGGAACATAGTACGTCTTAAGCGATAGTCAAATATTTTTAGAACTGTTCGCTATGTGTAAAATGTAATTTTGTTTGCATGTCAAAAGATCGTTTCTGCAAATGTTTGTGTCGATTAATATGAAATAGATGGAGAATAAGAGTTTGTAAAAATAGTTTGTACAAGAGTAGAGAAAGTCATGTGAGTGTAACACATCAGATTTTCAAAGTAGGCACTGTT